>JAQSUU010000059.1:1200000-1800000 GCA_038087645.1 Saccharum hybrid cultivar R570
GGACGGCGGCGAGGTGGTGTTGCCGGAGGCCCTACTGGACGAGGTGGCGCGCGGCGGGGGCCTCGTCGTGCCGTGGTGCCCGCAAGCGGCAGTGCTCAAGCACGCCGCCGTGGGGCTGTTCGTCTCGCACTGCGGGTGGAACTCCCTGCTGGAGGCCACGGCGGCCGGCCAGCCGGTGCTCGCCTGGCCCTGCCACGCGGAGCAGACCACCAACTGCAGGCAGGTGTGCGAGGTCTGGGGCAACGGCGCGCAGCTGCCCAGGGAAGTGGAGAGCGGCGCGGTGGCCCGTCTGGTGAGGGAGATGATGGCCGGGGATCTGGGGAAGGAGAAGTGGGCGAAGGCGGCGGAGTGGAAGGCGGCGGCGGAGGCCGCGGCCAGGAAAGGCGGCGCGTCGTGGCGTAATGTTGAACGCGTGGTGAACGACCTGCTGCTGGTCGGGAGCAAGCAGTGACAAGCATGGATGACGATGGATCCCATTGGAAGATCGAGTTTCTAGTTAAAATTCCCCACGCCGGTGCTGCTTTGTTGCAATTAGTGGTTCTGATTACATAAATGAAATAATTTCCATACTTCCCAAAATTACTCTGCTTTCTTATATTTAAAAAACAAGTAAATATGCAAATAAACGTACAGTTCATTGTGTGGTCACCTAAATAATTTACGGCTCATAAATATTATATTACGGTTAGATCATCCATTCTAATAGGCATTAGAATCGGACTCCATATTATCATTGAACGTGCAAATGCATGCGGTTCTAACTCATATGATCGCCGGTCGCAAGCCTACATCACAAAGCACTACCGGAAAATAGATCTTTGCCGAGGGTTTTTTTTTGCTTTGTCGAGTGTAATTTTTTGGACACTCGGCAAAGACCCTCTTTGCCGAGTGCCAAAACAAAAACACTCGGCGAAAAAAAACACTCGGCAAAGAGGGTCTTTGCCGAGTGTTTTTTTTACACTCGGCAAAGAGGACCTTTCCCGAGTGTTTTTTTGACACTCGGCAAAGACCCTCTTTGCCGAGTGTTTTTTTACACTCGGCAAAGAAGATCTTAAAATCATATTTTGAGGCCCTAAATGACTTCAAATTAAAAAGTGTTCAACTACAAAGTTAGATAACTTCTCAAGATCTACAACTTTTGTATTGATAATTTCTTCATTTGACAAAGTGATATTAACGTTCTTTATAAAATCTACATCTCTTGTATATAGTTTCAGGAAAACTAGAAGACAGAACTCTAAGTTTTGTAAACAATGTTAGTATCGCTTTGTCGAATAAAGAAATGACGAAAATAAAAGTTGTAGATCTTGAGAAGTTATACAACTTTACTGTTGAACACTTTTTAATCTGAATTAATTTTGCTAGTGAAAAGTACGTCTGAATTTCAAAAAAATTAAAATTTGAATTTTTCAAACGACCTCGGATGGAGAAACGGCCAAAACAAAAGTTGTAGATCTCGAAAAGTTATGAAACTATGTAGTAGAAAACTTTTTGATTTAAAATCATCTTGTCAACGAAAAGCACGTTTGAATTTCTCAAATTTAAAATTCAAATTTTTGTAAACGACCTTGGATGGAGAAATAATCAAAATGAAAGTTGTAGATCTCAAAAAGTTATGAAACTTTGTAGTAGAGAACTTTTTGATTTGAATTCGTTTAGAGCCTCAAATAAGCAATTTACACTCGATTTAGTATAATATGTATAGAACGAGAATGAGATATAAACACAAGTGACAGTGTGGTGCAGTGGTAGAGAGGGTTACGCATGAGAGAGAGGTCGCGGGTTCGAATCCTGTCGGCCGCATTAGCCGTGGCTTGCCGAAAAAAATACCGCGAAAAATGCGTGTTTGAAGAGACCAGTGGGCGCTAGCCGGTGGGGCCCTCCTCCGATTAAAAAAAAATTCCTATTTTTTTGGGATTTTTTCGATTCGCGACTTTGCCGAGTGCTCAGTCTTTGCCGAGTGTTTTTTCAGCACTCGGCAAAGTCTTTGCCGAGTGCCTGATAAAAAACACTCGGCAAAGAGCCTTTGTCGACGCAAATTTTACCGTGTGTTCTTTACCGAGTGTGGCACTCGGCAAAGCCTTTGCCGAGTGCAAAAAGGTCTTTGCCGAGTGCCACAGGCACTCGGCAAAGCACTGGATTTCAGTAGTGAAGGAGACAAGAAGCACTACTTGAAACCTTATTATCCCTGTGTGCCACAGTACTATCAAGGAAAAATCAAAAACCGTCAAGGAATGTCTTTTGTCGGGCAACCAACAGTCAAATCCCGTCAAGGATAGAATAGATTTTGCCTGCGAGATTTCCGATAGAAACTTTATCTCTAACGGTAATTTTCTAACAGTGATTTGACAAAAAAATTGTAGTGTCGTCAGTTTTTTAAGACCAACTGACAACTGTTATGGTATCTATTTTCCCTTAGGATTATCGTCAGGGATAATTCAAATTTTTTTTGTGGATGTGTTGTAATTTCTTTGATAACTTACTATCAAGGAAATATATACTCATATTATTGTCGGTTGTATGCTATTTTCCTGTAAGTCTTACTTCAAGGAAATACAAATATTTTTGTCGGTTCAACACAATTTGTCTGTAGGTTTCCCTTCAAGGAAACTACTATCTCTGACGTGACAACACCACCAAAAGATTGGAAACCGAGAGGAAATATCATAATATTGCATATTCTGATTCTTGTTGTGTTCCACAAAGCATAGATGCAACAAAAAAAAGTTCCACCAACTTACAAAGCATTCAACATGAGCCACCACGGTTATCAAAGAAAAATGAGCCACCATAACAATGGTTTTGCCCTCACAAAGTGTAATGACCCAGGTTTTCCAAGAACCCAAAAACCAGAACTTGAAAATTTTTCGAACTAAACCCATGCATGGTGAGTGTGCATACTAGGAAACCACCCTTGTAGTTGCACAAGTAGATCCCAAGCTAGCATGTTTGAGCATTTGCATATTAAACAACTTATGAGTTGCATCTTCTTCATTTTATGTGATGAAATAAAATCAACTAAACTCTTATAATAAACTTGATGTGTGAGAATTGCCAACCTTTGGTTTGGATCCGAAAACCCTAGAAGGCCCCTAGTGGACCCCACAAGGATGTATATATGTTGGCAACACATGCATACATGCATAGGTGCAGAAGGTCTAAATAGAAATAGGAAATAGGAAATAGAAAAGGGCTTGGAAAAAGGGAGAAAAAGGAAAAGGCCAAAGCAGCCCAAGCCGCCACGGCAGCCCAGCCACCCGCGCCGTGACCCACCGCATCCGGCCCAACGCTGCGGCCTAGCATCTCGCCCACACCGCGCTCGCACGCGACCGCTGTAGCCCGTTAACGCAATGCGCCCACACCCGCACCCCGTGTCTCTACGCGGTCGCCGTCGTCTTCCCACAGCCACTAACGGGCCATCCATGCCTGTCATCCTCAACCCCTCACTTCTCCTCTGCTTTTGCAAAAGTAGAGCACCGACGCCAGGGAATCCCGCGGTCCCCCGTAAGCCCCGACCATTCACGCCTCAGGCCGTTGGGTGCCAATGCACGGATGCGCCACATCCATAACCCAATGCGCCTCGCCTCCCCTAGCTAGCATCGTGACATGCGTGACATCGTGCATGGCCCCGCACCCCTGACACCGCCCATCCTTCCCTTGACCCCCGGCGCGTTCAAAATTCAGAGCGCCCAACCGAGCACAAAACCCTAGCCTAGGTGCCGTGATCACCCTACATGTGGCCTACCCCGTCTCCCCACCATGCACCGCGTCGCCATGACCGTGGCCACCTATAAGAGGGCACCCCCAGTGCCCTAGCACCCACCCATCACCCGACGCCACTCCGTGGCTATCCACCTACCACGCCCAAGCCAAGAGAAGGGACGAGAAGGAGGGAGAAGGAGGAAGAAGGAGCACCGGAGCTGCCAGGATGCCACCGGAGCTAAGGACGACGTCGCTCGTCTTCATCGCCGTCGCGGTTCTGCCTGCACTGCCTCAACTCGTCATGGCCACAACTCGCCTCTACACCGCTAGCCTACCACCCCAAGCCCTATGGTGAGCCGCTGCTTCCTCTGCTTGCTGTTTCTCACCGTCACCATGTCCGCCGACGTGGTCTCCCCACTTAGGAGGCCCAAAGGTCACGCCTTTGACCACCTTGGAGCATGACGCACCCACGTGCACCTTCACGCACTACTATAATTTTTTTTGCGAGATGTTGCCTGGACACGACCGAGGCGGGCAGCCTTGTCACTCGCCTCGGTTATTCAGGGCCCGGCTGAGGGAGGGCGGCCAGGCGAGCGACTGCCACAGTTAATCATTAACCGAGGCGGGCACCCTAATCACCCCACCTCGGTTAATGTCTCTTAACCATGGCGGTCACCCTTACTCGCCCGCCTTGGTTAATATATTAACCGTGGCAGTTGCGTTGCAGTGACCACCACGGTTAATAAGGATTAACCGAGGCGGTTTTGTTGCAGTGCCCGCCTCGGTTAAGGCTTGCCTATATAACCAGCCACCCCTTCTTCCCCATGGCTGCTATTCCATTTTTATGCTTTTGAGCTCAAAACTCTAAAAGTGACTAGTTTCTAGGCAAAGAGGTTTTGCCCTTAATTTTGGTAAAGGAGAGCACTGCAAAAAGGTTGATTCTCGCTCTCCAACCTCTCCTTTTTCCATGATTTGCGCTTTTTTCCACCTCTTGATCTCTAGATCTATTTGGAGGAGAGAGAAAATCAAATCTTCAGATCTAGATCTAGCTTGATGTCTTTTCTTCATACCACTGTTCTTTGATGTGTTATTTTTCAATTCTTTGTCTCTTTATTTGCAAGGTGGGTTGGAGTCGATCATGCCGGTGGATAGGAAATGGATGTACGAGACCTCAAGGCTAGCCCTAGCTTTCTTCGAGAATGTCACCGTGTTCGTTGCCACTACCAAAAGACATAATCTGAGGGAGAATAAGGACCTCATCATCTGCCCGTGTAAGAGCTGCAAGAACAATTATGCCTAGAAAGATGACATTGTGAGATCTCACCTCATGCAGTTCGGTTTCGTCAAGGGTTACACCGTCTGGAAATTTCATGGGAAGCTAGAGGTTTAGAGCCTTGATGATGCATGTGTTGGAGGGAATTCCTCGGCAACGACGATGGTGAAAGTCCCTAGTTTGGTTTTGGCTAATTGGTGAAACCTAGGACTAACCTTTGTATCTAAGTGGATGATTTAGATAAAGGTGGTCATTGAATATGAGACATGACATTGACTCATGTGGCCAAGATGATGAAGACCAAGATAATGCTTGGCTCGATGGACCGATTATGAAGGTGAAGGGCAAGTCGAGGCTTCGAAGCGAAGGACTATGCGATGGTGAAGCTTGAGCAAGACTTGGTGCCGACGGACCGATGCAACGGTGAAGAGCAAGTGAAGTTAAGGTCGATGGATCGAGACGGTCATGTGATGATATGAAGTGGATCATATCTTTTGCAAGAACAAAATGGGCTCAAGGCAAAGGTATAACCATAGGGCCATTTTGTTTTGCACTCAAGACACCATAGAGGGTGTGAGTGGTTTAGGATCGATAGCCGAACTATTAAGAGGGGAAGTCTTATCGGTTATTCGATGCACGGGTGCTAGTAGGTGAATTCATGAAGTGCATTGCATGTAGGGCCTAGTGAGCTAACTGGAAAACCTTCGAAAATGATTATGAAAATGCTAACACACGTGCACAAGGTGGTGATCACTTGTTGGTGTTGGCACATTTGCAAAGGCATTGAAGTTTAAGCGGTAGAGGGGGTTTGGGTCTCTCTCTCCCTCCCGCAGAGCTTGCGAGCGCAGGATTCAGGCGTTTTTGGGAACTTGAAATGCCTATTTTCCACTACGCCGGAAGTCAGAAAAGAATCAGAGGCGAATGGAGGTCACAGAGGTGACTGGACGCTGCACCGGACGCGTCCGGTCAGTACAGCGCAGACGCGGGTGTTAGGGTTTGTAACCGGCGCATCCGGTCACTCATGGGACCGGCGCGTCCGGTTAGTCGCCCAGTGGGAACTACGGTTCACGAGGACGATCGGACGCGAGGCGCGTTCGGTCACACATGATCGGACATGTCCGATCGTTGAAGGAGCTTACTAGACTCTAACCGGACGCGGGCACTGTCGCGTCCGGTCGTTGCGAGGGGCGCGTCCGGTCGTTACTTCGCGGGCGCGCGATGCTGTGCAATCGGCGCGTCCGGTCGTTGACTGGAGCGCGTCCGGTCACTCGGGACCGGCGCGTCCGGTCGTTCTGAGAAGCACGTCCGGTCATTGGTTTGACCGTTGGGGTCAGTGACTGTTGGAGGATCGGATGCGGTTGAGCGCGTCCGGTCAGTTTTGATCGGAGCGTCCGGTCATTCCGAAAAGACCTAGTGAAGGGGTATAACGACTCTATTCGGATGGGATGCTTATAAATACTTGTTGGCTAGCCCTTGGGGAGGCTTCTCGTGATTTCTAATATACTTGTGCATCCTTTGAGCTAGAGCATCTC
Organism: Saccharum hybrid cultivar R570; assembly: GCA_038087645.1. NCBI lineage: Eukaryota > Viridiplantae > Streptophyta > Magnoliopsida > Poales > Poaceae > Saccharum > Saccharum hybrid cultivar. Next base: position 1,206,508 of record JAQSUU010000059.1, read on the forward strand.
CTCCCACTCATCTCTCTTGCTTGATTGCAAATCAAAAGTGAGATTGAGTGATCCCAAAGTGCATTGCATAGCTTGAGGCCATCTAGTGGCACTTGTGGGTGGTTTAGACGGTGGATTTCTTATTACTCTTGGAGACTACCGCTCCTAGCCGGCTTGGAGATTGTTGGAGGCGTTGGCAAGAGAAGGTGATTGTTCTTGGCCACCTCCGGTTGATTGTAAGAGGTTCTTGTGCTTTCCTCGGTGGAGTGCCAAAAGCAACTCTATTACATTGCGCGTGTCATTGAGTTACCTCACTTGAGAGTGGTGTCTTGTGGTGCCTTGCGGGACGTGCCTTGAGGGGCAAGTGACTTGAGGGTCACACCGAGGAACCATCTAAGTGTTGGTCGACACAACCGGTGATGTAGCTTGTCGGTGCACAAGTGAACACCGGGTGAACAAAAATATTGTGTCACTTGTCTTCCGGTGATTGGTCTTTATATTGTGTTGTTGTCAATATTGATTGATTGTATATCATCTTGGTGATTGACAACATCTTCACTCCACCGTCGGTATATGATTCACAATCCTCTCTCTCGCATTTACTTTACTAGTTTATCTTGTGTAGCTCTAGTAGTAGCTTTGCTAGTAGTGTTGTTAGCTTGCTCTCTAGTGTAAAATTAGTGACATAGCCCTTGTGTGAACTAGAGATCATAATCTACTAGACTTGTGGATAGGAGGCTTGCATCAAACCGTAGGCTAAGCAAAACTCACTTTGCGCCGTTTGTTATTCTAACAAGTTTGCTTAGTGATTCTTGTAGAAATTTTTATAGGCTATTCACCCCCTCTAGCCATCTAGGACCTTACAAGTGGTATCAGAGCCGTGGTCACCGTTTTAATCAAGGCTTAACATCCTTCGGTGTGAAAAATGGCTCAAATTGTGTTCAATCATGTTGGGGGCAAGCCACTGTTCTTTGATGGTGTTAGTTCTTTTGCTCATTGGAAGAGAAAAATGACAATGTACCTTGGTTCTATTCATGAGAGAGTTTTGCAAGTCATCGAGAATGACTTTGCTATCATTGATCCTGATCATCTCACCGATGAAGATAGAGCAAATAGAACGTGCAATAGAATGACTCTCAATACATTGTACAATGGTATTGACACAAAAGTATTTGAGGGCATCAAGGATTTAGAATTGGCAAATGAAGTATGGACAAGGTTGAGTGAAACATATGAGGGCACTAAGGTTGTGAAGAGTGCTAAGCTATATGGGCTCAAGAGTGAGTTTGAGAACTTCAAGATGAAAGAAGAAGAAATAATCTTAGAGATGTTTCATAGATTGCAAGTCATTATGAATGATCTCAAGAGCTTAGAGCATAAGACACAAGACCAAGATTTTTGCCACAAGTTCTTGTTGAACTTACCAAAAAGATTCAAAATGTTGATCATGATGCTACAAAGAGATGGGCTTGATGCAATGAAGCCTAATGATTTGCTTGGAGAGGTATTAACCTTTGACAAGTATGATCAAGATGTTGATGAGAAGGAGGAAGAAAAGAAGAAGAAGACAGTGGCATTCAAGGCCACCTCCTCTAAGGGCAAAGCTTCAATTCAAGAAGAAGATGACAATGAAGAAGATGAAGAATTGGAAATTGATGATGAGGCACTTGCTCTAGTTGTCAAGAATATTGGCAAGATGTTTATCAAAAGAAGAGGCTTCAAAAAAAGAAATGACTATTTCAAGAGCAATGAGCAATAAAGGAAGTGCTTCAATTGTGATAGCACCGAACATCTTCAAGCCAAATGTCCCTATGACAAGAAGAAGAACAACAAGAGGGGCAAGTTTGAGAAGAAAAAGAGAGAAGCCAAGATGACTTTCAAGAAGGGCAAGAATGGAGTCTATGTGGTCACTTGGGAAAGTGATGATGATGAAGAAGAAGAATCATCATCCAACAAGGCTTTTGCTTCCATTGCTATCAACAAGAAGCCATCACTATTTGATTCATCCTCGTCGTGCCTCATGGCCAAAGAAACTAAGGTAATATATGATGAGAGTGATGATGAAAGTGAAATGGAATATGCTCATGATAGTGATAATGATAATGATAATGAAAATGATAATGATGAACTAACTAAAGAACAACTATATGACTTGATGCAACAAACTAGAGACATAGCTATTGCTAAGAACAAGGAGTATAAGAAGCTTTCAATGAAAGTAGCAATACTTGAGAAAGTTCTTAGTGAGCTTAAGACCACTCATGAGAGTCTAGTGGAAGACCATGAGGATCTTGGTAAGGCTCATTCCAAGCTTGAAAAGGCTCACTCATTGCTACTTGAGCAACAAGCAAAGAAGGAGGTTGTTGTATCATGTGATATAGGTGTTACATGTGATATAATTGATGAATCCTCTAATGAACCTATCATCATGTCAAATGCTAACCCTTCTTGTAGCTCTTCATCCACCAACACCAACTCTATCTCTACTACTAGTGATGGTTTCACTTATGATACCTCACTAATGGTTGAGAATGAGACTCTCAAGAAAGAGGTGGATGAGCTCACTCACGCCCTAGGCAAGGCCTATGGTGGTGAGGCCCGCTTGCTTAAGTGCTTGGGTAGCCAAAGGTTCTCTCTTAACAAAGAGGGATTAGGCTACACCCCCAAGAAAGGCAAGTCGGCCTTTACAACTCCAAAGCCTAGCTTTGTGAAGGGCAATGGTCGGTTTTGCAATAGTTGCAAGCAAGTTGGGCACCTAGAGCATAATTGTAATAAAAAGAACCAAAGCAAGAACCTTGTTAATGCTATACCTTTTGATTCTTGCTATGTGCTTACCAAAGGTGTGAAAGCTAAGTTTATTGGTACACCCATTGTTGGCCCAAAGAAGAAGGCTATTTGGGTACCAAAGAGCTTAGTCACTAACCTACAAGGACCCAAGCAAAAATGGGTACCTAAGCTTCATTGATTTGCTTGTAGGTCAATTACAAAGCCGGAGGAAGGCATTGGATTATTGATAGTGGGTGCACTCAACACATGACCGGTACATCAAGAATGTTTGACTCAATCAATGAAAATCATAGTGGTGTTGATTCTATCACATTTGACAATAACAAGAAAGGCAAGGTTATTGGCTTGGGCAAGATTGCAATATCAAATGACTTGAGTATCTCCAATGTGTTGCTAGTTGAAAGCTTGGATTTCAATCTTCTATCCGTGGCACAAATATGTGATCTTGGTTACAAATGTATCTTTGGGGTTGATGATGTGGAAGTCATTAGTATGGATGGCTCAAATGTAGCATTCAAGGGCTTTAGATATGAGAATCTCTACCTAGTTGACTTCAATGCTAGAGAAACGTCTTTGACAACTTGCTTAATCTCCAAATCAAGCATGGGTTGGCTTTGGCATAGAAGGCTTGGTCATGTTGGCATGAAACAATTGAAGAAGCTTACAACTCACAATCTTGTCAATGGTTTGAAAGATGTTAAATTTGAGAAGAATAAGCTTTGTAGTGCATGTCAAGCCGGGAAGCAAGTTGGAAGCTCACATTCAAAGAAGAGTACAATGAGCACATGCAAAGCATTTGATTTGATGCACATGGATCTATTTGGCCCAACAACATACTCAAGTATAGGTGGTAATAAGTATGGATTTGTCATAGTGGATGACTTCACAAGATTCACATGGGTATTCTTTCTTAGTGACAAAAGTAAAGTGTTTGACACCTTCAAGACCTTTCTCACTAGAGTTCACAATGAGTTTGAGATTAGAATCAAGAAAGTGAGAAGTGATAATGGAAGTGAGTTCAAGAATACAAGAATTGAAGAACTTTGTGATCATTATGGCATTGGACATCAATTCTCGGCTAAGTACACTCCACAATCAAATAGCCTAGTTGAGAGAAAGAATAGAACATTGCTTGATATGGGTAGATCAATGCTTCATGAGTACAATGTGAGTCAATCATTTTGGGATGAAGCAATCAATACCGCTTGCTACTACATCAATAGACTATATTGTCATCCATTGCTAGAGAAGGCCCCATATGAGCTACTTCATGGAAGAAAGCCCAATATTTCTTACTTTAGGGTGTTTGGTTGCAAATGCTATATCTTGAAAAAGGGCACTAGATTGGGAAAGTTTGATAAGAGATGTGATGAGGGGTTCCTACTTGGTTATTCAACTACAAGCAAAGCTTATAGAGTTTGGAACAACTCAAGTGGCATTCTAGAAGAAGTCCATGATGCGCAATTTGATAAAACCAATAGGTCACAAGATGAAGAAGAGAATCTAGATGATGTTGGTGGAACTCTATTGGTGGAAGCAATGAAGAACATGGACATTAGGGACATTAGAGCAAAGCAAGTAATTGATATTCAAGATGATAATAAAGATCAAGTGCTTAATTCTCCATTCAAGCTAGCTAGTGACTCTCAAGTACAAGATCATGGTGCTAGTTCATCTCATCAAGATACATCAAGTGATCAACCAAGCTCAAGTAATCAAGTGCAAGTACTCCAACCACAACATGTTGTAAGAGATCACCCCATTGATAGTGTTATTGGTGATATTAGAAGTGGTATGCAAACAAGATCAAGATTGGCCATGTTTTATGAGCATGCATCATTTGTGTCAACCATAGAACCAAAGAAAATAGAAGAAGCTTTGAAGGATGCCGATTGGATTATGGCTATACAAGAAGAACTTAACAATTTCACAAGAAATGATGTTTGGGAATTGGTAGAAAGGCCAAATGACTACAATGTGATTGGAACCAAATGGGTGTTCAAAAACAAGCAAGATCAAGATGGCATTGTTGTGAGAAACAAAGCAAGACTAGTTGCTCAAGGTTACACTCAAGTAGAAGGTCTTGACTATGATGAGACATATGCTCCCGTGGCAAGATTGGAGGCAATAAGGATTCTATTGGCTTATGCTTGTGCACACAACATCAAATTATATCAAATGGATGTCAAAATTGCATTTCTCAATGGGATCATCAATGAGTTAGTCTTTGTTGAGCAACCTCCCGGATTTGAAGATGACAAGAAACCCAACCATGTGTACAAGTTGAAGAAGGTTTTATATGGCTTAAAGCAAGCACCTAGAGCATGGTATGAGAGGCTAAGGGATTTCCTTCTCCCTAAGGGATTCAAGATGGGCAAGGTTGATATAACTTTATTCACCAAGAAGATTGGGAATGATCTATTCATAATGCAAATATATGTTGATAACATCATCTTTGGATCACCCGATCAAGATTATTGTGAAGAATTTGGTGCTATGATGGCCAAAGAATTTGAAATGTCTATGATTGGTGAACTTAGCTACTTCCTTGGTCTTCAAGTCAAGCAATTAAAGAATGGGACATTTGTGAGTCAAGGGAAATACATAAGGGACATGTTGAAGAAATTTGGAATGCAAGATGCAAAGCCAATTTCAACTCCAATGGGTACAAATGGCAATTTGGATAGTGATTTTGATGGCAAAATGGTGAATCAAAAGGAATATCGGTCTTTGATTGGAAGTCTACTCTATGTCACCGCATCAAGGCCGGATGTCATGTTTAGTGTTTGTATGTGTGCTAGATATCAAGCCTCACCTAGAGAGAGTCATCTCACGGCCGCAAAGAGAATATTGAGGTACTTGAAGCAAACAAGAGATGTTGGACTATGGTATCCCAAGGGGTCAAAGTTTGAATTGATTGGATATTCGGACTCCGACTATGGGGGTTGCAAGATCAATAGAAAGAGCACAAGTGGCACATGTCAATTACTTAGAAGATCACTTGTGTCATGGTCCTCAAAGAAACAAAATAGTGTGGCAATCTCTACTGCCGAAGCCGAATATGTGAGTGCGGGGAGTAGTTGTGCACAATTGCTATGGATGAAATCAACTTTGAAGGATTATGGTCTCAACTTCAAGAATGTGCCATTGCTATGTGATAATGAAAGTGCAATCAAGATGATACAAAACCTGGTTCAACATAGAAGAACAAAACATATTGACATAAGGCATCATTTCATTAGAGATCATCAACAAAAGGGAGATATTGCCATTGAAAGTGTTGGCACCGATGATCAACTTGCCGATATTCTCACCAAGCCACTTGATGAAAAGAGGTTTTACAAGCTAAGGAATGAATTGAACATTCTTGATTTCTCAAACATGAGTTGAATGCACCCCACCCACTTATTGACATGCCTCTCCTTCGATATTGCAAGGTAAAAGTTGATTGACATGTCATTCATCCTATGCTAAGGACTTGCTAGAGCATATAGACATAATAAGTGGTATGCATGAGCATTTATAATAAATCAAATGAATTTGATGGATATATGTTACCACTATTGCTTCTATGCTTATTTTGATCTAGTGGTGGCATATGACATATTTGTGAGCTTACAAACCTAGTGTTGAATCTAGAAGATTTGCTATAAGTGTTTAATTCAACATAGGCAAGATAACCCTTATTATGAGGTGTGAAGAAGCTTATCTTTGGTTCAAATTGAATTAAATATCTTTGGCAAGTGTTCTAGGTTAAACCAAATTTGATAAATTCTAACCTACCCCATCAAACATTGTTTTCTCTCCACAATTTGATCCCATTTTTGGGTAAGTTGTTGACAAAGGGGGAGAGAAAAAGATGATTCAACATGATAAACATGATAAAGGGGTAAATAAAATTTTGATGCACACAAGTAGGGGGAGCAAGCTCATAAACAAAGAGTTGTTGCATTTGTTTGTGCATTCTCATATGACTTGCTCATTGCACATGTATTTAAATTCAATATACATGCTTGTGTGGTGCAATGCTAGTATAAAACTTGAATGATGAAATGATCTACTAGCATGCATAGGAATAGTTTACTTGTGGTATCTAGACATGCCTTAAACTTTACAAGTGGTCCAAGAACCTTTACTATAATATTGATCTCACGGGGTTCTTGAGTTATGATGGATGTCTAGTTACTTCATGATGCTAAGGATGGTGTAAAAGGCAACTTCGATTGGTATCACGCTTCAAAGGTCCATTTCTTACACCTTAGCATCATTTTGGTAGAATTACTCTCTCAACACTTCTATCAATGCATATGTGCAAAGCTTTCAATCCAAACTCTATGCACATATGTAGGGAGAGCTAATGCTACCAAAATCGACCTTGTGATAATTATCCAAACTTTACTTATGAGCAAAATGATTGGACAAGTATGACAAGTTCAAAACTTTTATTATCAAAATCATCTTTGTGAGGGTTGTCATCAATTACCAAAAAGGGGGAGATTGAAAGTCCCTAGTTTGGTTTTGGCTAATTGATGAAACCTAGGACTAACCTTTGTATCTAAGTGGATGATTTAGATAAAGGTGGTCATTGAATATGAGACATGACATTGACTCATGTGGCCAAGATGATGAAGACCAAGATGATGCTTGGCTCGATGGACCAGTTGTGAAGGTGAAGGGCAAGTCGAGGCTTCGAAGCGAAGGACCATGCGATGGTGAAGCTTGAGCAAGACTTGGCGCCGATGGACCGATGCAACGGTGAAGAGCAAGTAAAGTCAAGGTCGATGGATCGAGACGGTCATGTGATGATATGAAGTGGATCATATCTTTTGCAAGAACAAAATGGGCTCAAGGCAAAGGTATAACCATAGGGCCATTTTGTTTTGCACTCAAGACACCATAGAGGGTGTGAGTGGTTTAGGATCGATAGCCGAACTATTAAGAGGGGAAGTCTTATCGGTTATTCGATGCACGGGTGCCACTAGGTGAATTCATGAAGTGCATTGCATGTAGGGCCTAGTGAGCTAACTGGAAAACCTTCAAAAATGATTATGAAAATGCTAACACACGTGCACAAGGTGGTGATCACTTGTTGGTGTTGGCATATTTGCGAAGGCATTGAAGTTTAAGCGGTAGAGAGGGTTTGGGTCTCTCTCTCCCTCCCGCCGAGGTTGCGAGCGCGGGATTCAGGCGTTTTTGGGAACTTGAAATGCCTATTTTCCACTATGCTGGAAGTCGGAAAAGAATCGGAGGCGAACGGAGGTCACAGAGGTGACCGGACGCTGTACCGGACGCGGTCATGGTATGACCGGACGCGTCCGGTCAGTACAGCGCAGACGCGGGTGTTAGGGTTTGTAACCGGCGCGTCCGGTCACTCGCGGAACCGGCGCGTCCGGTCAGTCGCCCAGAGGGAACTGCGGTTCACGAGGACGATCGAACGCGAGGCGCGTCCGATCGTTGAAGGAGCTTACTGGACTCTAACCGGACATGGGCACTGTCGCGTCCGGTCGTTGCGAGGGGCGCATCCGGTCGTTACTTCGCGGGCGCGTGATGCTGTGCAATCGGCGCGTCCGGTCGTTGACTGGAGCGCGTTCGGTCACTCGAGACCGGCGCGTCCGGTCGTTCTGAGAAGCGTGTCCGGTCATTGGTTTGACCGTTGGGGTCAGTGACCGTTGGAGGATCAGACGCGGTTGAGCGCGTCCGGTCAGTTTTGACCGGCGCGTCCGGTCATCCCGAAAAGACCCAGTGAAGGGGTATAACGGCTCTATTCGGATAGGATGCTTATAAATACTTGTTGGCCGGCCCTTGGGGAGGCTTCTCGTGATTTCTAATATACTTGTGCATCCTTTGAGCTAGAGCATCTCCTCCCACTCATCTCTCTTGCTTGATTGCAAATCAAAAGTGAGATTGAGTGATCCCAAAGTGCATTGCATAGCTTGAGGGCATCTAGTGGCACTTGTGGGTGGTTTAGACGGTGGATTTCTTGTTACTCTTGGAGAGTACCGCTCCTAGCCGGCTTGGAGATTGTTGGAGGCGTTGGCAAGAGAAGGTGATTGTTCTTGGCCACCTCTGGTTGATTGTAAGAGGTTCTTGTGCTTTCCTCGGTGGAGTGCCAAAAGCAACTCTATTACATTGCGCGTGTCATTGAGTTACCTCACTTGAGAGTGGTGTCTTGTGGTGCCTTGCGGGGCGTGCCTTGAGGGGCAAGTGACTTGAGGGTCACACCGAGGAACCATCTAAGTGTTGGTCGACACAACCGGTGACGTAGCTTGTCGGTGCACAATTGAACACCGGGTGAACAAAAATATTGTGTCACTTGTCTCCCAGTGATTGGTCTTCATATTGTGTTGTTGTCAATATTGATTGATTGTATATCATCTTGGTGATTGGCAACATCTTCACTCCACCGTCGGTATATGATTCACAATCCTCTCTCTCGCATTTACTTTACTAGTTTATCTTGTGTAGCTCTAGTAGTAGCTTTGCTAGTAGTGTTGTTAGCTTGCTCTCTAGTGTAAAATTAGTGACATAGCCCTTGTGTGAACTAGAGATCATAATCTACTAGACTTGTGGATAGGAGGCTTGCATCACAACCGTAGGCTAAGCAAAACTCGCTTTGCGCTGTTTGTTATTCTAACAAGTTTGCTTAGTGATTCTTGTAGAAATTTTTATAGGCTATTCACCCCCCTCTAGCCATCTAGGACCTTACAGATGGCAATGCTGAATAATGGCGATCAACAAAACTCGGAAGCACCAGCCGGCGAAAACGGTGGCAATGCCAAAACTGGTGGTGACGCCAATGCAGAGCATGATTATATCACGATGGCTGATTTGCTCCAACACACGAGTGATGACAACAATGAGGATGGTGGTGATGTCGACGAGGAGGCACTGAAGGATCCAGACACCATAGAACTATTCGAGGCAATTGCTAATCATCACGACCATGATGACGTTTTGTTTGGAAGCCCGAGGTGGCTAGAGAATTTCAGAGAGATGAAGCAGGCGGCAATCGATGCCTTGTACCCAGATGTCGGTAAATGTCCAAAGAACATGTCGGTGCTGCATTTCATCCTCTAGATGCTGATGTGGCAGGCTCACCATGGGTGCACCGATATAGGCTTCAACGACCTGTTACGTATCCTTGGTGAAACGTTACTAGAGGGCAACAAGGTGCCCACCAACACCTATCAAGCGAAGAAGCTAGTTAATCCAGTGGCGATGAAGCTCAAAAAGTTCCATGCATGTCCTAACCACTGTATTCTATATCAGGACAAGTATGAGAAGATGCAGAGTTGTCCACATTGTGGCGCGAGTCGGTACAAGAGGAATGTTGGTTGTCGTGCGAACGTGGACGAGGACAGAGGGTTGAAGAAGAAGATGGCGAGGAAGACTGCCTCAAAGAAGCCACAGAACCCGTTACCAGCTGAGGACGAGGAAGAAGAGGGTTACACACAGAGGAAGATTCCAGCTCTGTCAATGTGGTACTTGTCTGTGGTTGATCGACTGCGTGCCATATTCGGGAACCCCGAGGATGCCCAGCTCATGTCGTGGCATGCATCTGCTGAGCACACGAAGGGCGATGGGAAGCTACGACACCCCACCGATGCTCAGCAGTGGAAGCGTTTCGATGCCAAGTTCGCGAAGGAGTTTGGTGACAAGGCGAGGAACATCAGGTTTGCACTAAGTACCGATGGAATGAACCCATTCGGCGACCTCAGCAGCACTCATAGTACTCGGTCGGTCATCCTTACCATCTACAACCTACCTCCACACCTATGTCAGAAGCGCAGGTATCTCTTACTAACCTGTCTTATTTCTGGGCCGAGGCAGCCAGGCAATGATATAGATGTGTTCCTGGTGCCGCTCATGGAGGACATGAAGATTCTATGGGAAGACGGGGTCGATATGATTGATGCGTCCCTAAAGGAGAAGTTCACTCTAAAAGCCATCATCTTTGTCACCATCACCGATTATCTTGGTCTTTTTCCACTGTCGGGGCAGATCAAAGGCAAGACAGGCTATGTAGTTTGCATCGACAGTACCTGCTACACTTATCTTAATGCATCCAAGAAGTTGGTATACATGAGGCACAGGCGATTCCTCTCGAAGAAGCATAGGTACCGAGCAAGTTCGATGAATAAGTACTTTGACAACCAGGAAGAGCATGAACTTCATGAGACAAAAAGGACAAACTATGAGCAAAAGGTGTTTGAAATGGTGAATGGCATAGAAGTTGAGTTTGGGAAGAAGAAGAAAGAGGAACAAGAAAAAGAAGCAGATGGGAAGAAGACGACGAAAAACAGGAAGCGTGACAAGATGGAGGAGGAACCAGCTGCCCCGAAGGTTCCTTTCAAGAAGCAGTCGTGTTTCTTTAGGTACCTATCGTACTGGAAGGATCTAGATACGCCCCATGCCATTGACTGCATGCACCTAGAGAAGAATGTTTTCGAAAGCACCATTGGCATCCTATTAGACATCAAGACCAAGACAAAGGATGGTCTTAGGTCACGCCTGGATCTTGTAGACTAGGATATTAGGACCAAAATTCACCTGACACCTGCGCCACAGACGGGGAAAGTGGACATTCCGGGCGCGAGCTATAACCTAACAAGAGATGAGAGGAGGGTCGTGTGCCAGTGGCTTAGGAATGTGAAGGTGCCGACCAGTTTCTCTTCCAACATCAAGAGCCTAGTCTCGATGAAGGACCTCACAATAACTAGTTTCAACGCACATGACTGCCACATCATGCTCACGGTGTTCCTTCCAATTGTGATCAGGGCTATACAGCCAGAGTACATTAAGATGGTCATCACACGTCTGGGTTACTTCTTCAACTTCATCACCCAAAAGGTTATCGACGAAGCTGATCTTCCAGGCCTAAAACAGTTCATCGTGGAGACTCTTTGCTAGCTCGAGATGTGCTTTTCACCGTCTTTCTTCGATATTATGCAACACCTTTATGATGCACATGGTTGATCAGATACAGGAGCTAGGCCCCGTGTTCCTCCACTAGATGTGGACGTACGAGCGGTTCATGTCGACCCTCAACAGATACGTCCTTAACCGTGCATATCTGGAGGGATCTATGATCGAGGCATACACAACTGCGGAGTCTGTTAATTGCTGCATCAGGTACATCCGGGATGGTAGGGCAATTGGCCTGCCCATCCCTCAGCACGAAGGCAGAACTTCAGGAAGGGGTTGCATAAGGAGGAAAGTATGCACAAATATCCTGAATGAAATGGTGCAAGAAGCACATCATAGCGTCCTCAATCAGCTAGTGCTTATGGAGCCATATGTTGAGAGGCACCTAGAGGAGATCCCCGCCGCTCATGATGGAAAACGTACAGAGGCATGGGTCCAAAAACAGCACAAGATCAATTTCACGACGTGGATCCAAGGCATCCCAGACAGACCCTGCGGAGACAATGATGAAGCGAAGCTTGCTACCGGCCCATGCAGCGAAATCACCACGTGGCAAGGGTTTGACATAAATGGATACAGGTTCCACACAAAGGAGAAGGACAAGAAGAGCGCGGTACAGAATAGTGGTGTTCGATATGAGGGCATCGATGAATCAACAGGGAAAACTAGGACATACTTTGGCTAGATTGAAGAAATTTGGGAACTTGACTATGGCAGTGAACTACAGCTGACTGTCTTTTGGTGCCAATGGGTCAAACAAAGCGGGATTCTTGTGGACGAATTTGGGCTAACAAACGTGGAGCTCCAAAGTGTTGGCTTCAAAGATGAATAGTGGGTACTAGCGAGCCGTTGCGCCCAAGTAGCATATTGGTCGAAGCCCAAAGACAACAAAAGGCACATGGTTGTGTCCTCAAAGCAGAGGATTTTCGGAGCTGATGGAGTCCAGAGCTCTGAAGAATACAACAACTATGGTGAGCTCTCGCTCTTTACGATTTTATGAATAAGATCAAGATGGTCGAGACTCGTTGCAACAAGAGCAAGATGATGTCATGGTTCCGTCCAATGGTGAGAAGAAGACAGTCATAGGATCACTTCCAGCAAAATGATATATGTAATAAAGTAGTCATTGATTAATGATACATAACTTTTATGTATGCCACACCTATATGTAATATATGTAATAAATGTACATGCATGATTAACGATTGAGAACTGTTATGTACTCACTACGCTCGCAAAATGCCTTCAAAACACTTCTCCTACTACTCTTCGAATGTTATAAATATTTACAAAACAAAAAGTCAAATTTTACATGTTTGTAAAAACAAAAAATAGAGGAGTTTATGGAGATTTTAAAAAAATTAGGAAATCTTAACCGAGGCAGGCGGCATAGGGTGCCCGCCTTGGTTAATATGTTTACTGAGATGGGCAACATAGGGTGACCGCCTCGGTTAAAATGTTTACCGGGACGGTCAACATAGGGTGCCTGCCTCGGTTAATATGTTTACTGAGACGGGCAGCATAGGCGCCCGCCACAGTTAATATTAACCGAGGCGGGCACCCTACACCGCCCACCTAGGTTAATCCTGCACTATATATATCCCCCTCCCTCAACCTCCCCTCAGTTCTTTGGCTGGTTTCAAATCAACCCCGAAGGGCTGCCGCCATCGCCGCCGCCGAGCTCCGCTGCCCCCAACCTCACTCCTCTACCCCTCACTCTGAGCTCCTCTCCCTGTCTTCCTCGTCACTCATCGCCAAGGGCTCCGCCGGCACGCGCGGAACCCTAGCTTCGCTGCCGCCGGTGCCCAGGCGGAACCCTAGCTCCTCTCCCTATCTTCCTCATCCTCCTCCTCACCGACTCCCCTATCTCCTCCCCGGCGTAGGCTGCCATCACGCCATCGCAGGTGACATGTTCTGTCTATTTCGTATGTACTGCATTCAATCAAAATGCAATTATTTTTAGAATATGATGCTCTATGGATGAGTGCCAAGATTCATCAATAGACTGCCCAGATTTCGATTCCTATCTTCGATCCCTGTCACTATGGTTCTCCTTTTGTTACTTTACTTTGTTTACAGTAAAGTTCGTCCCGTGCGTGGTCTTGTAGCAGGTCGGATGCCTGCTTCTCTTGTTCTTTTTCTCGTTAGATCTATGGGTGCTCATGAATTAGGTGGTGGTTCTTGCGATATCAGGTTTTTTTCTAGGTTCTATATGTTTTCTTAGTTCTGTCATTGAGATCATGCAATTTGACCCTGAATCATACCCCCATTCAATTAATTAAATCAAAACAAGGGTCATGTTTGCCTTTACTGACTTGACTATTGTGTCTTGCTAGTTCTTTATTGAAGCAGTAGTATTAAAGGGATCCAAATTATATGATGATAAATAAATATGAACTTACATATGCAGATAGGAATCAGACGAGCAGTTTAATAGTAGAGACATCCAACAGTTTTTCCTTGTTTATGATCCTCTATTTGGGGAAAAATATAAATGAGTCCTATATATATATATGAATCTCCATGCATGTTTCTACACAAATTTTGGAAAACAAAAAGAGTTGAAGGCTTAATATGTTTGGGCCAGGAGGAAAACATCAGGCAAGGAAACTAAACAAATTACACCCATGAGTTAAACAGTAATAAACCCTAAAAGTAAACAAAATTGGAAGCAGACTTTCCCAACAATTTAGTAGGTATAATTGAACAAATGGTACTATAATTATTTTTTGTTTCTACTCCATAACCTGAGATGAGTATAGCATCCACTCAATGCGAAGTGTCCATATAATCATCTTTGTCTATCTTTGTCTATATATATAGCTTCCAATGGCGACCGAGGAGGCTCCTCCTAAGGAATGGCGCCCGGCTACTCCTGCTTCGATCGACAATGGTGAAGATGATAGCGGTGATGATGGTAGCTCCTCATTAGACAATACCTCGGTGTCTTACGAATCTGAGCAATTCACGCTGAGGCCCGCGAAGAAAGCTCGTACAGAGGAAGAGATGGATCCTGACTTTGATCTGAAAGCTGAGGAGGCAGGCAAGGTGTTATGATCGGGATCAGAAGAGGATGCCACCATATCCCCAATGGAGACTGTAAGTATATATGTTGCACCTACTCTTAGTTGACAACTTTCAGGGCTGATCGTGCAAGTATCTGACTACAATGTGAGGTCTGGTCCGCGACAGGTGCTGATCGTGCCTCTTCATCTAGAGTTCACCGACGACAACGATGGAGGTCTTCCTAGGGTGGACAAGGCCACTACTGCCACACCCGCTCCCTCCACAGGCACTACTTCAACACCTGCTCCCTCCACGGGCACTACTTCCACACGTCCCCCAAGAGACAAGGACAACTTGAAGAGGGGCCAACACGGGAGGCACCAGCAGACCAAGAAGAAAGTGCATGCGATACACAGGCTAGGGCCAAAAGGAGAGCCTGTGTCACCAAAGAAGGTCATCGACACCTACAGCAACCAGTGTGCTTGTGCAGTCAAGGAGAAGGTGCCTATCACATATCTTGATTGGAGGACCGTCCCGAAAGAGTACAAGGACAATGTGTGGGGAGAGGTCAAGAAGCGGTTCAATTTTCTAGCGGAGGGGTACAATGAAGACAGGTGCAAGAGCCATGCCCTAGCCATTGCGGGCAAAGCACTTCACAGCTTTAGGTCCTTGCTCAATCGAGAGTACGTGCAGACAGGCAGGACACCATTCGAAGACTACAACATGATTAAGAAGCACGTTTGGGATGAGTTTGTGGAGTTAATGTCAACGGACGAAGCAAAGGCCAAGGCCAAGAAGTTCAAAGTGCTCGCTAAGAGGAATGAGCTTCCCCACAACCTAGGCATGACCGGCTATGCCTTCCACATAGAGGAGTGGCGGCGGGAAGAAAGAGAGGCAGTTGAGGCTGGGCAGCAGAGTCCATTGATGTCCATCAATGAGAGGTCACGAAACTACCTCTATGCTCGTAGACCAAAAAAGCAAAAGGAGGGCAGCAGTAGCAAGTACAACAAGCCGAATGTTGAGGAGGTGGAGAAGAAGATGTTGGAGATCGCTGTGGCTAAGAAGAGAGGGTCATTCCAACCCCGCTGAGAGAGGGACGCATTAACCGAGGTGCTGGGAAACCCCAAGCACCGTGGCCAAGTCTATGGGGTTTCCTCGAGGCAGAGTTGGAAGGACGCCTTTGCATCCGACGCCACCTCGCACCACACAAGGTAGAGGTACAAGAAGGGGCTCATCGAGCAAGGCAAACAAGAGGTGATCTAGGCGATGGTGAACAAGTCCGTATTGGATGCCTTCACGAGCACCGATGCTAGGATAGTGGAGCTCAGGAGGAAGATGTTTCGATAGGATGGCCTGCTGTCGCAAGAGGGTCAGGCCACGATGCCGAGTACTAGACAACCTTCAAGGTACCCAGTCGATGACATAGAGCAGCAAACACTCTACATGCTCTAGATGCCCTTTAGCAGGGCCAAGAAGAAGAAGGAGGTGGCCTAGGGAGTGGCATTGCCGCCCAAACCTGACGCCATGTTCAATGGGATGCCCATCCCTCCCGATTATGCAAAGTTCACCATTGCGTGGATATGCCCGGGGTTCGAGTAGGAAGAAATTGATTTTCCCACTGAAAGTGGGGAAACCATCCTCGGCGCTACTATCGCCCTTGAGGTGCTGTGGAACAAGGCAGATCTCATCTTGGAAGCCCTGACGCTGGCGTCACAGCCCTCACTACTGTCGTCATCTCTCGCGGGTGACCCCGATGATGATGACGATGATGACGGCGGCAGTGATGACAGAGGCGGCAATGACAACGACAACGTTGGCGGCCCAAGCACCCCTACTCCAACCAACCTGTCTCTTGGCAACGACAATCCATAGGGAGGCACAGGGGCTCCACCGGGCGAGTCGACACCACCGCCTAGTTTGAACCAGGGCTCAAACGAATGCCCTCCTCCACCAAGGAAGCCTGATGAAGAAGAGGAGGCCATACCCCCCAACTTCACCACGATGAGTTGGCTAGCCTTTCAAAAAGCGAATAGGCACCTAATCTCGACGGTGTTTTAAAGGTATGCTACTAGCAAGCATAGTCAATATACGAGATTCTATCTTTCTTGTCCACCCGCTGACATTTGAAGCTTTCCTCTAGTTGCAGGCCAACTACACTGCCTTCGGTTTGGCCCCGGTCGGATGATTGCCCCAAAAACTATGAGCATGGAAAGTTTATGTTGACCGTGGGCTAACTCATGGATGAAGAGTGGGAGACGAGGAGGTTCCATTTGTGGTACATGGAAGCCGCGAAATTGGGCCTAAAACAATTCATGATCAAAGTTCTGGCGGAGCACTTCCACATGGCCCAGTATAGTCACATCATTGTTGATTTCCATGACATGTATAGACTACTGCGGCACAAGGACCTAGATGTCGCCCAAGTCACCTTTTCACCTTATAAGTGGCTTTCAACTTTGACACGACTAATAAAACCATTGCTGACAAACCTTGATGACAAACCTTGCAGGATGCAAGCCCATGTATGCAAGCTGATAAACAAGGAGGATATCTATCTCAATCCTATGCTACTTATAGAGAGAACCATTGCTGGTTACGATATACCAGACGATAGTTCAGCTCTAGCCAAGTTGAATGCAAAGCAGAGAAAGAAGTATCGCATAGATGCGCTAATTGAATATAGGTATCGGGCGAGCATGTACATGTTGCAGGCCATGAAGAAGATCTGGGGAAATGGGTGTATCCTGGTTGCCCACCAGTTTGGGTAAGTCCAAGAGATATTGGGATCATGACTTCTTCATATATTTGAACTCTTCTAATATGCATTGTGTCAATGGTGCAGCAAAGGAATTATGGGCCACTGGATTGTATTTATAATCTATCCTCAGGATGGGTGGGCTTGTATATTTGTCTCCTTGCGGGATACAAACAAAGAAGGGTACAAGGAATTTGAAGGCTGTTTGAGATAGTAAGTGACTCAACTAACTCATTTACGGTGGACATATGTGTTCAAATTAATTAATTGTCACTGACAGTGGTTTTTGGTATAGCGCTTATAAAAAGTATGTGGAAGATCCCACCACATATGATCGGAGAACTGAGAAGGATAAGAAGAATGGCACAAGACTAAAACTCAGGAGCCAGTTCTCAGTAAGTAGCACCACCATTACCTAGTACTCTACTACTACTACAGTAGTACTCCTACTTCCTACTACTACTACAGTAGTACTCCTACTTCCTGCTACTACGACACTGCTACTACTACAGTAGTACTACCACCACCACCACCTATTACGCTACTACTACACTACTACTCCTACTACTGCTACTAACCTAGTATACTACTACCACTTCTACTCTTACTATTGCTTACTATTAGTACTACTGCTCTTAGTCTACTACTGCTCTTACTACTCTACTGCTGCTCTTACTGTCGTGTAACCATGTGCATTGCTTCAAACAACCACCTGGCTCTGTTCTCTGTGGTTTATATGCTTGCGAGTACCTGAGGACATGCTCCAAGTATAGCAACAGTGCACGGCAACTCAAGAAATCACAAGGTTATTGGAGAAAGACGAAGGTCGACCAAAACTTTAGACGAATAACCGCTGACATGTGTAAGTTTGTCACCGAGGTCATGCTTGCAGGGCAACCCTTCTTCCACCCTGTGGGCGAGTTAGCTTTGAATCCGAAGTATGATAATATTAGTCACTGGACAGACCATAACAAGTTCAAACTCAAGGATTACATTCTTCCGACCTTAGATGATCTATAGGACTTGAACTTGCTTGATTATGTACCATGAATACATGTAATGGATATATATGAACTCTGCTGATGGATGTGATGAACTTGTGTAGTGGTGAATTGTGAACATGTTAACTGTTTGAATGCATGGATGTAATATATATGTCAATAGTGTTAATATATGTGTTAATTGTGTTTGAACTGCTACTTTATTTCAGTTTAATCATTAATATTACAAATAATTATATATTAAAAAAATTAACTCTGGAAAACCTTAACCGAGGCGGGCAAATAATGATGCCCGTCTCTCTAAACAATTATCCGAGGCGGGCACTCTAGCGTAACCGCCTCGGAAAAAACTTTAACTGAGGTGGGCGGTAAAGAAAACCGCCACGGTTAATAACTATTAACCGAGGCGGCCATCCTAAAGCGCCCACCTTGGTTAATCGATTAACCGTGGTAGTTAGCTTGACTGCCTCGGTTAAGTCATGATTAACCATGGCCTTTGAACTGAGGCGGTTGCAATGCCCGCCTCGGTTAAGGCCAAATGCCCGACTCGATTAATCGTGGCTGTAGTAGTGACGAGCACTCACGCGACCATGCCAAGCCTTGGAGGCCTGGGAATGCTGGCGTCTCGCACACGCACTGAGCGTGCTCGCCATGGCCAGAGCATGGCCAAGGCAGAGCCATTCCGCCCGCACCTGAACGGTAGAGGTAGAAAAGCTACCTCGGCGTGTTTCGCCTCACCGAGGGACACACCCCGCGCTAGCTGGTTGTCAAAGCAGAACCCTAGGGGCCCTTGGCTGCCTCCACCTCATCGTATTCACTGTGCCCCCATGCTGTCGCCATGCTATTGATGTTCCCATCGTTTTTGGCCGCCTTGCGACACGAGGAGGGGCCGATGATGCCCGCCATCACCCCACGAGCCTCGTCGTGTGATTGGTTGAGCCCCTAGCTTACCCGAGCCCCCTCATCACCGTCACAGTGATCTACCACACAGACCAAACTTTGTCATGTAAATTGGTCACCGACGCTGCCTTCTAGGACTTGACCATGACCATAATCGCACACTAAAGAGGGCCCTTTTGGCCCCGGCGTGCTTAGCCACAGCGCCGCAGCGTCTGTCGTGCCCATCGTCATCGACATCAACACAGGTGAGCCACAAGTCCTCGCCTTGGGACCCCGCCTAACCCGTCTAGCCGTTAGGGAACCTTAGGAGCCTAGCCAAGCCTTCACCTGAGCGAGAGGCGCCCTGCTGCGCGTGGCCAGGAGCCCGTCGTTGCCACCGCTGCCGCTAAAGCATCGCTGTCAGGCCTTGCCAGTAGCCAAGGCACCACCTTTAGTGCCCGTCGTGTCGGCCTAGACCTAGGAGGACCCTAGGAGTGTTGTAGAAGACTGTCGAGCAGCTGTCAAGCGCCACCGACCAGCCTTGCTGCTGGTGAGCCGCGCGATGTACACGCCCTGACAAAGAGCCCCCGTGTGCCTGATAACCATAGGCCGAAGAAGAAGGGGGGATGGACAGGGTCCACCATGGACCCTATCTCTGGTCCATACACCTGTGCCTTGCTAGCCCACCGTGAGCCGTGCCCATAGGCCGTAGCCCAGCAGCAGCCTAAGTGCACCATGTGGGCAACCCAGGCACGCAACACGTGTCCAGGCCAGACCGGCCCAGCCTAGCCCAAAGTCTAGCCCGCCAAGGCCTAGTTAGCGCTAACCGTTGACCGATCAATGAAGACCGTTGACCAACCCCACGTGTCAGTGATCACAGCCGCCTTGCCCAATCACAATATGTCACATGTTAGCCCCTGATTTACCCTATCCTTTTTCTTTTTCAAAATATGATTTAAACTTAGGAAATTCATAGAAACTTCATTCGACCTCAAAAAAAAATATGAAATTAGTGTCCAATTTTTTTTTCTAAAAAATGAGCTCTACATCATAGGCTTATGTTTGAGTGCATTTGGATCTTTTGAATTTTTGTTGCTTCTTTATGATCTTCTATAGGAGTCGCTTATTGCAGCTATATGTCTCGTTTTTCAGCCCCGGAGGAGCAGAATCCTAAGGAGGACGACTATGACTACACAGAGGAGTTGGGAGATGACTTGCCTGCAGGTGCCACGTCCCACCCAACCTCATAGAACCCTATTACACATGCTATAATGTAGCTGCTAGTGCTTTACTTTTATGCAATTGATTTGTGATAGGTTGCATGGTAGAATTGCTTGAAGCCTTTACCTTGACGCAACCATTACCCTTGCACACCCGTTGTTAGGCTAGATGCTCACTTACTGCTTACTACTTGCTTCTACTACGTATTATATCTGTGATGTGATACTTGGTGGAGGATTATTTATGAGTGGCTAAGGCACTTGGTGCCGATAATGTGGAAATAATGTGATAACAACTTGGGGAGATCTTAGCATGCGTTTTGAGTGTGTGGTGAGGGTTGAGTCAACCGAGCAGGATTCTACGATGAGCAGTTGAGCAAGTCTTGCCGGAGTGTGACCTGAGCGCTCCTTGAGAGATGTACCTGTTGCGGGTACCGGTTTGAGGTATAGACTCCGGGGAGGAGTGTTCTTCGTGGGATGAATTCCTGGAGTAGAGGTGCTGTTGAAGCACGGGGTGTCAGAACCCCCCTTTATGAAGATGCTTTGTTCGGTCAGCCTAAGGACTTATATGTTCTAGGAACCAGTTCATAGGAATCCTTGCACCCCATCCGCTCCTCTCTAGGGAGGAGACAGTTGCGGACTAATCCAGGCGATGCCATTACTGCTAGGTTATAAGTTGATAGTGTGGGGTGAGGATGTTGGATTCCCGAACCCTTCTAAGTGCGTATTACCACTTGTGGGGCCTAGTATTTACGTTTCACAGTCTCAGCGTGCCAGAAAAATTCAGGGTGCCTCAGGGCTGAGTAGTAGGAAGGTATCATTCCAGACTAGAAAGCAGCCGGAATCAGCCTAGACGATGATGGTCATCGATGAAGGAAGATCTTATGGTAGTGTAAACCTCTGTAAAGTATATGGTTGATCGATTGATACATATGTCGTCTTTTCGGCTATGGACTTTTCCTATATTACTATTTCACTTGACTAGAGAGTGGAGTCCCTTCTTCTCTTCCCCCTGAGTTTGTTGTTGGTTCCGGCTTTGGTTGTTGAGGCAAGGCATGAGAGGGAGTTGTCCTTGCCAACTAGAGAGTGTGAGTGTGGTGAGATGTCTATGATGAGATGGGTGAATGTGTGGATGAGATGGGTTAAAACTTGGTGAATTATTATAAAACATTGATTATACTCTCACAGGAAACCACAGCCATAATTAGGTCGTTTGCTCTGCCCTTGCATTCCACCACCACTAAGTAAACGCAAAGCATAGGGTGGGAGCCAGTGGCCGGTACAAATCATACTGATAATTGTTTGGCAGGTCCTGAGTCTGAGTACGACTACCAGGGAGATGGTTGGAAAGGTTAGAGGTCTTGTCCTTCGCTCAAGTTTGGTTCGGAAGATGAAGTCTACGCCCGTTGCCGCTCATCCTGATGCTGTTCTAGATGTTGTGTGCACTGAGTGATTCCGCCAAGTGGCGATGTAATAATAAGTAAACCTTGCTATTTGTACTCTGTAAGATAGGTATTCGATGTATGACTTGTGATATCGACTATTATTCGATAATATGATGGAATGATCATCTGGGACTATCACGTTATGGTTTGAATCTGTGGATTTTCCCTTGTGGAAAATTAAGATCGTTTCACAAAGTACAAGTACATCAAGTTGGTTTTATTTTAAACTATTTATTCATAAATATAATTTAGTTTTATTGATTCTTAATATATTTAATTGTTAAAATAATTATTGTATATGTTATTTTTATGAGTTGTCATTATCTATGGTGGTTATATAATTATATTCTCTACTTACACAGTAATTTTGTTCTACTAAAACTATCGACAAACAAATAGATATATGTTATCATCGTCAAAATCTAATAGATATCCGAATGTGTATCTGAATTCAAGACATTTGTTTTGCATTCGTATCTGATAATATCCGTATTTGTATCTGAATTTGAATTAAAATGTAGTAAATAGTGCTATCTGTATTCAATTCCATGTGGATCCAATCTGAATCCATCCTTAAATATAAGAGTTACAACATAGATATAAAATGACCAGCATTTGAAAGGATTAATAACCATTCGCATGAAATGCGACCAGTGTGCGACAAAAGTCACAAATCCACTAGCACGCGTTTTTGTGTTTATGTAAATGTGCATTTAGTAGTGCTTGACAACTTAAAACAAACTAGACGGCAGTCAAATTAATTAAAATTAACATTTCAATAAACAAATTAAATCATGTACTATTAATTTGCATATGTGTTGCCGTAAGACCGTATATAGACAAAGATCCTCATGGTAAGATTAATTAAATTTGCCTAAAATGCCCTAGTAGCCCAAAACAAGTCATAATTCACAAAGGGAATGTTAGAATTTACAACTAGTACATATATAATCCCTCTAAGAATGGCAGTTAAAAAGTACTCTCCCTCCGTCTAAAAAACTTATGTTTTAAATTTTTTTACACAGGCTAATTCTCAACTGAAATTACTCATGTATCTCTATTTATTGAGAGTGATTCATCATGCTAATTAAGGGAATAAACTGCTAATTAAAAAAGAATGCATGGAGGCATGCAGACCACAATCTCTAGGTTATATGGGCCTAATCTAGTTCCAAAAGTTAAAAAATCAGATTTTTCTGACTAATTTTCAGTCCTAATTAAAACATTAAGTTTTCTGAAACGGAGGTAGTATATCATCATCACATTATAAAAGAGTGATTTTTTTGAGGGACGCTCTCCCTCTATATATAATATCCGTTCCATGTAGATGTTTCAATTTTATAAATATAATTTTATAAATTGGTTGAACATTTTATAAAATAGCGAGGGGCTCTCCTTCTATATAATACCCGTTAGATATAGATATCGTATTATCTGAGTCTTCCATCATCATTATAATTTTATAAACTGCTTTGATGTTTTATACATCCAAAAAAATAATTCATGATTCTAATTTTGTATTTGAAGAAATTGTTAATGATATATAAATTGACATATCAAGAATTCAATTAATATTCCCATTGTATTTGAAATAGTTTTTCCATAAACACGTGTATGTCGTATGGGCATATTTGGTAGTAAACAAAACAAGCAACATAAACCATGTATTTATATTAGATAGATATCACAATCCCACTTGCCGTGATGCCACATTTACATGTTCCCGGGGTTGGATTCCCATGGGCCACAATTACATGATCCCGTGGGATCGTTCAGGGACCATTAGAATTCAACGGATTAGTGCTAAGTGAAATCATCGTAAAGTTTTGATATTTTTCATAAAAGAATTACTAACATTTATAATATAAAATAAGTAGCTTTAAGATGAAATGTATTTCAGTAGTATACTTACCTAGAATCATATCTAATTTGCATGGATAATGGATCCAGATTCAGGTTGCATTATTTTTGGGACAAGTTGAGTTTACTTTGTGATAAGTGATAGATTACTGTTCTATGATTTTTCTTAATACTCCTCCTATATTTCATGTGTCTGTTTTTTTGTTCTGGCAACAAGCAATTGTATCATCGATTAGCTGTAGAGAAAAAATATAGATTATCTCTAGTGAGTAGTTCTTTTAGTTGTACTGGTTGCATGAGTAAAATTGTTGCATGAAAATTTCTAAACATTCGTTCAGGCACATAAAAAATGTAGCAGCTTCCTTTCTCAACAGCTGCCCATCTATGTTTGGCTGGCATGCATTTATTTATAGTACACGGCTATCCTGATCCTGATAACTTCTGTCCTCATGGGTTAGCCCATCTATGTTGTGTTTAGTTCACTAAATATTTTGGGTTTGGCTACTGTAGTACTTTCGTTTGTATTTGTCAATTAGTGTCTAATTATAGACTAATTAGGCTCAAAAGATTTATCTCGTGGTTTTCTACCAAATTGTGTAATTAATTTTTTTCTTTCATCTATATTTAATACTTCATGTATGTATCAAACCTTTAATATAACGGGGAATCTTAAAATATTTTGGGAACTAAACAGGGCCACAGCTATCCTGATAACTTTTGTCCCCATCGATCAGATTGGCTGACGACATGACAGCTATACAGTTTTTACATGGATTCGTGAAGAGGACTGATAGTGATAGCCGTCCTAATTGCTAGCTACATTCCCATGTGACGCTTATTTAAGAGAGACACTGGACCAGCTAGCTCATGCTCACGCTGTCGCGTTTAGGCTTCCCAGCATTAATATTAATTCGGCCTCAACTATAAAAGGGCGTCAGTGTCTTTTTCATGCACGCGCGTATATAGCAGGACAAAAAGCATCCAGAAGCTTTCTTTTTTTCTTTCGAAATTGTGATGCAGAAGCTTATAACTATATAGTACTCCCTCTGTTCCAAATTATAATAGATGTTTTGGCTTTTTCAGATACATAGTTTTTGTTATATATTTAGATATACATTATATCTAGATACATATAAAAACTAAAATGTCTTACAATAATTTAGAATAATGGAAGGAGTATATATGTAAAAAGAGACAAAATGTTTAGGTAGCACACATGTTATACTCTCTCCGTTCTAAATTATAAGTCACTTTGATTTTTTTGGCACATCCATCACTAGTATACAAAAGATTTTTACTAACACGGTCAAAAACTATTTTCAGCTTCGGTTCAAAAACCGCCACTATACCATCTATCACAAAGATATCGAGTTTGTAGCGTCGAGCAATTAACTGTCCCTGGGAAAGCATTTGGACGGTTCCATTACGATATCCTCCCTTGAAAAAAGGTATTATCAGGGATGGTTGCAATAAGAGAATCGCCCTGTAAACTGATTTTAAGTGGCGGTTGTTGTATTGTAACTTTCCAACGATGGCTCTAGCAATGCAACCGCTTCTAACACATTTTCAAGGGCTGTTGGCTTAAACAAACCGCCACTGAAAATATATTTACAAGTGCGGTTCTGCTCAAACTGAACCACCCTTGAAAATCAGTCTTAAACTTTGAAATTTCCCGCACATATTTAAAATCGTGTTTTGCACTAAACTCCTATTTGTCATTTACACTGGCGGTTTGCATTACGCATTCACCAATTTAAATAGTGTATTTACGCCGGCAGCTTTCCTAGAGAAATTGTTAGTGTAAATACATTTACACGGGCGGTTCTAAATAAACTTGGGCCCATATATTTTACACTACTGCTGGCGCCTGCTCCTTATGAACCGCCAGTGAAAAGAAAATCGCTAGCATTAGGAAAAATCGTTTCTGTAATAGTGAATGTCGAATTCTCTCTAGATTCTTGGTCCCAAACACACACGTTTATGCATGAATGAATGATGTATATAGGATCTCTTTGTTAGGCAGTCTAACCTATGGGGACAGAAACTATTAGGACACGTATCAATAATCCTCTCCATGTATCCATGTATAACTCCTGTACTGCTGCCGTGTATAAATGCCGACCAAACATCGAACCTTTAAGAAAATATCTAGTGTAATATATATTTCAGTCAGTTCACACAAACTCCCCTACATGTATGGCTACATGCGTCCCAAAAGTAATACAATTCTGAATCCCCTAAAAATAATGCAGTTCCGAATCTGAACTAAGTCAATCCATTTTATGCTTGACTAAGTCTATAGAAAATAGTATCAATGGCTATGATTCAAAATAAGTATAATATATAGAAATATCTTACATGCTGAATCAAGTGTTGCTTATTGTGTATAAAAAACATTAGTATGTTCTAAAAAAATTGTTCAAACTGATGATGCTTTCCTTTTTGTTTTGGGCAAGAATGGCAATAATATAATGGATGCTTTGTCCAATATTAGCGCGTGCATGAATACTAGTATCACTTATATAGTTGTCACATAGTTGCAATACCAACACCGACAAATGCATAGGCATGGAAATTATTATGAGGACAGAGATATCAATCGACTGTGTCTCCATGTATAACTCCATCCTGTACTGCTGCCATGTACAAATGCTGGCCAAGCATAAATGGAAAGCTCTAAGCACATAGCGCACGACCTCGGTGAGCACAGAGCACACCCAGAACACCCAGGCGAAAGAGAACACCAGGATTGTTAGCCGCAAGACA
Organism: Saccharum hybrid cultivar R570; assembly: GCA_038087645.1. Lineage (NCBI taxonomy): Eukaryota > Viridiplantae > Streptophyta > Magnoliopsida > Poales > Poaceae > Saccharum > Saccharum hybrid cultivar. The sequence goes on from JAQSUU010000059.1 coordinate 1,233,131, forward strand.
TTGTAGTCTTTTTTGTTTTTCCATGCTTCACTATGCCATAAACGCAGATTAGAGACGCAGGTTAAAAGTCATCAAAGAGGCAGAAAAAATGAGTCACTTGCATTGTGTCTCTGATGTGAACACATTAGTGACGTATAAAACGCGTCACTACAACAACAACATAGCCTTTTGTCTCAAGCAAGTTGGGGTAGGCTAGAGATGAAACCCAAAAGAGACGAGAAACAGGGAGACACATAAAGGAACATAAAGGGCACAAGACAAAAAGAGGTCACGGTTCAGGCACATTGATTGTCAATCTCCAAGCGCTCCTGTCCATAGCTAAATCCTAGGAGATATTCCACTCCTTAAGATCTCTCTTAATGGACTCGTCCCAAGTTAGTTTAGGTCGACCTCTACCGCTCTTTACATTATCGGCCCGCTTTAGAACTCCACCACGCACCGGCGCCTCAGGAGGCCTCCGTTGGACATGTCCAAACCATCTCAACCGATGTTGAATCAATTTCTCCTCAATTGGTGCCACCCCAACCCTATCCCGAATATCGTCGTTCCGGACTCTATCCCTTCTTGTGTGCCCACAACACCAACGCAACATACGCATCTCCGCAACACTCAATTGCTGGACATGTCGCTTTTTTGTAGGCCAATACTCAGCACCGTATAACATCGCCGGACAAATCGTCGTCCTATAGAACTTACCTTTCAGCTTCTGAGGCACCCTTTTGTCACAGAGGACACCAGAAGCTTGACGCCATTTCAACCAGCCGGCTGAAATTCTATGCCTAACATCTTCATCAATGTCTCCATCCTTTTGTAGCATCGACCCTAAATACCGAAAAGTATCCTTCTTGGCCACCACTTGGCCATCGAGGCTAACGTCTCCCTCCTCATGCCTAGTCACGCTAAAATCGTACCTCATGTACTCGGTCTTAGTCCTACTAAGTCTGAACTCTTTCGACTCTAACGTGTGTCTCCATAGTTCTAACTTCCTATTAACCCCTGCCCTACTGTCGTCAACTAGCACCACTCATCAGCAAAGAGCATACACCAAGGGGCACCACCTTGTATGTCCCTTATGACCTCATCCATCACCAAAGCAAATAAATAAGGGCTCAAAGCTGACCCCTGATGTAGTCCTATTTTAAATGGAAAGTCACTGGTGTCGCCATCACATGTTCGGACAAACGTCACCACATCCCTATACATATCCTTGATGAGGTAACGTACTTAGTTGGGACTTTGTGCTTTTCCAAGGCCCACCACATGACATTTCTCGGTACTTTGTCATATGCCTTCTCGAGGTCAATAAAGACCAAGCCAAAATGCGTCACTGATGACCCTTAATCATAGACACATATAGCCAAAATGCGTCTCTAATGTGAATCCAAGCCGGTTTGTTGTTCTTGCACTAGTACAGAAGTGACATATACTCCCGGTTGGTAACCCCTTTCACTCCCGGTTGCCCAACCGGGAGTATGTTTTTAGGAGTAAAGCTTTCAGAACCGGGAGTAAAGGGGGACTTTTACTCCCGGTTGATAATACCAACCAGGAGTAAAGAGTCAGTTGGGCCCGTGGCCTGGCAGACACCTTTACTCCCGGTTGGTATTCCCAACCGGGAGTAAAAGTCCTCTTTTTTCCTTTTTCTTTTTTTCATTTCAATTCATAATTCATTTTGATTTTAAAATAAGTTTTTGTATACGATTTTTGCCCTACAAATAATATATGCATACGCATGCGTATAGTAAAGTTTGGTTTTGAGCAATGTACGTGAGTAATCCAACTAAAAAGAAAGTATATACAAACAATTTGTGCACCATATATAATACAAGCTTGCACTGTATACTTTCATCATCATGTCTAACTTTCATCATCATGTCTGCCCTTTGGATCCGATAATAAGTTGTCATGACCCATTACATTCAAAATAAAGTTATCATGACCCATTACACTCAAAATAAAGTTATCATGACCCCAATTTTTTGGAAGCCATTGTTCATCGGGGTTAAAGTAGAACTTGGCGTCGGGCTTTAAGACCTGTTCATTAAGAAATCCTGCTATCATCTCTTGCATTGCTTTGAGATGGTGTGTTTGCAGGGTTTTCCCTTTCAAATAATTAGTCTGCAATTTCAGTTAAAGAAATATTATTAGTATATATATCAATAATAATGATAAATCAAGAAAAAGTAGTAGTATTTAGATACGTACTTTTTTGTACTCTAGATTAGTTCTTTTTTAGCACAACTTCAGGAACTCGCAAACATAGTATCCACATTGATTGATCCCCTGTGGCTACCGCAGAATCCACTTTAGGAAAAAATAGATTTAGTATCCGATCTGGTATAGGTAAATTGATACATATAGGAAGCAACATAGGGAAATTGAACTTATAGAGCAATATAGTACTTACTCGAAGTTTATTTACACGTAATGGCGCTTTGCGTTGTGTCATATGGTGTTTCTAAATGAATTCTTTCCAAACACTGTCCAATAAAATTAAAAATGTTTGGAGTATTAATTATTGCATATAGAGAGACTGATATATACATATATAGAGTTGTGCTAGAGAGACTGCAATTACCCCTAGATAATAGCTATCATTTCTTGGTATTCTTTTTGCTCTTTTCTCATCGAGTCACAGATGGTTAGAGAAGATATCTCTAGATCGATTTCCATCAATATCCAGTGATTGCTACGTGTGTATGCATACGAAGGTACATAACACTCATTATTTAACTTGTTAGAGTCAACATATGTGTGTGTGTGTGTGTGGTAGAGTCAACATTATGAACACTCACCTAAAGTTGTAGGGGAAGAGTATAACCATCTTGTCGCGTTGCTTATCTAAGAACATCTTGATATTGGCCACCGTCTCTGAGTACCATGTTGGTTGGGGTTTAGGGTCTTTGAATACAACATGTGGATCAATGAAACCAATATTGGTACACCCTCTCTTTTTGCACTCTCCCATCTCAAATATGCATACATATATATAGTGAGGATAATGAACACACATTATAGATGTACTTACGTAGTGACTTATTGTTAACCAGTAGAAAGAATCACTTACACACAATAGCAGCTTATGATAGTTTTGTCTAAAGAGTCTAGGTGACATAGTTGGTGTAATTCAGAAAACTCTAGGTACGTGACATCATTGCCCCGGAACCAATGTTCGTCTCTAACCTTGATAGAAATAGCACCTCTTTCTGGGCACACGCATCGAGGTACCAGTTGTTCAGTGCGTACATTTGCGTCCCCAAATCATTGAGTTTTTTAGGATCCCATAGACTCCTGCCATGCTCATATTTCTCCCAACTTGAGACTACCGGCGCGGTTGCAAAGAGCATATCGGCAATGTCGACACCACGAGTGGTAGCATAGAAGTTACAAAGTTGTACCAAGTCGACTGGTCCATCATCTTGAGGTATTTGTAGGAGGCTATGTTTGATCCATATTCATTACCAATAACAAGTGGGGGTGTGATTGCAATTCTTGTTCTCCGAGTTGTGCAACACCCTTCCTTGCTTTAACCATTTTCTTATATTCCTTGCTTAGAGTGCGGTCATAGTCGGATAGGGGCGAGGGCTTATGAGATTCCCGCCTCTTTTTTTGTACATCATCCACCATCCGCCTTAGTTCAGCTAGAGGTAGGTGGAAGTGCTTCTGCTCCATCGGCTTCTTTGCCCCCTTGGCCATCTTTGAGAAGAATAAATTATTTGTTTCTTTGACCGCATCATCTAGTTCCTCAATACTCTTTTCACCAGCCAATTTTTGGGGAATTTGCCTTGTTGGGTGCACGGGGGCTTTCTTCCTCGTCTTTGTCAGCGGGGCAGATGACTTTGTCATGGCAGGACAAGGTGTCGGGGCGGTTCTCTTCTTGGTAGATGTGTTTGTCACTTGAGGAGGCGGCGGTGGTGGTGGTGGAGACCGCCTTGGAGATGGTGGGGATGCACCCGTCATGGGAGGAGGCAGTGGCGGTGGAGACCGCCTTGGAGATGGTGGGTATGGTACTGTGTCTTCTCCATTGTAACCACCGCACGGAGCACTATGTTGGTCTAGGGATTGGATTATTGGCCTATTGTATGAGTATAAAAAAGAATGAGGTATGAGTACATTGTTATTTAAGTGCTAATAGAAAACTAATGAAAAAAATTGTTTTGACGTTAAGTTTCATCCGTACCTATGGTCAGGTACTTGAGGAGGCGGCGACGGCATCCCAGGAATAATGATGTAGCGCTTTGCGCCATGCAATGAATGACTTCTCTACTTCTCCTACAGTAGCAGTACCATCACCTCCAGGAATGTCAAGAGGCACATCTTCAAAACCTCTAACAACTTTATCCACTGAGATGGAAGCGTATCCAGCTGGTATTACTACACCATGGATTCTTGGTGTCTTGGTACGGTCTATAGGACCCACAACACCAGTAGCCACCATCACTGTGCCATCATCATTTGGAATGTGCAGCTCACATGCTGTAAGTTTATCGATGTCATCCACGGGGAAACGCTCATCTTGCTTTGGCAGCTCTGTGGAAGCACAACTACTTCTCAACGTCTGATTCATGGGGCTAATAATGTTGGTTCCTGGAGCTACTGTAAGCCCCTAGGAACTCATTACTATTTGCACTTGTCTCTTTAATTCCTCTTGCATTCTCACTTCCATTTCTTCCTCTCGCCTCTTTGCATCAAGAACATAATGTTGCAAGATGTGGAGCTTCTCTGCCTCCTCATCCTTCTTTCTCTGGCGGCTTCTGTAGGTATCTCTCCATTGAGGGAAACCATGCTCCCACATAACTGCCCCAAAGCCTCTTGTTCGGCCAGGATGCTCATCAGTCCTAAGGATATATGTCAGTTCATCCTTCTCTCTGTTGGGCCTGAACAGTCCACTAGCCTTAGCTTTTAGAATTTGAATCAATTTTGTTGTTGCTTCTTCCAGTTTTTTTGCCATGAACCATCTTTTCGGTGAGTGGGTCCAGTGATCCCCCATGAGCTAAATACCAACGCCTCGTGCATTCAGGCCACTTGTCTGATTCGGGTTCGATCGCCTTTTCATGAAGTTTTTGCTTTTGCCCTTTCCCGCTTTTGAACCGCCGTTGGGTAGCCACCTGATCCCATGTTATGGTGGTATTGCTTTTTGTGGGAATTTTCTTGGTTCCTTCTTGCCCGTGCCATACCCTCTTCTGATGTCTTGTAATGTACAAATTCCTCCCAATAGGGCCTCTACTTCGTGAGTAGGCCCTTAACGACGTGCCAATCTAGAGTCTCGTCATTGTTGACGTATTTATTGAATAGGTCCTTCTTCCAAGTCTGAAATTATGTAGCCATCTTCTTCATAGTCCAGTGCCTAACTAGTTCCACCAACCTTTCATTGGTGATGATGTCACCGTCATGATAACGCTCTATGTCGAACATGAAATGGTCTATAATATCATACCAAAGTGCCTCCTTGTCAACATTAGAGACGTAACTAATATGAGGAGCATGAATCTTCTTCTTCCATTCACAGGCACTGATCGGGAGCTTATCCCTTACAAGGAAACCACAGTGGTACCTGTATTTACTAGCATATGGTCCTAGTGGTTCCCCTGTAACCACGTCGAATTCTGTGATGATGAAGCGGTCTTCTAATGGTTGTTGGGGGCCTTGGACATTCTTGCTTTTGCCTGTTGTCTTCTTCGTCGATCCAGAGGGCTACGTACATAGAAACACAAATATATTAAAAGGAAGCTTATCTTAAAAAATGATAGCTAGATATATTCAATAATATACCTCACCAACATTATCTTCAACATCCATCTCTTGTCTATCATTATGATAGAAATTGAAGTATTCATTCCCGTAATCTTCATCAACCTGTTTGTTATTATCGCCATAAGGTTTAGTGGCTTTGTCGATAAGATCCATCATTTTGTCTTCCATGTTGTCTGTCGGCTCGGCCATCTTGCTTAATTAATATATCTGAAAACAAAACAAAGGTTGATGAACTCGACATAAAATCAAACTCGACATAAAACAGAACAAATCCATTTGAAAACACCAGTGACATAAAACATTGTCTCAAACTCTGATTTTCTTTCCCTTTTGAAAGGTATTATTCCCTGCACTAAGTTTTAGTTTTGGGTACCTAACACTGGCAGGACTTCGAATTATAAAAGAACACATCAAAATTAGTACAAAAACTATTTCCTTTGTACAAAAATTGTTTCCTTTGGTCAGTTTAAGGAACATGACTTATATACCAATCAAAAGAGTAATCAATCTAATCACAAATAGGCAGTGACAAATATTTAGCCAATATATAATCTGATGACAAATAGGAGATTTGAAATTACAATATTCACCCAGAACAATATCACAAATAGGAGATCTGATCACAAATGGGCAGTCACAAATGATCACAAATATTCAAGCCAATGCTGCATAGGAGATTTGAAATTAATACAATAGCAGTGACAAATATGGGCAGCAGGACAATCTTTCAGAGTATATTCACCCAGAACAATATCCTTCAAGTACTCAATTGCGAACTTGTTGCTCCCTCTGCTCCCAGACATCTTTCCAATGCAAAGAAAGAGGCACTTTAAAAAGCAAGAATAGCAGATTATAGCATTATATATGCACTAAACAGTTCATGACATTGTTCTGGTGAATCTAAGCAATACAAAAATCTGATGACATTGTTCTAAGATTATTCAAACATGCAATTGCATCAGTGGCAGCAAATTATTATTGTCATTGACGTTTACAGCATGTTTTTTACCAATATATAATAGAGTTATGGACTTTAGCAGATCTTTAAATTTGGAGAAAACATGAGCAAATTTTAATGCACATAAGCACATATATTGGCCATACACATCCATCAACCACAGATTGATGCTATCATTTCTTCTATCCATGTACCATTTTCGAGGATTGGCTGGATTAGACCATTTCCATCCACCTCCAATGTTTCCACTATAAACAATGATGGATGCAAACGATCTTTGGTACCTATAGAGGAGGATGATGGATACAAGCAGTCTTTACAATCTCTAGAAATTACACCAGAAACAGAAAAGCATCACTATAAAACCCTTGCACGAAAAAAAGTAATCACAACAATGGTCAAGAGCTAACATGACATTGTTTCTTATAAATTTCACAGCAATCTGACTACCTATTGTCTTCCAATGGAAGACATCCTCATTCAACCATAGTGTATACTATTTCAGGGCACCAAAATCTCACTCTATTTCAAAAATTATTCAAACATCCATGACCTTGGCCCTGATCTAGAAATTATAATGGATATAAGAGACTGCCATTAGCCGTTGCTAATTCAAATGTAAACCTAACCCCGGCCAGAGCTTATGACATCAAGGTCGGGCTGCACATACGCCCTTGGGCGTGATAATGGCGCTTGACCTGCGGTTTGCTGGCTTGGACGAGGACGACGATGTGGATAGGAGGAGGTCGGCGACGTAGCAGGGCGGAGGGCAGCACGCCGGCGTGGTGAAGTCTGGCGGCAGCAGCACGACATGATGAGGAGGGACGCGGTGGAGTCCGGCATGGTGGAGTTCGACACGGTGGAGTCCGGTTGGGGTAGCCCGACTGCGTCATGGTGGGCTCGATCCGGAGTGTGGTGGGGGGAACCCGGCGGTGGCAGGTGGAGTCCGGCGTAGGGGGAGCCCGACGGCAGTGAGGTGGGGTTCGGCGTGGTGGAGGGAGCCCAGCGGCATCAGTTGGAGTCTGGCGTGGTGTAACATCCCAGATGATAAGAAATAATTAAAACGTGATAATGAAGCATCGTCAAGCATAAACATCAAGTGACATGCCATTAATGCATTCATGTTGCGCATGTTACTTTAGTCATGTTGCATATGTTTCAAATACCCTGTTATGTTGCAAGGAAATGTTTCAAGTATAGCTTTAGAATGTTTCGTATGTTTCATATACGTGTTTCACATGTTACAATAGTAATCTGTTTTTTTTACTAGTATGATTAATATGTTAATAATTCCATGTTGCTTATCACATGAAATAAGGTTTTTTTATGGATAATTAATTAATCATGTTTTAGCTAAAAAGAATAATCAAATGAATTCAAAACCCTAAATTCCAGAAAACCTCATTTTACCCCTTTTTATGTAATTCAAAATCTAAGCAAAATTTGGGAAAAAAGTTTAAAACCAAGTTTGTATATCTTTTCAAGGGATACAAGTTTGGTGTTTTGAGTTTTCAAAGTTTTAGTGTAAAAATTGGATTAATTTTCAAAAGATTCAAATCTCAAATTTGACCCCTTTTCATTTCCCTATTCCAATTTCAAAATGGAGGCAGAATTTGAAAATGGTTTAAAAAGCAAAGTTGTAGGTATTACCTAGATGTACAACTTTGGTGTTTTGAGTTTTCAAAGTTTCAATGAAAAATTTTGAATAAATTTGAAAAGATTCAAACCTTAAATTTGAATTTCAACTCAATTTCAAAAAGTAGGCATAATTGGGTGATGGTCCAATTCTGAAAGTTATAGATCTTCAAAAGATATACATTTTCTCTTTTTATAGATTTTCAAGTTGTATTAAAAAATTTGAAGTAATTTTGAATTTACAGAAACCCTATTTTTGTCCCCTTTTTAAATTCAAGTCCAAATTTCAAAAATTATTCAAAATTTGAGTTTGGTCACAAAAGCAAAGTTGTTTGGTTCAAAATTTTGAGCAACTTTTGTTTTTGGATATTTTTGTGTTTCAATGCAAAATCAAAAGTAATTTTGAAATTTCAAAAGTGAGGTGGAAAGGTGCTACAGTGTTCGACCTTTGGGGAGCGGGCACCTCACCGCCAGCGAGCTTCGGCTGGCTTCTAGGCGCTGTCCGGCCAGGTCTCGCATCGCGCTGGCTTGGCGAAGCTCCTGGCTTCGTCTTTGTCATCTTTGGACCTTCTATAAAACCCGACGCCAGTGAGCTCACTCTCTCTTTTTCTCTTTGCTCGTCGTCGGCTGCCTCTGCTGGCCGGTCAAAATTCACCGCCACCGTTCACCCTTTTGCCAAATTTCTCACGCCACTAGCATCGCCTCGCCCTTGCGCACTGGATGAGCTCTCCAGCACCTGCGCTACCCGCTCGAGCTGCCGCGTGGCGCCATCTCCTTTGCCACTAAGCAGAGCACCACCGTGGAGGCCCCCGACGTGGTTAGGCCGTTTCGGTGTGCCTCCACCTCTACCGTGTGGCCTATCTGGTCCGCGGTGATCTGCTGATGCTAGCCATCCACCCAATTGCATCTCTACCGGCTTGTCAAGCCCTTTGCGCCATTGCCGCTCTGCCATGGTCGCCATGACCGGCGGCGAGCTTGCTGTGATGCTACAGCTGCTCCACCACCACACTTAGATGATTTGCAAGGTCTTTGTGATCGCGTCGGTGCGAGGTCACCGCCAGCGAGGGGTCGCCGGTGAGCCGGCCGACCACCGTACTCAGTTCGGCTTGGGCCGATTCGGTCTCGGCCCAGTTTGGATGGGACGTGGGGGGAAAATGAAGGAGGAGAAGGGAGCGCGCGGTGCGGTTGGGCCAAGTCGGGCCGAGCGAAGGAAGAGAGGGCAGCTGGCCTGTGATGTAAATTTTTGTTTTTGTTTTTCTAAAAATATTTATTAATAACCGTTTTTGTTTATTTCTTTGTGAATTATTTAGAGCTCCAAAATTAATGAAAATTATTGTGTAGCCTCTTCATGATATGCTCTATGTGGGAAAAATACGAAATAGTCATTTTCAATATTTTTTCTATGGTACAAAAATAGCTCAATTAATTAAGAAATATATCTTCCATGATTTTTATAGATTAATGTATAAGTCCAAAAATCATGAAAATTCATGAGTATGATGAATTTTATGTTGTGAATCCACACAAAAAAGTTTGGTACTGTTTTGATAACTTTTAATTGAATACTTTATTATATGCCTTTTCTTTATTATTTAATAAATGGCTTTTTCCTAATTTTTCTAGGCATATATAATTATCCAAAAATTATGAAGATTGTTTTGCCACTTAGTTATGATGTAAGCTTCTTAAAATAAAAAGTTGAGATTAATTGGATAACTCTGATTTTATGCTTAATTTATGCTTTATTAATTAATTAGTTAATCAAATGATTAGTGTTTAATCATTTAGAGTTTTGTGTGACTTTTGAATTGATTGTTGACCTTGGGTCATTAACATGTGATGATCCATGGCATCTTATTGAGTTGCTTGAGCTCACAATTAACTTGTTAACTATGATTTGTTAATGATAATTAATATGTTTAACATAGATCATTAATGGTTAATGATTTCTGGTATAAGTAATTAGTAATTTGTGATAGACTTACTTGCTTATTAGATGCAACCTCTTGGGTAAAAAGTTAAGTAGTTTTCTTAACAACATCTGAATGAAAAAAATGTTAATTACTAATTTTGTTGGATAGCAACTGTACCGCGAAGGAAAGTTGTACGCAAGTAGATAACTAATGTTTATCCTTTCTAAATGTCTCTTGTATGCTATGTTTTATTCATCATCATGCATCATGGCATGCATTCCATCATATTAAGCCTCGCATTATTTATATACATGTAGTTTGTACGAGTGTTTGGGATCGTGTCGATCAAGCTTCGGAGAAAGTGATCCACCCGTGGTGTTGGTGTCAAACTTGACTTCTACGAGAACTAACCACCGCTGCAACGTAGGCAAGCCCCGGACATACAACCACTCTTTCTATTTTATAAATGCTTTATTAGACCTTAAGTCTAGTGTAATGTGCATTATGTTAGTAGGAGTTGGTTGATATCGTTGCTGCATGATTACCTTAATCTACATTTATATCCATATGATATCCCACAAGTATATGTAGGTCAATCTCTTATGCTTAGTAATGCTTAGACTTCGGTAGAAGTCAAATAATATTTTCTTTGATCATAAGAATAGGTTTATTTCTTGCTTCTCCTGACCTAATGATAGGTCATGAGAGCATGTGGAAATGAATATGAAAATAAACTTGAGACCGGACGGGACGTGGGAATCGTCTTTGGTGGTTGGTCCCGTCTGTGTCGGTTAAGGACCGTACGTTGTTGGCCCTCGAGTCAAGGAGTTTTTAATAGTACTATCCATGTACCCATGTTGGGTAAGCCTTACTTCGGTTATTCCATCACGAGAATGTCTAACCTCGCACTGGGAGTGGAGAGATGGTGAGAGTAGCGTGTACCCTCGGGGCTAGAATAGGGCCGGGTTCGAGGAGTACTGTGCTCTCGGGTGGCGATGGGCGCGTTCTGGTTTTGGGCGACCCAAGTAAGAGTTGATATATGTAGGTCAAGGACTTGCATATATCATGTGGTTAGGAAGCCCCAGCTGGGTAGATCAAGCGGTTCGAATCGTCGTTGCTCCACGAGAAAGGAGTCTTGACCTTGCACCAACATCGTAGCAACAACTGAAACATGGTTAATATTGGACTTGAGATGGAAAAGAAGTGAATAACAAGTGTGATGCTTATATTTATGATTGAGATAGATACAGGTGCAAAAATTGGTTATAATTAGGTTATACTAAAACTGGAGCCAAAACTTAATTAAAAGTCTCAAAGCAAGGATCCACTGGTAGTAAGCTTTTCTGCAAAACTTCTCTTTTCTAGCTTCACTACTTCTCTTAAGCCAGCATATCCTTGGAGTCTTTTCTTTTCGTCGGGTAAGTCTTGCGGAGTATAATTGAGTACTCAGGGTTTGTTAACCCCTGTTACAGGTGCTGACTGGTGCTGCTAATTAGGTCATGTCGGTGGGCTCGACATGATCTGGTTGTCCTCTCCTAACTTAGGTGCTCTACCTAAGTTCTCTTCTGTAGTTCTACTCGACTTACGCAATACAAGTTAAGTTTGTAAAAAGTTAACTTAATCATGATTTATAAATTTATTGTTGTTATTCTTCTGCAGTCTGATGTAAAGTTTTGTACAAATGTTGTAATATTGTAGTTACTCCTTTGTTGATCCTCGTATGAGTTGCCAAATGTAGTTGAATCGGGGTCCTATGAGGGCACCCGACAGATCTTCTTAGGTTATCTGGTGTACATGCATAGCTGTCAGAGGTCTTAGGGATAATGACAGGTGCATGCGGGCCATATAATTTAGGAGGTTCTGTGATACGTGGTGGGAGCCCGATGGCGATGTGGTGGGGTCCGACGTGCGGGCACGCGGGGGAGTCCGGTGGCGAAGAGTCACGGGCCGGGTCCGAAGTCGGAGGAGGATCCCAACGGCCGGGCATGTGGTCCTGGGCTTGGTGAAGATGGCGTGGTGGAGGCCGTGCGGCGTGGGGGCGGATCTCGGCGAGGTGGAGGCCGGGCGGCGTGGGGGCAGATCCCGGCGTGGTGGAGGAGGGCAGAGCGGCGCTTCACGGCGCCTTTCGATGGCGCAGCGGTAGGGGAGCAGCGGCTGGGGTAAGCAGAGCAGGGCGCGCGGGGGCCGGGGGGAGAGCAGTGCGGCCGCGGTGGCACGCGTAGTGAGACCGAAGCGGCGCGGCGGCGGATGCACATTCGAGAGAGATGGAGATGATGATGGATGCGGAGAAATGATTGAGGAGAAACTTGCTGGCGGTGACGGACGTGTTCAGGTCAGGGACCTTTACTCCCGGTGCCCACCAGTAACCGAGATTAAAGACCCTTTGCTTCCGGTTGGTGTTTCCAACCGGGAGTAAAGGTCAGACCATTAGTCCCGGTTGGTAACACCAACCGCGAGTAAAGGTGTTTTTTTTGGCGGGCTACGAAATGCAGCCCACCAAAAGTTATGGTGATTATGGCTTCCTGCCATTTCCAAAGCAGGATTTAGGTTTTTATATTTCTTTTTATTTATAAGGGATAAAGTACTATTATTTGTGCAGAAAATAACAAAGTACTTATAAATTTTTTTGAAAAAATAAATTAGAGTTTCTTTTGCTATACTGCAGACATGAAAAATATGTAACCTAAAATATTTTGTTTTTTCTTTTAAATAATAAACATAATGGAAAGAATAATCTTTATTTCATTAATGCAAAAATATAGTCTTTAAGTAATATCATTAAATCTATTGTTTTTAGACAAGAATTTCTTTTTCACATCATTTGTACGTCAAACTTTTCATTCGTGGACTCAGTTCAACATAGAATTATCCGGTGAAGTTGCGCGGATATTCAATTAAACTATAACAAGTACCAAACCCATTCCGAAAAATCTCAAACTTGGCGGTTGCTTCATATAGGGCATTTTCAAGACTGAGAAAAAGTTTAAGGCCAATACGACAGTTGGACCTTAGAATCCCTAAGAACCTAGGTGTATAGACCTGGTTCGATAAAAGGTTCTGTATACCTTTGTGAAGCACGTGCACTCCACATTTGTCCAAATGGTTTGAGATTTTTTCGGCAGCCATTTACACCCAAAATATGGCCCCACACAAGATCTTAGGTTTTTCTGATTATTATTTTTATTATTACATTTTTCTCCGTGCTGCGTGAGACAAAGTATGGTGAATTACATATCGAAAACTATAGAATTATGCAGCAAACTCCACAAATATTTTCCTCCTAGGGCACAAGAGACCTTGTGGCAAAGTTTGGCACTATTCCGGATCTTTTCTAGGATGGACTCAGTTCAACATAGAATTACCCGGTGAAGTCGCGCAGAAATTCAATTAAACTAGAAAAAGTACCAAACCAATTCAAAAAATATCAAACTTGGCAGTTGCTTCACATAGGGCATGTAAAATGTTAAGAAAAAGTTTGGGACCAATACGACACTGGAATGAATGTGCGGTCACAATTATTACATAATTAATATCTCAATACACAACATTAAACAACATTAAATTAAGCAGGCACAGTAGTGATCTTCTTCTTGACGTATGTCCCTTGGTCATGATCGTGTCGCAATCATAGAGTGTCCTCGTAATTCTATCTTCCTTTTCATAATCTACTGACATGTCTGACTTGTCCTCAATTTCCACAATGTTTGTTTTCCCTAAAAAAACTATATGACGCCTGGGCTGATCATTGATTGGGTCTTTGTTGTTTTTCCCCCTCTTTGGTTTTGTAGACATGTCCTGGACACAGAACACCTGACATATGTCCTTGGCGAGGACAAATGGTTCGTCTTTGTACCCAATATTATTGAGGTCCACTGTTGGCATTCCATACTCTGGGTTAACTGTTACCCCGCCTCCGGTGACCTTCATCCATTGGCACTTGAACAAAGGATCTTCAACTTACGACCATAGTCTAGTTCACTACTGGAAACTCAAATACTCCTGTGGGTGTTGAAATTTTCTGTGCGTTTTTCTCGATACACATAGAAAAATTGGTATTTAAAGTGTGGGTTTTAAAAATACCCACAGAAATATCCAAATACTCACAGAAAAATCGAGTAATTTTTCTGTGTGTGTTAATACACATAGAAAAATTGCCATTATTCTGTCGGTTTTCGCTTACCTCATAGAAAAAACTATATACACGCACAAAAAAAGTACAATTATTCTGTCGGGTCGTTTGTTACACACAGATTAAAATAACGAACCCACAGAATAATTAAGTCCCGCGCATAGATTTCACTTTGGCGCTCTGTTTTCGGCTTTGGCGTGTATGTTTTGGTATTGGCGCTATGGGGAATAGAAAATATAGTAAAAAAAATTTAAAAAAACACAAAACCCCCTAAACCTATCCCTCGACCGCCAATCCCTATCCCAAAAGAACAGACGCACACACCCGCCCGACAGCCCGACACTGCACTCCCATCGCTCTGACCTCTGAGGTCCGCCGCCGCGCGCCCTAGCTCCCAGGTCCACCGCCCGCAGCCGGCCGCCAGCCACCTCAGTTCCATGGACGCCGCCCACCGCACTAGGTACGCCGCCGCTCGCCGCCCTAGGTACGCCGCCGCCAGCCGCCCCTAGATCTGCCTGCTGCCGCACAAGGAGCTTCACCGCCGGTTCGACGTCGTCCTCCACCAGTAACCTACCGGCGACCGTAGCCCCTCCAGTGCGCGGCCCCAAGCCTGCGGGTGGCCCTCCGGGTGGCCTTAGGCCCACCGCCAGCCATCCGAGCGTGGCCCTAGGACGGCCACCGGCCGGCCACAAGCATCCCCTGACCCGCTGCCCCTGGTCTCTCTCCCATCCGGTGCACGTCCCGGTGCAACACCCTCGTCTCCCCGTCGATCTCCATCGCCCCTATCTTCTGTCGAAGTCTGCTTCCCTCAAGATTTCAGGTATGGTTCAATAGTTGGATTTGGATCACCAGATCACAAGTTTGATTTTGTAGCCCATTTCATATGAAAAAAATTCTAATTTCTTGCATTACAATCTGACACGTGCTGTTGAGAATGGTCTGGAATTTGGAGAAAGTGAAAGAGTTAATAAATAAACTGAGCAGTAAACTCCTAAAAGCTCGAGCTTTGCTTTTACATACAGTGATTGAAAAATGGTGAACATGACATGCAAGCAATAGTTAACTAGGCAATTATCATTATTGAAGGTATATTCAGCGACTTGTTTAAGCAATTATATTACCTCCTTATGTGACAATAATCTATATTGGTTTACTAATTGACTAACTGACATCACTATATATAAGCAATAATTTGTTGGGTTGAAGTGACAGTAACAGTTGTGCTGGCTACCAAAAAAGACTGGGCGAATTTTTGAATCATGAGCCTAAGAAGATATTAACTGGCCCAAACTTCTGTACAATAGGAGTAAAACTTTTGAGCCGAATATGAAATACCAAATATTTAATTCTAGATTAAGTTCACAGTAGTGCCAAGTAAGCAGGTATCCGGTTCAGTAACAAAGCTGGTTCACTTCTTCATAATACTCCATTACAATGATAGCATGAAAAAAAATTGTGCCAGAAATTCTAATCTTGTGTCCTTGATGTTCTGCAGTAGAGATTTTGGAGATTTTTGGCTAAGGGAGGACTGAAGGTTGCTATTGGAGGTGTTGTGTACTTTCAAGACAGTGAAAAATTGTTGAGGACCTGTGATTGAGACTCAAGGTACACTTCTTTCCTCATTGGATCTATTTGCAGTATGATGATGTTGTTATTCTATATTTTATTTGTGTGCCCACTTGTCTGAATTTTGGATGTCCTCCTTGCACCAAAAATAATTGAGCTTCCATTGTTGTGATATCTAATATATTAATATTTGGAACAGAACTAGTTAATATGTCAAACCGAACATGGATGTATAATGGTTGGCAACATGGCAAAGCTCCCTCAAATGAATGGATTGATGGAACCACAGAATTTTTAAATAGTGCATTTTCAATTCCTGGTGTAGCTGAAAATGATACCATTAAGTGTCCTTGTGCACAATGTCGAAACTACTTTAGACATAAAATATATACTATAGAGATGCATTTATGTCGGTATGGTTTTAAGGAAGGCTATGAAACTTGGACTGAGCATGGTGAGGAGCTGATTTCAGATGATGAATATGATGGGGCGGGAAATAGAGAGGGCACTAATGAAGTTGATCAGATGGATCAAATGTTGGTTGACCTTGCTAGGCACCATCCACCTATACTAGATGCTGAACCAATAGCATACGCTAAAGCTTTCTATAGGATGGTTGCTAGTGCAGATGAGTTGGTGCATGATAGAACCACGCACTCATGCCTGTCTGTTGTAGCTCGCTTGTTTGCTGTGAAGTCATGATACAACATGTCCGTCACAGAATATGATGATATACTAGGCATAGTACATGAACTCCTTCCTCCTGACTTTAAGTTACCTAATGACTTCTACCAATCTAGAAAATTATTAGAGGGTCTTGGTATGCAATATATCAAAATTGATGTTTGCTATAACAATTGCATGCTATTCTACAAAGATAACAAGGACAAAGATAAATGTGATTTTTGTGGTGCTAATCGGTATGTGGAAGGGCGAACAAAGGTTGCACGCAAAGTTTTGCACTATCTTCCAATCACAGATAGGCTGCAAAGGCTGTATCTACATGGGGAGACAGCCAAGTTAATGAGATCATATAGTCCCACAACATGTGGTAAGATGGTGCACCCTTGCGATGGAGAGGCTTGGCAGCAATTTAATGTGGACTTTCCAGAATTTGCAAGCGAAAAAAGAAATGTTCGCCTTGCAGTAGCAACAGATGGTTTCCAACCATTTGATGTGAATGTTGCGCCTTACTCATGTTGGCCAGTCTTTGTGACCCACTGAACCTACCTCCTAGCACACTCTTAAGGTCTGAGTATATTTTCCTTGCACTTGTTGTTCCTGGTCTGGAGCATCCTGGTAGAAAATTGAATGTTTTAATGCAGCCCTTAGTTGACGAATTTCAAGAACTGTGGAAGGGGGTCACAACATGGGACGCTTCATTGAAGGAGGAGTTTACAATGAGAGGAATCTACCTTTGGTCAGTACATGACTTTATGGCATATGGGGACTTTTCTGGCTGGAGCACCCATGGTAGGTTGTCATGCCCATATGGGTGTGGTTGTCGAGGATTCCTACTCCCTAATGGTTGTAAGGCTTGCTAGTTTGATACCTATAGGCGTTTCTTGCCTAAAGATCATCCATTTAGAAATGAAGCTAATGCTTTTCGCAAGAACACCAAGGTGTTTGATGAGCCACCTAGGTACTTAACAGGGGAGGAAGTGCAAGCCCATGTGAACCAGTTTGTTGGTGATACACAAACCTACGGTAGATTGCACAATTGGACACATGTACTTTGTTTTAGGCAGCTTCCATATTGCTCAAGTAGTGAAGATATTGCTCAAAACCGAGGAGGGTCTAGACCATTCACAGAGACACAACAAGTATTGGTATGCATGTGTATATTCCTTAATGTCATTCTAAGAACTTAGTAGCCTATTGTACATTCATATCTCATTTGAAAAATTATTGTTTTCTAGGAAGCTAAATTTGGACCAGAGAAAGGAACCCCTATTAATGCATTTGTTGTGATGAAATCTGGCATGAAAAGTTTGGATAGCAACGGTAGATGTGGTCCAATCAGAAGCTGCAAAGCCCAACAATGCATGGTATGTTCACTTGTATAATTCTCTAGGCGTGTTTGAGACCATAACTCACTTGTCTAATTAGGAATGGGAGTAAGCTATGTGTGTTGAAAATTTTTGCTTGTAAGTTATGATGTTTATCTTCACTGTCCTAAAATTTCATGACTAAAGTTGCCTCAGGTTTTTGCTGTGGGTTGTATATTCCTGAATTTCATTACTTTTTCAACCATGTTAGCCTCTAAACCAGCTCCTTGAGATGACTAATGTGTGCAGCAATGCTTCTTTGTGCTTTTTCACCCTGTTGACTTAAGAATCAGGCCTATGTTATAACTAGAAAGATGTGGAGAACTTCTTAAGCTTTCCAAAGTGTTAAAGTACATAATTTTCCGTGATCTAGAACTCTAGTTATGATTTATTTAAGTGACAATGTTGCTGCTGTCCAGAAATTGTCCACATGTGTGATTTTTTTCAGAAGATCATGAAATTGTCCATGACTGTTACCTTGTTCTGGTGTGTATAGGATGACTACCTTGTTGCTGTTAAGAGGATAGAATGTGCAAACGAAGAGGATGGTGACGGTGCAGACATGGAAGTGGATGGGTTTTGTCCAACTACGCAGCATATGCATATCTCTGATAAAAAGACCAAGAGGGTTTTGTCCAGCTGGCTTCAAGCGCGTGTACCTTCCATTGTCATCTATCAGTGCTGACATAACGTATATGGTTCGGTTTTCCCCCTCCCTCTGGTTTTTCTTCCTTTACTCTGGTTTTCTGTCCCTCGCATCCTACGTCCAATTTTCATTCAGTGCCCCAAGTCCCATTGATTATAGTGGCGATTGATTTCTTTCTCCCCCGTCTTCTTAATGAAATACATGTGAAGTCATGTTCTCGAAAAAGTTCTTTCTCCCCGGTTAATCATGCTAGCTACATGGAATTGCCAACCCCCCCTGCCATCCCATCGACCATGATTGTTGCCTTTATAATCATGGGGATATGATTTGATCTTCCTTCCTCCCTCTCATTTAAGGGCATAACTTCTTTGGGTAAACACAACACTCTTCATGTTGCTATGCAAGGCATAATTTCTAGACCTCAAGCATGATAATTAAAATCTCCAGGTGAGTTCCTATGTACTTCTTTTCATGATTATACAAATAGATTGCTACTTACTACTACTACTCCTACTACTACTGCTACTGCTACTGCTTCTGCTACTGCTTCTGGTACTGCTACTGGTACTGCTATTGCTACTACTACTGCTACTACTACTACTGCTGCTGCTACTGCTTCTGCTACTGCTTCTGCTACTGCTACTGGTACTGCTACTACTACTACTACTGCTGCTACTGCTGCTACTGCTACTACTGCTACTACTGCTACTACTGCTACTGCTACTGCTACTGCTACTACTGCTACTACTACTACGGCTACTACTACTACTGCTATTGCTACTCCTCATGCTACTCCTCCTGCTGCTACTGCTACTACTGCTGCTGTTGCTGCTGCTACTGCTGCTGCTACTACTACTAGTACTACTTCTACTGCTGCTACTACTACTGCTGCTACTTCTACTACTACTGCTACTGCTGCTACTACTACTACTACTGTTGCTGCTTCTGCTACTGCTTCTGCTACTGCTACTGGTACTGCTACTGGTACTGCTGCTGCTACTACTACTACTGCTGCTGCTACTACTACTGTTGTTGTTGCTGCTACTACTACTGCTGCTGATGCTACTGCTACTACTACTGCTACTACTACTGCTACTGCTGCTGCTACTACTGCTGCTACTCCTACTGCTGTTACTACTGCTGCTACTCCTGCTGCTACTACTACTACTCCTGCTGTTGCTGCTGCTACTACTACTACTCTTACTACTGCTGCTGCTACTACTACTACTGCTACTACTACTACTACTGCTACTACTACTGTTGTTGTTGCTGCTGCTACTACTACTACTGCTGTTGCTGCTGCTACTGCTGCTGCTACTACTACCACTGCTGCTGCCGCTGCTGCTGCCCTACCGCTGCTACTGCTACTCCTACTGCTGCTGCTGCTACTGCTACTGCTCCTACTGCTACTGCTGCTACTACTGGTACTGCTACTGCTGCTGCTACTACTACTATTATTAGTGTTACTATTACTATTATTATTATTATTATTATTATTATTATTATTATTATTATTATTATTATTATTATTATTATTATTATTATTATAGGAAATATATATAGGATAAGGAAGTACATGGAAAAGAGGCATAGAGGTGGAAAGGCCAGCATAGACATTGAAGTAAAATTGGAGGCCTAATCCATATCAAGTTCTAGTCCACCTTGGGCACCATGAGTAACTCGCACTAAAAGCGATGCTCAATTTGCATACGGATCTCAAAGCTGGAGTTATATTGTACCATAAAGGACCTAGGTTTGTCATAAGACCTTTTACCTTTAACTACCAATAAAGGGGAATAATACAATGAAAAATATTTTCATAATATATAACTCTTTGCATTTATATGAAATATTCTCAAAGATATAAATTAATGACATAGCTAGTTCGACTATGTTAAGCATTCCATAAGCATTAACATCCGTCATTCTTACATGTGCAATTTCCCTTTGTTTTAGCCTGTCTTGATCACGTGTTGATAACATATCATAGATTGTTTTGCATAAAACAATTTTCTTGACAGTGCCAATGTACGAAATGCAAGAAAACCCATGCTGTCTCCAAATAACTCAAAGTAAGTGTTTGAGCAACTTTTGGTAATTAAACATTTGTCGTCATTACAAATGACTAAGTCTATCATCACATCCGGAGATATGCTAATAATTAATATAGTTTAACCATTTGCCTATATAGTGGGTCTCTTTAGCGATATTTTTTGGTGTGGCGCGATATTTTTTGCTGTGGCTAGTAAGCTTGAATACTTGAGAGGTCACCTATATCTACTCGTATAGTTAGAGGTGCCTCGCTTTGTGAACCGCCCATAAAGAAAGGCAGCGCCACTAAAATCCTTTCCATATGATATACACCCTCTATTCCAAATTGTAAGTTATTCTGACTTTTGTGGAGGCATAGATAGCTTTTTATTATGCATCTAAATATAAAATATGTCTAAATATATATATTAGAAAATCTAGAACGGAGTTGCAATTTAGGACAGAGGGAGTAGTGATAATAACAACAAACCGTGCACCACATATATAGTCAACAAATGAGAAGGTACTATATATATTAAACATATAGCTTATATTACAACTCACCACATATACAATACAACTCGGCTAGCTTGCTTATTCAACACAACCTGGATGACATGCCGATCGAGAACCAGGACACACAGCTCGATCGCCTTATATATCATTATTCCATGGAATGGAACGAAGATCGGCTCACTTCAAGCAGACGGCTTCATAAGCGCGGCGACCTTCTGGACAGACGGCCTGGCCATGAGGCCATCCCACCATGCCTTGACGTGCGGGTACGCGTCGAGCACAGAAGCATGGGGCGTCGCGAGCAGGCAAAGCGTGACGGAGACGTGGTTGAGGTCGGCGAGGTACTTGTGCTTGGCCAGGCGCGCCTCGTACACCTCCAGCACCTTCTTGAGCTTCTCCAGGTTCTCCTCCACCACCTTCTGGTCGGTGGTGCCTCCGAACATAGGGCTGACCAGGCACTGGTACAGGATAGGGTTCAGTGCGGTGGTGTACTGGTTGGCCTCCACCTCCAGCCACACGTCCACCATCGCTGACTCCTTCAGGTTGCCTTCCCTCAGCAGGTCAGGCTTGTTCTTGCGGGCAACGTACTTGCAAATTGCACGCGATTCTGGGGTAGATATACGGAGGGGGAAAATTACCATTTTTGTGATGCAATGGCAGAGGGGTAGGTGAAAACTAGTACTACTGTCATACATACGTACCCCATAGGTGGAGATCGCCATCTTGGAAAGCTGGAACCTGACCGAACGGCTGCGATATCGAGACACAATATATGTAAATCATATCAATACTCTGGACAGTGATGAGTTTTAACTATCAGATCAGATCCCGCAGCAGCAGCAGCAGCAGCAGGGGATGGAGACCGCCGGGAGAGACAACCGGCCGGCCGGGCAAATAAAAAAGACAGTACAATACGACGACGTACGTTGCGGGCGAGGTGGTCGGGGCTCTTGTGCTCGGCGGTGGCGAAATCGATGGGTACGATCTGGTACTCGGCGCCGGCCTCCTCCAGCGCCACCACGCACCGAGTCACGTTCCACGACACCGTCGCACCGTACAACTTCATCGGAGCCATGAACGACCACCTTATTAGCTTTTTCTTCCTACCTTTCTCGCTCTTCCCTCTTCTCTCTCTGTCTCTCGTCTGTGCTAACTAGTAGCTTGTTTTCGCCTCTTGGGATTTCGCCCGTTAAATAGAGGGAGGAAGGAGGAGTCGAGATGACGCCGGGTTTTTCTTCTAGTATAGTAATGGAGGCTATTTTCATTATTGGTGCTTGGAACGCCGGCCACCTTTAATTTGAAAACTAATTCTCAAGAGCGGTCCACTGGTTCCATCGAGCATCCTGGAGACACCTCTAGAAACAGTTCTTAATGAGCAATCTACATCTGGAAAAAAAAAGAGAAATAAAAAGGCGTCACTGAAAATCATTTAAGAGGTAGTGTAGTGTATCACTCGAATAAGCAGACACATGATGGTATAGGCACATCGACCAAAGGGTTTAATACCCGTATGAAAAAAAAATTATCTTGCTTGTAAAAGTGGAGTTAATCATGCTTAGATATGAAAGTCCTTTCATGTCCTCAAGTCATGAGAAGGAGAAAGAAAGTCCACATGCGCACGTATGCTCGCCTCGTCGGGCGGGGCAGGGTGAATGGTCCGCTGAAATCTAGCCCCTGGCCTTGCGGGGGCGTACCACCTTTTTGCAGATTTAGTTTTTGGTTACTTGACCTTTAAATTTGTGGATAGGAGTCCTAAATGGTTTAGATTGTGATCATGACACGAGATTGGGTCGGACGGTCCTATATAAACAGCCTATAGGCCAACGCCAAAATGCATCTAATCAAACTAGGGTTTTTGCCTTTTCTCAATGTTGTGCCACCATCATAGCTTCTCCATCCTAAGTGTTTGCTTGCACACTGATGGGGCCGTATCTTTTATACAATGTTTGTATATTGGTGATATTCTAATTTTTGGTACAAACATTGATGTGATCAACGAGGTCAAGTCTTTTTTTTTTGTCAAAGAGTTTTGACATGAAAGATTCGGGAGAAGCCGATGTAATTCTGAACATCAAGATGATTAAGAATGAGAGTGGGATTACCTTATTTCAATCTCACTATGTTGAGAAGGTCTTGAGCCGATTCGGCTTTATGGATAGCAAGCCTTCTCCAACACCTTGTGATAACAATGTGACAGTGAAAAACAATAAGAGGATAGCTAGAGACCAATTGAGGTACTGTCAGATCATCGGTTCACTTATGTACTTGGCTAGCGCAACAAGACCGGACATCTCTTTTGTTGTAAGAGTAGGCTCATGTCTAACCTGGATGATGATCATTGGCATGCACTTGAAAGGGTCTTGCATGGTCTTAAAGATACCATGAGCTATGTGATTCACTATTCTAGGCACCCAGCTATGCTAGAGGGGTATAGTGATTCAAACTGGATATTTAATATTGATCAGATCTACGCCACGAGTGGGTATGTATTTACTCTGGAGATGCAGTGTCATGGAGGTCTTGCAAACAAAATATTTTGATGAGGTCAACCATGTGAATGGACCTAAATGGATAGATGGGGTGAATAGCCTATTTAAATTTTCTACAAAACACAACACTAGAGCAAGGGTTAATTAGTATAACAAGAAATCCTAATAGTAACTACTTTGCACTAGCTCTACTGTCACCCAAGCAAGCCCCTACACATTCTAGTAGCTTGGTCTCTAGTCTATAGCACAACACCAAACAAGCTACTACTAACAAGGGCTACACCAAAGAGCAACTAAACAAGGTGTAACTAAACTAGTTGCTTGCTACAACTTCCACTAAGCTACTCTAGCTAGCTAAGAAAACAACTAACACTCACAAGCAAGATATGAGTGCAATACAAGTGAGAGTAGTGAACAAACCACCGAGGGTAAGTGAATAGACAATATTTATCCCTCGTGGTTCGATTGCTTGCCGACAACTTAGTCCATGTTGTCGCGAGTCCCTAAATGATGATTCGAGCACTCACTAGCATAACAAGCCAGACCCACAACTAGGGTGCCTCAAGAATCAATAAAGTAGTCCACTACAACTAGCCATGAGCATTCCACTAGAGGATCCCTTTGTACTTCACAAGGTGGGATCAAAACCTCTCACAAGAATGACTGGTCGGAGACGAAGAACTATCACCAATCTTCCTCAATGACCTCTACTACTCCAAGCCGTATAGGTGGCAGCAACCATCAGAAGTAACAAAAAAATATGCAGCCTTAAACAATGAACTAGTGCCACTCGATGCAAAACTCCAAAGCAAATGCACTATATCTCTCCCAATCTCAATTTGGATGAAGCAAGTCAAGAGATGAGTGGAAGGTGCTCTTGGATGCTCACAATGGTGTTGGATTGCTTAGAATGTCAAGAGAGCTCACCAAGAGCCGGTCAACACTTATAAGCCCTCTCCAAGACTAGCTGTTGGAATAGCTTTCACTTGGCAAAACTCGTGACCATTAGATCCACCGATGGCCATTGGATTGGCACCATCCGAATATATGCCACATTAAACAATGTTCTGGCATATAATCCAATGCACGTGTGCGCTCTCTACATAAATCTAGTTGTTTCTCGCGCTAATGGCTACTTGAGCATATCCTCCAATGCCCTCCACCGAAGTAATACCCTTTTTGTTCCGATGCTACGCACAGAGGTTCCAGAACATATTTTTCACCATCGGGATGATCTGACGATCCACATTGACCAAAATTTTGCCTCTTAAGAAAAATGTGCTATGGCATGGTGGATAAAAAGAAAAATTGGTGGGCAACCCCTTAACCGGAGTATCTATCAACCTAGGTATATATCTCTGGGTTCCCAAATTGTCAAAATCTCCTCATGTGTCCTTTTTTATTATTTAAAGAACCAAGTCCACTCTGACAAATAGTCCAGATTTACTTTATGTGTATTTAAAGAACCAAGTCCACTATGGCAAATAGTACGGATTTCCTCTGGTGCCAAACTTGCTTGAGGTTGTCGCTGCATATTCAGCTACCGAGCTAACAAACTCGAAAATATGGCATTTTTGAAAACCATGGTCATCCGTGGGGACATGACGTTATTGTGGAACTTGTGTAAACTGTAGAGACCATTGATGCTAATGGAGGAAGGGTTCAACTTTGATATGAAAATTGTATGATGCATCGGTCATAGAAGAAGATAGCAGCTTTGTATCCTATGCAGATCTGAGATGGATCTTGAAAAGCTATAGTGATGCGGTCTGTGCATGTCCCGCCCAGCTTTGTACAATCTACCGTGCTGTTGACAAGAACACATGCGAGCTTATACCAAGATTTGTGTCGATGTTTCCCCGCGTGTAAAGGCTACCAGCGATTCCTCTATAGTGAGAGTTGTCACGATAGGGGGGCTTGAGCGATTCCCCCATGGTGTGAGTTGTCTAAGTAGGGGGGCTCAAGCCCCTCCCCCCCTCCCCCACTCCCCCCCTCCCCCACCCCCCCCCCCCCCCACCCCCACCACACACACACACACGACCATTGCTCATCCCACTACTCGTTGCAGCTCGCCCCAAGCTCATCACATGATCACCCCGCCCATGCCTCTGTGCTCAACCAAGAACCAGCTACAATGTCGAGTTGTCACCCCGTGCCTGGTCTAGCAGCACGGGCCATGGGCTTGGCCATGGCGCTCGTGCCGATGATCATGGTGATGCCCTTCCATGACAATGACACCACTACTGAGGAGGTGGTGTGGTCGTTGTACGAGTGCTAGCTAGCTAGCGCACTATAGCAACCACGCCTTGACGGTAGGGCGCGATGGCATCAACAAGCAGTGCTTCCATGTTTTCAAGTGGAACGTGTGCTGCGCTTTTCTCCTCTAACAAGGAGACACATCGTACCAACTCGCCGTCAACTTCTTCAGGGACCTGACCCTGGATGAGCTGGACGACGGCCATATTGTTGTGAAGTTGGCCCTTGTGGCACATGTGTGATTGTAGTTTGTATATTCAGTACCCACTACTACACAAAATCTTTTGCGCAGCGTTTCCAAAATGGTCTCAGAGGCGGGCGACCCAGTTGCCCGCCTCGGTTATTCAAGGCAGGACAGCCAGGCCAGCGACCGCCTCGGTTAATGCTTAACTGAGGCGGGTATTGTAACGTAACCATCTCGGTTAATATCGATTAACCGAGGTGGTTGCCCTAACTCAACCGACTCGGTAAATATATTAATCGAGGTGGGCATAAGCCCAATATCAGGCTCAAGGCATATATAGGAACACTTAGGCAGTTAGGGTTTCTCATTCTCATACCCCTCTCTCTCACACCCGCCGCTCTCCCTCTCAGACCGGCACGGCGCATGGCGCTCGCCCTCTCTCTCTCTATCCCACGCCACTCTCCCTCTCAGACCGGCCCGGCTCGGCACTCTCTCTTCCTTTCTCTCCCACGCCTCTCTCTCTCTCTCTCTAGGCTCTGCGGGGTCCACGCTCCACCGGGGCTAGGCCGCGCTCTCCCGGCAGCGGGTCTACGCTCGCATGGCGGCAGCAGGTGTCCCACGTTACCGCCAGCACGTTCGCGCTCGCCTGGCCCATCGCTGCCCCGACGGCGGCTCCGCTCGGTGAGACCTGGTGGTGGCGGGGCGTGCTGGATCCGGCAGCGGCGTGGACCCCCAGCGGCGGCGCGCCCTCCAGGAGCGGCATGGTGGTGATGAGGACCACCGGCACGCCTCCCTCGTCAGCGTGCATGGAGGCGATAAGGAGGCCGGCGGCGCAACCCCCTTTGGCCCTTGATCCAGCTGTCCCGGCGGCGGCCTCGTGCACAGGCGAGCTCAGTCCTGGCCAGATCCGGTCCCGGTGGCGGCGGCAACTCCCCAGATCTGGTGCAGGAGCGTGGCCAAATCCATCGGCTGCTCGGCACGAGGACACCGGATCCGCACGGTAGCGCGGGAATGCGGCGGCGATGGGGCCGCGCGGAGCAGGCGAGCTCGCCTGTCACACCCCAAAATTTCTGTTTTGGGTTGTGAATAGAAAACACTAAATGAATTAAACTATTTTATGAATTTTCTAAAAGTTTCCTAGATTTAGTTATGTTGCTCATACTTTAAACAATAAAAAATGTGATTTTCACAAACTTTTGGAATTGAATCTAATATGTTTGTTGCATTCATGCTGAGTGCATTAATTTTATTGTGTGAAAAATAAATTTAAAAACTCGTTTAAGCCTTGAATAGGTTTTATTCTATTAATAAAATTAAGTGTTAAGCTTTGTTTGAAAAATAAATTTAAATGTACTTTTAAATGCTATGTTTAAAAGTGACTAGTTTAGAAAATCTCAAAGTGTTCAAATAAGTTGCAAGGTTCGTTTTAATAATTTAAAAGGGTTTAAAGTTGAGTTTCAAAATGGATTAAAAATTTATTTAAAAAAAGGGTTTTTCTTTTTTTTCTCTCTCTTTCTTTTCCGGTCTAAGCCATCATGTCACGCATGCATGGTCGTATTCCTTCCGGAGCGCCAAGTCCTGCTCATGCATGCATGTTGATCCTGGCCAACACTAGCACGCCTCATCACCTCCCTGTTTATTTTGGTCATCACGCTTTCAACACTACAGAGATGCAGGGCACTCTCTACCATATCTCAACACAGGCTACTGTTTCAAGTTCCAGTCATCTAGACGCGCAACTGCCGCCCACTCAAACTCCTACATTCTCTCCTTTATTCTGCAGCAGCAGTTATTCTTGATGAAAGCAGACCACCCACTAACTCTTCTAATTTCCACCATCACTGACATCAGACGTCAGTTGCCTGAGAAACTCCAGTTGCATGCGATGGCCTTCAATTAACTCCACCGCCTGATCGTCTTCTCAGCTCCCTTGCCCCATCTATAAATAGTGCCCTGTCCCTCCTCCATCTCACGCTGCTGCTCCTGATAGCCCTCCCACACAGCTTGTATTCTCTGGCAAGTGCATCGTCGTTCTCCCTGTTCCACTGCTAACGCCGCTGCCGTTCATTTGTGTCCCATCGAGTTGCCGTTCACCGGTCGGCCTTCTAGCTGCTACTCTGTTGAGGGTTTTACTCTAATATCCCTATCACATCATCTTCAGCAAAGTAATGATCTTTTCCTTTTGATTATATTTTTTATCCCTACTACCATGCCCTGGTGTTAACAAAGATCGACGCTTTGCAGCAGTGTTCGTCTTTTGAGGCTACTTATCTTCGTTTCACTGCAATTTCACAACCCAAAGTGAGAAGGTTATCTGCATCGCAATCTATTATTTTGCTGTGTGCGCCACTTCCCGTTGGCATGCATAATTTATTTGCTTAGCTTCTTCCCGTGATCCCCAATTAGATTATCAATTTCTCAGCCTAGTAGATGCATGGAAGCTTGGATATAGACATCTCTTGTAATCTTTTGCGCATGCTAGCTAATAGCCCATATCAGTTTTATATTTGTTCATGGATCAAGCTGTCTAGCAGTAGCACGCATCTAATGCGCGAGCATGCACGTTCTCAAGTGCAAGCTAAGTATAAGCCTGCAGATCAAAATATGTATATACACCATATATAGTGATGCAAGCATCCCATCATGCATGTAATGTCTCTTATACCGATTTTTTTTCCATCTAGAAATATCATTCAATAATCCTTTATCTATGCCGACTTCCAATCTGAGCCATGCACAAGCCAGTAGTAAACCTGCGAATACATGTTCAGCAGCCTATCATCATCTTGACGTTGTCTTGATGCCATATATACACATTCTTTTCCTTCATAAATATAATCCTAGAATTTCTACAAATACCGGTTTAGCAATCTTATCCATGTCCTTTTTTTTCTTCTACATCATTGCCATCCTTGTTGATAGTCCTCAAAATTCTGTCATAATTTACTTTTGTGACTTAAATTTATTTCTAAATTGTTTTGTTTATTTAAAATGGTACTTTTATAATTTAAGCCCACAAACATTCAAAGCTAGTATCATTTTAACCAGAGCTCCGTTTGGGGTTGTTTTTGTGCTCACGCGATCGTAGGATCACGCCTTCACGTTAGAACCGTTTTTAGCTTGTTTTTGTAATACTTGGTGTAGGTTATTTTCAAGATGCTTGTGCCGGATGTTGCGTTCGATAGAAGTGAAGCTACTCAAGGATGGTACAGAAGCAAAAGTCGGAAAAGTTTGAGCGGATAATTTGAGGCAAGTGTAACATGAGTTCCCTTGTCACCTAATAACCTTATAATCACTTTCATATGCATGTGTCTAATATGATGCTAAGGATCTTACCTAGTACTTTTTATACCCTATACTCCTTGTTTACCCTGGATTTATGCATGTGGGTAGCTTTGCTTAGCTTGCAATTACCAAATATTGTAATGTTAATATTGGTTAATGACATATGGAATCATTGGTTAAATGGTGCTTTTCGGCAACATGGACAGAAAGGGAGTTAGAGCATTGGGCCTTGTTGGGTGCTTTAGTCTGCCCTCCGTAAGGACTAAATCTTAAAGCGGCAACTCAGAACTTCCGTACAGCCTTGAGAATCAAAATGGGCATGATCTTAGTCGTATAGCTAGTTTTTTCTAGCTTGTTAGTAGTTACCGAAAGTTTTTGGCGCAAGGGGGGACTAGGTTGCAGAATGGCTTCTTGCCTATCAAGGTGAGTACTGGGCTGCGGTCATGGTGTGCCACTCTTGAAGGGGGGCTCCATTCGCCTAGACGCTGAAACCTCACAGCTACTAACTTGTTATGGTAATTAGTGAAAGGCTTTGTAGTGAACCCTGCCGACTTACCTTGAAAGTGAGTCAAGAGGTTGGCCACCTCGGGCACAGGGGTATTCACGACTCAAGGTGAAAGTGTACACACTCTGCAGAGTTTGATCAAACTGATATATCAGCCATGCTCACGGTCACGAGTGGTCTGGATCCTTTTCGAGATAGATGGTTCTATGGATGGTTTGGGATATAATAAATCTTGATGGTGATAACTAATTATATTCACATGGGAGCCTTAAGCATAACTTAGAAACATAGGCATAAATAATAGAATATGACCAACTAAAAATGCTTACTGCAGTACAACTAAGTCAAGCCTTCTTGAGCCTTGCATAACCTCATGGTATACTTGGTGAGTATGGTGAGCTGACGCTTGTCGTTGTCACCAATAATAAAATAAATCCTGGATGGGTACCAGACGGTGGACCAAGTGAAGAGTTTCCTTTGAAGTATCAAGGCGAGTGCTCTCTCAGTCAACCGTCCCTGTGGAGTATGGAGTCCCGATAGTTTCCGCTATGCTTCTATAATAGTTGTAAGTCCTGTTGTAACTATGGTCGATATATAATAAAGCATTGCTCTTGATATTCTCAATATTTGTCACTATATGTATTGTGTGGACATCCTGGGCACACATGTAGTTAGCGCTTGGTATTCTTTGGAAAACCGGGTGCGACATCGCCGGTGGGCTCTGAAACGGGCTTACCAATGGGCTCTGGGCTTTTTTGTTTTTTTAAATTCATTAACCGTGGCAGCCATTTGTAAGGTGCCCACCTTGGTTAGTCGATTAACTAAGGCAGTTGGTCAACCGCATCAGTTAAGGCCACGATTAATCGTGACCTTTGCACCGAGGCAGTTGACTTGCCTGCCTTGGTTAAGCCATTTCTCCCGCCCCGGTTAAGTTTTGTAACACCTTGGTGTAACCACGCAACAACGCAACAAAACATAGCATGAGCATCATCTGTTTGTGATTTTGCATATGTTGAAGTGCGCATAACCATTTTAGTAATTTAAAATAATTAATAAAAATATTAATGGAAGTTGACACGTTAGCCCTTGTTATATCAATTAAGGTTGCAAACTAATTTTTATTGAACAAAAATACCAGAGGACATGTAGGTGAACCATAAATAAAGTTTGTAGTGCGAACGTTGTAGATGATAATGCAACATTTGTCTTAGCCAAGTGTTATTGCTAGCCGATAGATTTAGTGGCTCGAAGATTGAACTTGCAACAAAAATCAGCTCAAGACTTGGAGTAATTTTTGCAAGTCGAAAAATGGTATGACAGCACGAAGTTCACAGAATTTTTTCTACAAGTTTGAGCGTGGGAGGGGTGTCGTGTTTTAGCTCTCGCAGATAGCCT
This sequence comes from Saccharum hybrid cultivar R570, assembly GCA_038087645.1. NCBI lineage: Eukaryota > Viridiplantae > Streptophyta > Magnoliopsida > Poales > Poaceae > Saccharum > Saccharum hybrid cultivar. Next base: position 1,264,438 of record JAQSUU010000059.1, read on the forward strand.
GGTACCACGTGTAGTATCGTGTAGGTAGTTGGGCTTAGTTCAGTTTCGAGTTAGTTTTGGCGAGCACTTTAAAGTTGGTGTGCGCCACCTGCCCGATAAGTGGGCACAGTCACCACAACCCTGTGCTGGCTGTGCTCGCGCCGCGCGCTGGGGGACAGGCCCGTCCTCGTCTTGGCCGCAGCTGGCCGGCATCCGGGACGTGGCGCGGCTACGCGTTGGCTGCTCTGGCCGCTGCGCCTGTGGCTGGTCACTGTAGGCCATGGTGCCCCACTATCGCTGTCGCCACGTTCGCTGCTCCTCTGCCGCTTTGCCCCGCCTGTGCTGCCGGCTCCGTGCTGCTATCGCTGGCTCTGTCTAGCCATTGCGTGTGAGCCTGTCTGCACTGCCTTGCTGCCCCCCTCCACGTCATGCGCGGTGTCGCGGTTGCCGCCCTGGGGTCAACGAGCGTCGCATCCGTGCCCCAGCCTAGCACCGCGGCTAGCCGGTCGGTGGCTGCACGCGCACACCACGTTGCTCCACCACCTGCTCGCGCACGCCTTGGCGATCCCAATCTGACAGCAGCGGTGACCCGAGCACTGACTTGGTTTCCCTCCCCCTCTCCTATGTCCGCCATGGCCGAGGTGGGGCTGCTTCTCGTGTGTCGGTCGGAAGAGTTCACCAACGTCCAATTATTTGCGTGCTCGGCTTCGTCACCTTGTGGCCCTACCGATCGACCCCACCTCACCCCGAGTCTTGCCCCCACCGAGCCCCAATTTGGAGCTGTGCCGGCACCGTGCCGTTAAGACGATGCCCGCCCTTCGCCGTAGGTAGCCCCCCTGATCACCTAGAGCCAAATCGGCCATGCCACCTGACCCGCCCTCGCCCTCTTGCCGCCCTACGCCCCTACCCTGCACCCCTACCATCCCCTCGCTCTCGCTGACGCGGTCGCACCACGTCGGGGACCTCCCTGTTGCCAAGGAGGGTTAGTACAAGGACCTTAGTGCTTAAACGTGACTGGCGGAATAGTGTAGTTAGCGGTCGCGTAAATCAGCTCAAGTCCAAGGGCTCTTTAGCAATTTGTGCTATAGCACACGTGGGCTCCCCCGCCTGGGCTGTGTCCGCGCGTGGGCTGCGTCGTTCTGGGCCACCTCGCGCGGTTGGGCCGCGCGTGCGCGCGTGCGGCGCGTGGGTGGGCCGTCTGGTGCGGGCCGAGCCGAGGGAAATGAGTTCCTTTTTCTAGTGAATTAAGTATTGCTTTTGTAATTGAGTTTTTGAGCTAAACTTTGATAATTTTTAGCGACTCGAGTAGATGTCTAAAAATTGTGAAACCACTTTAGTTAGGTTCCTAAATTCATGATCTACCTAATGGTATAATTAGTTTATATGTTGATGTGATGATGCCAGGTCTATTAATTCAATGCAAAAGGCAACAAATATTAATGTACCTAAGCTTGTAGAAAATTTTGTGGCAAATCTAGGATAGCTTTAGCCCTAAAAACTTTATAGTAGGTTCATGATATTATTAGGTGCTTGCTGTAATTTGTGTAGCTTTTGAATAGCTTGCTAGATAGGGTAGCTAAGTTTCCATAGTAGTGCTATATAGTAAATCAGTACCAAAAAGATGATATGTATTTTAGTTGCTAGAAAATAGCTAGATCAGTAGATTCTTGCTTAGTAGTTGTTGCTATTTTTTAGAGCTACTGTTGTCACCTTATTAAGTGCCGCATTATCATTTCATGTATGTAGATCACGAGGTAGTTGATTACGTGGCCGCGGAGGAGCAGGACTACGAGGAGGAGATCTTCGTACCGGAGGAGTTCCAGGAGCCGCCCGTGACTAACACCTCTGACCTTGCACCTGCCCAAGGCAAGCCCTGGTACATAACCCGTATTTTTTATAATTATTATATATATATTACGTTACAGGAATTTTATGATACCCACATGCATATAGATATCTAGCTATAAGTCTTACTAGTGCAGGATTGCGTAGTTGCCTTGTTTAAGTTTGACGGTAGCGTGGATAATTTGTCGTTACTCACAACAAGTGATTCTTATGATCATAAATCTCACAATAAAATGGTGGAAAGAAAATGGTGACCGGGCAGGGAAGTGGTATGGGTATTGGTGGTGTAACAGATTATGTCTCGCGGGCACGGGGCATAGCTTGGTTGCACCGTTTTTCTATCCGTGTCGATTAAGGACCATTCGTTGTATGGACCCTAGTCAAGTCACAGACTTATTATCTCGAGCACATACTTGCTTTATGGGAGCGGGAAGGCTTGTTAGTCTCTTATCATGGGCTCCGGCTCTTTCCGGACTGACTGATTGGAGGCGGGGATAGGTGGAGGTCTAAGCACCACATTGAGGACGGGCCTCAAGTGTGGGATCTTGGAGTCCAAGTTTGGACGGGGACCTGAAACCCTTGACAGGAGTGGAACGGGTTGGTCTCACTTGTGCATGGGGTGCAAGTGAGGCGTGTATTTTTCGGGGTACCCAGCTAGACACATTGATTCGCGAATCGTCGTTTCTACGTGACGGTTTGGCTTGACTACGCTCTGGCACCATAGTAAGAATTGGCATATGAAAGATGAAAAAATGGCTCTGATTGCTCAACCCTTACTTGAATATAGAATAGGTGCTTACGTAGAATATTGGATAATGAGATAATCATGGTTGATAATAATTTAAGGAAATAAGGACACACTCTTAGTATTGCTTTTCGCAAACAAGAAACCCACAAACCATAAGCCTATCATATTTCTTGAGAGTCAGGAAATATATTCTCTAGTCGGGTAAGTCTTGCGAGTACATTGTGTACTCAGGGTTTATTTACCCTTGTTGCAGGTGCACCTTGAGCAGTTAGGCCTTGTGTGGAGGATTCTTCTGGTGGGCACAGACGAATTCTCATTTTGTTCCGCTAGATGTTTACTCTATTTCTGTTGTTTGAATTATCGCACTCTGAACCCTGGTATTGTAATAAATGCTTTCTGAGACTCTATGTTGTATGAGATGAACTAAGTATTGTAAGTTTGTACTCATTATCGGACCCTGGATGTAAACGTGGATTGTTTCGACTTCTTCCGTTGGGTGTGCTTGACGGAACTACTTGATTGGGTTCCCTTTCGAGGTACTTAGTGTCTAGTGGAAGACAAGTGCTCCCGAAAGCGTGCTAAATTGGACGGTTCTGCCACAAGTTTCCTGTAGTAATGACCATCTCGGAAGTTTAGGAGGTGAGGGCTAGTTTATAATCTTCCGAGATGGTCAAAAAGTGTAAAACAGATGCTACATGTATGCAGGTGTGTGTTCCACGTACGGAGCTAGGCCATATAGAAAAATTTTGGACGTGGGATGCTAACGGAAGGTACCAGAACATCAAACGTGTGATTGTAACACCTTAAGGCGAGGTGAATGTAACACCACCCTAGCCCACTAGTAGCCTATAGGAGTTGAGAAGTTAGCCCATGTGACTCTTGTGCCATATGTGTGATTGTAGTTGGTGGGTTTAGTACCACCTTGTAATTTTAGAAGGCTGAGGGTTAGCTTATTATCCTTATCGTTCCAAACATAGCACCTCCGGGTTAACCTTGTTACACGAAGTGATGATGAAAGTATAAGAAAGGTGCTAGTGTGCTATGAATATGTAAACCCATTCCACGTGCAGAGTTGGGCCGTAAAAGCAATTTTTGGATGCGGTGTGTTACACTTTCGCATGTCGACAGCACAGTGGCCGCACTACATCCATAGTGGGCCATCGCTGACTCTTGGATCCATATAGTTTGCTCCTCGATGAATTCCGACTCAGATGAAGGTTGTCAACGAGACGCTGCACAATGTCGGTCACTCCGCTCTCGACTCACAACTCTTCATCAACTTGTTTTATGGCCTCGGTCCTTGTTTCTGCTGCACTGATGACAACACCCTCGACTCTTTCCGATCCCCCCGCTGGACTTCCCTACCTGCGAGAAGAGCATGGTGCCCAGCAAATCTCCCTCCTCTCACAGAATCTCCTCTCCCCAGTCCTTTTCTCCCTCGCCAGATCTCCTCCTCCCCGGTGCGAGGACGAGCGTCACGGGCATCCCTGCTTTCGGTCCCTGGGTGTGTTTTTTTTTTCCTTTTCTTTTCTGTTTTTTAGAAATGGACGATATTGCCAGACGAGGAATCAGTAGTAAAATGACAATGCCAACACTACCGGATACCTAATGCTGGTTCCAAATTTGGCAGAGAAAACCAGTTTGGAACTATCAGTGGTCGCACATTGTGGGGTACTGAATGTGTATCACAGATTTTTTTTCTTGGTAGCAATAATCGTTGTACTTGATTCATTTCTTCTTGCCTCTTGGTTCACCGTTGAACAAAAGATGTTTCTCTCGAAGGCGTACCATAAAGACCCCCAAAATTATGCAGACAGCTGCAAATAAAAACGAAGCACCTCCTTTTATTTGGCTGCGACATCTTACTCCTCTCGTCTCACGATTCCAACAAAAAATCACTGAGCTAGTAGCGTGACAGAGGCACGCTCTTTTTCTAGCTAGTCTTGTTCTAAATGATGATGACAGATTTTTATCACCGGAGTAAGCTAGTATCAAAGTCTTCTAGGAGAGGCTGCTTCGTATCCTCCCACTTGTCCAGCCTGACCTTGGCTTTCTCCACCTGCAGTTCAGTCATCAGAACACATGCATGCATGGCAGCAGTAATATGGCAGGGAATGGGCATGGATGGATCACCTCCTTGTTCCAGTCGGTCCTGCAGGTGACCCAGAGCAAGATGAGCGTCTGCATCATGGTTCCCCCGATAACCATGCCGCTCCAAACGCCCTGCATGCATGCTCGCAATTTATACATATAATAATTGATTGAAAAAAAAATCGATCTGATCTGAGCTTAAGTTCTCCTGATCGAGCTTAAGCTTTGTCATTCAGAATCATCAGAAATGCCTACTCCTCCGTAGTCCGTACCTTGGCGCCGAGGTCGAGGTAGAAGCCGAGGAAGACACCGAGCGGCACGCCGATGATGTAGTAACAGCCCATGTTGACGTACGCCACGAACGCCTGCCAGCCGCAGCCCACGGCGACGCCGGAGAGCACGGGCTGGACGCCGTTGAGGACGAGCGTGACGGCGAGCAGCGGGCAGAGGTCGGACACCGCGCGCGCCACCGCCTCGCCGCCCGTGAAGAAGTAGCTCAGCTGGTCGCGGATGCAGAGCACGACGACGGCGCACACCGCCGCCACGGCCAGCGACAGCGACGTCACCACCAGCACCGAGAAGGCCGCCGCCCTCGGGTTGCCCGCGCCGAGCTCGTTCCCGACCCGCACGCTGGCGGCGGCGTTGAAGCCCACGGAGATCATGAACACCCATCCGTTGACGGTCATGCATACGGAGAGGGAGTCGAGGGAGAGCTCGGGGTTTTTGAGCAGGCCGGCGATGAGCACGAGGATCTGGAAGTACCACGTCTCCAAACACAGCATCACGGCGGACGCCGCCGAGAGCTTGAAGAATCCGCCGAGGCCGCGGAACGCCTGCGCGGTGAACCCCGTCCACGTCTCCCTGCACATGGGGCTGCTGACGATGTACCCAAACTGCGCCAGCACGATGACCCACCAGCTGAGGCTGAGCACGAGCGCGCCGCCGAGGAGGCCCATCCCGAGGCGGTCGACGGCGACCCAGGTGAGCGCCAGGTGCAGCGCCAGCGTGGCCACCGAGATGTAGGCGCTGGGCGCCACGATGCTCTGCGCCTGCAGGAACTTCTGGATCGGGAAGTTGGCCGCGTACGCGAAGATCTGCGGGATGAGCCCGTAGACGAACACGGCGGCGGCGCGGGCGATGCGCTCCGACTCGCCGAGGAGGACCAGAATGCGCTCCGAGAAGGCGTAGGCGACGGCGAGGGGCACGCCGGTGGCCGTCAGGAGCACCGTCGACCGCTGCAGGTACACGCCCAGCATGCCCGGCTTGTGCGCCCCGTACGCCTGCCCGCACAGCGTCTCCACCGCGCTGCCCATCCCGAGCATGAGGCCGTAGGCAAAGACCTGGATGCCGGTGTTGCCCAGCGAGACGGCGGCGAGCTCGAGGTTGCCGAGCTGGCCGCAGAAGATCTGCGTGGACATGGACATGAGGTAGTTGATCATGTACACGGCCACCGCCGGCAGCGCGATCCGGAGCAGCAGCGGCAGCTCCACGCCGGCGCCCCGCAAGGCCCGCCGCGCCCACGGCACGGACGCGTCCGCCAGGATCACCTCCAGCTCGCCGCTGCCCCCGCCGCCGTGCGGTGCCGGCTGCAGCAGCGGTGTGGTCGCCGTCACCGTCGTCGAGTTCGCCATGGCGATGATCGACGATCAATGCAAGCTAGCACGTTGATCGATCGCCCGCGACCGATATTTGTTATATATAGTAATTATTATATGTACAGTGAGAGATCTAGCAGGCAGTGACCGGCTGGGTTTTTTTATAGCCAAAGCCAAGGCCGTCGTCGATCGGAGACTCCGGGGTCCGCGTGCGCCGCGCCGTAGTAGGTGCGTGGATCGCGATCGGCGGTGCAGTGTGCAAACGATCGCAATGAATTAATAATTGCCCCCGTGCTGTGGCTCTGCTGGTTGCACCGGCCGGCCGGATCGGGTGTCAGGCCCGGTCTCCGGTCCCGTTGCATGGCATGGCATCGATGTATGGCACGGCTGCTGCTGGGTAATGATATTGGCACAGCACGAATGCATGTCGTCGTTCGGAGGGTTTCTCTTTTTTTTCAGCAGCCGTAGAGAACTTGTTACGGCCGTGCAGCTTGCTGGGGTGTTTAGTTTTCACCTAAAAATTTTCACCCCATCACATCGAATGTTTTGTCACATGTATGGAGTACTAAATATAGACGGAAAAAAAAACTAATTACACAGTTTGGTTGGAAACCACGAGACGAATCTTTTAAGCCTAATTAGTCCCTAATTAGCCTTAAGTGCTACAGTAAAACATGTGTTAATGATGATTTAATTAGGCTTAATAAATTCATCTCGCGGTTTCCAGACAAATTATGTAATTAGTTTTTTTATTAGTATCCGAAAACCCCTTCCAATATACCATAAAACATCCGATGTAACCCTAAAAACTTTTCACGTATCAACTAAACACCCTCTTACGGCGCGTGCCGAAATTGGCAGTGCTGCTGGTGCTGGCTCTGGTCGAAATTAGCGGCGCGTGAGCTGGCGGGTGTGGACAAGATCCATCTAGGAGTCTGTTGCGTTAGTTATTGCAAGATTTGTAATTTATTTTTTTTCTTTAATATAAGTGCCTCTTGGCACGGCTTCTTCTTAAAATCTTCTTCCTCTAAAGAAGCCGAATGAGTCACTTTTTATATCACTGGCTCCTCGATCACAGACGTCTCCAGCTCTTCTACTGTTCACTAGCTACAAAAGGCGACTACTACAAAAGTGTTTAGCACGCCAGCTCCACGAAACTGCTACTAGCGAGTCATAGCCGTGTCAAATAGTTGGGCCTCAGCATCTTAGACTGGCCATAACATATTATCGGTGCCAAAAATAATCTCCGTATCTCGATCTGCTCACGCTGATGCCCAAAAACGATCGATCGACGCAATGTTCTGCATCAATGCTTGAGTGCATGTGGTACCAAAATTTTGAGAACTTAGGCCGTGCCATTCATTTCATTACCTTGCCGTAGAGCCGCAAGGACCTGGGCCATGCTATTTGAGATGGCTCGTGGCAAGGCCCAAAGCACGGCATGTTTGAGCTAATTATTGAATGATGAATGACATGATGGGCTGCACAGTCTGACCCATATTTTGGGCCATGTTTGAGCTGGCACTGCAGGAAAATAGCACGTGGACATATTTAACAATGTAATTTTTTTTTGTATTTACTATACTTCTCACCTAATTATTAAATGAATTACGAAAACTATTAAAACTTTCATTAAACGGTACTTCCTCTATACTAAAAATTCAAGTCGTTTTGGACATGATTTAGGATACCAAGGAGTGATTAATTAGAGCGTATTTTCTCCTATTTACCCTTATTAAATAGGATTTTAATTTCCTCGCGTACAATAAGCACTGCAGACTGCTTAGAGGGGTGAAGCCTGAGATGAGGGGTCCCAGGTTCACTTCCTCATTGGTTTGCTTTTTTCACGGTGTGTGAATTTTGTATGGAGCTGTGCCAGATGTGCCCCGGGACTGAGCCATGGTGCATGCGTTTTAAATGTCATCCTCAGGGCCAAGGCAAGGGAGACGAAAGATAGGGGCAACTTGAGCATGGAGGGAGTACATACTAAATATATTTTTATGCCATGAGTGGACAAATAAAACTAGCAAAAAAATTTGAGTGTCATGCCTTTGATAACGTGACGCGAAGACGTGCCGGTGTGCCATGGGTCGTGGTTGGGCCGATGCAAAGATATATTGCGCCATACCGGCATGGCCTAATAATCCTTGCATGCCTTGAGGTCAGGGTCCAAAGCAGCATGAATTACAAGAGGGTTATGCCGTGTCAGCAGGGCCCAAGTCTCACCTCTACCTTCAAACATCCATCAACTAAGAAATAATTGTTTATTTGCTTGTTCAAGAAGCCCATGAAGTATATGGGTCATGCCTTCTCTGGAAAAGGCCAGATAGGTGCTAATGCAGTGTCATGTAAAATCCAACCCACCAAACTCATCCAAGGGGTCCCTTGTGAATGATCGTTGTTATAAGTGTCCAAAGGCATGAGGGAAAGGGGGCACACTTGGCCTCTCACTCTCACTCTCACTCTCACTCATGTTCACTTGCTCCTAGACTCTAGCTCTCCCCTTTCAAGCTCTATCCTTCTTTGGGAAACACTAGTTCCAATAATATTAGTGCCAACTGTGTTTAGCACGATAATTTTTCTTTTTTTGATATCACAGACTATATATTTTTAGTCATCCAAACTGCACCTATGTCACAGACTATATACATGTTTCTAGTCATCCAACTTGTCAAAAAAAAACAATACCAACGTCATAGACTATATGTTTCTCTTGCCATCAAACATCACCTAAGTAAATAAATATACCTACCTTAGGATCTTCCAAGTTTGTCTGTTCCATGGCAAGTATCATGTCATGGGTAGCATAGAAGCCACATGTATTGTGTACATGTTGTTGATGGCACTACAGAACATATCAAACACTTATTAATTAATTTTTAAATGGAAACTAAGCACAAACAACAATATATAATTTTATTTTGAAACACTTACTGGAAATTGTATGGCATGAGGACAATTTTAGATTGCTTTAGAAGCTGATCGATTAGGAATTGGGGCTAGCTCTTGAACCACATCCAGCACATCCAGCACCATGTCACAAGCGAGCTCGACTCTAGCCTTTAGAAGCTGATCGATCAGGAATTAGGACTAGTTCTTGAACCACATCTAGTAGATGTTGCAGGAGGGGACACTTGGGCTAGAAAGAGTCCTGATGTAGTCGGACTTTGGTGTGTACGAGTTCGAGACGATGACGCTGACGGATCTCATGGGACCACAAGATGAGATCATGGTTGCAAAGTGTGAAGAGGCCAGATTCATCAGCGAGGACGAGCTACATAGGCTCCGGTAGATGATGGAGCTTCCAACGTCCATGACCCAGGCTTTCCGGCAAAGGAAGATAGGCTTTCCAGCAAAGGAAGATGATACTATGAAGGAGAGCAGAGCAAGATGATGCTGCAGAGGAGGAGCAATAGGAAGATGAGTGATTGATTACCCTTGCCTTATTATTTTGCTTTAGCTATGGATGGATGATGACCAAGCAAAGTTACTAGGATAGATGGATGATGACCAAGCAAAGTTACTACTACTAATAGGAGTAGTAATCGCTCAAGCAAAGTTACTAGTATAGATGGATGATTACCAAGCAAAGTTACTACTACTAATAGGAGTAGTAATCACTCCACTTGTTCACTTAAGTCTAAAATTAAGGTGAATCACAATCCAAGTAAAATAGTACATACGTCCAGGCCATGCTGCCCCGCCCCTGACCCTTGCATTGGATGCTTGATGATTAGATAAACCTCGTACACTCCTAGCTAGGATCGAAAGGACTGCAAGAGTCAGACCTAGGTATGGCACCGAGTGATCCAAGACTGACCCACCGATTGACCCGTACATCGCACGCTTGAGGTTGAGGAGGACATGGACATGGACATGGAGGAGGCTAGAGCTAGAGCTACGTATGGAGGACGACGAAGCTCGATCAGGTCACCGATGCCAATGCCATTTAGGCAAGGACGAGGAGCTGTCGAGGTGAGGACATGGAGGAGATTGGGTCACCACTGGTGGGCTAGAAGGAATTGAAGGAAGGATGGTATTGCATTGCAAATTTGGAGTTTGCAATCGAGCTCGTGTCTTATGTTTTTATTCACGGCATGTCTATCCATGCAACATCTAGTTGTTTTGGAACAAGCCAATAACCCAACACATGAAAATAGGTGGACATAAAACTACTTACTCATATAACAACAAAAAATCTCTTGAAGTGTTCTAGGCGCAGGTAGTACATGAAACTAACTGTGTTTAGTGAGAATAAACCAATCAATCAACAGCCCATTGTTATTATAACTAGAATTATTATTAGGCAACTCTTGTGACCTATATGTATCCTAGGGAAAATAAGCCAAGTCTTGACAAGTTGCTTGGAATTTCACACCTACATCTTCTTGTCTACTTTCTTTTTGTCCAACTTAATTGGTGGTTATTGACATCAGCTACGGATCAAGTAATACAACCAGAACAACCTTTCCCTAGCAACATATGAAATTATTTTAGCAAGTACATATAGCAATTACAAGCAATATAATATAGAGAACATCCCTAGCTAAGCACTCTATGCATGAAAAGCAAATGAGGTGAAAATAAGATAATGAAATACAACTTAGAGTGTGAAGCAGTGAAGAAGGGAGACACCAACGCATCAAGTGTGAATAGGTCACATAGATCTTTGTATGGTACAATGAAAGCCTCATAGTCAGATGTACACAGCAAATGCATACGCTTGAACCTGGCAACTATCACATTCTTCCCATTTCTGCATAGGCTTTCATGTAGTGAACGTGAAGAGCAACACACCCTGGTCTTGTCTTCTTAAGTTCCATTCCGATTAGAATTGGTTGTCCAAATTCGAACTTACCTTGGTTTTAGTCCGTACAGATGATAGACCCATGCATTGCTTGTTTGGCTTCTTCTCTAGACTACCAATCGAGGCACTCTTAGAGAATTTTGGTTGTAGTTGTTGCTTCTTCTCTTGACAGCACGCCATAGTGGGGATGCAACAGCCGAGTCGAGGCCGAGCTTCTCATAGTGGTAGTGTTTTGCAAAAATACCATGGTGAGACCTTATTATGTATGCATGGGCATGGCTTCGGCTCTTCATCTCCACATAGGCCGGTCAGCAATGTACTGTACCTAGCAAAAAAATTTTGGGTGGATGCATGGTGAACACATGCACGCAAACCCTACCTCTACGAGCATCTTCAAAGACTGAGGTGGCAAATCCTAGAGATTGACGACGTCACTACAGACGCCTCGCTGTCGGTGGGAATGGCGTCTATTACTGAAAGCACAACTAAAAGGTCTTGATGGCTAGAGGAGGGGTGAATAGCCTATTAAAAAATCCTACAAAGTGTGCTAAACAAGTTTATCAATATAACAAATAGCGAGATGCGAGTTTTGCTTAGCCTACGGGGTGTTTGCAAGCCACCTATCCAAAACACAATTCTAATGAATGACACACAACCGCATAAGTTAAACCGCAAGAGGTAAACTAAAAAGCTACTCTACTCTAGCTACTAAGCACTAGAGAAAAACAACTAAGTACTTGAAATGTAATACAAGAGTAGGGTAAGAAATATTTCACCGAGGGGCGATGAGTTGAGCCAACCAATCAATAATTCCAAGTAATGATAAACAAGATAACCAATCCACCGAGACAAATCAATCACAATCAATGAAGTGAAGACACGATGATTTATCCCGAGATTCACGTGCTTTTCGGCACGCTAGTCCCCGTTGTGTCCCCCTCAACCATGTGGTTCGGTGGCTAATCGGTCACACACCGAGCCTCTAAAAAGGCGCCACAAGAACCTACCAATGGCTAGGAGTTGCAATGACACGAGCAATATACTAATGTTGCCTTTGGCGCTTCGCCGGGGTAGGCACAAACCCCTCACAATCACCGGAGGTGGCCAAGAACAATCACCAACTCTTGCCAACGCCTCCAAGCTGCTCCAAGCCATCTAGGTGGCGGCAACCACTAAGAGAAACAAGAATCCCATAGCAAATCAACCACCAAGTGACAACTAGATGCAATCTCACAATGCAAATGCACTTGGATCACTCAATCTCACTTCGAATATGCAAAGAAGCAAGAGAGATGAGTGGGAGGGGAGTTGCTTAGCTTTAAGCCAGCCAACGAGTATTTATAGATGTACCCCTTCGAATAGAGCCGTTAGAAACTTGAAACAACTGCAGTCGCACTGACCGGACGCGCGAGACTCGACCAGACGCGCTGGTCCCGTAATGGACCGGACGCGCTGGTCAAGTCGAATGGTGCACAGCGAGACATCGACCGGACGCGCTGCTGAACTGACCGGACGCCATAGTACCAGCGTCCGATTGGAGTCCAGTAAGCTCCCCCCAACGACCGGACACGTCCGATTGCATGTGACCGGACACGCCGCGCGTCCGATCAGCAGACCGAGACACGCGGAAAAACTTGAGCACTGACCGGATGCGTCCGATCAATCAGAGACCGCGTCCGGTCCAGCGTCCGGTTACCTCTGTGACATCCGTTCGCCTCTGTTTGTTTCGCCCTTTCACTTATGAGCTAGACTAAGTATGTGTAACAATTTAGCACATGTTTTAGCTCGTGAAACACCACATGACTTTGCCTCCAAAACTCGACATTGGCGTAAAGGAAAATAGGAGTTTCATTTCCCGAAAAGCGCCGAATCCCGCCGAGCTTCCGTTTCTTTTTCGACTTCCGGCGTAGTGGAAAAAAGTTGTTTCAACTCCTTGAAAATGCCTGAATCACGCCTCGCAAGCTCGGCGGGAGGGAGAGAGGACCCCAAACCCTCTCTACTGCTCAAACACCATCGCCAACGCAAATGTGCTAACACCACCAAGTGATCATCGTCATGTGCGAGTGTGTTAGCATTTTCACAATCATTTTTCGAGGCGTTATTAGTTCTATCCAAATGCATATGATTATGAAATGCACACCTAAAGGCACTTAGGAGTTCAATAGTCGCGTCATTCCCCTCTTTATAGTATGGCTATCTAACCTAAAATGTAACCATACCCACTAGGTGTCTTGGTTACTAAAACACAACCCTTAAGCATATACCTTTGCCTTGATCACGTAGGGTTGCATCCAAATCCAAGTGTGGCCATCATGATCACCATGTCCATCTTGCCACCAACCTTGGAATGTACTAATCCTCATATGCTATATACAACTTAGGCATAGTATTAGTACTTAGGCATTGTCACTAATTACCAACACCAAACATAGAGCTTTCAATATCCCCCTTGTTGGTAATTGGTGACAACCCTTTCACAAAGATGTTATGATAAAATTTTGATTGACTTCATGTCACATTGCCCAAATATGTTACCATGTGTAAGAAATATGGACAAGTGATTATGAAATCAAGTTGATAGCAATGGCTCCCCCTACATGTATGCTATATGTTTGGATTTAGGAAGCATACATGTTTAGATAGGAAATATAGGAGCATTGACTATCAATAGGTGCTAAGTTTTAAGATTATAGACCTTTGAAGCGTGATACCATCGGAGTAGCGATAAACACCATCTTAGCACCTTGTGTAGTTAGATACCTCTTGGAAAAGCACAAGCATAACTAGAAACCTCGTGAGATAAATATTATAAGCAAGGCTCTAGTACCACTTTGGAAAACATGAAGCAAGAAAAATCTAACTACTTCCTATTCATGCTAGTACCTCAATATACCATTCAATTGTATACTAGCAAAACATCACACAAGCAATGTATCGGAGAAAAAGAAATGCATAACTATGCATCATACATATGAAATGCACAAAGAAATGCAACATTCATGTTTAAGAGCTTGCTTCCCCTACTTGTGTGCTCAAAATTTTAGTTGACCCCCTTCTTTTATCATTTTCTCCCCTTTCTCCCCTTTAGGTTTTCTTCCCCTTTAGAATCTATCTTTGTGAACAACATTTTCTCCCCCTTTGGCACCAATGACCACAAGGGACCAATTTTAGATAGATTATCATGTCATATTATGGGGTGAGGATCAAGTTTGTGGTTCAACCTAGATTACTTGCATAAATAAAATGCTTCGGTTTGATCCAAGGGCAAGCTTCTTCACACCTCACTAGAAGGGTTATCATGCACCATATTGAAGCAAATATTTAGACAAGTGATCTAGACTAATCACTTAGGATCACAAGCTTCTCAAACAAGTTATATGCTACCACTAAATCATACAAGTCATAGAAACAATAGTGGCACCATATAAACTTCAAAATCATTTGATTTTCATAAATGAGCCTAAAACATGTATATCATGACTAGATGCACTAAACAAGTCCTTAGCATAAGATGTATGACATGTCAACCAATTGTACCTTGATTTGTCTTGGAGGAGAGGCTTGTCATATATAGGGTGCATCAACTCATGTTAGAGAAATCAAGAATGTTCAACTCATTCTTTAGCTTGTGAAATCTCTTCCCATCAAGTGGCTTGGTGAATAGATCGGCTAATTGATCTTCGGTGTCCACACTCTCAATAGCAATGTCACCATTTTATTAATGATCTCTAATAAAGTGATGGAGAACATCAATATGCTTAGTTCTTTGATGTTGAACCAGATTATTGGTTAGCTTCACGGCACTTTCATTGTCACATAGCAATGACACATTCTTGAAATTGATTCCAAAATCCTTCAATGTTGCCTTCATCCACAAGATTTGTGCACAACAACTACCCGCGGCGATGTATTCGACCTTGGCGGTAGAGAGTGCAATGCTATTTTGTTTCTTGGATGACCATGAGACAAGTGATCTTCCCAATAATTGACAAGTCCCGGAGGTGCTCTTTCTCTCAACTTTGTCACTGGCATAGTCGGAATTCGAATATCCAACTAGCTCAAAGCTTGCACCTTTGGGATACCACAATCCAACATCTTGTGTATGCTTTAGGTACCTCAATATTCTCTTTGTTGCCTTCAAATGACTTTCTCTTAGTGAGGCTTGAAATCTTGCATACATGCATACACTAAACATCACGTCGGGTCTTGATGTCGTCACATAGAGTAGGCTACCAATCATTGATCTATATAGCTTTTGATCCACTATGTTGCCACTCTTGTCACTATCCAAGCTTCCACTAGTGCTCATTGGGGTTGTAATGCCCTTTGCATCTTCCATGCCAAATTTCTTGAGTATATCTTTGATGTACTTAGTTTGGCTCATAAATGTACCTTCTTTTATTTGTTTGATTTGAAGTCCAAGGAAGAAGCTAAGTTCACCGATCATTGACATTTCAAACTCTTTGGCCATCATGCTTCCAAACTCATCACAAAAGTCTTTGTTGGTTGAACCAAAGATGATATCGTCAACATAGATTTGCAACACAAACAAGTCCTTGTCTATCTTCTTGGTGAATAGTGTTGTATCAACTTTGCCCATGACAAATCCTTTAGATAGCAAGAAGTCCCTCAATCTTTCATACCATGCTCTAGGTGCTTGCTTCAATCCATACAAAGTCTTCCTTAACTTGTATACATGGTTAGGTTTCTTGTTATCTTCAAAACCGGGAGGTTGCTCCACATACACCTCCTCTTGAATGTACCCATTGAGAAATGCACTCTTCACATCCATTTGATATAGCTTGATATTGTGAGCACAAGCATAGGCAAGTAGAATCCTAATTGCTTCCAATCTTGCAACCGGGGCATAAGTTTCACCAAAGTCAAGACCCTCTATTTGAGTGTATCCTTGAGCCACTAGTCTTGCTTTGTTCCTTACTAATATTCCATCTTGATCTTGCTTATTGCGAAAGACCCATCTTGTTACAATGACATTGTGATTCTTGGGCCTCTCAACTAGTTCCCATACTTTATTTCTCTTGAAGTTGTTGAGCTCTTCATGCATTGCATTTACCCAATCCGGATCTCTTAATGCTTTATCAATGTCCTTAGGTTCTTCCATTAACATAAAAGAAGAATGTGCACAAAATGATGCTAATCTTGATCTAGTTTGAACTCCTCTTTGAATGTCACCAATGATAGAATCTAATGGATGGTCTCTTGCAATGTTGGTTGGTTGAAGCATTTGGACTTTATTGCTTGGATGTTGATGTTGATCATGAGTTGGAGATAATGAACTAGCCATTTGTTGACCTTGTTGCACTTGAGATGATGTACTAGCTTGATTTTGCATTAGAGAGCCACTAGCTTGTGTAATAGGACTTTGGAGCACTTGTTCTTTGTTGTCATCCACATCAATCACTTGCTTTGGCCTAATATCACCAATATCCATTTCTTTCATAGCATTGGTCAATTGAGTTCCTCTCACATCATCCAAGTTGTCTTCCTCATCTTGAGAACCATTTGTTTCATCAAACTCAACATCATGCACTTCTTCAAGTTTTCCACTAGCCAAGTTCCATACTCTATAAGCTTTGCTAGTAGTTGAGTAACTAAGTAGGAATCCTTCATCATATTTCTTTCCAAACTTGCTCAATCTAGTGCCCTTCTTTAAGATATAGCATTTGCAACTAAATACCCGAAAGTATGCAATGTTGGGCTTTCTTCCATTTAAGATCTCATATGGTGTCTTCACTAGGAACTTGTGGCAATAGAGGCGGTTGCTATAGAAGCAAGTCATGTTGATTGCTTCGGTCCAAAATGAATGACTCACATTATACTCATTTAACATTGATCTTATCATATCAATCAAGGTTCTATTCTTTCTCTTAACTAGGCCATTGGATTGAGGTGTATACTTGGCCGAAAATTGATGTTTGATTCCAAGCTCATCACATAGCTCATCAATTCTTGTGTTTCTAAACTCACTTCCATTGTCACTTCTCATTTTCTTGATTGTGGTCTCAAACTCATTTTGCACTCTCTTGATGAACTTCTTGAATATGTCAAATACATCACTCTTGTCCATAAGAAAGAATACTCATGTGTATCTAGTGAAATCATCTACAATCACAAAGCCATACTTGTTGCCACCAATGCTTGTGTATGTAGTTGGCCTAAATAGATCCATGTGCAACAACTCAAATGTCTTGGAAGTACTCATAATGCTTTTCAATGGATAAGTGTTGCCCACTTGCTTTCCAGCTTGACATGCACTACAAAGCTTATCCTTCTCAAATGTGACATCCTTCAAGCCTCTAACTAAGTCATGCTTCACTAACTTATTCAATTGCTTCATGCCAACATGACCAAGTCTTTTATGCCATAACCAATCCATACTTGATTTGGTGAGCAAGCATGTTGAAAGTTGAGTGTCACTAGCATTGAAATCAACCAAGTATAGATTCTCATATCTAAAGCCCTTGAAGATCAAATTGGAGCCATCAACACTAACTATCTCCACATCATCAACACCAAATATGCACTTGAAATCAAGATCACACAATTGAGCAACCGAGAGAAGATTAAAATTCAACTTTTCAACTAGGAGCACATTGAAAATGCTATGATCATTTGATATTGCAATCCTTCCAAGAGCCTTCACATCACCCTTGCTATTATCACCAAATGTGATACTATCAATGCCACTATCATTTGATTCGAGAGAGTTGAACATTCTTGAATCACCGGTCATATGTTGAGAACACCCACTATCAAGCACTCAATGCCTTCCTCCGGCCTTGTAATTCACCTATAAAATAAATTAATATCTTTTAGGTACCCATACTTACTTGGGTCCTTGGAGGTTAGTAACTAAGCTCTTTGGTACCCAAATGGCCTTCTTCTTTGGACCCACAATTGATGTACTAACAAACTTAGCTTGCACACCCTTCTCACCCTTGGTAAGAACATAACAAGAATCAAAAGGAATGCAATCCATTTTAGCATGAAAATTGTTGTTGTTCTTGTTCATTTTATTACAATTAATCTCTAGATGCCCAACTTGTTTGCATCTATTGCAATAACGATCATTGCTCTTCACAAAGCGAGGCTTTGGCGTAGCAAAGGCCGCCTTGCCCTTCTTGGGAGTATAGCCCAAACCCTCTTTGTTAAGAGAGAACCTTTGGCTACTCAAGCATTTTAGCAAGCGAGCATCCCCACCATAGGCATTGCCTAATGCGTGGGTGAGATCATCCACCTCTCTCTTGAGAGTCTTATTCTCAACCACAAGTGTTGTATCACAAGTAGTAGAGGTAGAGTTGGTTGTGGTGGATGATGATGAGCTACATGAAGCATTAGTAGGACCAACAAATAAAGAATCATCAATAATATCACATGTTAGTCCAATATTACAAGTGACAATCACTTGCTCCTCCTTTGCTTCCTTTATGAGCTTCTCCAACTTGAGGTCCTTCTTCTTGATGAGCTCAAGTAGAGAGGAGTGGGCTTCCTTAAGCCTAGTGTGAGCAACTTCAAGGTCCTCATGGTCTTTCTTTAGACACTCACGAGAGGCCTCTATATCATCAAAGGATTTCCTAAGAGCTTTGAGCTCTTGTTTAATTCTTTTGTACTCCTTACTCTTTTTGAGAGCAATAAGCTCCTCCATCAAGGCATCATTTTCATTGCTCTTGGCAATGAGCTCTTGTTCCAAGATTTTATAATTCTTGGTTGTCCTCTGGTAGCCCTTGCTCATTTAATCTATTATGCCTAATAGATCATCCTTGGAGTAGTCCTCATCTTCCTCATCATCACTCCTACAACCATCACTAGCACAAGAATCATTATCACTATCATCATATTTTACTTTGGTAGGCTTGGCCATAAGACATGTCAATGTAGTGTCGAAGATGGATGGCTTGTTGGAGAGAGCGATGCTTGCAAATGCTCTCCGGACAGGCTTCTCATCATCACTTGAGCTTTCATCATCATCATCATCATCATCATCATTGGAATCATCACTATCCCAAGTGACCACATAACCACAAGCCTTCTTCTTCATATTGAATATGAAGCTCTTTTTTGCATTCTTCTCTTTTTCTTTCTTATCCTTCTTGTTCTTCTTGAGCTTCAATTCCCCCATTATGAAATCTCTTATCTTCATAGGGGAAATCTGCCACTATGTGATTGGGGCTATTGCAATTATAGCAAAGTACCTCCTTTGCCTTCATGAAGTCCCTTTTCTTTCTTGCACTATAACCTCTCTTCTTCATGAACTGACCCATCTTTTGCACTAGAAGAGACATGGTCTCATCATCAAATGGATCATCATCATCACTATCAATCTTGCTCTTGCCCTTAGAAGATGAAGCTTTGAATGCGGTGGTCTTCTCTTGCTTGACCTTGATCTCCTTCTTCTCTTCTAACTCATCTTCATCATCATTGTATTGGGCATCGGTCATTATATCTCCAAGCACATCGGTTCGTTTGACCTTGTCCAATCTCTCTCTAAAGATCATTCTTCTCAAGGTAGCAAACTTCTTGGATAAGCACATCAAGAACTTGTATGAGAAGTCCTTGTCCTCAATCTTCTTCCCAAGCCCCTTGAGATCATTGACAATGACTTGGAGCCTATAGAACATCTCCGGGACGGATTCATCATCCTTCATCTTGAAAGTGGAGAACTTGTCTTTGAGCATATATAGCTTGGCACTCTTTACCATTGAAGTGCCCTCATATGTTTCTTCTAGCCTTGTCCATACCTCACTTGCCTTCTCAAGATCCTTGATTTGCTCAAAGACCTTTGCATCAAACCCATGGTAGAGAGTGTTGAAAGCCATAGTGTTGTATTGGTTGTTGATGCGGTCATTGTTGGTGAGGTTATCGGGATCGATGATAGCATAATCATGATGTGTCACTTCCTAAACCTTCTCATGAATAGAGCCAAGGTATTGCTTCATCTTTCTTTTCCAATGATCAAAAGATGTGACACCATCAAAGAATGGAGGCTTGCCCCCGACATGGTTGAACACAACTTGAGTTATCTTACACCGAGGTTGTTAAGCCTTCCAAATGGTGACCACGGCTCCGATACCACTTGAAATGTCTTGATGGCTAGAGGGGTAAATAGCCTATTAAAAAATCCTACAAAGTGTGCTAAACAAGTTTATCAATATAACAAATAGCGAGATGCGAGTTTTGCTTAGCCTACGAGATGTTTGCAGGCCACCTATCTAAAACACAATTCTAATGAATGACACACAATCGCACAAGTTAAACCGCAAGAGGTAAACTAAAAAGCTACTCTACTCTAGCTACTAAGCACTAGAGAAAAACAACTAAGTACTTGAAATGTAATACAAGAGTAGGGTAAGAAATATTTCATCGAGGGGCGATGAGTTGAGCCAACCAATCAATAATTCCAAGTAATGATAAACAAGATAACCAATCCACCGAGACAAATCAATCACAATCAATGAAGTGAAGACACGATAATTTATCCCGAGGTTCATGTGCTTGCCGGCACGCTAGTCCCCGTTGTGTCCCCCTCAACCACATGGTTCTGTGGCTAATCGGTCACACACCGAGCCTCTCAAAAGGTGCCACAAGAACCTACCAAATGGCTAGGAGTTGCAATGACATGAGCAATATACTAATGTTATCTTTGGCGCTTCACCGAGGTAGGCACAAACCCCTCACAATCACCAGAGGTGGCCAAGAACAATCATCAACTCTTGCCAACGCCTCCAAACTTCTCCAAGCCGTCTAGGTGGCGGCAACCACCAAGAGAAACAAGAATCCCGCAGCAAATCAACCACCAAGTGCCAACTAGATGCAATCTCACAATGCAAATGCACTTGGATCACTCAATCTCACTTTGAATATGCAAAGAAGCAAGAGAGATGAGTGGGAGGGGAGTTGCTTAGCTCAAAATGCTCACAAGTATGTCAAATGTCCAAGAGATGGAGCTTTGAGCCGGCCAATGAGTATTTATAGACGTACCCCTTAGAATAAAGCCGTTAGAAACTTGAAACAGCTGCAGTCGCGCTGACCGGACGCGCTGATCGCGCGGACCGGACGCGCGAGACTCGACCGGACGTGCTAGTCCCGTAACGGACCGGATGTGCTAGTCAAGTCGAACGGTGCACAGCGAGACATCGACCGGACGCGCTGCTGAATTGACCGGACGCCATAGTACCAGCGTCCGGTTAGAGTCCAGTAAGCTCCCCCAACGACTGGACGCGTCCGATCACGTGTGACCGGACGCGTCGCGCGTCCGATCAGCAGATCGAGACACACGGAAAAACTTGAGCACTGACCGGATGCGTCCGATCAATCAGAGACCGCGTCCGGTCCAGCGTCCGGTCACCTCTGTGACCTCCGTTCACCTCTGTTTGTTTCACCCTTTCACTTATGAGCTAGACTAAGTATGTGTTACAATTTAGCACATGTTTTAGCTCGTGAAACACCATGTGACTTTGCCTTCAAAACTCGACATTGGCGTAAAGGAAAATAGGAGTTTCATTTCCCGAAAGTCATTTCAACTCCTTGAAAATGCCTGAATCCCGCCTCGCAAGCTCGGCGGGAGGGAGAGAGGACCCCAAACCCTCTCTACCGCTCAAACAACATCGCCAACACAAATATGCTAACACCACCAAGTGATCATCGTCATGTACGAGTATGTTAGCATTTTCACAAATCATTTTTCGAGGCGTTATTAGTTCTATCCAAATGCATATAATTATGAAATGCACACCTAGAGGCACTTAGGAGTTCAATAGCCGCGTTACTCCCCTCTTTATAGTACGGCTATCTAACCTAAAATATAATCACACCCACTAGGTGTCTTGGTTACTAAAACACAACCCTTAAGCATATACCTTTGCCTTGATCACGTAGGGTTGCATCCAAATCCAAGTGTGGCCATCATGATCACCATGTCCATCTTGCCACCAACCTTGGAATGTACTAATCCTCATATGCTATATACAACTTAGGCATAGTATTAGTACTTAGGCATTATCACTAATTACCAACACCAAACATAGAACTTTCAACAATGCTATTAAATCCTAAAATATTCGCTGCCACATGGAGTCAAACCCTACTGAGGCTCTTTGTAACCACAGGTCCTTTCATGCATTGTTGAGGTTTTTTTATCAACAAGCATTGTTGAGTTGGTGGCGTGTGGGGGCAGATGAAAGGGGATGACGGAGTAGTGAGGTTGAGTTGGGCTGATGGCATAAATTGGGCTCCACACATACGTGTATACATATATTGGGCTAAAATCAGTGAGCATGATGAATTGTACTTGGGTTGATGGCAATCTTTAATTTGGGACGGATGAGTTGTACTTGGGCTGATAGCAATCTTTAATTTGGGCCGCTATGCTTATACTATCTCTATCTCTATA
This sequence comes from Saccharum hybrid cultivar R570, assembly GCA_038087645.1. Taxonomy (NCBI): domain Eukaryota; kingdom Viridiplantae; phylum Streptophyta; class Magnoliopsida; order Poales; family Poaceae; genus Saccharum; species Saccharum hybrid cultivar. The sequence goes on from JAQSUU010000059.1 coordinate 1,286,913, forward strand.
ATACCAAACGCGAGCCCAGCTCGCGCCAACGATGATGGTCACGTCGCCTGCAAATCTCTGGCCGTCGGATCTTGATCGGACGGCTCCAATCAATATAAAAATCGCTTTCGTGGCACTGTATATGCACTATTCATGCATCTTCGCTACGCGTACACGAGGAACGTACCCAGAAGATGAAAATAGACCCTTTTCCTTTGTAGAAAAAATTCAGAAAATTCGTAAAGAAACTAGAACCAATCTACAACGTAGCTAAATATTTTCCTCCTCTTCTTTGTCATCCAAAAAAATATATTCTAAATTCCTATCGTCCACCTTTTGTCAATAAATTTAGAAAAATTTATATCTTATCCATCCTAGCTCTGAATCCCGTAATTCTACCAAAAAAATTAAAATCCTTTTTAGTAATTTTCGGTCATTTTCAGAAAAATATGAATACTCAAAATATAAGTACCTACTAGCTATTCTATTATGCCTACAGATAATCACTAAAATCAAGACCCTTTTCATTTGTAGAAAATTTTTAGAAAATTCGTAAATAAACTACAACCAATCCAATCCAGAACGTAGCTAAATATTTTTCGCCTCTTCTTTGTCATACAAAAAATATTCTAAATTTCTATCATTCGCCTTTTATCGATGAATCTATGAATTTTATATCTTATCCATCCTAGCTCTGAATCCTGTAATTCTTCAAAAAAAATATTGAAATCTGTTTTGGTTACTTCCGGTCATTCTCAGAAAAATATGAAAACTCCATGAATAAATATCTACTAACTATTCTATTACGCTTATAGATAATCGATAAAATCTACGATAGCCAATCTCCAAAATAAACACCATTGTTTCATAAAGAAAAGGAACTGTACCAACATAAACGCATAACAAAACTGACTCAAAATGCTAGACACCCGACCTACTAAAAGATTAATCAACAATTGATCTAAGCTTCTACACAACTAGTTCCACCCTGCAAGGCCACGTGGCAACGCCGTGCGTTATTTCTAGTATGTGTATATCTTAGGAGTTGCTCAAAACAAAAATGAGTATATCTTAGGAAGGTAGCTGATGTGAGCTCGTAAGCACTTTTTGGCGAGACGGATATCGACCACATATGGATAATTGAATAATATAATAATCGAAGACCAAAGCAATCAGTGCATGTGTGTATAATCACCAAATTTACCAGGCTGATTTGCAAATGTCACCGTACACACGTATTCTTACGGCCTTAGTTAAAATCCAAAGATGTCTCATAACTATAGTGTTTCATTGACGTCGATATTAATCATCATATTTCTTACATCTTCATCATTAATTTATTGTTAAATTTCCAAACAATGGTGAAAAAATTAATTCAAATTTTTTAAGCATGCATAAAGTACGATGTCCACTATTACCACACAAAATTTGAAATAAAACTCAAATTATAAGAATATCAAAGAAACAAAATTATCAAACCTTAATAGTGGGTTAATTGGACCAACTCGTGCTTATTTGGATGTTGTCAGATTCACCTTAATCCACCCAACACATATGGATTGATGCGAATTTGACTACATCCAAACAAGGCCGCAAATAGTTATTGAGTAAATCGACCCAGGCATTAGTTTAGGAGTTATATCCAGATATAGGTTGAACATGAAGAGAGTAATCTAGACACACTCACTCTCAGCCCTCTCTCTCATTTTCAACACAAGTGCGGTCAGCAAAGTTTGGGCAAAGTTGCGCACACGAACCCTCCGGCCATGACCACAATGATCCGACTCTTCAGAAAGTAACTAGTAGCTCTCAGAGCAACAGGATTGATTCATCAAAAAAAAAAGAGGATTGACATGTTGTGCATTTAACTCAGTCGTTAATCGTTATACATACCGGCACCGCCCAAAACAACGGGCTGCGCAGAACAAGATGCACCACTCCAAATATAACCAAGCATATACCACATGGGCCATGGCCAAACAAGCTGATCAGAACAGCCCAAATTTGTTATCTTGTCTGGATGTGTATGGTGCAAGACAGGAGGAGTTGACAAAAGCAAGGGTAGCCTGGTGAAGTTCAGTTCAGCACATCATCACCCAGGGCTTGTTTAGTTGGGGTGAAAAGTTGAAAACTTTTCAAGATTCTTCATCACATCAAATCTTTGCGCGTATGTATTGAGCATTAAATGTAGATAAAAAATAACTAATTGCACAGTTTATCTGTAATTTGAGAGACAAATCTTTTGAGCCTACTTAAACCATGGTGGGACAATAATTAATAAATACAAACGAAAGTGCTACAACGCTTTTGAGACAATTTTTTTTCATCTTAACAAGGCCCGTGAGTCTTACTACACCATTGCCATGGTGATTGGTGAAGTTGCGCAGTTGGAAGCTTGCAGCTTTGGGTTCAGTGATGCAATGGAATGCAAGTACATACTTCAAATCAGAGCAGAGTCCTTGCACGAGTTCTCACTCACCATTTTCTCCGTTGTAGGCACTAGCTAGGTCTTGAACAATGCAAATCAAACAAGGGTGTGTTCACTTCGCGAAAAGTATGTGAAAAGTTATTGTAGCATTTTTCGTTGTTATTTGGCAAAATTTGTCCAATCATGGACTAACTAGGTTCAAAAGATTCGTCCCGACATTTACAGACAAACTATACAATTAGTTATCTTTTTTACATACATTTAATGCTCCATGCATGCTTCGAAAGATTTGATGTGATGGATGGAAGAGAAAATATTTTGGGTTGGGATGGGGAAGTGAACAAGGCCCAAATGATCTCTGATGCAGCTTTGCCCTCGTGATACGGCTCCTAATCGCACGCGCGCAGGCCTCAGGCGCACTAAACATTTCTGCCGGCCGACCGTATCATGGTCATGGCGACCCGTGCATGTAAACCTCACCCATTCGTGAGTAATAAGAACACAGTGCAGTGTCAACGTTATTGGAAAAGCAGAGTTTCAGCACAGAACGACAATCAACGGTACGGCCCGTAGTTTTCCCTTGTAGTTAGGACCACAAAACCATGTATATGTGATGCTGGAGGAATCGTGTTCGTTCTCTTTTGTGAGGAGCAAGAGGCAAACTCACGATACGTGCTCATTTTTGTTAGAATAGTGCGTATTCATCTATGATATCTTTACGAGACGAATTCTGCGGACAAAACTCGAGCCCTCATTTGGCCACGTCGTCTGCTTTTCTCGGCCGTCCGATCGGGCGCGCGGATGGCCCGGATCGTGCCAGTCCTGTCTTTTTGCAAAAAAAAATCTCAAACTTTAGTCGAATCAACCCGCAGTCCAAGCCTCCTCTCATGTTATTTTGCAAGAAAACTCTCGGTCTTTACCAAAATCAATCCGTAGTCCAGGCTTTTTAAAAGAACCGGTCTGCGTCATTGGGCCAAAATCGGCCCATCAGTCTCTTTTCCTTTTCTTTGTTTTTATCTTTTCTTTTCGAATTGGAGATCTTTCAAAATTCATATAAAATCATAGAAAAATCATAAAAATACCAAATCAATTTTGTTGAATTTCTTATGACTAGATCTATGCATTAAACTTAAAATATCATATGCTTTAGTGTATTTTATTTGGTACAGTTGTAGATCTATGCTTTTACGTGATTGATTAATTTGTTGTTTGTATCACATGTGAACTAAAAAAATCTCCTCTGCCTCAACTCCAATATCATACACCCTTTTTCATAATCTTTGGTGGCCAATTAAATTCTAAATATGTTTGTTTCCTGATTCTTTTATTTAACGCTAACCCGTAGTATAAATACTCGAATATAAATACTCGCGCATATACCTATACATACAATAATACTTGAATACATATGGTATATGATATCCCGTACATTTGCATACGCGAGTACATCATGTCCCATATATAAATACTTCAAATGGATATACGTAAATAAAATAATATACTTCCACTGTATGCGGTACATATAAATATATAAACATGCATGGATATATGTGACAACAGTTACACCGTTGCATGGCTAACCCCGTACTAATCCATTCACCCTAACCAAATAAAACGATTGAGTGATTTTACCCGTTTTACGATCGTTAAAAAAACACGTTCGCTTACACACAACACAACAGTCCATCAAATATTGTAATATAGCACATAAAAAACACAGGCACAATTAACCAACCAGGTGCACGTAGCCCAGTTTGTAGATTGAAACAATACTTGCTCTGTTGTATCTTCGTTATATACTACCATTCGAGAAAAACATGCATTGCCAGTGACAAACTGAAAAGCCTAAATCGAGTAGATTAATTGATTAAATCATAAAGAGAAATGCTTCTACTACTCACGGTAACCGATTTCGTGACTTCTGTGTCTCTCCATTATAAAATGTTCCTTCCTTAGAGCACAGGTTCTTATACAAACAATACAACTTATTTGTTGCTATATTTAGTATCGCATATACATGGCACATTATACAGGTAAACTCCTGTAACACTCCGGTGTTACGCAAGCATTTGCATTGCTAATCATGAGCATAACATGTCATGGCATTCATAATTATATGTGCTTAGGGTGTACCTTTAAAAAAATGTGGAAACTAGTATTGCATAACATGTTGTGATAATGTGCTAATGACATTCATCAAATTTGTGCAACTATAAATTTCATATCACTTAGAATTATAGGTGAAATTTTTGGAGCCACTAAATCACTCAAAGTTTTGTCAAAGATTTGTTTTAAAAATGTTATTTGAAAATATTCAAAAATCCTCCCTAAATTAGCTTTTATTCTAAAAATCAAAATATATAAGAATTTTAAGGTTGGCCCCTTAATCAAAATTGTAGAGAATTAAATTCTAAGCAACTTTTATTTTTGGGTCATTTCCAGAAAAAGTCATTTTCTTGCTCAAAATGAGATTTGAAAACTATTATTTGAAATTATTTGAAAATATGAAAATAGAAATTTAATTTCTAACCTAAGCGGGCCGCCGCCTCGTTTTCGGCCTGCTGAAGCGGCCCAGCTTCGCCCCCGCACGCGCGCGCCGCAGCCGCCGCCTCGGCCCAGCCCATGCCGCACGGCTTCCTCCTCCCTCCCGCTCGCGCGCGCTCGCTGGCGCCCGCGGCAGACTGCGCTCGCCGCGTGGCGGCCGCATGCCGGCGACGTCCTCCGCGTGGCCGCCCGTGGCCCCGCGCACTCCGCCTCAAATCACCGCATGCGCTCGGCCTCCTTTCCACTCGCTCACTCGCTCGCTCCCTTTCTCCTTCCTCCGGAAAAACCCGAGCGGGCAAACTGCTCGCCGCAGCGAGCTCCGCCTCCGCCGCCGTGTTCCGGCGACGCCAGTCCACCGCAGCTCGATTGCTCGTGCACGGAGCTCCGCCACCCTCTTCCCTCCTCCGAACGAGCGCCACCATCCCCTTGCTCACTCCGGTAGGACACCAATTTGGCTTCCTCGCCGCGCCACCGCGAACGGAGCCGCCGCGCTCGCGCTCCGGCCACCGTCGCCTCCGCTTCTCCCCATCTCTCTCGAACTACACGTTGATGTTCACCGTGTCCCCGCGATGGTGTTGCGCGCCTCGCCTTGTTCGCTCGAGCCCGGAGACAGCCGCTGGCCGTCGGCGGCCGTCGCACCGCCGCGGTGGCGAGCACCCGCGCGGCCGCGCGCGCTGCCCCGCTCGCCTGCGAGTACGGCAAGTGGCTGGGCCGGCCGGTCTCAACGGGACACGGCCCGTTTTCGTTACCCCCGCGCGCGTGCGTCTCTGGGCTGAGCAGGCCAGGCCGTCTGCCCCTTCTGATGTCGGCCCGTTTCAAAATAAAGATTCAGTTTTTATTTTCTCAATTGGAAATAAAGTGCTTAGCAATTATTTGGGTGATTAAATGTGCTCCAAAAATTGTGAAATAAATTTCTATGGACTCATTAGAACCATATCTACAATATAAAAATATTGCATGTCATTTTTGGGATACTTTTCTGTAGAGCTTTAATTAATTCTTGATATTGCTGATATCTTATAAAATGGTTAGTAAATCCTATGTGTATCAGAAAAATATGATTTCAAGTTTGTTAATCTTCTTATATCATGTACTTCCTAGGAAAAATATGTTTCATGCATGTGCTATGGAAAAACTTTGGAGAAGTAGTTCAAGTACCTTTAATGCCTGATTTTTGTTATTTTTACTAGAGAGCAAACTTTGTATAAACATGCATGTGATAATTTTTGTACAGTCATTATATTCCATGAAGAACCTAGGAAAAATATTAATTCTGTTGTTTGACACTTTTCATAGTACAAAGTAATTTCATGCTCATTTTTATGCTAGAGCTTGTCATTTTTGTACAGGATAGTTTACTTATCCAAATGTCATGAAATTTTCATGGTAGTCTGTTTAGAGTAGTATTATGCTACTGTAATTTTCTTAGATTTTTAGGAGCATCAGAAATATATGTTGCTATTCAAACCTATTATTATTTAGGGTTTAAGCAAGTGTTGCTTTAAGTGTGATTAAGAAATTAGTAAAGCTTTGGTGTATCTTTGAAGCATTTCATAAGATATGTTAACTTGACATGTTAGTAGTAGAAGAGAATGTAGTAGATGACATGTGCTTGTAGTGTATAGTTTCTTGGATGATGTTGACTACCTTGTATTTCAACATATTCATTGCATTCATCTCCTTCGATGCACGCTTGCATAATCACTTACGCGCATTGCATCATACAGGATCGCAAACCGAGAACTCAGTCGTCTTATCTGAGGAGCCAGAGGAGCAGCTCGAGGTGCAGCAGCAGGAGGTGACAGAAGCCGAAGAGGAGGTCGGTGAAGAGCTCCTAGAGTGCCCCGACCACCGTCCGAGCTCTTTTGAGAGAGGCAAGCCCCGGAGCATTTCTCTCCCGGTTTGCAAATAATTTATTATTAACTTTACTTAATTTGATGCATTACGTTTAGGAGTTGTTTGCAAACGTTGCTGCATTATACCTTGCTTACCTTTGTTATACTATATCCTTGTTACCCTGGTATCCGCAGTCGAGTCAATGCTTAGCTGGCTTAGACCGGTAGAAGTCGGGTGATTCCCTGTCATCTGTGAGCTATAGGTGGTTACCTAGATCTGCTTGGATGAATATGAAGTCATGGTATAACTAAGTGTGAAATGAATTTGAGACCGGGCGGAAACTTGCAGGGTTTCGGACTGTAGTGTTTTCCGTCTGTGTCGATTAAGGACCGTCCGTTGTTGTCCCTCGGGTCATGTTGAACGCATGCCTCACATTTAGCTGGCCAGATAAAGTACTTTCCGACTACGAAACTGGGAGATTATTCGGGCCGAGTGGATTGCCCGCAACGCACTGTACCGGAGCAGTAGTGGCAGGATACGGGGGCGCGATGATAAGGCCAAAGAGCAGTCGGGCGGCCCTCGGGTACAAGTGGTTCCTGGCAAGCTCGCGACTTTACCTAAATGGTTGACTCGGTGACCAACACCTCACTTTAGCGGGTGAGTGAGGTTTGTGTGAGGAATAGCTTACCAGCTGGTTAATAATCGATTCGAATCGCTATCGTTCACTGGATAGTGAACACTTGACTTGAGCTACTTCATCGTAGTAATATTGATGGAACACTTGGACAATTATATGAATTATGACATAATGGAAGTTGTTAATGATCATTGGTTATTCTTACCTGTTTAATTACATGTTACTTTAGTACAGGTGCAAATATAGTTGATAGGTTAATAAAGATTTAACTTGATGCAAAGCTTTTGTAAAGGTTTTCCTAAATGCTGAAAATGCCTTTTTGCAAATGAGTCAGCTACCCCAACAGAAAGCCTATAATGATTCTTTGGTGTCTTTTATTTTTGGTTTATGACGGGTAAGTCTATCATGATTCGCTACTTCTAGTCTGATGCTTTTGCTGGAGATGATCACAGGCTGACACTTTATTTCAAAATGTTGTGTGTGTGCGTGACTTGAGCTACCACTTCCGCTACTTTTATTCGAACCTGGTTTGTAATAACTATGTTTAAACTCCGATGTATTTTATGTCGCGAACATTTATGTAACTTATGATGGTAACCGTTAAACTTAGTACGATCTTGGCTGTTATGTGAAATGGTTTGAAATCCATCGAGATTTCATGGACTACCGGGTTATACGGGCTTAAGTTTGTTAAATTGTCCTTCCGTTGGATGATTTCCTACTTAATCTCGTATAATTGGGCGGTTCTGTTACAGCTGGCATCGGAGCATGGTTTAATGTGATTACTATTCATAAGTGTATTTAAAACAAAATTATGTTTAAAAAGTGTGATTTTAAAACTAAAGGTGTGCCAGTGGTCATATCATGTATGCCCAGTTAAGGACTCTAGGTGCCTATTTAAGTACTAACTTAGGGTTCTTGCACCATATTTCTCTTTCGTTGCTCATACGGTGTGCTATTGTATGAGTGCCACTTAATTGAGTGGTAATGTATGGATTAGTTACCTCTACGCTTTGGTAAGTGTGAGCTGTGAGAGCATGATCGGATACACCGCCGATCTAGGGAGAGTGCTTATATGATACTAGAATAATAACATGTTTTACACATGTTTTTATTAAAGTATCGCATGTGTGGGTGTTCCGTCCGTTGAGGCGATGCCGTCAATAGGACGATGTGTTTGGGTAGTTACTACCGTTGTACACGCATCTGAGGATTCGTGTAGAGCGTGTAGGTAGATTTACTGCTTTCATGCATTCATGGGGAATGGGCTGAAATGAATTTTCTGCAGGGACATAACAGCGTTTATTGCGTAGATCAAATTAGTGGTCCCACGGGAGCGCCGCAGCACGGACACTTTTTGTAACGGATCAACGTAATTATACGAGATTAAGTAAGAAAATTTTCCACCGAGGCGGTTAATTTATCAAACTTAAACCCGTATAACCCGAGATTCCGTGAAATCCCGAGGGATTTCAAACCAACCAACGTACAACCAAGATCGTACTGATTTAGCAGCCACAGTTCACATGATACGTAGAGTTCACAATAAAAGTGGAGTATATCGAAGTTCGAAATAAAAGTTATTACAACACAGTTCAAAATAACATAGCGGAAGCAAGTAGTTTTACACCCACACTTCGTTCAAATACAGTGCCAGTAGATAGTCATGGTCCACAAAAGCAGTAGATAAGACAAACAGGGTGACCCTTGCCCAAGGTCCTAGTTGTCGCCCATCGCCGGATACAGACAGTTGGAGCAGTACCCATAGTACATCTGACCATCTGCAACAACAATGGGAACAACGCCCTGAGTACGAAAATGTACTCAGCTAGACTTACCCATCATAAACCAGAAATAAAGGACACCAAGGATCATGCAAGGCTTTATAGATTGGACTGGCTTGACTTATTTGCGAAAAGCATAAGTTGTTATGAAAAACTATACCAGTACTTTTTGCATCACCTTTTTAGTATAACCTATTCAAGCTAGGTAAGCACCTATTGCTAGAACAATCACTTGATTCATCATTAACAACCTAGATTACCCTATCAGGTTTAGCATTCCCAACATCATTCACTTAACCATCAGTGTTTCTTCAATGTTACTACGATGCCATAGCTCGAGTCAAGTGCTCACTAAGCGGGAGCGATGGCGATTCGAATCGAATTCCTATCCAGCTGGAGATTTACTCCTCACACAAACCCTGCTTCCCCTGTCAGGGTCGCGTAGATCACCACTGACACTTTCCAAGAAGCCGCGGGATAACAATCATGGATCGCACTACCCAGGGACCGCCCGACTGCCAGGACGCACCTTGGGCTCACTCTTCGCGTCCCCGTTACACACACTTCAACACCAGTCTGCCAACCCGAGTTTATCCCGGCTCGAAAAGTGTCACTAGCTTCGCGGTCGAAAGGTACTTTATTCGGCCAGCTAAATGTGAGGCATGCGTTCAAACATGACAAGAGGGACAAGCAACGATCGGTCCTTAATCGACACAGACGGAATCACTATAGTCTAAAACCCTATAAGACTCCGCCCGGTCTTCATTTATCCATCAATACTTGGTTACTTTTTATGATCACAATTACAGCTAACCATAACCCGGTATCCACCTATAACTCGCAGGTGACAGAAAATCACCCGACTTCTACCGGTCTAAGCATGGCTAAGCAATTCACTCGTTCCTGACCTAACAGGGTGAAAGATAATCCGGTGGCCAAGGTAATAATGCAACAACGGTTTCACGCAACTCCTATAACTTAATGCAAGTATATATATAACTATAATTCATGTAGTAAGGAACAACTTTTATAAAGTAGGAGACTTAAAATGCTCCGGGGCTTGCCTTTTTCGAACGAGCTAGGATGGTGGTCGACGCACTCTGGCAGCTCCTCGCCTGACTCTTCCTCCTCGGGCACCCCCTGTGCCTGGGGCTCCTACGGATCCGTCCAAGCTTGTTCCTCCGGTACTGCTACCTGCGACTCCTCCTGCGATCCTGTATGATGCAAGTGCATAAGTCATCATGCGAATGATGCATCGGATTGTGGTGGAGTGTTTTGATGACATGAGATGCAGATGAGCACATAGAATGAGCAGTTTGAATATAACTATTTCTTCTACAAGGTAGTCAACGTCATCCAAGAACATGTACCCTAAAACATGCACCTTATTCTACTATTAGTTAGCCTATCATCTACACATACAAGTGAACCTAAGCTACCAAAGCTCACCAACCTAACTCATCAAACAACATCAGCAAGACATGTTGATGCTTCAAAGATACACCAAACATATTTTATTACTCTTAATTTCTCATAAAGAATAATCTTTTATTCCCTATTTAACTTGGGTTACACAGCAACACATATCCCTGGTATAGCTAAAAATCTACAAAAATTACAGTAGATTACTCTTACCCTAACTAACCTACTACTATATTTTCATGAGAATTTCATATGTAAAACTGCCTGTACAAAATAAATAAGTTATAGACTAAATATGAGCATGAAATTATTTTGTACTAGAAAAAGTATCAAACAACAGATTTCACATTTTTCCTATGTTACTAACAATAAACTAACATACTACAAAAATTATCACATGTATGTTCTATACAAATTTAGCTCTCTACTAAAAATAACAAAGATTATCAATTAAAAGCATTTGAACTACACTTCAAAAATTTCTCACAGAACATGCTTCACTATTATTTTTCCTAGAAAGTGCATCACTAATAAAGATTAAAGCAACAAGAATCACATTTTTCCCTTCAATATTTTATTCACTACATATTTTCTAAGATATTAGCATTTATAGCAATTAAATAAATTTGCACAGCAAAGTGTCACAAAATTAACATGAGCTATTTTTAAACTATAGATCTATTCAAGAGTAACATTACAAAATTTGTTTCATGATTTTTAGAGCTATAAATTGTACACAAACATTTTGCAAGTATTTTCTTTTCCCAACACAAAATAGAAATTCAAAAACGAAATTTAGAAATCGCTGAACAGGCCGGCCCACTCGGCGATACTGGCCCACTACCGATTTCCGCGGGGACGCCGCGCGGGAAAAAGCAAGGGGCGGCCCGGCTTGGCGGCTCGGCCCAAGGCCGCTGGCCCATCAGTAGAGAGGAGAGGGCGGAACGCGGGGCGTGGCTGCGCGGCTACGCGGCTGCGACGTCGCGGCGGCGGTGATGCCTGCCGGCGGCTAACGGGCGGCTCCGGCCGTGCGAAAACCAACGAACGGGCGCACAGAGATTCGGTGGGGGTGGCCAACATCGCGGGGCGGTGCTCGAGCGGCTAGGTGGGGAGAAAACGACGGAACGGCGGAGTGAGCGCGCGGTGGCCAGAATGGCGTCGCGGCGGGGCGCGCGAAGTGGTGCCTTACCGTGAGGCGGAGGTGGAGCGTGGGGGCGCGTTCGGAGGAGAGGAGGACTGGGCAGAGCTGGTCGTGCGAGCAATTGCTCGGAGGCGGCCGGCCGGCGGCGGAACGTGGCAAGGAAATGCGCGGCCGCGGCGGCGAACGCGCGGAGAAGGTGGACGCGCGCGGCGAGCTGCAACGGTGGAAGCGAGAGCAAGTGAGGGAGAGGGAGGAGGCAGTGGAGCTGGTGCGTGGCCAAGGTGCCGGGCGAGTGGGGCCCACGGACGGCCACGCGGCGGGCGTTACCGGCGCATGGCGGACACGGGGCGGCGGTGTTCTGCCGCGGCGCCACGGCATCGCGCGCGCGCGGGCGGCAGGCGCGGACGCGGGCGCGGGCGCGGGCCGGGCTGCCAGCTCGGGTGGGACGAAAGGGTGGCTGCGGCCCACTAAAGCGAAAGCTGATTTTTCTTTTATAAATAAATTTTCAGATTTCTACATTTGTTTTAAATTTGAATTTGAAGATGAAAAAGATGTTTTCAGAACTTTTGCCCAAAATAAAAGTTGTTTAAAATTTAATTCTCTACAACTTTCATGTAGAGCATTTTTCAAAATTCCTAATAGATTTTGAATTTGGGATTTAAAGCTAAATTGTTAATCAAAAAAATATTTATTTAGAATATTTTTAAAACAAAATTTGAGAAAAACTTGAATTCAAGAATTTCTCCAAAAATCATGTTAATTTATTCTAGATTATTTAAAATTGTAGCTACACAAAGTTTCACCACTCTTTAGCACTTAAATGCAGAATTTGGGTTTTAAGTAATTGTTTTTCAACTTTAAATTTAAAAGGGTCTATATTGCATGCAATGATAACCATGTATGAGATGATTATGACTAATGCTTTGGATGCTAATGCATGCTTAACACCCAGGGGTGTTACAGCCCTCCCCCCTTATAAGAATCTCGTCCCAAGATTTTGAGTTACGAACCATTTATCGTAAAAATCTTTATACGCAGTTTGAAGATATTCTCCCGTTTCCCATGAAGCATCACTCTCATCATGATGGCTCCACTGAATCTTGTAGATTGTTACCACTCTATTCCGAGTGACTCGGTCCTTTGTATCCAGAACTCGAACCGGTTGTTCACGATATTCCAAGTCCGCCTTGATCCGAATACCCTGCGGTTCTATTCTCTCTTCCGGAATACGCAGACATTTCTTCAACTGGGATACGTGAAAGACGGGAAAGATCAAACTCATCCCTTCTGGCAATTGCAACTTGTACGCCACGGGACCCTTTTTCTCTATGATCTGGTATGGTCCGATATATCTAGCAGACAGTTTCTGCTTGATTCCAAACCGTTTCTTCTTCATGGGGGTAACTTTCAAATAGACATAGTCACCCACTTGGAAATCCAATGGTCTCCTTCTCTTGTCTGCATAACTCTTCTGACGGGACTGTGCAGCTTGCATGTTTTGTCGGATAATACGGACCTTCTTCTCTGCCTCATTTACAAAATCAATTCCATAAAACCTTCTTTCTCCAGGCTCTATCCAATTTAACGGTGTCCTGCACTTCCTGCCATATAAAGCTTCAAAAGGTGCCATCTTGATACTCTCTTGGTAACTGTTGTTGTAAGCGAATTCTGCCAAAGGTAACCAGGATTCCCATGAGCCTCTGGATGATAGTACACAAGCTCTAAGCATATCTTCGAGTACAGTATTAACTCATTCTGTCTGCCCGTCTGTCTGTGGATGATAAGCCGTACTATGAATCAAACTAGTACCCAAACCTTTATGAAGATGTTCCCAAAAATGAGAGGTAAACTGTGAACCACGATCAGACACGATCGTTTTTGGTATACCATGTAATCGGACAATCTCAGCAATATACTTTTCTGCATATTGAGGTGGTCGGAATGTTGTCTTAACTGGCAGAAAGTGAGCTGTCTTGGTGAGACGATCCACTATTACCCAAATAGAATCGTGTCCCTTCTGTGTGGTGGGAAGACCAGTGATGAAATCCATACTTATATCATCCCATTTCCAAACGGGTACAGACAAGGGTTGCAGAAGTCCTACGGGTCTCATGTGAAGAGCTTTAACTCTACAACACATGTCGCAACGAGCAACGTATGCTGCAATTTCCTTTTTCATCTTCGTCCACCAAAAACGGGGTCACAAATCTTGGTACATCTTACTACTGCCGGGGTGAATAAATAGCTTGGAATGATGGGTTTCATTCATCAACTTGTTCTTAAGCTCTCTATCCTTAGGTACCACCAGGCGATCCTTAAACCATAACACTCTTTGGTCATCCAATCGAAAGTGTTTGGTGGGTTCCCTCTTCATCTTCTCTTTGATATGAAAGATTCCCTTATCTGTCTTCTGACCTTCAATGATCTGGTTTTCCAGAGTACAACTGATCTGAATATTATGCAACACAGCAGGATGTAACAATTTGAACCCTTCTTCAAACAACGGTTGCACATCAATAGCATGTGATTTTCTGCTCAGTGCATCTGCTACTACATTAGCCTTCCCGGGATGATAATGCACGTTTAGATTATAGTCCTTTATCAGCTCTAACCATCGTCTCTGTCGCATGTTCAACTCAGATTGGGTAAAAATGTATTTGAGACTCTTATGATCTGTAAAGAGGTTACACACATTACCCATTAGGTAGTGTCTCCAAATCTTTAGAGCATGCACTACTGCTGCAAGCTCCAAATCATGTGTAGGATAGTTAACTCAATGCTTCCTCAATTGACGTGAGGCATAGGCAATGACCCTTCCATTTTGCATTAGCACACATCCTAACCCATTCTTAGATGCGTCACAGAACACATTAAAAGACTTTTCTATATCTGGTTGGGCCAGAACAGGAGCAGTGGTCAACAACTTTCGCAAGGTGCAGAAAGCTGCCTCGCACTCCTCTGTCCATACAAACTTATGATCCTTATGTAATAGGCTCGTCATTGGTTTGGCAATCTTCGAGAAATCCGGTATGAAGCGACGATAGTACCCGACTAAACCAAGAAAACTACGAACTTCATGCACTAAGGTTGGTGACTTCCAGTCCATAACCTCTTGCACCTTACTAGGGTCTACAGAAATGCCATTTTCAGACAACACGTGGCCTAGAAAAGGAACTGTCTTAAGCCAGAACTCACACTTGCTGAACTTCGCATATAGTTGATGTTCTCTGAGTCTAGTCAAGACAATCCTGAGGTGCTCTGCGTGATCTTCTTCATTCTCTGAATATATTAGAATGTCATCAATGAACACAATCACAAACTTGTCCAACTCTGGCGTGAAAACAGAATTCATCAGATACATAAAGTATGCAGGAGCATTAGTTAATCCGAAGGACATGACAAGATACTCGTACAAGCCATATCTGGTAGAGAACGCAGTCTTAGGCACATCTTGCGGCCTAATCTTTATCTGATGGTATCCTAACCTCAAATCTATCTTAGAGAACACTTTGGCCTTAGACAATTGGTCAAACAAGATATCAATCCGAGGAAGAGGATACTTGTTTTTAATTGTCACTGCATTCAGTGGTCGATAATCCACGCACATGCGTAAGGAGTTATCCTTCTTCTTTTTCACAAATAGAGCGGGGCATCCCCATTCAGACGAGCTGGGATGAATCAAACCTTTCTTTAGCAAGTCCTGGAGTTGCTTCTTCAATTCGGCTAACTCATTGGGAGGCATCCGATAGGGCCTTCTCGAGATCGGTGTTGTTCCCGGAATTAACTCAATGGCAAACTCAACATTTCGGTCTGGTGGAAGTCCAGGTAACTCATTCGGAAACACATCTGGAAACTCACAGACCACTGGAATCTGGGCTAGCAGAGTAGTTTGGACCGCACAAGTTGTGCTAGTTAGGTCTACCTTCCGAGGTAGGACCACCCGAAAAGTGCCTTCTCCACTTGGTTCCTTAAGAGAGATACTCCTTCCTCCAACATCGATTACTACCCCCATCTTATTCATCCAGTTCATACCCATGATCACATCCAAAACTAACCCTGGCATGACTATCAGATTAAGCCTATATTGTCGGTTGGATATGTTTAGGGTTACTCCCTGAACTATCTGATTAGTCAACAGATCAGCCCCAGCTGAACTGATTTTATAAGCACATTCCAATTCAACTATCTTTTGCCCATGCCTCTTAACAAATGCTTGAATTACAAAGGAATGAGATGATCTGGAATCAAACAAGACTACTGCAGGATGATTGTTGATAGAAAACATACCAGCTGTTACCGGTTCTCCTTCAGGGATGTCATCCACGGTGGTGTGATGCACATGAGCTTGATACTGCGTCTGCTGTTTCTTAGGCTAGGGACAAAACTTCGCAAAGTGTCCAGGTTGGTTGCAGTTGAAGCACGGTCCCTTCACTTGAGCCACAGTTCCAGACGAACTGCCTTGTCCTATCTTCGCCTGAGGCAATGCCATCTTGAATGGTTTCTGGTTCCTCTGGGGTTGCTGAGCATTCTGATTCTTCCTTTGCGGTGGCCTAAACCTTGCACCTGGGGCAGGCGACCGATAAGCTGGACGGTTGGCCACTGGGGCTCTGGACTGGGACGAACCCGACTCGAAAGCTCTCTTATGGATCTTGGAAGCAGCATAAACATTGTTGTTCTTCTCTTGCTTCAGACAGTCACTAACGAAGTCGTTGAAACTAGTCCTCATATTTGTACCCACATGTTTCATCATCTTGGGACTCAGGCCTCTCTTGAAGCTAGCGATCTTCTTGGCCTCAGTATTCACTATATCAGGAGCATAGCGGCTCAGGTTATTGAATGCATGTAGATATTGAGTTACAGTCTTCGTGCCTTGATTCAGTGCCAGGAATTCTCCAAGCTTCATCTCGGTCAGACCAGGTGGAATGTACATTCCACGGAAGGCTTTGGTGAACTCCCTCCAAGTGATGTGAGCGTGGGGAGGAAAAGTGGTGCGGTGATGTTTCCACCACATTCTTGCCGGACCTTGAAGCTGATGAGCGGCATACTCAGTCTTCAACACTTCAGTCATTCTCAAGACACGGAACTTGTCTTCCATAGTATTAATCCACTCTTCTGCATCCAAGGGTTCTGCGGCTTCCTTGAAGATCGGTGGACGAGTATCCATGAAGTCCTTGAAACTGCTGTATTGATTTGCTTCGTGCCCACCCGAGTTTATTCCCCGACGGGTGTTGTCTGCGATACTGCGCAACACAGCTTCCATATTCTGTTGCATGCCCTCCATATTACGTTGGCTTCCGAGAAATTGTGCGAAAAACTGTTTCGCAGTGTAGGGTGGAGGAGGCAGTGGTGGATCCCAATCATCACTAGCAGCTGCACTGCCACCAGCCTCAGCGGCACCATACACGGTATGACGAGTGTTCGGCATCTGCATGTTTCAGCAACAGTAATTATTAGGTGATGTTGTAGGAATTGCGACCGAATGAAAAATCATGTTGACTGAATTTACTGGAGAGAATAAATTCATACAATAAAACAGGGGCACAAAAAGTCATTCCAATTAACACAACATCACTAATTAGATTACTTAAAGCGCACACATCGCGTCCATTACAACCAAGTTGCCAGCATACATACACTGGATTTTTTTTTGACGTCCGGATACCGCCACAAACACATCCAAGCTTTCCAACATTACATCAAAGCCTTAGTCTTTCTACTCATTATTACATGCCCAACGTGCCAACAAAGCAAAATACCATGTAGATGGAACCTAGTAGCTAGCGCCACAACTACTAGCCTACTCATTGTGGTCGTTGTCTAAGTTCGAGACGTTGGCTTCGTCGCCATTAGCAGCGTCGTGGTGCTCCCCAACTGGTGCTTCGGGCTCTTCAGGATCTTCGTCTTCATTCAAATCCATCTCTGCCGCACCAGGAGGAACATAGGGGTTGAGTTGATTGTTCAGCCGATGAACCTCCTCATGCAGATTGTCATTATATTCCTCTGCATATGCCAGCTGTTGCTCTAGCTCAAACTGTCTAGCCCTCAACACATTCTCTGCGGACCAGACTTCATTCCTCTGATGGAGCACATGAGTCAACATGCGCTCAGCGTTCCTATTGGCGGTGGTCAGTCGCCCAACCTGCTCTCTCAGGGCACGTACATCTCCTTCGAAAACCATAGTCCTCTGGGTAGCCTGATCTCTCTGGCGAGTTAACTGAGCCATCTCTGTGTTGAGCCTCTCAATCTCGACGTCGTGATCTCTCTGAAGCTGACGGCGGTCATCACGAGCCTGACCAAGAGCACTAGACACACGTCTCAGGCTACCTTCCACTCCATCAAAAGCCCTCATCACTGCGAACATGGCACTCATAGCGGGGTTGTCACTGTTCTGTGCTTCTGCAGCGCTAATCTCCAGAGATCTTCCTCTTGCTTGCTGCCACGAGTCAGTGGAGGGGTTGCCCCTCGGAAAGACTCCAACTATAGCTGCTGCCAACTCCTGAGGAAAGCGATCCATGATATCCCTCAGGATCCCAAAGGCTGCCCTCTCAGCGGCTTCTTCAGGGGTCATGCCAGTTGACTCAAAATGACAACCGGTCCACTCAGAACCATCACCTTGGGGACGAACTACTGCTGCCACAGTCACCAAAAGTCCTTCTCCTAACCGCTCATTCGACCAAAAGTAGCGGGGCTCCATCCCATCAGGATAGCCTACATAGCTGAGTACTCTCCATAAGAGCGTAGGCATCCCAAACTCTCCAAGAAAAGTGTGGCGCTGACGAGTGCGTGGAGCAAGCTGATGACGGGGAGCTCTGCCGGTGGACTTGCGGGTTGTCTGCTTGGTACGTGCCATCTGTAGCAAAATTTTATTACCATGGTGAGAACAGATTTTTAAGTTGACATTTTTATCGAAATGAGATAATCAACTTATAAGGGGAGGAACAATGCCATGAATGAAATGCACCACATGATACATGCACGTACGTCCTCACAAACTTAGAAAACTAATAACTACTAACGGAATAAACGGTGGCATACAACGATCTCTTGTAACGTAACTAATACGTACTACTCGAAAGCGTTGTTATGTACCTGCAGAAAGTCACTTCAGCCCAACCCTCACAGTATGAAAATATGCAAGAAAGCAGTAAAGTAAGTTACTCGCTCTACACGCATCCCTAGATACGAGTATAACGGTAACAACTACCCGAATCCTCGTCCTATTGACGGCATCGTCACCGCATGACGGAAGTCCCCACCATTTGAATACCCTTATACGAACATGCGCATGACACGTAAGTATTTCGGCATCACATAAGCACTCCCCTAGATCAGCAGTGTATCCGACCATGCTCTCACAACTCTCACTTACCAGGGCGTAGAGGAA
Organism: Saccharum hybrid cultivar R570; assembly: GCA_038087645.1. Taxonomy (NCBI): domain Eukaryota; kingdom Viridiplantae; phylum Streptophyta; class Magnoliopsida; order Poales; family Poaceae; genus Saccharum; species Saccharum hybrid cultivar. The sequence continues at coordinate 1,306,068 of JAQSUU010000059.1, forward strand.
ATTGATCCATACATTACCACTCAATTGAATGGCACTCATACAATAGCACGTCGTATGAGCGACGAAATTTCAAATATGATGCAAACCCCCAAGTTAGTACTTAATTAAGCCACCTAGAGTCCTTATTGGGCATAAAGGATATGACCACTAGCACACTCTTAAATTTAAAAGCTTAGTTGAAAACACAGTTTTGTTTTTAAATACCCATGTGAACAGTAACATGCTAACCCATGCTCCGATGTCAGCTGTAATGGATCAACGTAATTATACGAGATTAAGTAAGAAAATTTTCCACCGAGGCGGTTAATTTATCAAACTTAAACCCGTATAACCCGAGATTCCGTGAAATCCCTAGGGATTTCAAACCAACCAACGTACAACCAAGATCGTACTGATTTAGCAGCCACAGTTCACATGATACGTAGAGTTCACAATAAAAGTGGAGTACATCGGAGTTCGAAATAAAAGTTATTACAACACAGTTCAAAATAACGTAGCGAAAGCAAGTAGTTTTACACCCACACTTCGTTCAAATACAGTGCCAGTAGATAGTCATGGTCCACAAAAGCAGTAGATAAGACAAACAGGGTGACTCTTGTCCAAGGTCCTAGTTGTCGCCCATCGCCGGATATAGACAGTTGGAGCAGTACCCATAGTACATCTGACCATCTGCAACAACAATGGGAACAACGCCCTGAGTACGAAAATGTACTCAGCTAGACTTACCCGTCATAAACCAGAAATAAAGGACACCAAGGATCATGCAAGGCTTTATAGATTGGACTGGCTTGACTCATTTGCGAAAAGCATAAGTTGTTATGAAAAACTATACCAGTACTTTTTGCATCACCTTTTTAGTATAACCTATTCAAGCTAGGTAAGCACCTATTGCTAGAACAATCACTCGATTCATCATTAACAACCTAGATTACCCTATTAGGTTTAGCATTCCCAACATCATTCACTTAACCATCAGTGTTTCTTCAATGTTACTACGATGCCATAGCTCGAGTCAAGTGCTCACTAACCGGGAGCGACGGCGATTCGAATCGAATTCCTATCCAACTGGAGATTTACTCCTCACACAAACCCTGCTTCCCCCGTCAGGGTCGCGTAGATCACCACTAACACTTTCCAAGAAGCCGCGGGATAATAATCATGGATCGCACTACCCAGGGACCGCCCGACTGCCAGGACACACCTTGGGCTCACTCTTCGCGTCCCCGTTACACACACTTCAACACCAGTCTGCCAACCCGAGTTTATCCCGGCTCGAAAAGTGTCACTAGCTTCGCGGTCGAAAGGTACTTTATTCGGCCAGCTAAATGTGAGGCACGTGTTCAAACATGACAAGAGGGACGAGCAACGATTGGTCCTTAATCGACACAGACGGAATCACTATAGTCCAAAACCCTATAAGACTCCGCCCGGTCTTCATTTATCCATCAACACTTGGTTACTTTTTATGATCACAATTACAGCTAACCATAACCTGGTATCCACCTATAACTCGCAGGTGACAGGAAATCACCCGACTTCTACTGGTCTAAGCATGGCCAAGCAATTCACTCGTTCCTGACCTAACAGGGTGAAAGATAATCCGGTGGCCAAGGTAATAATGCAACAACGGTTTCACGCAACTCCTATAACTTAATGCAAGTATATATATAACTATAATTCATGTAGTAAGGAACAACTTTTATAAAGTAGGAGACTTAAAATGCTCCGGGGCTTGCCTTTTTCGAACGAGCTAGGATGGTGGTCGACGCACTCTGGCAGCTCCTCGCCTGACTCTTCCTCCTCGAGCACCCCCTATGCCTGGGGCTCCTGCGGATCCATCCAAGCTTGTTCCTCCGGTACTGCTACCTGCGACTCCTCCTGCGATCCTGTATGATGCAAGTGCATAAGTCATCATGCGAATGATGCATCGGATTGTGGTGGAGTGCTTTGATGACATGAGATGCAGATGAGCACATGGAATGAGCAGTTTGAATATAACTATTTCTTCTACAAGGTAGTCAACGTCATCCAAGAACATGTACCCTAAACACATGCACCTTATTCTTCTATTAGTTAGCCTATCATTTACACATACAAGTGAACCTAAGCTACCAAAGCTCACCAACCTAACTCATCAAACAACATCAGCAAGACATGTTGATGCTTCAAAGATACACCAAACATATTTTATTACTCTTAATTTCTCATAAAGAATAATCTTTTATTCCCTATTTAACTAGGGTTACACAGCAACACATATCCCTGGTATAGCTAAAAATCTACAAAAATTACAGTAGATTACTCTTACCCTAACTAACCTACTACTAAATTTTCATGAGAATTGCATATGTAAAACTGCCTGTACAAAATAAACAAGTTATAGACTAAATATGAGCATGAAATTATTTTGTACTAGAAAAAGTATCAAACAACATATTTCACATTTTTCCTATGTTACTAACAGTAAACTAACATACTACAAAAATTATCACATGTATGTTCTATACAAATTTAGCTCTCTACTACAAATAACAAAGATTATCAATTAAAAGCATTTGAACTACACTTCAAAAATTTCTCACAGAACATGCTTCACTAATATTTTTTCTAGAAACTGCATCACTAATAAAGATTAAAGCAACAAGAATCACATTTTTCCCTTCAATATTTTATTCACTACATATTTTCTAAGATATCAGCATTTATAGCAATTAAATAAATTTGCACAGCAAAGTGTCACAAAATTAACATGAGCTATTTTTAAACTGTAGATCTATTCAAGAGTAACATTACAAAATTTGTTTCATGATTTTTGGAGCTATAAATTGTACACAAACATTTTGCAAGTATTTTCTTTTCCCAACACAAAATAGAAATTCAAAAACGAAATTTGGAAATCACTGAACAGGCCGGCCCACTCGGCGATACTGGCCCACTGCGATTTCCGCGGGGACGCCGCGCGGGAAAAAGCAAGGGGCGGCCCGGCTTGGCGGCTCGGCCCAAGGCCGCTGGCCCATCAGTAGAGAGGAGAGGGCGGAACGCGGGGCGTGGCTGCGCGGCTACGCGGCTGCGACATCGCGGCGGCGGTGATGCCCGCCGGCGGCTAACGGGTGGCTCTGGCCGTGCGAAAACCAACGAACGGGCACACGGAGATTCGGTGGGGGTGGCCAACATCGCGGGGTGGTACTCGAGCGGCTAGGCGGGGAGAAAACGCCGGAACGGCGGAGTGAGCGCGCGGTGGCCGGAATGGCGTCGCGGCGGGGCGCGCGAAGTGGTGCCTTACCGCGGGACGGAGGTGGAGCGTAGGGGCGCGTTCAGAGGAGAGGAGGACTGGGCAGAGCTGGTCGTGCGAGCAATTGCTCGGAGGCGGCCGGCCGGTGGCGGAACGTGGCAAGGAAATGCGCGGAGAAGGTGGACGCGCGCGGCGAGCTCGCAACGGTGGAAGCGAGAGCAAGTGAGGGAGAGGGAGGAGGCAGTGGAGCGGGTGCGTGGCCAAGGTGTCGGGCGAGTGGGGCCCACGGACGGCCACGCGGCGGGCGGCACCGGCGCATGGCGGACACGGGGCGGCGGTGTTCTGCCGCGGCGCCACGGCGTCGCGCGCGCACGGGCGGCAGGCGCGGACGTGGGCGCGGGCGCGGGCCGGGCTGCCAGCTCGGGTGGGCCGAAAGGGTGGCTGCAGCCCACTAAAGCGAAAGCTGATTTTTCTTTTATAAATAAATTTTCAGATTTCTACATTTGTTTCAAATTTGAATTTGAAGATGAAAAAGAGGTTTTCAGAACTTTTGCCCAAAATAAAAGTTGTTCAAAATTTAATTCTCTACAACTTTCATGTAGAGCATTTTTCAAAATTCCTAATAGATTTTGAATTTGGGATTTAAAGCTAAATTGTTAATCAAAAAAATATTTATTTAGAATATTTTTAAAACAAAATTTGAGAAAAACTTGAATTCAAGAATTGCTCCAAAAATCATGTTAATTTATTCTAGATTATTTAAAATTGTAGCTACACAAAGTTTTACCACTCTTTAGCACTTAAATGCAAAATTTGGGTTTTAAGTAATTGTTTTTCAACTTTAAATTTAAAAGGGTCTATATTGCATGCAATGATAACCATGTATGAGATGATTATGACTAATGCTTTGGATGCTAATGCATGCTTAACACCTAGGGGTGTTACACTTTTCTAAGTGAGTTTGGCATGCCCACCTTGCTTTGGAGAGTGTTCTATGATGTGGGGTACCCAGAGGGTCAAGAGCCGGTGTACTTCTGGAGTGAGAGCCAGTTAGCTGAGGATGGACTTCCGGTAGTGGAAATCACCGTCCCTGCTCTTGGTGATGTGCCAGAATGGGATGGTTGGCATTTGGAGTTTGAAGGACGCACTCCAGTTGAGGTTGCAGAGGGTGTAGCCTTTCACGTCATCCGAGACATAATGAGCAGGTTTCCTAATGAGTTGGCAGCAGCTTTGGTCGGTACTTTTCCGAGAGATGATCCTCGTGATGCCATTTGGGTGCAACCGCAAGGAAGTGCCCTGGTTAGAGGCCCAAGTGAAGGACGGGCTAGCGACAACCACACAATGAGTGCCATGTATGCAGCCATCAAAGCATACCAAGATCTTGAGAGTACCTATTGGACCTTGACTGGTCTGCGTGGTGATGACCGGCTTGAAGCAAGGAAGCAGAAGAAGAAGCAAGCACGTGCTATAGCTAGCTTGCAGGAGCAGTTGGCCGACATGAGCTTGCAGCGAGATCGGGCTCTCGAGAGAGGTGAGAGTGCTATGCAGCGAGTACAGACGTTGACTCAGGCCAACAGAAATGCAGATCGCATGATGGGACAGCTAGTGCAGGAAAGGAATGAAGCCTGGAACGAGAGGGACCTTCTGAGGCAGAGGGTCGAGGAACTAGAAGGGTATAATGCCAACTTGCATGAAGAGTTTCATGCCCTCTACAATGGGATGGGCCCGTATGCTCCTCCGGATGCCGCCCAGATGGACGTCGACGACGACGCCGCTACTGATGGTAGCAATGGTGACGCCTCCGACCTTGACGACGGCCCCGAGGAGTAGCCTAGTTGCCTTGCGTTAGTGATAGGCTCTGTCGCGATGGCCTTCTTTTGGTTTCCATGTATCGTGTTGTATCCTGTTCGATCTTAAGACTGGCGATCTTTTGAATCTTGGTTGTGTATGTGATGCTCGAACGCATGAAAGTCCAGTGTATGTATGCTGGCAACATGGTTGTATGGAACGCGATGTTGCATCTGAAGTAATTTGATTAGTGATGTTGTTTTAATTGGAATGTGATTATTGTGCCTCTATTTTATTGCATGACTTGTTCTCTCCAATAAATTCAGTATGGCATAATTGTTCATTCGTATACAATTACTACCACTTCGCTTAATTATTACTTATTGCTGAAATATGCAGATGGCAAACACTCGCCGTGCCACGTATGAGGCCGCTGAAACTGGTGGCAACGGTGCAGGGGCTGGTGGGGGTGGTGCAAACAACGTCAATCACCAGGAGCCACAGCCAGAGCCACAATTGCCCCCTCCTCCACCGCTCACTGCAGATGTATTCTTCGCACAGTTCCTTGGAAGCCAGCGCAACGCCGAGCAGTCACAAAGGAATATGGAAGATTTTCTGTGTACCATCGCTGAAAATGTTCAGAGAGAAAATAATCAAGGTGGTGGCCATGGGGTGAACCAGTACAGCAATTTCAAGGATTTCATGGACACCAGGCCGCCAGTTTTCAAGGAAGCAGCAGAGCCACTCGACGCTGAAGAATGGATCAACACTATGGAAGACAAGTTTCATGTGTTGAGACTGACAGAAGTTCTATAAACAGAATATGCTCCACATCAGTTACAAGGGCCGGCAGGGATGTGGTGGAAGCATCACCGCACCACCTTTCCTCCCAATGCCTAGATTACTTGGAGAGAATTCACTGAAGCGTTTAGAGGAGTTTATATTCCCCCAGGGTTGGTTGAGATGAAGCTCGGAGAGTTCTTGGCCTTAAATCAAGGTACCAAGACTGTAACACAGTATCTGCATGCCTTTAATAGCTTGTGCCGCTATGCTCCAGACATGGTCGACACAGATGCAAAGAGAATTGCTAGTTTCAAGAGAGGGTTAAGTCTGAAGATGATGAAGCATGTGGGTACCAATACCCGCGCCAGGTTCAATGACTTTATCAGTGATTGTTTGAAACAAGAAAAGAACAACAACGCCTACACTGCATCCAAGAATCGCAAGAGGGTGTTTGAGTCAGGACCATCCCAGTCCAGAGTTGTCACTGCAAACCGTTTTTCTTATCGTCCGTCCGCACCTGGTGCAAGGTTTCGGCCGCCACAGCATAAAACCCAGAACTACTGGGGACCACAGAAGCCGTACAAGATGGCCGTGCCGCCAGCAAAGATCACCGCAGCTGTAGAACAGAGCAACTCCAAGGGAGCTATAGGATCTGCTGGTACAGTGAAGGGGCCCTGCTACAATTGTGGTCAGTCAGGCCACTTTTCAAAGTTCTGCCCTTATCCGCCTAAAAAGAAGCAACAGACTTATACTGCCCGTGTACACCATACCACCGTTAATGAGATTCCTAAGGGAGAGCCTATAACTGCCGGTAAGTTTCCTGTTAACCATCACCCTACAGTTGTTCTATTTGATTCTAGATCCTCGCATTCTTTTATGAGTCAAGCATTTGCACGGAAGCATGAACAACTATGCACAGAATTGAGTTATGGTTATCGTATAAGTTCAGCCGGGGCTGATGTGTTAACCAATAAGATGGTTAGAGGGGCAACCCTTGAGATAGGTAGTCGGAAGTTCTGAGTGAACCTGATAGTTATGCCTGGACTAGTTTTGGATGTAATAATAGGAATGAACTGGATGAAGAACTGGGGGGCAGTCATAGATACAAGCAGTCGGTTGCTTACCCTTAACGATCCCCAGGGAGAGGGTACTTTTCAGGTATCATTGCCCAAAAGAACAGACCTTGTGAGTGTGACCTGTGCCATCGAAGTTGTTCCTATCCACCAGATCCCGGTAGTGTGTGAGTTCACGGATGTGTTTTCAGACGAGTTACCTGGCCTTCCTCTAGATAGAGATGTTGAGTTTGGAATCGAGTTGATCCCCGGGACAGCTCCTATTTCGAGGAGACCCTATCGGATGCCTCCGGATGAGTTAGCTGAGCTGAAGAAGCAACTAGAAGAATTGCTAAAGAAGGGGTTTATCCGACCGAGTAAGTCTGAGTGGGGATGTCCTGCCTTGTTCGTGAAGAAAAAGAAAGAGGGTACTCTGAGAATGTGTGTGGATTATCGACCTCTTAATGCTGTAACTATCAAGAATAAATATCCTTTGCCTCATATCGATGTTTTATTTGATCAGTTAGCTAAAGCTAGGGTGTTCTCCAAGATAGACCTAAGATCAAGGTATCATCAGATAAAGATCAGGCCACAAGATGTCCCGAAAACCGCTTTTTCTACCAGATACGGGTTGTACGAGTATCTTGTTATGTCTTTTGGCTTAACAAATGCTCCTGCATACTTTATGTATCTGATGAATATAGTTTTCATGCCAGAGTTGGACAAGTTTGTAGTTGTCTTCATTGATGACATTTTAGTATACTCTGAGAATGAGAAAGATCATGAAGAGCATCTGAGAATTATCTTGACTAGACTGAGAGATCATAAGTTGTATGCTAAGTTCAGCAAATGTGAATTTTGGTTGAAGAAAGTTCCTTTCCTTGGTCATATTCTATCTGAGAATGGAGTTTCGGTAGATCCGAGCAAAGTGCAAGAGGTTATGGATTGGAAAACTCCAACCACAGTGCTAGAAGTCAGGAGTTTCCTAAGATTAGCTGGTTACTATCACCGCTTTATCCTAGACTTCTCGAAGATTGCCAAGCCAATGATAAGTCTGTTACAGAAAGATCACAAGTTTGTGTGGACAGAGGAGTGTGAGACAGCTTTCCACACCTTGCAGAAACTGTTGATCATTGCTCTAGTTCTTGCACAACCAGACATCGAGAAACCCTTTGATGTGTTCTGTGACGCATCAAAAACAGGATTAGGCTGTGTTCTGATGTAAGAAGGAAGAGTCATTGCTTATGCCTCCCGCGAGTTGAGAAAACATGAAATCAATTATCCGACACATGATCTTGAGCTTGCCGCCGTGGTGCATGCCTTAAAGATTTGGAGACACTATTTACTTGGTAATGTGTGCAACATTTTCACCGATTATAAGAGTCTTAAGTACATTTTCACCCAACCAGAATTAAACATGAGACAACGAAGATGGTTAGAACTAATTAAAGATTACAACTTGAATGTACAGTATCACCCTGGGAAAGCCAATCTGGTAGCTGATGCTTTGAGTAGAAAGTCACATTGTCTGAATATGCAACCCTTACTCAAAGATGGTTTTAATCTAATGCACCCTGTCGTGTTACATAGTATTCAGATCAGTTGCACCTTGGAGAGTAAGATAATAGAAGGTCAGAAAGCAGACAAAGGGATATTCCACATCAAAAAGAAAATTAAAGAAGAACCTTCAAAACACTTCAGAGTGGACGAGCAGGACGTGTTGTGGTTCGACAACCGTCTTGTTGTTCCAAAGGATAGAGAGCTTAAGAATAAAATTATGGATGAAGCTCATCACTCTAAGTTGTCCATTCATCCTGACAGTAGTAAAATGTATCAAGAACTAAGGCCTCGCTATTGGTGGATAAAGATGAAGAAGGAAATTGCAGCTTATGTAGCCAGATGTGACACATGTTGTCAAGTGAAAGCTATTCACATGAAACCTGCTGGATTGTTGCAACCTTTGTCAGTACCTAGTTGGAAGTGGGATGATATAAGTATGGATTTCATCACAGGTTTGCCCACTACTCAGAAAGGCCATGATTCGATTTGGGTAATCGTGGATCGTCTTACCAAGACAGCCCACTTTTTGCATGTCAAGACAGTTTATAGACCACCTCAATATGCCGAGAAGTATATTGCAGAGATTATGAGATTGCATGGCATACCGAAGACTATCGTGTCTGACAGAGGGTCATAGTTCACTGCTCACTTTTGGGAGCATTTGCACAAAGGTTTGGGAACTAGTCTGATTCGTAGCACTGCCTATCATCCTCAAACAGATGGTCAGACTAAAAGAGTTAATGCTGTTTTAGAGGATATGTTAAGAGCTTGTGTGTTGTCTTCCAGAGGTTCATGGGAGTCGTGGTTACCTTTAGCAGAATTCGCGTATAATAATAGCTATCAAGAAAGTATCAAGATGGCACCTTTTGAGGCTCTATATGGCCGAAAGTGTAGAACACCTTTAAACTGGATTGAGCCAGGGGAAAGAAGGTATTATGGTATTGATTTCATGGAAGAAGCCGAAAAGAAAGTTTATATCAGCAAAATATGAGAGCAGCTCAGTCACGTCAGAAAAGTTATGCGGATAAGAGAAGGAGACCACTTGTGTTCGAAGTTGGTGACTATGTTTATCTAAAAGTCACGCCAATGAAGAAGAAGCGGTTTGGAATACGCAGAAAGCTTGCCGCCAGATTTGTAGGACCCTACAAAATCTTAGAAAGGAAGGGTCCAGTGGCTTACAAATTGGAATTACCAGAATCAATGGGTGCTATATTCCCAGTTTTTCAAGTATCACAACTCAAGAAATGTTTGCGCGTTCCAGAGGAAATAATTGAACCTCGAGGCATAAAACTTAAGTCAGATCTGGTGTATCGTGAGCAGCCAATTCGAGTTTTGGATTCCAAAGAAAGGGCTACTCGAAACAGTGTGGTGAAAACATATAAGATACAATGGAGTCATCATGATGAAGGGGATGCATCTTGGGAAACGGGTGAATACCTACAAAAAGCATACGAAGATTTTTATAATAAATGGTTCGTAACCCAAATCTCGGGATGAGATTTTTATAAGGGGGAGGGTTGTAACACTCCGGTGTTACGCAAGCATTTGCATTGCTAATCATGAGCATAACATGTCATGGCATTCATAATTATATGTGCTTAGGGTGTACCTTTAAAAAAATGTGGAAACTAGTATTGCATAACATGTTGTGATAATGTGCTAATGACATTCATCAAATTTGTGCAACTATAAATTTCATATCACTTAGAAATATAGGTGAAATTTTTGGAGCCACTAAATCACTCAAAGTTTTGTCAAAGATTTGTTTTAAAAATGTTATTTGAAAATATTCAAAAATCCTCTCTAAATTAGCTTTTATTCTAAAAATCAAAATATATAAGAATTTTGAGGTTGCCCCTTAATCAAAGTTGTAGAGAATTAAATTCTAAGCAACTTTTATTTTTGGGTCATTTTCAGAAAAAGTCCTTTTCTTGCTCAAAATGAGATTTGAAAACTATTATTTGAAATTATTTGAAAATATGAAAATGGAAATTTAATTTCTAACCTAAGCGGGCCGCCGCCTCGTTTTCGGCCTGCTGCTGGAAGCGGCCCAGCTTCGCCCCCGCACGCGCGCGCCGCAGCCGCCGCCTCGGCCCAGCCCACGCCGCGCGGCTTCCTCCTCCCTCCCGCTCGCGCGCGCTCGCTGGCGCCCGCGACAGACTGCGCTCGCCGCGTGGCGGCCGCATGCCGGTGACGCCCTCCGCGTGGCCGCCCGTGGCCCCGCGCACTCCGCCTCAAATCACCGCATGCGCTCGGCCTCCTTTCCACTCGCTCACTCGCTCGCTCCCTTTCTCCTTCCTCCGGAAAAACCCGAGCGGGCAAACTGCTTGCCGCAGTGAGCTCCGCCTCCGCCGCCGTGTTCCGGCGACGCCAGTCCACCGCAGCTCGATTGCTCGTGCACGGAGCTCCGCCACCCTCTTCCCTCCTCCGAACGAGCGCCACCATCCCCTTGCTCACTCCGGTAGGACACCAATTTGGCTTCCTCGCCGCGCCACCGCGAACGGAGCCGCCGCGCTCGCGCTCTAGCCATCGTCGCCTCCGCTCCTCCCCATCTCTCTCGAACTACACGTTGATGTTCACCGTGTCCCCGCGATGGTGTTGCGCGCCTCGCCTTGTTCGCTCGAGCCCGGAGACAGCCGCTGGCCGTCGGCGCCCGTCGCACCGCCGCGGTGGCGAGCACCCGCGCGGCCGCGCGCGCTGCACCGCTTGCCTGCGAGTGCGGCAAGTGGCTGGGCCGGCCGGTCTCAACGGGACATGGCCCGTTTTCGTTACCCCCCGCGCGCGCGTCTCTGGGCTGAGCAGGCCGGGCCGTCTGCCCCTTATGATGTCGGCCCGTTTGAAAATAAAGATTCAGTTTTTATTTTCTCAATTGGAAATAAAGTGCTTAGCAATTATTTGGGTGATTAAATGTGCTCCAAAAATTGTGAAATAAATTTCTATGGACTCATTGGAACCAGATCTACAATATAAAAATATTGCATGTCATTTTTGGGATACTTTTCTGTAGAGCTTTAATTAATTCTTGATATTGCTGATATCTTGTAAAATGGTTAGTAAATCCTATGTGTATCAGAAAAATATGATTTCAAGTTTGTTAATCTTCTTATATCATGTACTTCCTAGGAAAAATATGTTTCATGCACGTGCTGTGGAAAAACTTTGGAGAAGTAGTTCAAGTACCTTTAATGGCTGATTTTTGTTATTTTTGCTAGAGAGCAAACTTTGTATAAAACATGCATGTGATAATTTTTGTACAGTCATTATATTCCATGAAGAACCTAGAAAAAATATTAATTCTATTGTTTGACACTTTTCATAGTACAAAGTAATTTTATACTCATTTTTATGCTAGAGCTTGTTATTTTTGTACAGGATAGTTTACTTATCCAAATGTCATGAAATTTTTATGGTAGTCTGTTTAGGGTAGTATTATGCTACTGTAATTTTCTTAGATTTTTAGGAGCATCAGAAATATATGTTGCTATTCAAACCTATTATTATTTAGGGTTTAAGCAAGTGTTGCTTTAAGTGTGATTAAGAAATTAGTAAAGCTTTGGTGTATCTTTGAAGCATTTCATAAGATATGTTAACTTAACATGTTAGTAGTAGAAGAGAATGCAGTAGATGATATGTGCTTGTAGTGTATAGTTTCTTGGATGATGTTGACTACATTGCATTTCAACATATTCATTGCATTCATCTCCTTCGATGCACGCTTGCATAATCACTTACGCGCATTGCATCATATAGGATCGCAAACCGAGAACCCAGTCGTCTTACCCGAGGAGCCAGAGGAGCAGCTCGAGGTGCAGCAGCAGGAGGTGACAGAAGCCGAAGAGGAGGTCGGTGAAGAGCTCCTAGAGTGCCCCGACCACCGTCCGAGCTCTTTTGAGAGAGGCAAGCCCCGGAGCATTTCTCTCCCGGTTTGCAAATAATTTATTATTAACTTTACTTAATTTGATGCATTACGTTTAGGAGTTGTTTGCAAACGTTGCTGCATTATACCTTGCTTACCTTTGTTATACTATATCCTTGTTACCCTGGTATCCGCAGTCGAGTCAATGCTTAGCTGGCTTAGACCGGTAGAAGTTGGGTGATTCCCTTCACCTGCGAGCTATAGGTGGTTACCTGGATCTGCTTGGATGACTATGAAGTCATGGTATAACTAAGTGTGAAATGAATTTGAGACCAGGCGGAAACTTGCAGGGTTTCGGACTGTAGTGTTTTCCGTCTGTGTCGATTAAGGACCGTCCGTTGTTGTCCCTCGGGTCATGTTGAACGCATGCCTCACATTTAGCTGGCCGGATAAAGTACCTTCCGACCGCGAAACTGGGAGATTATTCGGGCCGAGTGGATTGCCCGCAACGCACTGTACCGGAGCAGTAGTGGCAGGATACGGGGGCCCGATGATAAGGCCAAAGAGCAGTCGGGCGGCCCCCGGTACAAGTGGTTCCTGGCAAGCTCGCGACTTTACCTGAATGGTTGACTCAGTGACCAACACCTCACTTTAGCGGGTGAGTAAGGTTTGTGTGAGGAATAACTTACCAGCTGGTTAATAATCGATTTGAATCGCCATCGTTCACTGGATAGTGAACACTTGACTTGAGCTACTTCATCGTAGTAATATTGATGGAACACTTGGACAGTTATATGAATTATGACATAATAAAAGTTGTTAATGATCATTGGTTATCATTACCTGTTTAATTACATGTTACTTTAGTACAGGTGCAAATGTAGTTGACAGGTTAATAAAGATTTAACTTGATGCAAAGCTTTTGTAAAGGTTTTCCTAAATGCTGAAAATGCCTTTTTGCAAATGAGTCAGCTACCCCACCAGAAAGCCTATCATGATTCCTTGGTGTCTTTTATTTCTGGTTTATGACGGGTAAGTCTAGTTGAGTACTTTCTCGTACTCAGGGCTTTGTTCCCACTTGTTGCAGATGGGCAGATGTACTACGGCTACTGTATCAACTGCCTCTATCCTGCAATGGGCGAAGCTTAGAACCATGGGCAATGGTCATTCGCTACTTCTAGTCTGATGCTTTTGCTGGAGACGATCACAAGCTGGCACTTTATTTCAAAATGTTGTGTGTGTGCGTGACTTGAGCTACCGCTTCCGCTACTTTTATTCGAACCTGGTTTGTAATAACTATGTTTAAACTCTGATGTATTTTATGCCGCGAACATTTATGTAACTTATGATGGTAACCGTTAAACTTAGTACGATCTTGGCTGTTATGTGAAATGGTTTGAAATCCGTCGAGATTTCACGGACTACCGGGTTATACAGGCTTAAGTTTGTTAAATTGTCCTTCCGTTGGATGATTTCCTACTTAATCTCGTATAATTGGGCGGTTCTGTTACAACTCCTTCTATAACAATTTCCTCAAAAAAAACTTTCTAATACTATTAAAGATTCGATTTAAAAAAGAAAATGAATCAAAATTAAATAAACGACTCAAAATATGTTGGGCTTCTACGCAACTAGCTTCCATGATGAGCTAAGGGAAGCACCCCACATGACCCGGCTGGGTCTCTATTACTCACGCATCACAGGCTGGTCAAAACATGCCACCGCGTGGCAACGCCGCTCGTAGGTTCTAGTAAAGATTGATTTCAACACGTATTAGAACAATAGCACAAGATATATGTTCCGTAACGAGGCACGAATATGTTTACTGGTCAATCACATATGTATCATAGCTTTAGGATTATTCGTGAACTTGTAGCTAAGGATTATTTCTGAAATCTGAAGCTGAGTGGCGTTATTAGCAATGCTCGTTGTAGCAAATAAAAGTGTAAAATAAATGCTCTTAATCCATGTTTAATATTAAAGAACGAAAATTTCTTTCTTCCACCTCTCACACTCTCTTTCTCGATCACTTCTATCTTTCTTGCTTCGAGTTTCAAACTGCAAAACCTTCCGTTGCTGTCACACACCACTCATATCCTGGACCAATTGCCCAAACCCACCCATGGTGTGGTGCGTGTGCGGGTATATAGCTCACCTTTTTCTTTTCTTAAACTCACAACAATTGCACACGGGATTAACCCTGTATTGTAGTATCATTTCTTATTATGGATCTTAAAATTTATTCAATTTAAGATTGGGCCAAACCCATTAAATCTAATAAAAATTGCTAGCTCGTTATCATGGTACGAGCACTACAGAATAAATTGTTTGTCTCGTTACAACATATAGGTATGTTTGCTAGTCTAATATTAAAAGAAGAAAAGTTTTTTTGGCTCATCTGTCCCTCCACTCCCTCGAGTATAAGAGTCATAACCGGTTTTACTAAAAGTAGTAGTATGTGAGAAATTAGAGATAACATTCCTAATTAGTTTATTGTCATGTTTGGACCTCAAAACCTGTGCTCATATGAGTTCGAATAATGCGCATCCAGTCAGAGTACAAAAAAGACCATGTTTGGATCTCATGGTCTAAAGTTTAGTTGGCTACTAAAATTTTGATCATTTTAGCACATTTGTCTGTTCTAGTGAACTAATATCTTTTTTGTGAGTTTGGTTAAACTTTAGACCATATGTTTAGAGCTTCAAGACCTAAAATAGATAATTCAAACTATTTATCCTTTTGCAACCTACGGACATAGTATTTGTTAGTACTCCCTTCGTCCTAAAATAAGTGATGTTTTAGGTTTATCCTAAGTCAACCCATTTCAAGTTTAACTAAATTTATACAAAAAAAAAGTATTGATGTTTATGATACCAAATAAGTATTATTAGATTTATCATGAAATATATTTTTATATTCTACCTATTTGTTGTCATAAATATTAATATTCTTTCTTCTAAATTTGGTCAAATTTAAAATTGTTTAAATTGTAGGCACTTTAACTAAGAATGCACCTAAAATATAATCTGTACTATATATATAATATTAAAGAGCGAATGAATTCTTACACATCTTTTTTACTAATTCCAAAAATATCCTTGTACCCTCCATATCTCGTATGTCATGTAGACTCGTGATCCATACCCATACGAGTTAGAACGACTCTTGTCCTGCAATGGCACGGAATCTGATTTCAAGACATACTCCCTCCGTATCGGATTTAGAAGTCGTTTAGGACAGCGACACGGTCTCCAAAACACAACTTTGACCTCTTGTTTTTATAAAAAAAATATTTATGAAAAAATAATATATGTATACTTTTATGAAAGTATTTTTTAAGACAAATATATTCATATAATTTTTACATTTACAAACTCAACAACTTAAAAGTTATTGATGATTTATATTCCTAATGTTTGACCCAAACTTTGTCCAAAACGACTTCTAAATCCTATATGGAGGGAGTAGAGTCTTGTTGCAGCGCACGAGTAGATAAAAAGATATAATAAATGTATGCATAAGTATAACATGTGTACAAGTACGAGTTGGTGGCTAGTTAACCGGAATAGGATGCAGCACTCCAAATATAAGGTCAGTTTCCAATGCACTCGTATTTTAAAAACAGTACAGAAGAGTTTTATTTCCATAAAACTATCTCCACTTCTATGAAACTTTTATCATCTCTCTTAATCAATACAGTGTCATGTTAACGTATTTAATGCCCATAAAACTCTATGAAACCCCATTGAGATTGGCCTAAACAAGCATATACCATGGGCCAAGCAAGCTGATGAGAACAGACTAGGCCCGGTTCGGCTCGCTGGAAAAAAAAACAGCTCACACTGATGCTGATTTGTTGTGAGAGAAAATACTGTTATTTCGTTATCGCTGATAAGCTCCAACTAACGGGGCCCGTGTCTGAATTTGTCATCTTGTCTGGATGTGTGCGGTACAAGACAGGGAGGAGTTGGCAAAAGTAAGACTAGCCTGGTACCAGCAGTATACAATAAATGACACTACATATATAGTATGTGGCACTATATATATTATTACTCTTCTGTCGTTGCCTCGTTGGTATATATATTTGTAACCTAAAAATTCGAGATAAGAGGGGAAAAAAGATTCAATCCACGGCACCACAAAGTAAACAAATCCCATCGTGTAAGCGTAACTCATGAGTACTGAGATACTGAGGACGAGTCGATCGGCCTGTCCTGCGATGCACCAGCACGAACATGGATCGTCGTCGTCGTCAATGGATGCATGCTCCCGGGACGGTCCACTTGGCCTGGTGCCTGGCCCAGTGCGGCATGGCCGTGTAGTTCTTCCAGTCGTCGAGCACTGTCCTGAGGTCCCCGAGCTTGTTACGCAGGCCGACGCAGCAGTTGGCGTGCATGGTGCAGACCTTACCGAGATCCTTACCGTAGCTGCAGAAGCCGGCGACGAAGGCCGGGTCGATGTACTGCAGGCGCAGGCCGAGGTCGGCGACGAGCCCCTTCTTGATGGCGTTGAACACCGGCTGCTCGTTCTTCCCCGGGAACCTCTCCCTGGCCTCGTGCCACGCCGCCGTCATGGCGATGGTCCGGTTGTTGGGCTTGACGTGGAAGAAGCCCGTGTTGGGGAAGTTGTCCACGTTGTCGGCGTCGCCGAAGAAGACGTCGCTGGAGACGCTCATGTCCGCGTACGCCGTCACGTGCTTCAGCGGGTTCCGGAGCCACAGCACGTCGACGTCGGTGAAGAGGAAGGCGTAGCCGAGCTGGAGCACGCGGCGCTGGAGCTTGAGCTTGCTCCACACCAGCTCCAGGTAGTCCTTGGAGAGGAAGAACTTGGCGGAGGCGAAGTCCACGCCGGGCAACGGCGCGTAGTGGTAGCAGTGCGGGTGGAGCGCGCGGCACCGCGCCATGGCTGCCGGGTCCATGGCCACGATGAGCACGTGGCGCAGCAGGGGCGCCGTGCCGTCGCCCACGCGGAAGCTTTCTAGGAAGAGGTCCAGCAGCGACCCGGGCGCCGCCCACGCCTGGTTCACGCACGTCACGATCACCGTCCGGTCGTCCGCCGTCGCCGCGCGCGACACCGCCGCGGCAAGCCCGCGGAACTCATCTTCCTCCTCCACCTCCTCGGCGGCCGCGCCCTGCTGAAGTTATTATTATTCAGTTCTTAATTAGTTCATGAATGAGAGGTGTTGTTCGTTTAAAAAAAATGAGTCAAACGTGTGCTTGGTTGTGGATTTGTTTTTTGAGGAAAATAGAATTTAATTAGTGATTAGCAGGAGACTTGATTCAGATCGCAGCAAGCAGCAAGAAAAAGGCGCCTAAAGTTGCAACGCTGGAGTAAGATGCAATTGATCGGGTCGATCAGGTATTCAGGTAGCTGCCAGTCTGCCACGTCGTCGTCGCCGTGCGCTGTTCCCGAGGCCAGGACGCCGTGCCTATTCGGCGGCCGCTGGCAACGGTAGATGACCGCACGTCAAATCGACGATCAAATGGATCGAAGAGCAGAGAAAAATTGCGTGGCAGAATTGGACGAACAGCATGTCAGCATGCAGAAGCTGATGATGATGAACTGCATGCAGCAGAAGATTATATTCCTAAATTAATTTGCTAATATAAATACATGTATGACCAACCTCTCTTCCGTGATGGGTGGTGGAATTAGGCGGCGGAAGGCGTGAATCACCGGCGGTGGCAGCGGTAGTGTCAACAGCAGGCGGCGGCTTCGTGGCGGCGTCGTTAGTCGTTGTCTGAAGATGTGCTGCATGTTCACCTGCCGCTGGTGGCGAGGAAGAGGAGGACGCCGACGCTGCCGCTGGTGAGGATGATGATGATGTCCGTGCCCCTGCCCCTCCGAAGAATTGCACCATCGGCTCCCTGGTGAGCTCCTCGGGGCGGCGCTGCAGGAGCAGCACGACGGTGAGCGCGGCGACGCAGCCGAGCAGGAACGACGCCGCCTGCCGACCCGTGGCCTCCGCGCCGGCGGAGACCTGCTGCTGCTGCTTCGCCATGGACGGACGGACGCCCGGGCGCTGGCCTCCGCCGCTTAATAATAACGAGCGAGTGGTTCAGCCGGCCGGTCAGTGCACGCGCGCTGTGGTGTACGTGGTGATGGTGGTGGCGAAGACGATGGATGGTTTTGGTGTGCTGCGCCGCAGGCCACTCTAGCTAGTAGTACTGGTGATTAGTGAAGCTACCTAGCGTGGTAGAGTTTAGAGATGTGCCCATCGATGTGACCGCAGCGCCGGCTCCCCTTAAATACAAGGAAAGATTGCAGCCATGCGTGCCGTATTCAGTTGTTGTTGCAGACGTCGTATGGTCGTATGTGGCGGCAGCCAGGCACTAGATAGTGAAGAACTTGTATACTACCATACAATGGAACACATGATACTTTCGGTCACCTGATGCGTCCAAATTTCGTTCGGTCGGTCACTGGTGCTGGGATTCATGCCTAATCGGTGATCTACGTACGTGCCAGGACGCAATCCAAACACGCCCACGAGATATGTTTGGTCTGAACGGAAATGCGTAGGCTTGGACGTCCGATCGTCCGGACGCCTTCGTTGGAGGGGCCATGAGGCCAACCTGAACCGTCTAATATTTCACTGCGCTTGCTTAACTATCCACTCCAGAAACGAGATCAAACCATACTCTCCACTCGTCGAGTTCTCCTCGCCGCATGGTCCACGATGACCCCTCCGACACAGCATTCTTCACTCTGCCTAGCCGCCCGCCTGCCTTTATCCTTCCTCTCCACCACACTCGAGCGCCGCCACGCGGCTTCTTCCATCTCCATCGTGCTCACCGACTAATGTGTGGTTTTCATTATGCATACTTCCGTCCCTCTCTGGCTGCAACCTCTCCCCCCCCCCCCCCCTCTCCATGGCGCCTGATCCGCTGCCTCCCTAGGCGACGGTCTCCAGCAGTGATGCATACGAGATCGGGTAAGGGCGACTCCCCCAGCAGCGGCTACGATGACAGTGGCCAGGATGCAGATTTCCGTAATCGAGCATTCCCCTGCTCTTTGTTTCATCGTACCAATGAAAAAGGGTGAAAACCACATGTTGTAACAGTATATTTCGAGTGTTTTAGATGTCTCAGAGGTATGTTGCAACTGTTGTATATTGATGTTGCAAAAGTAGATCGGGATGTTACATATGTTGTAATGGGTATATACGATGTTTCAAGGGTATGTTCCAAATGTTTTATCTGTTCCAGATATATGTTGCAAGTGTTTATCTGGATATTGCATATACATATATGTTGCAAGCATATGTTTCAAGCGTTTTCAGGTGTTTCATACATATATTTGCAAGTATTTCATCTGGATGTTGCATATGATTCCATTGGTTTTCAAATATTTTTCAGGCGCTTTCACAAGTGTTTCAGATGTTTGTTTCAAGTGTTTTATCTATTTTTTCTGTGTGTTACAACTGTTGCATCTAGATGTTTCAAAAAGTATGCACATGTGATTCACGTGGGGAAGCGGCTGGCGGCGCGGGCCCACTGTTGGTGGGCTCGCTCGCGAGCCCTACACGACGCTAGGCGCTCGCTCGCTCCCTGTGCGGGCACCGTCCGGACGCTAGCGCTCGGATCAAACGTCCGGGCGCTAGCAAGTCCGTGGTCTGAAAGGTTTTGAATGACCAAGAAAAGACATGTCCTAAACCAATTAGGCTTCTCTGCAGTTGGCTCATCATAGGGTTAGAGTCATTGGCGGGTGGATCTAATTACGGAAACGCAAACACGGGACCATTGCACGGAGGATGGATGGCACGATGCGGGCCGACCCACCCTCTCCCACACGACCACACGCACGTGCTATCCAAAAGTAGAAAGAGAATAAGATGAGATGGAGAGTCATTTAGAGTCTGTTGGACACGTTTTTCTTTTAATAATAGCCAAATTTACCTTTAGAAAATAATTTGGCTAATCTCTTGGAGATGCTTTATTTTTAGTTCATAACCTTTTTTAGCTTATTTTTAAGCTCTAGGTCAGTAGGTCTAGAATAATATAATGTTGATAAAAAAAATGAGACAATTCATTTACCAGTTATATGCGAATAATATGTCGCTACAAATATACATATCTTTTCTTTTTAAAGACCACGTATAGAGCACAGAACGAAGACATGAAGCCGCACCTTTTCTCACCACATATGGATCATCATCCACCCGTCCACCGTGAGAGTTGGTGCCGGGGTACGGAAGGAGGGTTTCACGTCAGATCTTGTGCGGTAGCACCTCGTTATCAAGTCATATATTAATTAGGCTTAAAAAGTTGTTTCTAAAATAGTCGTAATCTATATAATTAATTATTTTTTTAGTCTATATTTCATACTCTATACACGTGCGATGCAATAGGACTAAGCCCTTGTTTAGATTGAAGATTTTTTCACCTGATGAATAGTACCACTTTCGTCTTATTTGACAAATATTGTCCAATCGTAGACCAACTAGGCTCAAGAAGATTCATCTCGTGATTTTGAACTAAACTGTGTAATTAGATATTTTTTTTACCTATATTTAGTACTCCATGCAAGCGGCTAAAAATTGATGTGATGGAGAGAGAGTGAAAAAACTTGGAATTTTGAGGTGATGTAAACATGGGCTAAACTTCAGCCAACCATCTCGTATTCTGTATTCAGATACAGCCAGACTCTCCTGCTGCTGCCCATTATGCTGCTGGCGTCAGCGTCGCTGGTTGGTTGACGGATGAAGACGGGGCACGACAAGGCGCGCGCGCGGGGCGGAAGAGCGACAACGACGACTAGTCAGTCAGTTTCATTCGCCGTGAGGGTCAGGGTGACCGGGCACTGTACCACCTTGTTCCCGTTCCATCATCCATCGAGCATACAGACTCCCGTGCTAGTGCTAGGAGAGTCGTTCACCGGCGCGTGCCGTCTGGTCTGGGACCATTACATTCCACCGGATGACATGAAAACCGTCTGGTCTGCACGCACGGTTTGGCCAGTACTAGTGTGTATCTGATGCATGCATTTGAGCTCCGTTCGTTCGTTTCAGGAATTCTCTCGCACGGCGAATAATCTTGCTAGCGTTGTCGTGCCCCGTTCGTTCGTTTCAGGAGCTCCGTTCGTTCGTTTCAGGAATTCTCTCGCACGGCGAATAATAAGCATGCATTTGAGCTAGCGTTCGGAGAATAATCTTGCTGTACTCTCAGCTGCCCCCGGCCCATATTGAGCACTCTCACACGCCTCGTGCACTCATTCGATCGATCGTCATTTGACGGGTCGTTATTGGTAGCCTAACAACATGTTAGGTCACCGTGGAAGTACACTGCTAGCGAAGCCAAAGTCACAGGTGAGGCTTCTCTACTCTCCGGTCTTCGTTCTATCAGATCAGTTTTATTAGTCCATCTCACTCGCTGCCTTGCCCGTCATTCACGCACCAGAACGCACGGCCAAATAAAAGTGAATTGGTTTTCAAGGTAGGTCTGTTCGTTTGTCTTATAGTCCGCACCTTGTTTTTTTAATTGAAATAGTGTTTTTCTCTCGTAACAAATCAGCGAACAGTACTTTCAGTCATGACTTTTCAGCGAAACGAACGGACTGACACCACTGCTCACCAGTGCTCTCTGCTTACCAATGCAAGCAAGCAATCCATTAGCTAGGCCATGATGCCGTGCTAGCAACATGAGGACGGACGACCTGGCTTGGTTAATTAGGTCGCCAGTCGCTCTTGCATTTGCATGCTCTCGATCGCACACTAATTAATCACATCACGTCATCACCTTCTCCTCTTCTTCCTCGTTGCTTACCGCCAAACAGGGGAACCACCCTGGCTTGCAACAGCGACGGCTGCAGACTCTTGGCTCTCGTGCTTGCGATCTCCCCGTCCCCCGGGCCTCGAGCTGCGTTGCGTGCGTCTGTGTGGAACGGAACGGAACGGAACACAGCAACTGTATACAAACAATATTTTTCTCTTACAGTGAATCACTGAACAGAGCCTCTGATTGATTTCACCGGAATTCAGACGCTGTACGTACTGCTTTATTTCTTCCAGTTCCAGACATTAGGGACCTAGAGTATATACGAGAGCCAGAGTGATGTGATACAGTACAAGGAACATGGATCCAATCATGAACTCCAGGTAACAGACAGTGAGGCAGCTGCTGCTCTTTGCAAAAGCATTGCAGCTAGGGCATGTTTAGTTGCAAAAATTTTTGCAAAACAAAATTGTAGCAAATTTCGTTGTTATTTGACAATTAGTGTCTAATCATATTTTAATTAGACTTAAAAGATTCGTCTCGTCCATTTCGTTTAAACTATGTAATTAATTTTATTTTTTATCTATATTTAATATTTCATGCATGTGTCAAAGATTCGATGTGACGAAAAATCTGAAAAATTTTGTAAAAATTTTTAGGAACTGGGCCTAGTCAAGGTGGGGGTCGTACTCCTACTCTTCCTACTCCTGCTCCTACTCCTACTCTGGACTGGAGGTAAAGCTGAGCTAAGCCTGCCATAGTGCCATGGTCCTTAGGGCTTCTCCGTTCCACTCCCACCGGATCCAATCCACGTATACTCGCTACTGTTCCATGAAAATGCCACTAGGATTATTTTTTGCTAACCGATGGATGCTAACATCACAATAATTCGGGTTAGGTGATCGTTGGTAAGCCTACTGTCCTTGATTACTTTTATTAGCCCATTTCCTATGAGAGCGACACCATATCCATATAAGTATCCCTCGATCAGAAGTTATTGGGAGGCCGGAGAGCGCCCTGCTACTGTTAACACGGTTCAAAACGTGATGTCTGACACTGTTCATGACGTGACATCAGCATTCACTATTTACTTTCAATTTTTTTTCTTAGACGAATTTAAGATATTTTCCAGTGTTCATCGCGCGCGCGGCGGCGGCGCGCCCAACCGTGCTAGTACACCACCATGTACTAACAAGCTATTTTTTTATTTGGCCTCTTTCCAGATTATAAAAAGTTTTGTTCTTCTTTATTACTAATGGACAAATGTCTTTTTATTTTTTCCTAACACTCCGATCTTCTTTTATTTCTTTTGATTTGCTGAGGGTCGCTGAATGCGTAGAACTTCTCTCTAATCTTTACTATTGGGAAGAAACAAAAAAAAAAGCTCCCAACATTACAGTTTACAAACCCAGCCCACGTATGAGATGCGAGTATTTGGTTCTGGCACATTCCTTGTAGGGCCACTTTGTCATCATCTAATAACTTTCTAAAGGGCCTATAAGTTTTGGCCCAGCACCGAAAACCTGGGCCTTTATTAAGCAGAGCAAAAAAAAAAACTTTGCCAACTGCTGCCGCCGAACAGCCCATATATATCAGGTGCAGTTGTGGCCCAAGCGAATTCGCAACGGCTCTCGAGCTCTGTTGCAGTGCTACTGTTAACTAGCCAAGCACCTGGCTGCATCCTGATCTCATGTTGCCCAGCCCAGAGAATGTTAAAATTTGCTCTGAATATGGGCTGCATCCTGTTCACGTAGTGTAGTAGCAGCAAGGCTAGTTGAACAACTGAAAATTTGCTCTGAATCGAAGAGGCAGCGCGTGAGAATGAGTCTGTTCTGTTGCCGACAAATGGGCGCTGCCTGTTGCATTCATTCATCTTGATTTGCAGGTGCAGATCAACGATATTAGATACATAGTATATAAGCTGTGCTGTGGGCATACATACATACGGAGCAGTATAACTTAACGATTTTTTTCCTGAATTCTAGGTACCTACTAGTATAACCATTGATGATGACGAATCAAAAGAATGGAACCTACCCCTCAATGCAATCTCCTGAAATTTCACGCCAAGAACCAAGAGCCAGAGAAAGAATGGACAAGATCGAGCGATGAAACCGGCCGGGCACGGGGCACAGGGAGGCAGCCACCGCCACCGTGCAGCAGGTGATTGATAATGCCGCTGCCGGACTCGCCGTTGGCCGGGTGCTCTCCTCGATGAAGATCCTCAGTGGATGCAGATGCCCGGGAGCTTCCACTGGAACTTGCCTGCGCGGCGCTCGTCGGGTGTGCCGGCGGTGTAGTTCCTCCAGACGTCGAGCACCCCGCGCAGGTCGTGGAGCTTGGCGCCGAGTCCGACGCAGCAGTTGGCGTGGAGGGTGCAGATCTTGTTGAGGTCCTTGCTGAGCTGGCAGAAGCCGCTGATGTAGGCGGTGTCGAGGAACTGGATGGCGAGGTCCAGCTTGGGCGCCATCTCGTGCTTGATGAGGTTGAACACGTCCTGCTCGTGCTTCCCGAAGAAGCGCCACCGCCCCTGCTGCCACGCCCGGTAGAAGTCGATGGTCTTGGCCGACGACCGCACGAAGAGGAAGCCCCCGTTGGGGAAGTTGCGCAGGCTGTAGGGGTCGCCGATGAACACGTCGCTGGAGATGGCGATGTCCGCCGCCATTGAGATGTGACGGAACGGGTCACGGAACCACATCACGTCCACGTCCTGCGCCCAGCAACAACGCAACCATGATTACTAGTACTATTTTCTTCTTCATCGAATCATCCGTAATAAAGCTAGTACTATCTATCTTTAACGATATCTCCTTGTCCGGGCGAGCCTGAGCTCGCGGTCACGGCGGGTCCGGCGCGGCGCCACCGGTCGCCGTCCAGAAGGAAGTTACGGGCTTACGGCGCTCGGCATCGTACCTACTTTGAAGCCTGGATGGAACTTTGTGGCCACTCAAGTAACCGTCGGCCCAACGTGACAAACCGAAACTTCCAACTCACATGACCACGATGCCTGCCGAGGTGCGTACAGTGCAAGACATTTTCAAAGTCCAAGTTGAGCAGCAGTAGCTCCCGTGGACATTTCCCGGCCGGCCGTTGGAGGGCAGCGCGGCGCTCGTCGCAACGAACCAACCAGGCTCTGCACCCGCCAGGACTACTGGATTGTTCGGCCACCACCTCCGATGAGTAGAACCCCGTAACGAACTCACGTCGTTCGCCCGTGTAACGCGTGCGTAATTAATGAATGATGATCCATTATTTGCAACAATGAATATTCTGAAAAAAAAAAAGGTGAACAGTACTGACCGTGAAGAGGAAGTTGTAGCCGAGCTCCAGCACCGTCTGCTGGAAGCGGTTGCGGCCCCACATCATCTCGAGGTAGTCCTTGCTCATGAACATCTTCTCGGAGCGGTAGTCAACGCCGTTGGAGGTGCGGAGGAAGTAGCAGTGGCGGTGGACGGCCTTGCAGCCCTCGTAGGCGGCGGGGTCCATGGTGACGATGACGAGGTGGTCCAGGAGGCGCGCCACGCCGCCCTCCCCGGTGCGGAAGCTCTCGAAGAAGAGGTCGAGCAGGGAGCCCGGGCGCGTCCACGCCGCGTTGATCTGCGTCATGATCACCGTCCGGTCCTTGGTCGCCGCGCGCGCCAGCACCTCCTCCAGGTCGCCCCACGGCGACGGGGGCTGCAAGTAATAATTGTTTTGCTTGATCATTATGCATTGTTAGGCCCGTTGCTTTGTTAGGCGCCAAAATCAGTCAATCTTGTTTCGTGATTAATCAATCGATTAATTCTGTGACTATTATGCATGATGTGCTACTAATGGAGTCGAGTCGGTTCCAAAATTGGATGGTGCGACTGCGCTGCGCTGCGCGCTGCATCGCCGTCACGCATGTGATCTGGCTGGCAGGTGAATAAAGCCAGGTGACCAAAACGGGGGTGCAGCAATGGTGGTTGGGCGCACGGGGCCGCGCTGCTTGTTCGTTAACAGCCGACGGGCGGCGCGTTGCCATCAGCCATTAGGCGAACAGCTGCATCCGATCCGGTAGCATTTGTGTACAATATACGGTGAAGGTGAGTACGTACAACGGCAACCAATCAATCAGTGCCATTTCTGAATGCTAGTGGTCCCACCACTCCACATACAAAAATAGGTCGTGCACGTCGCTCGGAAACGCTGTGCAGTAGTACTGGTACACGAACGCGTGCGTGATAGCCGCCGTGCGAATGATCGTGTCCTAGGCTCGTGGCGTCAAGGATGGGCAGGCAGGCAGGGCGGAGTGGCGTGGGTGAGCGCCAATCATGGGCCGTCGATCACGGGGCGGTTCCCAAGGCCGCGTGCACCGCCGCGGCGGACACGTGTGGACGTGGCAGGGGTTCAGTTCAGGGAAGCAGTGGGTGGTGGCGGTGGTGATCTGCTCGTTCGGCTGGTGGCTGAGGCTGATTTACTGTGAGAGAAAAATACTGCTAGCTAGCTGGTGGCTGGTGCTGAACTGGTGTGAGAGAAAAGCGCTGCTGGCTGGCATCCAGCCAGCCGAACAAGGCTAGGTGTGACGAGCAGTAAAAGCGTATGCCGACAGACAGCGGATGCACAGCCAGCCACAGGGGATACAGGGGGAGTACATGCGGCGAATGCTCTCGGATTAGCAACAAGTCATGACATGAGTCATTCACTAGCAGTAACCTTTTGTGTGAAAAACTAGTGCCACGTTGATGTTTTATGAGTAGGAAGGATATTCAGATACTAATAAAAAAAAACTAATTATATAACTCGCTTAGAAATCGCGAGATGAATTTATTAAACCTAATTAATCTATCATTAACACAGGTTTAATGTAGAAGGAAGTTGTCAAATCATGGATTAATTAGGCTCAAAAAAATCGCCTCGTAAATTTATCGCGATCTGTGTAATTAGTTATTTTTTCTACATTTAATACTTCATACATGCGTTCAAACATCCGATATTATGGAGTGAAAATTTTTTAGAGAAACTAAACACCCCTCACCTGGTAACACGTGGACAAGGCAACAAATGATGAGGTGGTTTTTTAATCGTGGATTCGTGAAGGTAGCACCGTAGTAGTTTAGTTCATGGGGACACGGGAAAGTGGTTGTGTCATCAACAAAACAAAACAAGGAAAGCAGGACGGGATTAGCATCGAGACGTGAGCTGGTTTGTAGGGCGGCCGGCTGGTTCTGTGGCTTTTGGAGTTTAGGCTTTGGGATATTCATTCATAAACTAGTCACGCTTTTGTTACCCGGTCGCCGTCCGCCGACGTAACTTGTTCAAAGGGGGATTCTCCCGTCCTGTCTATTTTTTGTGTTTGGTTTTTTTCTATTCCATCCTTCGCTCGTCCGTTGTTGGTGATACGTTGCATCCCTCCCCGGACTGACTCCGGTTTTATTCTGATGCTTTTTTTTAATATTTGAAATTACTACTAGCAGTAGCGGGGCACCGACTCCATTCACGAGCTCGTACTGTTCCTCTTGTTTGGGTTGTCTCGGAATTAGAGATGATGGAGACGAGAGCAGGAAAGCACACGTATCAGACGACTAAACTGCATTTCGCTGACGAATGGTGAGCCGATCGCTCAAACTACCGATGAAATTGAAGGAAACTATAAACTTCGGTTCCGAACCCTCCCCTCTCCCCAATCCCAAAAAAAAAAAATCATCAGAAATGATTGGTGCTGGGAGGAAGCCCTCGCTTCGATGATCAAGCGCAACTGATTTTATAGTAGTAGTAGTAAAACAAAACCGCACGCAACCGACCAGGATTGATCGCCGTGGAATCGAAACTGAAGCAGCGGACGAAATTACAGGGAGCGAACGGAAGGCGCGTGCGTACCTGGACGGGCGCGGGAGCCGGCGCCGGGGTGGCGTCCGCCGCGTCGGAGTCGGAGTCGGAGGCGAGGCGCTGCAGGCCCTCGGGGGCGGCGGCGGAGGTGAAGGCGGAGATGTCGACGAGGCGGCGCGCGGGCGTGGCGGACATGAAGAAGAGGACGCAGACGGTGGCCATGGCGGCGCCCAGCACGAAGGACACCAGCGGGCTGACGCTGCTCATGTCGCCGCCCTTCATCCTGGCTCACGAGGTCCGACGGCGGACGGGGTTCGGTTCAGGTTCTTCTGGGTTTGTTGCCGCTGCCCGTTGTTGCCGTGACGTGGGGAGGAACACGGGATGGGATGGGATGGGATGCCGAGGCCCTTTTAACACGCAAGGCACTGGGACTGGGAGGTGGGGCCAGGCCAAGTGCGGAGCGGGTAGTCAAACGAGCCGAAACGGAAAGAAAAATGTCGCGTCCCGGTGCCGGCGAGGAGAGGCAGGTTAGCTAGCGGCGGCGAGGCGAGGCAACACGGGGTTTCCGCGCGGCCGGCGGGGTTGGTTCGTTGGATTCGACTCTGGGCTGGGCTGACCCGGTTCGGCAATCGGCGCGTTGCCTTTCTTTGGTCGCCCGTTCGTTCGGTCCGCGTCCGCCCTTCTCTGTCCGTGTAGACGTGCAGCACTGGCTCTCTGCTAGTCTCGCTCCACCGCCACCTCTCTCCTCTTCCCTCATGGGCGATGGCTGATGCGTATAGTACGTACAAATGCTATTAGTTGTGGGGGGTTGGTGTCTACGTCGGTTGAGCTTCAGGCTGCAGCTGTTCGTTTGAGCTTTCAGCCACTTATTTTTAGTCAGACAACAGTATTTTTCTCTCGTATAAATCAGCCCATATGTCGTCGGTGGGCACGAACCAGCCACGCAAATCGCGGTGCCGAGCGGGAGCGAGGGGCTGGCTGACCTCGCCGCTTGTGTTGCGTGCCAGTGCGGGCAACCGAACCGAACCAACCACCTAGCGCCGGCTGGACGACTCAAGCAGAGGCAGGCACTCGAGTGTGGATGGAGCCAACGATTTGTGTCCTTCCGTTTCTACCTACTAATAATCACTGTACTAGCTAGGAGCTGACGAGCAGTAGTATAGCGTAAAACAGAGCGCGACCGCGACCTGCAAAAAAGTAAAGGAAAAAAAAAAGGTGATCCCTTCGCGCGTCTTCGTGTACTGTCCTGCCGCCAATTCCGGGATCACGTCACAGGCCGGCCGCCGCGGCCAGACCAGCCTTCCTTCCCTTCCAGGCACCAGACTGACGGTGGAATGGCGATTCGTCGGTGCACGGACTTTTACTGCACATGACATGCATGCGTGGTCCAACTCCAAGTCTCCAACCAGTCCAAGGCCTTGCTTCTCTTCTTTCAGACTTTCACACACACGCCTCCTCTATCTTTAGCAGTGTGTGCAACGGAAAAAAAAAATTTGGGTACGGTACTCCCACACGTGGCGCTGTGCGGCTGCCCGCTTAGATAACGACGCTCAGGGGAGGGAAGGAGAATCGCAACTAAAGATCCACGTGTCGCGGGTTCATAGGACAGCCGCATGGTAACACGTGTGGGAGTCCCGTATCCCATTTTTGTTTTCCATGTGCAACAGACGGAGTCTGTGTGTACCACCTGCACTGTACCACGTCTATACTTACTATTGCCTGCCCCTTTTGTTTCCATAATATCTCTTTCTCTTTCTCTGTCTGTGTCTGATCGATGGCACTGCCTCCGTCTCCATCAAAGACATCTGATCTGACTGAAAACAAAGGCAAAGTCATCGAGGGAAGGAGCAACTTTTATTGGCAGCTGAACTTGCTACGAATTCGGTCGCTTACTACCGCTAGTACTCGCTAGCGCCCAAAGCAGAAGCAGCAGCTGGACTAGCTGCTAGCTACCGCTGCGGCTACTACTGAATACACGCACAAAGAGCTGTTTTATTTGCTGCCACCCAGCTACTGAATACCGATTGCTATGTTGCACACAAATTCAGAGCCTGGTCATTATCATCATCTTCGTTCCCAAATGAAAACCAACCCTTGCACAACACACTACACGTCTACACACGTTGGGCAACCACGGTGTCCAGACTCCATAGCTAGCTAGCTGACGAAACATCATCAGCCTAATCGTGATACAGTTCCCGACAGCTACGCTCTGCCTAACAATGCATACCAATGCCATTCGCGCGGACCGGGGATGCATTGTTTCGTCCATAATTTTTGGCTGGATATAACTAAGCCGACTCCTAATAATTCTGCCCAACCTTATTAGGCGCAGCCGGCCGGCTGCCGTATCGTCAGCCGCCGTGACGTGGAGTTCCACCGCCGTGGACCTGCCTGCTGTTCGCGTGTTGTGGGAAAAAATGTTAAGTGCAGACCTGCCTGCCGGAGACGCCACGAGGATCTATCTTGGATTCACGACATGTGTCTATAGATAGTATGAGCCTTCGTTCACCCTGTTCGTTTGAACTTATCAGCTATGGTACAGTGTTTTTCTCTCACAACAAAACAGCACTAGTCGGCTTATCAGCCGTAGAAACCATCCAACGAACAGGGTGTATACCTGTGGCTATTGCATGAATTTGGGAGGATCACGACTCTCTCAAACATCATATGCTTGCACATAAACCCTTATTACAAATTCACGGCAAGCTATTAGAGCAACTCTAGCGAGAACCCTCAAATCATCAGGCCCTCCTACTTTTGACCCATTTACCTGATTTGAGGACCGGAAGGAGATTTGAGGAGTTCAGTAGGAACTCTGCTGAAACTTGTTTTTTTTTCCTTGTCCCAAGATCTTAAATTTAATTTTGAGGTTTGAATAGAGACTTTGCTGAAGTTGCTAGCGCTTATGTCCCCACTCACTTAGGGCTGGTTTAGATGCAAAAATTTTTGCAAAACAACATTGTAGCTCTTTTCGTTGTTATTTGGCTAATATTGTCCAATCATGGTCTAATTAGGCTTAAAAGATTCGTCTCGTCCATTTCATCTAAACTGTGTAATTAGTTTTATTTTTTATTTATATTTAATGCTTCATGCATATGTCCAAAAATTCGATGTGACGGAAAATCTGAAAAATTTTGCAAAATTTTCTGGGAACTAAACAGGGCCTTATTATTACCCCGCGTGGTGCCTCTGCTGGTCCGGTCGTTATCGGACGGCAGAAACCAAATCAAATCAGACTACCTGCACCAGCCAATCTGCCTCCCGTTCTCGGCAAGTTAATCGTGCCTGTGTGTGTTCAGAGCCGTGTAGATTGGCAGGAGTTGGTAGGCAACAGTAAACTGCTGCAGGACCAGCTGACCCTGCACCGTGAATCACGCTGGAACAGGAACACAACTGCTGCTGGTAGTCTGGTACGATGGTGTGCTATAGTAGTCTGCGTTGAAAGTTTTTTTTTTCAAAAGCCAGAAACAGAATTGAAGAATGTGTGTGTGGCCAAGGCCAATGGAGGCAGGCAAGCAGCTAGGGCCTCATGCATGGCTATGCTAACTAGCAGCCTTTGACCTGCAAGCACTACAACAGCTGTTTGTTCGGTATGCTTTATTGCTTTTCCAAGTTTCCTTTTCTTTATTTTCTTATTCCTAGGTCATATACTTAGCCCTTGTTTAGATCGAAGATTTTTTCAACCTGATGAATAGTACCACTTTCGTCTTATTTGACAAATATTGTCCAATCGTAGACCAACTAGGCTCAAAAGATTCATCTCGTGATTTTGAACTAAACTGTGTAATTAGATATTTTTTTACCTACATTTAGTACTCCATGCAAGCGGCTAAAAATTGATGTGATGGAGAGAGAGTGAAAAAACTTGGAATTTTGAGGTGATCTAAACATGGGCTTATACGTGAGCAAGCCAAACTAGCATATACAAGGCTGGCAACTTTGATAAGGACTACATGCATACTATACTACTACATACTAGTTGGATGGACCAAAAACATTCTGTACCTAGACTGACAGCGAATGATAGATATCAAAGCTCATGAAGTAGGTTAATTATTACTATTGGAGAGATACACGGCATGATGCAATGCAACGGGAATAGACGATTTAATTACGAATTTAGGATCACTTAGGCCCCGTTCGGCTGGAATTATAAGCCGGCTGAAAAACACTGTTGGCTGATTTTTTGTGAGAGAAAAATACTGTTCCGACTGAAAAAATAAGCCAAATAAGACGGATTATAAGCCAGATGAACAGAGCCTTAGTTACTATACTTGGAGCTGCACCAGAAAGAAAGAAAAAGAAAGATTAAAGGGAGGTTGCATGCAGCTGTTGGCACATGGCCCTAGCTACCTAGCTACATCATGCAAATACCACCAGGCCAGCAGGCCACCTCCTTGCCAAAATTCATGTACTTGGACAGTTGGGAGTCTTACCTACTGTATAGAGCAGTCTGATTGGGATTTTAGTGAAGCCCTTGTTCAGTCCCGATTCGGGGGCGCCCAAATTGCTACAGTAAATGCGCACTGTAGTAATTCGTTTGTATTTGGTAAAAAATGTTCAAACTTTGACTAATTAGGCTCAAAATATTCGTCTAGCAAAGTACAATAAAACTGTGTAATTAGTTTTTAATTTCATCTACATTTAGTACTTCATACATGTGCCGACATTTTGATGTGACGGAGAATCTTCTTTTTGTATAGTGGAATTTAAAGAGAAGTTGGGAACTAAACAAGGCAGAAAAGAATTCCAATCTTAGCCTGGACAAGCTTTGCATATGTAGCCTTTGCCTTTGTGAAGAAGGAATATATGTATACAGTATAGTATTATTTCAGGGCAAGGCTCCACCTCTACCTGCCCGCGCGTTGGTTAGTGGGAACGGGTTGTGGACACTCATCGATCAGGTGTGTTAAGAAGAAATATATATATATATATATATATATATATATATATATATATATATATATATATATATATATATATATATATATATATATATATATATATATATATATACAGTTACTTAGTTATATACTTGTCAATGTTTTGTACTAAGTAGTTGCCAGTAAATTAAGTATTTGTAAGTAGTTTGTTTTAGTAGTATTACCAGTAGTCAACTACTTAATCAAATGTCAGCTCTATATCTTGTTTCGTACTAGAAGATAAAACCCTTAAAGTTAAATTACTCATCGATACGATGCTCAGTCAAATTGTGTAAAATTTCACAGGCACGGTCTCTGGGGAGAAGAAAAGGCTGTCGTCTAATTATAAGCAGCTAGCAGGTATGGTGGGTTCGTTGTAACGGCAGAAATAAAAAAAAAGGGAGGAGGCTGTGGCTGCTTTGGGTATACTAGTATAGTGCCCGTGCTAACGCTACGAATTTATCTCAGGGATGCACATAAAAACAACCAAACGATGATAATTTTTTTTCATAGCTTAATCCGAAAAACACTCATGCATAGCAAGGCATAATAGGTCATGTTATCACTCAATCTATCAAGTGTGCAATTTCATCCAGGAGATCAATAAGCATC
Source organism: Saccharum hybrid cultivar R570 (assembly GCA_038087645.1). Lineage (NCBI taxonomy): Eukaryota > Viridiplantae > Streptophyta > Magnoliopsida > Poales > Poaceae > Saccharum > Saccharum hybrid cultivar. Next base: position 1,339,376 of record JAQSUU010000059.1, read on the forward strand.
TATTTGAGGTTGAAGCGCGTGAACCCAACTTAACCTTGACACATGAGTACATACATAAATAAAATCAAAATAAAGTTTGAAAAGTGGCCGCTGAAATTGATTCCAGAAATATCAATGCTCCAGCACATTAGCCATCAATTGATTTGGTAGAACTTCTTGCAATGTAGCCACCTGAGATGCAAGTGGAAAGCAATATTTGTCATCGAATTTTTAAGTGCTCGAGTAATATATGATTCAACACAAATGCAAAAACCTATGGTGACGTTTAAACCACCAAGCAGCTCATAATCTTTATTTCACAATGAAATGAAAGCAAAAAACTACTAACTGCAGTAGTGAACTACTAAGTCCCACCATACCTAGATCGGACTGTGAATTTGCAGTTGGGCTTCTGGAAGGCATATAAGAGATGGAAATAACTGGAAGCATTGTTGTTTGCATTTCACTGTGTGCACTATAATGAACGGTGCATAAATTGAAATTCCAATGAAATAGGGGATGGGATTAACAGGTTAAATATTTGAAGCCAATGATTAAGAAGCAAGTAAAACTACTATGAGACAGTATATGTTTCTATAGTCAAGCATAGTTTCTATACTATTGAATACACAACTCTGTTTTTTGTAAAAAGTTGTGCATTACCAAGCCATGTTTATACTATCTCCATAAGATTAGACAGAATCAGTTTAACAAACTGGCTCGGATTAGCATAACAGCAAGTCGAATGTACAGCCTTGCAATTCTGCAACGATGTAACCAATAAAGAGCATCTGTATTTGCATTATGCTGATAACAAGTTAAAAAATATAACGAGCAAAATCAAAGAACTGCTGAGGGCATTAAATCCTCTGAACTACCTACAGCTTAGTGCTGGCACTTGTGGTGTCTTAGTTAATGACGAGAATGACCTACAAGGAAATATTCCAAACGGTCACTGATTGATTCATCGGGATCTGGTGGTATATTATGCACAAGGACCTAAAATGCATTGTTAAATTAGTAATATAGATTTAACAAACTCAAAGGCACATCAACTTATCATGACAACTCTGTAAAGATAGTTCCTACCTGAGATGTTTTTTATTTTACTTTGAATCCAATATATTTAGAACATGGAAAGATATCTTTGTAGAAGTTCCTACTTATCTGTACACCCCTCAAACAAAGCCTTATACCAAGCAATAGATAGATCTAAACAAGAATTCTATTTGTTTCACGACAATGAAGAGCTCTGAGAATGCAAAAATTTAAGACCAAGGTCCCCATGAATCAATTAGTGAGTTTGTGGGACATTGTTTCCTTGTCAGTCATCCAGATCATACCTGCATAAGCTCACTACCACTGGCCCTCCATCTCATGCCTCTCCTCGCCGTCTCCCTTGTGATGACCCGAGCTGAGGATCTCGATCCACTGTTGTCGTGCCACTTTGGATTCATCACGTTGCTCAACATGTACTCCATCCAAGTCTTCATCCTGCAACCACCAATTCATGGCAATGTTACAAGAAGAGTTCAAGTAAAATTCATAGTGACACAAAATAGACAATCACAATGTAAATGTGAATTGTTTACACATGAATTTGGAAGCACTACGGCGTTGAACAACTCCAACTCAGCACTTGTACTGCAACTCTGAACATGAGTATCAAACCTGTTCTGTTGGGCCGATGGGCTTCATCAATATTCAGGAGCTTTAATTACGCAAACTAAAGCATGATCCACCAAAATGTTTAAACCAAATCAGTAAAGCTACATACCTAGAGCAATATTGCTTAATGTTGATTGGACCGCCTAAATTAGTAATTGAGTGAACAGAGGGGAAAACAGAACAAGGTTTGTAACTGAATTTGGTTTAGTCAACACCAGCAGCAAGCACTAACCTGGAAGTGTTATCAGAAGTTTTTATTGCATTGCAGCTGTAGTGAAGCTGCTGCTCTATTTACATGTGTACGCAGAAACACTAACCTGTTCACAGTTAACGCAACTCAATTTCTTCTGAATAAAGAGTGGAAAGAAATAGTGACAGTGGGAATGTTGTGTTTTCAGTATTTCGAGGTATATCTGTAACATGTGGTTTGAATAAAACTTGAAATGAAATGGATCATTTTCTAGTCTTATCAGTCGAGTAGTCCAATTAATTTCTTGGATTGCCAAGCAAAAGATGCAGTTACTGACAGGATTCAGTTCGTAAGAAACAGAGACATTTTTCAAGTATACATTTAGCCAGTTGCTTGCCTGCATTTCACAATTACAGTGTGCTAAGTTCAGGATAAATCTCGATCCACAACATAAATTCAAGATCAGGATTCAGAAGTACTGCTAGATTCGAGATTGAGCATTTGTCCTTCTCTTGCAATATGAATTAAAATCACTAATTGTGCGGATCTTTTTCGCTGAACTACTCACCAGGTCTGGGCAAACAAAGCCAAAGGTACCTCAACAGCGCCTGACGAATTTGGCCACGATGGCGAGCTCCTTGACGGTGTTGTCGCTGCCGTGTTTAGGCAAGAAGAAGACGTGCGCCTCGCCCTTGGTCTCGTAGAACTCGAGCTCCCCATCCCAGCCGCACTTCTTGATCCTTTCTGCGTACGCCCTTGCCCTCTCCACGAACCAGCACTGCTCCGCCGTGGTCACCAGCACACAGCGGGACCCGAGCTGCCTCCACTCCTCCGGCGACGCCATTGGGTTGACGTAGGGGTGGTCGAGGCCGAACTTTCCGCCGCAGATGAATTCCCAAGTGGGGTAGAACATTGCGCGGTAGCCAGGATCCATGGGCTCCGCGCCCAGCGGCTCCTTCCCCCAGAAGTAAGGGTGCAGGAGGACGATGCCGCTGACCATGTCGCCGTAGCCCTCGATGCCCCCCTTCCTTTCGCAGCCTTATCGCCACGTTGTGCACCATGTTACCACCGGTGCTATCCCCCGCAAGGACGATGCGGGAGGCGTCGCCATGCGCGGCGAGCAATGGCTCAGCCTCCGCCTCGGCGCCATCCGTGCGGCACGCGGCGATGACCGCCTTCAGGACCACGAACGCGTCGTCGTAGGCGGCGGGAGGCGGCGGTGTGGACCATGAACGCACCGCTGTGGAAGAACACGACGACAGGGAACTTCTTCCCGGGATCCACTCCGGTGGGGAGGTAGAGGCGGCCGATGCTGGAGGGGCCGCGCCTCCACCTCGTCCCCAGCCATGAGGCCTGCATACCACAGCCGCGCCCCCACCTCGCCTGCCGCGAGCCTGGCCGCGCCCCTGGCTGGAGGCGGCGGCCGGGAAACCCTAGCTGCGGGACAGGAAGGAGTTGCGGCTGTAGGACGGGGTGGGGAGGGGAGGACGGCATTTCTTCTTTTTTTTTTTTGTGAAAAAACACGCGCAGGAGGGCTCGAACCGTGGACGGAGGACGCGGGCGTGCGGGGCTGATGGCGGAGGGGGGCGCGCTGGGCAACGAGGGCAGACACACTGAACAGCAGCCGTCGGATTTGACTGAGTAAGGAGAGAGAATGATCGAGATGATCTGGTATATTCGTTTTAATAGTGTTATATTTTGTGGGTGCATCTATGGGTGTGGATATAGCATAGGTTATAACTGTAGAGCAGCCATTTACTGTGTGACTGTAGATTAATTCTAACTGATGTATTATAGAGGTAGAAATGGTCAGAGACGGTTGGCTATGTAGCTATAGGTTGCATGCCTGGCTGATTGGGTGTGCATGTGTTGCTGGTTGGCCCGGCCGGATCGACCGGACGCGTTTTGTGCACCGACGATGGACACCACAGCTCGATCGATCGTCCCTCCATATATCTGTCATCTGCATGTTATTTTTCTCTGAAATTCATTCCCACGGACACGCGTAAGCAATACTGATATGCAGGAGTATAAAGAGATGCCTGTACTGCATCGCTAATCATATGGGCCTGCCTGCATTTTGTTCAACACGTATATTGTACAAACATAAAGGCACGGAGGTAGCGGTATATATATATATATATATATATATATATATATATATATATATATATATATATATATATATATATATATATATATATATATATATATATATATATATATATATATATATATATATATATATATATATATATAAAAGAAAAGTGATGGAACCCGTAGTAGATTGCTTCTAGAGTACTTATAGTACAGTAGTATGTTGGGACCATGTGCAGGGACTGAGGATCTCTTCTTTCGCATTGTGACTTGTGAGCTTCCATTGCGCCGTTCCATCTAATAACCACAGCTGCTAAATAAAATACTGACCGACGAGTAGCTTCGGCCTTCGGCAATCACGCAAGGTATGGTACGAAGTACTACATCTGTACCTGTCAATCGATTCTTTAATTCCAGCAGGGTTTATTCGATTTTTATTTAATTTCAAAACCGATTCTATCGTCGATCGGTGTCAAATTTGTACATTGTGAAGCACGCACGCACGCAGGCGGTTCACGATTTCTGCGTGCGTGACGATCTCTTACATTGCGTGATTTGGACGACGGGGTTAATCTAACTAACCGCGTGCGCGCTTCATGCAAAGGGTCAATTACTTAATTAGCCCTGCCGTAGTGGTAGTGCCATGCCATGCCATGCATGTGCGAAACTGACAACCAAGAAATGGAAGTGAAAGAGCGACAATTGGTCGACCGCAGTTTGTATTGATCTATGGTGTACAATCTTATACACGTACAGATGAGCCTTGGGCTCAACAGACTCGCCTAGGGAGTTGGCTATGCGAGCCATTGCAGTGCAGGAACGTGCGTGGCGTGGCGAGCGTTGCGGGAGCGCGGTGACCACGTCGAGGGGATCGCGTCAACCACGTCGGTTACAAGCGGACCGCATCTGAAGAGCTTACACATGGGCCTGCATAGACTAGCTCGCTAACACCCCCCTTAGTCACCGTTGTGGAGCTACCTACACAGAGACTGTCTCGAAAGTCACTGAACAATGATGACGCCAGCCCTTTTTGTGAAGATGTCCGCAAACTGGCGAGCGCTTGGAATCTGTAGAACGCGGACCTCATCGAGTGCGACCTTCTCGTGAATGAAGTGGACGTCGAGCTCGATGTGTTTTGTTCGTCGATATGAACGGGATTCCGCGCCATGTACACCGAAGAGACGTTATCGTAGTATGTGATCGTGGCACCCTGGACGAAGCAGTGGAGCTCGCCAAGAAGTTGGCGTAGCCACGAGCACTCCGCAACGGCGTTCGCGACACCGCGGTACTCGACCTCCGCGCTAGAACATGACATGGTCGTCTGCCGTTTGGAGGTTCAAGAGATGAGGGAGTCGCCGAGAAACACCGCGAAGCCGGATGTAGATCGTCGCGTGTCCGGGCATCCTGCCCAGTCGGCGTCGGTGTATGCCGTCAGCTGGAGCGTCGTGGCGGGATGAAGACGAGAAGACCGCGTCGCGTGCATGTGTAAGCATGCTTGTTGGACAACATAAGCGATGCCAGGCCATGTGAGCGTGAGGTACTGAAGTGCCCCCCGCCATGCTTCTGTACCAGGACGCGTCGGAGAGTAGATTGTCGTTGTTATCGGATGCCTTTGGTCTAACATCGGCCGGCATCGCGGCGGGGTTGCAGTTGCTCATTATGGTTCGATCGAGTACCTCCTTGGCGTACTTTTCCTGTGAAAGAAAGAAGCCAGTGTCGTCGCGTTGAACATCAATGCCGAGGAAGAACCGCAATGGTCCCATGTCCTTGATGTCAAAGGCTAGCTTCAGCTTGTCGATGATGTGCTGAAGTAGGCGCGAGGACGATGCTGACAGGATCATGTCGTCGACGTAGAGGAGGAGGTACGCTGTGTCGTTGCCGTGGCAGGGCACGAAGCCAAGGTTGGTGACGTAGGCGACGAAGTGGAGAAACCATTAGCGTGGGGCTTGACGAAGATCGTAGAGGGAACGGCTGAGGAGGCACATGGCGTCAGGGCAAGCCGGATCCTCAAAGCTGGTCGGCTGACTGCAGTACACCGTTTCCAGCAGGTTATCGTGCAGGAACGTGTTGGAGACATCCAGCTGGTGTGCCGGCCACCGCCTGAATGCTACCAAGGTGAGCACCGTCCTAATAGTGGCTGGCTTGACGACTGGGGTGAAAGTTTTGCCGAAGTCGATCCTCGGTTGTTGGTTGAAGCCGCGAACGACCCAGCCGGCCTTGTACCTGTCAAGAGAGCCATTGGGTTTCCACTTGTGTTTGAAAACCCATTTGCCGGTGATGATCCGAGCGCCTGGTGGTCGATCTTGGAGTGACCAGGTGTTGTTGACGAGAAGGGCATCGAACTCGAGCTGCATAGCAGTGCGCCAGTTCGGATCGCGAAGCACGGCACGCACCGAGGAGGGAATGGGCGATGCTGTTGGAGTGGTGGACTCCACCTGCATGGCATATTTAGGGTTAGGCTTGAAGACGTTGACCTGCGCCCGTGTCACCATGCGATGGGCGTGCGCTAGTTCGGGGTCGGGCATCGCTGTGGAAGCCGAGCTTGGAGGAGAGTGCGGCGCGGCGGCCGTGGATGCTGGTGATGTGGGCGATGTCGTGGTGTTGGGTGATTGAGGTGGCGACGCAGGAGGGGGTGTGGCAGCGTTGACGATCAGTGGCGTGTGTGAAAGGTCCTTGTTTGGTTTTGGTAATTGAGTAACAACTTAGGTAGACTAATATATGGTTATGTGAGATACACAGGCAATTAGTCCACAAGTGATGGTGTCATGAAGGAGGCTATTGCACATGAGACATGACATGGAGTCATGTGACCAAGGTGGAGAAGATCAAGATGAGGCTTGGCTTGATGGACCAGTTGCTAGGGTAAAGGACAAGTTGTGATGGCTTGGCGCCGAAGGACCGAGGCAACGGTGAAGAGCAAGTGAGGTCAAGATCGATGAATCAATACGGTCACGTGATGATATGAAGTGGATCATATCATTTATGATATGGTTGGTGCATGTGTTGCATCAACGTCAGAGGAGATGGAGTGGAATGCGCAAGGCAAAGGTATAACCTAGGGTATTTCCATTTCACCGGTCATAGGTGTGTAGAGAAGTTAATGACTGGGTTTAGGATAGATGGTCATACTATTAAGAGGGGCAAACTTGTTTGCATATTGGTCATCTAGTGCCACTTGAGCGATCTAACTTAGCATACGTGTTAGGATCGAGTGGCAAGGCAAGTTGAGTGCCTAACTTCTTTGAGAAAATGATTGTGAAAATGCTAACACACATGCACATAGTGTTTTACATATGGTGGTGTTGGTACATTTGCAAAGGAGAAGGTGTTGGAGTTGGTGTTAATCAACTTGGAGAAGAGAGAAAGGTTTTTCGGTGTTCTCCGGACACTAGGATGGCTCTTGGAGTGGAATACTACTTTGATCCATTGTGAGTTGGATCAAGTGCTTTAGTGGGTTGTGTAGCCCTCTGAGTAAGCTTTCCAAAATGTCTAAGATCATTGAAATCGGAGTTCAGAGCTAAAAGATATCGTCATTTTACCGAAGAGTGGTATGTGACCGGACTCGTGACCGGACGCGTCCGGTCAGCACCTGCGCGTCCGGTCAGCGCGTCCGGTCAGTATTTTTCATGGGCGAAAGTGACCGGACGCTGCAGCGAGTCTGGTCAGTGATGACCGGACGCGTCCGGTCGCTTTGGGAGCTTACTGGAACCTCTCTGTTCGTTGTTTCGCTGCGACCTGCGCGTCCGGTCCCGTTAGTGACCTGCGCGTCCGGTCAATACAAGTTTATATGCGCGAAAACTAGCCGTTGGAGCACGCTACTGACCTGCGCGTCCGGTCAGTTCGACCGGCGCGTCCGGTCAACCCGAAACTTGCCCAGTGAGGGGACTAACGGCTCTATTTCGTTGTGGAGCTATAAATAGATGTTGTGACCGGCCTTGGCTGGTAGCTAAGCACCCTTAGGCCTTGGTGGCTTGTGTTGGTATGCTTAGGAGCCCTCTAACTCACTTGAGCTTGATAGTGATCATCCGATCGAGTGAGAGAGCGATTCTAGTGCGTTGCATCGTGAGGATTGCATCGAGTGGCACTAGGTGATCGAGTTGCAAGCCGGTGGTGCTTGTTACTCTTGGAGGTTGCCACCTCCTAGACGGCTTGGTGGCTTGCGACTCCGTTGAAGCACGCGTGGAGATTGTGCGTGGCTCCGGAGGAGGATTTGTGAGGGGAATTGTGCTCACCCCACGGGGATCGTGAAGAGGAACTCTAGTAAAGCTCGTGGCTTGGAGGATCCCTGTAACACCCTAAATTTTTGAATATTTTTAAATAGGGAATTTGATTTAGTTAATCATTTATGTGTGCATGGAAACTTAGTGAAATAATAATTTTTTAATAAAATAAAATCAAATCTAAGGTTAGAAACGTGTTTGTGCATACATGCCACTGCATATTTTTATTTGTGTGATTGGTTTTTATTTCAAGAAGAAAATGATTTCAAAAATCATTTGAAAATGTATTTGAAATATTAGAAAAAGAAAAGGAGATAGGAATTTACCTTTCCTCGGTTTCGGCCGAAGGCCCAGCATCTCCTCTCTCCCCTGTTGGCCCGTCAGCCTTCTCACCCGATGCCCGCGCCGCGTAGTGGGCCGAGCCCAGCTCGTCAAGGCCCGTCAAGCCGAACGTTGCCGCGCTCTCCTTCCCCTTTTCTCTGGCTGACACGTCGGGCCCGCTTGTAAGCGGTGCCATCTTCTTTCTTCCGCTCGTAAACGAGCCGGACACCGGCAATGGAGGCCGATGCCGTCCCGACTCCCCTCTTCCTTGCCCGGCACGTCGAGCCCCTCTTAAATAGCAGCCGCGGCCGCACCGCCCCTCCACAGCCCTAACCCGGAGCCACCAATCGTGAGTCAAGCGCTAGCCGCCGCAATCGAGCCATCGCTGCTCAAGCTCGGGAGCCGCCCGCTTGGAGAAGCCGTGCGCCGCCCTTGTCCGATTTCCGCTGCTGCGAATCGTCTTGGTGAGTCCGCAACACTCTCCTCTTTCTTTTTGTGCTTGTCCCATCGTCAACGGTGCCCGGAATAGCGAGAACAGTGAACGTCAGCGAGGTTCTTGTCGTCAGCCATGGCCTCCACCATGCGGGTCACTGTAGCCGGCAGGAGATCCCCTTCCTCTCTCCCTTCATTCAATCTCAGTCGTCCAAATCTAATCCAACGGCTTAGATCGCGAGGTACCCCTTCGATTGCCACTTTTGCTAAAGAGACCCTGGACTTTCTTAAGTCTTAACCCACGGTCCATAGGCGTACAGAACGATTACGCTTTATCCTTTGAAAAGCGTAAACTTCGTCGGTTTGAGTGAAAATACGTTTTCTAGTATTTACAGTTTTACCACTAGATTTGTTTTGGTCATAAAATCTCCGTTTTAACTCCGATTTGACCCGTTCAAGTTGCGTTAGGTTCATAATTTCATACTCTACATGTTAGTACTACTGTTTAGTAGGTTTTCCACTTTTAAATTTTGAGGTTAGATTTAATCTATTACTTTGATAAAGTAAATCTCGTTTAAATCATAACTTTTCCGTTTTAGCTCCGATTTACGTGCAATTCGTGTCTGTGTGATCCTAGTGCGATGTAGATTTGTTTTAAAAACTTTTCATCTTATTTTTCTACTATTAGTGTACTATTCTAATTGTAGCTTTGTTTGCTTTGCATGATTGCTCTTGGATGATTGTTGTTGATGTGTTAATCGAGAATAGACGGTGATCAGTTCATTGGTGATCAAGAGTACTATTACGAATCAGATCAACAGGATTAGCTAGATCAAGGCAAGTATATCATAGGATCATCCTTGTTACCTAATCACTTTAATTCACTTAATTCATTATGCATGTGTTTCCTTATTAAGGATGCCTTAGTGTTGATCTTGTTCCTTGAATCCTATGGTTATAGCATTGGGTAGTTTGCTAGTGCTCACATAAATAATGATCTTGTAATTTGATTAATGATATATGCAATAACACTAAAAATGATTTTTAGCAACAAGGAACAAGAGGGCTAGAGTTTTCTCTAGATTCCTCTCCATAAGGACTTATCTGTAAGCGAACATCCGGGACTTACAGTACAGCTATGAGGGCTACATGGCTCTGGCTTTAGTCATATAAGAGGACCTTTTCTAGCTTGTTAGTGGTTACCTTTATGGCACAAGAGGGGTGTGTTCCGGGTTGGGTGTAGTGTGGCCTCTGTCCCTATGTGTATAGGCTGCGTGTTATTGTGCCATACAGAAGGGGGGCTCTACATTTGCAGGCCACGAAACCTAGCGGTCCTAACTTGTTAGACGAACCTTGAAAAGACTTTATAGTGAAACTTATCAGTCCAATGGGGAGTCATGACCTCGGACTTTTGGGGATCACGACTTATAGTGAAAGTGTACAACCTCTGTAGAGTGTAAAACTGGTATATCAGCCGTGCTCACGGTCACGAGCGGCCTTGGACCCTTATGGAATAGAGATCACTATTAATTTACTTGTTCTTGCTATTCATTATTCTCTTTACATGATCATATGTTTATTAAGGGAATAATACCTACTTGTTGCTACTCAATTGCTTAAAACATGATCAACTAAAAGCTACATGCAGTTAAACCAGTGTCTACCCTATTTGAGCTTCATGAACCCCATGTTATATTTGTTGAGTACTTTTGTGCTCACCCTTGCATTCCCACACCCTAGGATGGACTCCCGAATGTGCAAATAGTGACTACTACTTCTACTTCCCTGAAGAATACTAGACTTGTGATCAACCAGTTGACGTGCCTATGATATGGAGCTAGCTACCACAAGAATTATATTATGTTTCCGCTTAGTTACGTGAAGACTCTGTGATATTATTCGTTATGTAATAAACATTTGTGATGATACTACTTATATTTATCATCTTATGTGTGATTGATCTCTGGGCGCACGTAAGATTATGCACTCCATTTGTTCCTTGAAAATGGGTGTGACAGATTGGTATCAGAGCTGTGTTGACTGTAGGACGCAAGCCTAGTTAGTAATGGTCGTGATTAGTTCCCTTTTCTTCCTTTGTTTCATGCTTATCACCTTACACTTGATAATTGCTAAATTTTTATGCTCCTTTTGTCCTATTCTATTATGAAAATATTGCCTCTATTTTAACTTACCTTTGGACTAAATTCTTAGATGCCTCATGCCCGTAAGACTGCCCGTATCACCACTGGAGGTTACTATCCACCTCGATCCCTATATGAAACAATGGAGCTTAGGGAAGAACTAGAAGACACTGCACCAACCCCGCCACCTTCACCAGAACAGGCGTCGGAACCAGATATGCCCCAAGAAGAACTTGAACCTAAGGAGGAGGTTGTCTACTTGAGTGATGATGAAGATGCTGAGTATGCCCAAGGTGGAGAACAGCCCCCGTCGCCTCCACAAGATGGTTTCGCTGAAGTTGGTGTGCCATCCTTTTCTATGGGTTGGACTACAAGGATTCATCACAAGTCAAGCTATGACACACCTTCACACCATCGATTGGTTGGTATGCTTAGTGCTTACTTCACGGATTGGGACCCTACATTTGAGTACGTTTGCTGGGAGCATAAGCATCCTTTGGAAGCTACTTACTGGAAGTGCAATGTGCGTATCTTCGTCAAGGATGAGGAGATGGATACTCATCTGCTGGACCGGTGTTTTCCCATAGTGGTCGTCGTGCTACTATAGGAGATGGCATAGAAGATGCAGCCTTTGAAGCATGCTTGGGACTTCGTCACCTCCGCCATAATGTTATGCAAGATGATCAATACCGCTATTTTCCCCGTGGAGACCCGGAGCAAGGATTGGTAATGATGAACCCTGGGAATTTGGAGTTAATTCCTCGAGTGATGGTGGATTTTGGTCATGACATGATGGTGAAGAATCGTCGGTTGGAAGCCTTGGTTAAAGCCTTAGGGAAAGATGTCAAGAGGTACCAAGAGGTGATAGATGGTCTAAGGATTGATCAAGACATGGAGGCGATCTATGACTATCATGAACATCAAGCCCGTCCTTAGGATTTGGAATACTATCTATGTAATAATACGATAGTATGAATAGTGTCGAGTTAAGTTGAGTTTTGTGGTGCCGTATGAACTCTGTGTGGTTAGTTGAGTTATTATTGTGCTTATGTGTGAGTTGGTTTTTCCATGTAATGTGTGCTGGAGCTCTATGGGCTTGCCTACAAGAGTTCCTAGTTAAAGATACTAAGTTTAAGTATGAAAAATAAATAGTTTAGTTGGGATAACCTTTTCTCTCTGTTCTGTCCTTTCTGGAGCAGTCTGCCTTTCTTTTTATTCTCGGAATTAACTGTTCAGCAAAAAATTCTGAAATTTTTATGAGAGTAACTAGAACCACGTACCTTTCCAATGTATCTAAAATCACCTTATTATCTATTCTGGATCATGAGATATAGTCATGACAAGATGAAGTTTCTGCGCAGTCTGGAAACCAGAAATAGTTTCTGTTAGGTCCTGTTTTTGGTTAACTTCGTGACCGAATTTGGATTTGTGAGTTAAAGAAAAGATGTAGATAATTTCATAAGTTTTCCAACCATATAAAGTACACCTCTACTGGATATCTATAACTCGAGATAAGTCTGATTTACCGAACTACTGAAAATTAGAATATGTCCAGAGGGTTATCAGATTCCGTTCGCTATCTCTAGGATTGTCTAATATGAGATAATCTCTAAGATTTGATATTGTGTTGGAAAACAGATGTCTGGAAGAGGACGAGGTAGAGGTCGTGGTTGTGGAGTTGGTCCACCACCTACTATTCATGAGCTTTTGGCAATACAGATCCAGTTGATGGAAGCTCTGGTGAACAATCAGCAAAACCAGCCAGTTGGAGGAGCACCTGCGCGAGATAAGTGTGGTGAATTTTTGAAAGGTCATCCCCTGGTGTTCACCCATGCCACTGATCCATTGGAAGCTGATTATTAGCTTCGTGCGGTAGAGAAGCAGCTCAACATTGCTCAGTGCAATGATCAACAGAAGGTGTTGTTTGCTTCGGGACAACTTCAAGGAGCAGCTCAAGACTGGTGGGATTCATATCAGTATGGCCGTCCTGCCAATGCTCCTGCCATTACTTGGCAGGAGTTTACAGAGAGTTTTAGGTCCTATCATATACCAGAGGGGGTGATAGCACTGAAGGCAGAAGAATTCTACAATTTGACACAGGGATCTATGCCTGTAGCGGAGTATCGAGATAAGTTTGCACAGTTGTCACGTTATGCGCTGAATGAGGTGGCTAATGATGCCGATAAGCAGCGACTTTTCCTGAGGGGTCTACATGATGGTCTTCAATTGCAGCTGATGTCCAATGCTTATTCAGATTATCAAACATTAGTGAATCGTGCTATTATGGTGGATAACAAGCGCAAGGAGATGGATGCCAAAAGGAAGAGGCTTCAGGGACAAGTATCTGGAAACAACGCTCGCCAACGCACTGGTTTCCAACAAGGCTATCAGCCGAGGTATCTACCTAATCAATGGAATCATGGTCAACTTCCTCCACGTAATCAGTTTCTGCAACGTCCTCCTTATCAGCCGCAGAATGGCAATAACCATCCTCCGCAGCAGAATGGGAACCAGAATCAGCGTCAGAGTACCCCTAACAACACTCCAACGAAGACTAGTGCTCCTAATACTCCCACCAAGTGTTTTTGTTGTGGAAAGGAAGGTCACCTGTCTTATAATTGTCCTGAGAAGGTCAATCAGCAAACCCCCCAGAAGCAGAACAGTAATCAGAAGGTACCATACTACGGAAAAGTGACTCATGTGTCTGAAGATACCGCGATGGTGGAACCTGAAGTTATGCTCAGTACGTTCGATGTCCACTCCATTCCTGCTACTGTTCTTTTTGATTCTGGAGCTTCGCATTTATTCATATCCCAATTATTTGTTAAGACACATAGCATCCCTTTATGTGCCATGAGAAACCCCATATTAGTCAATTCACCTGGAGGAAGTATGCAAGCTTCCTACCAATGCCTCCCTGTTAGTTTAATTTTAAGGGGGGTAGAATTCAAAGTGAGTCCTATAGTGTTGAGAACAACTGGGATTGATCTTATTCTGGGACTAGATTGGATGAAGCGAAATCAGATAGTGATTCAGTGTAAGGAAAAGGCAGTAGCCCTGACAACCCTGAAGGGAGATCGAATTAGTGTGGAGATCATAGTGCAGAAGCCGCAGACAGCCACAGTGAATTAACTTGATGATAATGTCAATCAGGAGGATCCAGTTGTGGAGGAATTTCCGGATGTGTTCCCCGATGACTTGCTAGGTATGCCACCCGACCGTGACATTGAGTTTATTATTGAATTATTGCCTAGAACTGCACCTATAGCTAAGCGACCGTATAGAATGGGGGTTAATGAATTAGAGGAACTTAAGAAATAAATAAAAGAGTTGCAAGAGAAAGGTTTTATTCGTCCTAGCTCATCACCGTGGGGAGCTCCCGTGATCTTTGTTGACAAGAAGGATGGTTCTCAAAGAATGTGTATTGATTATCGGTCACTTAATGAGGTAACTATTAAGAATAAGTATCCACTGCCTAGGATTGATGACTTGTTTGATCAGTTGAGAGGTGCTTGTGTGTTTTCAAAGATTGATCTTCGTTCTGGTTATCATCAGTTAAAAATTTGTGCTACTGATATACCAAAGACAACATTTACAACACGGTATGGATTGTATGAGTATACAATAATGTCTTTTGGCTTGACTAATGCTCCTGTGTACTTTATGTACCTGATGAATAAGGTATTTATGGAGTATCTCGATAAGTTTGTAGTAGTGTTTATTGATGACATATTGGTATATTCCAAGACTAAGGAAGAACATGCCCAACATTTAAAGATGGTCCTACAAAAGCTCAGAGAGCATAAGCTCTATGCTAAACGTAGTAAGTGTGAGTTCTGGTTGAAGGAAGTTGCCTTTTTGGGTCATGTGGTCTCTAATGGTGGAATATCAGTGGATCCTAGCAAGGTAAAGGATGTGTTGAATTGGAAGCCACCAACCGATGTGGGAGAAATTCGTAGTTTCTTGGGATTGGCTGGATATTATAGAAGATTTATTAAAGGGTTTTCCAAGCTTGCTAAGCCAATGACAGCATTGTTGGAGAAGAATGCTAAGTTTGTGTGGTCTGATAAGTGTCAGGTTAACTTTGAGGAATTAAAGAAAAGATTAATAACAGCCCCGGTGTTAGTTTTGCCAGATTTGAGTAAGAATTTCTCTATCTACTGTGATGCATCTCGTTTGGGTCTTGGTTGTGTGCTTATGCAAGAAGGAAAAGTAGTGGCCTATGCATCGCGACAGTTTAGGAAGAATAAATTAAATTACCCTACTCATGACTTGGAGTTAGCAGCAGTGGTACATGCTTTGAAAATATGGAGGCATTATCTGATTGGACATAAGAGTGATATTTATACGGATCATAAGAGTTTGAAGTATATTTTCACCCAGTCATATCTAAACTTGAGACAACGTCGATGGTTAGAGTTGATTAAGGATTATGATTTGGAGGTACATTATCATTCAGGCAAGGCCAATGTTGTTGCAGATGCTCTTAGTAGGAAGAGCTACGCTAATGAGGTACAAGTAGTGTCTATGTCGAATGAGTTGTGTGCTGAGATTGAACATTTGAACTTGGGTATTGCCATCAATGCAGTGGAATTGGTGATAGAGCCTGTACTAGAGCAGGAAATACGTAAGGGTTAGTTGATAGATAATAGAATAAAGGAGATAGTTGGGAATATACCGAAAGGTAAGGCACCTGGATTTCAGTTGGATGATAAAGGAACTCTATGGTTTGGAAAACGATTATGTGTGTCTGAGGACAAAGCTATAAGAGAAGTAATTTTACGTGAAGCACATGAGTCTGCTTACTCTATTCATCCTGGAAGTACCAAGATGTATATGGATTTGAAGGAGAAGTATTGGTGGTATGGTTTGAAAAGAGATGTTGCAGAGTATGTTGCATTATGCGATACATGTCAGAGAGTTAAAGTTGAACATCAAAGACCAACAGGATTGTTGCAACCGATGCAGATACCTGAGTGGAAGTGGGAAGAAGTTGGTATGGATTTCATAGTAGGGTTACCCCGCACTCAGAGAGGTTTTGATTCAATATGGGTCATAGTGGATCGTTTGACCAAAGTTACTCACTTTATACTAGTCAGAACAACGTATTCTAGTGCAAAGTTGGTTGAACTGTATATGGAAAGGATAGTAAGTTTGCACGGTGTTCCAAAGAAGATAGTGTCAGATCGAGGCACTCAATTCACATCATATTACTGGTAGAAAGTTCAAGAGTCATTAGGGACTAAGCTGAATTTTAGTATAGCGTATCATCCTCAGACAGATGGGCAAACCGAAAGGATTAATCAGATATTAGAAGATATGTTGAGAGCTTGTGCTTTGCAGTATGGTACAAGTTGAGATAAGAGTTTGCCGTATGCAGAGTTTTCTTACAATAATAGTTATCAAAAAAAGTCTACAGATGGCACCTTTTGAAGCTTTGTATGGTAGGAAGTGTAGAACTCTGTTGTTCTGGAATCAGACAGGAGAAAGTCAGGTGTTTGGTCCCGATGTGCTTAAGAATGCTGAGAAACAAGTAAGAATGATTAGAAACAATTTGAAAGCAGCTCAGTCACGATAGAAAAGTTATGCTGATACTCGACGAAGAGAATTGACTTTTGAAGTAGGAGATTATGTCTATCTAAAAGTGTCACCTATGAGAGGTGTGAAGAGGTTTAACCGGAAAGGTAAGTTAGCACCAAGGTATGTCGGTCCTTTCAAGATTTTGGAAAGACGTGGTGAAGTAGCATATCAATTGGAATTGCCTGAGAGCTTAGCAGGTGTGCATGATGTGTTCCATGTGTCTCAGTTAAAGAAATGTTTGCGTGTACCGGAAGAACAAATACCGTTGGAAGAACTCACTATTAAGGAAAATCTCACTTATGAGGAGTATCCCATAAAAATCCTGGAGACAGCGGAAAGAGTTACCAGGAGCCGAGTTATAAAGATGTGTAAAGTTCAGTGGAGCCGATATTCAGAAGCAGAGGCTACGTGGGAAAGAGAGGAAGATTTAAGAAAAGCATACCCATAGTTGTTTGAGTAAGCATCGTCCGAATCTCGGGACGAGATTCATTTTAAGGGGGGTAGAATTGTAATACCCTAAATTTTTGAATATTTTTAAATAGGGAATTTGATTTAGTTAATCATTTATGTGTGCATGGAAACTTAGTGAAATAATAATTTTTTTAATAAAATAAAATCAAATCTAAGGTTAGAAACATGTTTGTGCATACATGCCACTGCATATTTTTATTTGTGTGATTGGTTTTTATTTCAAGAAGAAAATGATTTCAAAAATCATTTGAAAATGTATTTGAAATATTAGAAAAAGAAAAGGAGATAGGAATTTACCTTTCCTCGGTTTCGGCTGAAGGCCCAGCATCTCCTCCCTCCCCTGTTGGCCCGTCAGCCTTCTCACCTGATGCCCGCGCCGCGTAGTGGGCCGAGCCCAGCTCGTCAAGGACCGTCAAGCCGAACGCTGTCGCGCTCTCCTTCCCCTTTTCTCTGGCTGACACGTCAGGCCCGCTTGTAAGCGGTGTCGTCTTCTTTCTTCCGCTCGTAAACGAGCCAAACACCGGAAATGGAGGCCGATGCCGTCCCGACTCCCCTCTTCCTTGCCCGGCACGTCGAGCCCCTCTTAAATAGCAGCCGCGGCCGCATCGCCCCTCCACAGCCCTAACCCGGAGCCACCAATCGCGAGTCAAGCGCTAGCCGCCGCAACCGAGCCATCGCCGCTCAAGCTCGGGAGCCGCCCGCTTGGAGAAGCCGTGCGCCGCCCTTGTCCGATTTCCGCTGCCGTGAATCGTCTTGGTGAGTCCGCAACACTCTCCTCTTTCTTTTTGTGCTTGTCCAGTCGTCAACGGTGCCCAGAACAGCGAGAATAGTGAACACCGGCGAGGTTCTTGTCGTCGGCCATGGCCTCCACCGTGCGGGTCACTGTAGCTGGCAGGAGATCCCCTTCCTCTCTCCCTTCATTCAATCTCAGCCGTCCAAATCTAATCCAACGGCTTAGATCGCGAGGTACCCCTTCTATTGCCACCTTTGCTAAAGAGACCCTAGACTTTCTTAAGTCTTAACCCGTGGTCCATAGGCGTACAGACCGATTACGCTTTATCCTTTGGAAAGAGTAAACTTCGTCGGTTTGCGTGAAAATACGTTTTCTAGTATTTACAGTTTTGCCACTAGATTTGTTTTGGTCATAAAATCTCCGTTTTAACTCCGATTTGACCCGTTCAAGTTGCGTTAGGTTCATAATTTCATACTCTACATGTTAGTACTACTGTTTAGTAGGTTTTCCACTTTTAAATTTTGAGGTTAGATTTAATCTATTACTTTGATAAAGTAAATCTCGTTTAAATCATAACTTTTCCGTTTTAGCTCCGATTTACGTGCAATTCGTGTCTGTGTGATCCTAGTGCGATGTAGATTCGTTTTAAAAACTTTTCATCTTATTTTTCTACTATTGGTGTACTGTTCTAATTGTTGCTTTGTTTGCTTTGCATGATTGCTCTTGGATGATTGTTGTTGATGTGTTAATCGAGAATAGACGGTGATCAGTTCGTTGGTGATCAAGAGTACTATTATGAATCGGATCAACAGGATCAGCTAGATTAAGGTAAGTATAGCATGGGTTCATCCTTGTTACCTAATCACTTTAATTCACTTAATTCATTATGCATGTGTTTCCTTGTTAAGGATGTCTTAGTGTTGATCTTGTTCCTTGAATCCTATGGTTATAGCATTGGGTAGTTTGCTAGTGCTCACATAAACAATGATCTTGTAATTTGATTAATGATATATGCAATAACACTAAAAATGATTTTTAGCAACAAGGAATAAGAGGGCTAGAGTTTTCTCTAGATTCCTCTCCATAAGGACTTATCTGTAAGCGAATATCCGGGACTTACAATACAGCTATGAGGGCTACATGGCTCTGGCTTTAGTCATATAAGAGGACCTTTTCTAGCTTGTTAGTGGTTACCTTTATGGCGCAAGAGGGGTGTGTTCTGGGTTGGGTGTAGTGCGGCCTCTGTCCCTATGTGTATAGGCTGTGTGTTATTATGCCATACGGAAGGGGGGCTCTACATTTGCAGGCCACGAAACCTAGCGGCCCTAACTTGTTAGACGAACCTTGGAAAGACTTCATAGTGAAACTTATCAGTCCAATGGGGAGTCATGACCTTGAACTTTTGGGGATCATGACTCATAGTGAAAGTGTACAACCTTTGTAGAGTGTAAAACTGGTATATCAGCCGTGCTCACGGTCACGAGCGGCCTTAGACCCTTATGGAATAGAGATCACTATTAATTTACTTGTTCTTGCTATTCATTATTCTCTTTACATGATCATATGTTTATTAAGGGAATAATACCTACTTGTTGCTACATGCAGTTAAACCAGTGTCTACCCTATTTGAGCTTCATGAACCCCATGTTATATTTGTTGAGTACTTTTGTGCTCACCCTTGCATTCCCACACCCCAGGATGGACTCCCAAATGTGCAAATAGTGACTACTACTTCTACTTCCCTGAAGAATACTAGACTTGTGGTCAACCAGTTGACGTGCCTGTGATATGGAGCTAGCTACCACAAGAATTATATTATGTTTCCGCTTAGTTACGTGAAGACTCTGTGATATTATTCGTTATGTAATAAATATTTGTGATGATACTATTTATATTTGTCATCTTATGTGTGATTGATCTCTGGGCGCACGTAAGATTATGCACTCCATTTGTTCCTTGAACATGGGTGTGATAATCCCCATCTTGAGAGTGGATGTGCGGCACCCACTGAGGATTTGACTCTTGATAGTCAATTAGCTCGTGATCCATCAAGTGGGTGTATCGCCATAACGGGGACTAGCTTGGTGGCAACCAAGTAAACCTCGGTGAAAAACCGCCGTGTCAACATTGTGTACATCTTCTCGGTGGTTTGCTTTTGATTCACAAGCTTGTATTTACATTCATATACTTATGCTTGTGTAGTTGCTCTTGCAACTAGTTTACTTGTGTAGTTAGCTAGTTACCTTCTTGCTTGCGTAGCATAGAAGTAGCTCCCGTTGTGTGGCTAATTTGGTTTGTGTAACCTTGTTAGTCATATTGCTTAGTTTGTGTAGCTAAGTATTTTGCGCTCTCTAGTTTCACATTAGTTGCCTTGCTATTGAGCATTGCTAGTGAGCATAGGTGGCTTCGTGCTTTTGCTTACTAGAATTATGTAGGAGCTCTCCGGCTTTGCTAAAGTACTAATGCATAGGTTTGTGTGACCTTGCTCTAGAATTGTTTAGGAGAGCTCTTGCTAAAGAAAGCACCTTAGTTACATAATTAGGATCTTTGTGAGGTGCTTGTGAACTTAGATAGAGGGGTGTAGTCTTGGCTAGACTGATAGTTTTAATTCCGCATTTGTTTTGGTTTGCCGACGCGATTAATTTTAGAAAGGACTATTCACCCCCCCTCTAGTCTGCCATCTCGACCCTTCAATTGGTATCAAAGCCCGCTCTCTCATTTGTGGTCTTCACCGACCCGAGAGGATGGCGGAATATGGACTAGATGTTGATTGTCCTCACATGTTTGATGGCACACACTTTGCACGGTGGAAAAATTAGATGATATGCAATTTTAAGTTTATTTGCCCTCAAATGTGGTGGATGGTAGATGTAGGCTTTTCTCATGTGTTGGATGAAGATAATCTAACTCAAGCACAAGAGAAATGCCTAGATCTTGACATCCAAGCTACTAACATCATGTATAGATCTTTGGATGATAGCATCTTTGGTAAGATCATGGACCTCAAATCCGCTCATGAGATATGGGCCTATCTCAATGAAAAGTATGGAGCTATCACCGATGATGACGATGATGTTAAGCCCAAGGAGGTTGCACATGATGATGTTGAGCATGACCACAACACAATGGTTATGGAGGGTTGCTCCACCTCATGGTCAAGTGATGATGATGATCGATCTACCACAAGTTCACTTAACAAGGATGGTGATGATGCATCAAGTGTTACAAGTGATGTTTCTACCCCAAGCACACTTGATGGTGACAACGTTGGTTCATGCTCGGGCCTTGATGATGCTACTACAAGCCCATCCACTACATCACATTGCTTCATGTCACTAGGTGACACAAAGGTATCAAATGATAATGTGATTGATCATGTTGATTCATATGATGAGCTTGTTAGTAGACTTGCTAGCATGAACATGTCTTTAGAAAATGAGAAAGCTAAAACCATGAAATTGGAAAATAAAAACTCATTTCTAAAAACCACATGTGAACAACAAAAGCATCTACTTTATGTTACTACTTGTTCACATGATGAGCTAAAATTGGCTCATGAGGAACTTAGTGTTGCTCATGATAATTTGGTACAAGAACATGCTTCTCTCTTTAAGATGTTATTAAAGAAAATTAAAATTAATGAGAGCTCATCACATGGATCAAATGATCAATTGCAAAATATGACTAACCCATGTGATGTAGAGAGAAAGCATGTATCCACCTCTTGTGATGACTTATTAGATATGCCATGTTCTTCACATATATATGCTTGTTCTACTTCTATGTCTTGTGAGACTAACATTTTGAAGGAGAACAATGAGCTCAAAAATGAAGTGAAGAAATTGAGCAACAAGTTAGAGAGGTGCTACAACTCAAAAGTCACCTTTGAGCATATGTTGAAAACTCAAAGAAACTTTGGTGACAAGAGTGGCCTTGGTTTCAACAAGAGCAATATCAAAGGCAAAAGATAGGGGAAGAGAAGATATGAAAGAGAGATGAAGAAACAAGAACAAGAGAAGCTCTCTCATTTTATGTGCTTTAAATGCCATAAAATGGGACATCTAGCAAATGGTTACCCTAATGAAGAAAAGTTCAAGTTGGAGAAAGAAGAAGAGAGGCTCAAGCATGTCAAGTGCTTCAAGTGTCGCACTTGGGGTCATCTCACCTCAATGTGCCCAACCAAGAAACTAGTGAAGCAATAAAAAGAGCCTCAACCAAAGCCACAAGTTGAGCAAGAAACCACACCCCAATCTCAAGTCAAGATCAACCACAAGGATGATGATGGTGACTTGAAGAAGAAGAAGAAGAAAACAAGAAGGGGTGGAAGAGGAAGGCATCCAATGCAAATCTAAGATGCCAAGATGATGAGCAAGATTCAAGATAAGAAGAGAGATTTGGCTCACATCAAGTGCTTCAAGTGTGAAGATATGGGACACTTTGCCTCGGGGGTGTCCTACCAAGCTTGAGAAGAATGCTCAAGCAACTCATGAGAGGCAAGGCAATGAAGAGCATCACATGAGCAAGGAAGAAAAGGCTCAACCAAAGAGAAGATGCTATTCATGTCGGGAAAGGGGACACATGGCTCATTCATGTCCCCTACGTAATAATTCTAAGCCTAGTTCAATTAATAATACTAACATGCTTAGAAATGATGGCAATGGTACCTCATTGGTTGGAATTGCAAAACATCCCGCTACCCATACTAAGGCTTTGCCTAAGTATGTTGCTCCTAACTTGAGAGGACCCAAACTTGTTTGGGTACCATCAAAAAGTGGATGATTGTTTATAGGTACCATCGGCATTGGAGGCTTGATTCATTTGGATTTATATTGGTCATCATATGTTGAATCAAGTTTTAAATCTTAGTGCATATTCTATCCCAATGCCAAGTCAAAATAAGTGGAGTCCAAGTGCTACAACATACAAGTGCAACACTCAAGATTGTGGTGATTTATTGGATATATTTGATGGCTTGCAAATATTTGAGTTGAAGCTTGCTAAGAGGATGATCATGTGATAACCAAGGTATATCTCTAGTTGATTATTTTATTTGGGTGCATATGAGTTGATTGAATTGGATATATATGCAATGTTGCTCGCTATGAGATGATTGAATGGATTAAATACCTAGAAATCAAATTTGGATTGATTTGTGTTGGATAAATTCATGAGATGATATTTAGTAAGTGGATTGAATGGATATATATCTTATGAAAGTGTTCAAACAAGTTAGTTTCAAGTTTGATCAATTTGGTGAAGTATAGCACAATGTATTGAAATCTGTCCATTATTGAAAATCTGAGCTAGCTGAGATCAAGTCTGAGTTTGAGTGACTAAATCATATTGGATTGGCTTGAAATTTGGCATGCATGCTCTAGACTTATGATATTAGATTCTGTATAAATTTCATGATAATTGGATGAGAAATGCTATGGTTTTAGAGCACATCTTGTCAGCTATAGTGTAGCAGTTTTCAGCATGTAGTAGTGGTGGAAGATTTGAAATATAGTAGCAATCTAGAAGTCGAATGAAGCTCAAATTTTTACAGTTACTAGATGACTTAATAATTCACATCTCCACCAAATTTCGTGGCATTTGGACCTGTATATTGGGAGATATGAATTATTCTTTGAAGGGTATAGAATCTGCCAGAAAAGTGACAATTATTGGATTGATCTAGAGTCACTTTAAGTGAAAGGTCCTCAAGTTGGAAATATATTTGTAAGTGTTTGAGGTACCTAAGTTTGGTTTTGAATTAATCTAGAAGCATGACAAGAAATGAGTACAAGGGCATTGATTGTGGAATGTACTTAGTGTACAAATTTGGTACTCAAATTTGAAAATGAAGATCAAACTCAAGATGAAGATAAGGTTCAAGTTCTAGTAATGATTGGAGATCATTTGGTAGAAAGAAAAGGACTTAAAGAAGTAGAAAGAAAAGGACTTAAAGAATAATTCAAGGTTACTCATCAAGTTAAGTCCATAGATCAATCAATCAAAGGCAATTCAAGTAAGTGTCAAGGATGGTTCTTTGGAGAGAGGTCACTTCTCCCTGCTGAGGGGGCTTGCCACCCATGGGTGGGTAAACCGAGCACCGGCTTGGAAGACTAACATGGAAGTGATGAATTCAAGGGACATTTGAGATGCTTAGTTGAAGCAATCAATAGGGTTGATCAAGAAAAGCAAGTAACACCCAAAAGAGAGCTAGTCATGGTTATAAAATTGGTATCATAAGTACTTCTCGGATGCAAGCATTGATCAAAGAGAAAAAGTAATCCAACCACAACAAGAGATAATGCACTTGATTATTAGTGATTCTCATTTCATATGGGTGAAGAATGGATTTCTCTATAATGATTGGTCTTCACCAAGCTTATAAATTGGACTTCACAATTCTATTGGAGTAATGAATTGGAATCTATGTGACTATCCTCTACTCCAACATAACAAAGGTATTATTGCAATGTGCATGATCATTTCATCCCTTACTAGTATGCGATTAGTGCATATAGTACATGCTTACTAGGATCATGCATAACAAATGAAATGTTTAAATTTATAGCCTACCACTATTGCTTGAATTGTTTAAATGATCTAATGGTATGTGTATGAATTTGTTCATGAGCTAGTGAACCCAAGTACTTGATCTAGTTTGGATTGCTAACAAGTGACAAGTACAACATTGTCAAGATAACCCTTAGTATGAGGAGTGAAGAAGCTTGTCATTATATCAAACCGGACTTAGAATCTTAGGTAAATCAACTTAGTTTAGGTCATACTAGAAGCTCATGACAATGATATGGGTACAAGCACAAGACAACAATGCAAATGGATATCTAGGGTGTTTCAAATGGTATCTAGACTCAAAATATTTCTTCAATTGGTATTTACAAGTGGTGTCTAGATCATGATCTACAAGTGATATCCTACAAGTGGTACTCATAAAGATAGCAAATGTTCAAGAAAAGATCATATTGACAAATCCTACAAGTGGTTCCATGATAGAGGATTCTTTAAATTGGTATCACACACTTATTCGTGGTATTTCTACACATGATATCATTTATACAAGACCGTGGTTCCACAAGTGATCCTCAACTTTAAGTGATCATCAAATGAAGAAAGTTCCCTCACACACAAGAGCTTAAGATTATCAAGTGAATGACCCATGCTATGACATAGGGGGAGGAGCCCCACCTAATGGTATCAAGGTCAAAGATCCTAAGTGGTATATCAAGAGCAACATACAAGTAATGTCATTCCAACATGTGCGGTGATGTCCATCAACAATGCAATATTCAAGTCTCAACCATCTACCTCAATGCAATCCTTTGTATCAATTAAGAAGAATATATTTTATGGAAATTGATGACAAAGGGGAAGAGATTGTACAAAGATATGAGTATAGGGGAGAGATAGAAGATAAAAAGAGATAGAAGATAAAAAGAGATAGAAGATAAAAAGTATGGGGGAGATATAGAAGATAAAAGATGGACATGGACAAAGAGGGAGTAACATTGAAGAAATGAGAAGGATAAAAATTCTTGGACAAAAGAAGCACACAAGTAGGGGGAGCAAGCTCATGAATATTGATTGGTTGCATTTGATATGTGCATATTCATGTGCTTGCTTGTATTGCATAAGTTTTATATTTAATATACTTGCTTGTGTGTTGTATGCTAGTTATAGAACTTGAATGATGATATGATAACTAGCATGCACAGGATGATAGCTAGACTTGTATTTCTACACATGGTACTAGAACCTTGCTTATATTGTTGATCTCACGGGGTTTCTAGTATTTTTGATGTCTAACTACTCATGATGCTAAGGATGATGGCAAACTTGTGATTTTCAAATGGTATCGAGCTATCAAATGGTATCGAACTATAAAGGTTTATTCTATACACCTTAGCATCACTTAGTAGTGCTAACCCTCCCACAAATTTCATATTTATGCATATGTGCAAGCTTGAAACCAAACCATTTGAGCACATATGTAGGGAGAGTTATCACTACCAAGTCGGATTTTATGGTGCTTATCCAAATCCTAACATAGAGCTTAAAATGTTGGATAAGTGGCATAAAGTCCAAAAGAACTTAATTTCCATATCTTTGTAGAGTTGTCATCAATTACCAAAAAGGGGGAGATTGAAAGGTCCTTGTTTGGTTTTGGTAATTCAGTGACAACTTAGGTGGACTAATATGTGGTTATGTGAGATACACAGACGATTAGTCCACAGGTGATGGTGTCATGAAGGAGGCTATTGCATATAAGACATGACATGGAGTCATGTGACCAAGGTGGAGAAGATCAAGATGAGGCTTGGCTTGATGGACCAGTTGCTAGGGTGAAGGACAAGTTGTGATGGCTTAGCGCCGAAAGACCGAGGCAACAGTGAAGAGCAAGTGAGGTCAAGATCGATGAACCAATACGATCACGTGATGATATGAAGTGGATCATATCATTTGTGATATGGTTGGTGCATGTGTTGCATCAACGTCGGAGGAGATGGAGTGGAATGCGCAAGGCAAAGGTATAACCTAGGGCATTTCCATTTCACCGATCATAGGTGTGTAGAGAAGTTGATGACCGGGTTTAGGATAGATGGCCATACTATTAAGAGGGGCAAACTTGTTTGCATATTGGTCATCTAGTGCCACTTGAGCGATCTAACTTTGCATACGTGTTAGGATCGAGTGGCGAGGCAAGTTGAGTGCCTAACTTCTTTAAGAAAATAATTATGAAAATGCTAACACACATGCACATGGTGTTTTACACATGGTGATGTTGGCACATTTGCAAAGGAGAAGGTGTTGGAGTTGGTGTTAATCAACTTGGAGAAGAGAGAAAGGTTTTTCGGTGTTCTCCGAACACTAAAATGGCTCTTGGAGTGGAATACTACTTTGATCCATTGTGAATTGGATCAAGTGCTTTAGTGGGTTGTGTAGCCCTCTGAGTAAGCTTTCCAAAATGTCTAAGATCATCAAAATCGGAGTTCGGAGCTAAGAGATATCGCCATTTTACCGAAGAGTGGTCTGTGACCGGACTCGTGACCGGACGCGTCCGGTCAGCACCTGCGTGTCCGATCAGTGTTTTTCGTGGGCGAAAGTGACCGGACGCTGCAGCGAGTCCGGTCAGTGATGACCGGACGCGTCCGGTCGCTTCGGAAGCTTACTGGAACCTCTCTGTTCGTTGTTTCGCTACGACCTGCACGTCCGGTCCCGTTAGTGACCTGCGTGTCCGGTCAATACAAGTTTATACGTGTGAAAACTAGCCGTTGGAGCACGCTACTGACCTGCGCATCCGGTCAGTTCGACCGGCGCGTCCGGTCAACCCGAAACTTGCCCAGTGAGGGGACTAACGGCTCTATTTCGTTGTGGAGCTATAAATAGATGTTGTGGCCGACCTTGGCCGGTAGCTGAGCACCCTTAGGCCTTGGTGGCTTGTGTTGGTGTGCTTGGGAGCCCTTAAGTCACTTGAGCTTGATAGTGATCATCCGATCGAGTGAGAGAGCGATTCTAGTGCGTTGCATCATGAGGATTGCATCGAGTGGCACTAGGTGATCGAGTTGAAAGCCGGTGGTGCTTGTTACTCTTGGAGGTTGCCACCTCCTAGATGGCTTGGTGGCTTGCGACTCTATTGAAGCACGCGTGGAGATTGTTCGTGGCTCCGGAGGAGGATTTGTGAGGGGGATTGTGCTCACCCCGTGGGGATCGCGAAGAGCAACTCTAGTAAAGCTCGTGGCTTGGAGGATCCCCATCTTGAGAGTGGATGTGCGGCACCCGCTGAGGGTTTGACTCTTGATAGTCAATTAGCTCGTGATCCATCAAGTGGGTGTTTTGCCACAACGGGGACTAGCTTGGTGGCAACCAAGTAAACCTCGGTGAAAAACCGCCGTGTCAACATTGTGTACATCTTCTCGGTGGTTTGCTTTTGATTCACAAGCTTGTATTTACATTCATATACTTGTGCTTGTGTAGTTGCTCTTGCAACTAGTTTGCTTGTGTAGTTAGCTAGTTACCTTCTTGCTTGTGTAGCATAGAAGTAGCTCCCATTGCGTGGCTAATTTGGTTTGTGTAACCTTGTTAGTCATATTGCTTAGTTTATGTAGCTAAGTATTTTACGCTCTCTAGTTTGACATTAGTTGCCTTGCTATTGAGCATTGCTAGTGAGCATAGGTGGCTTCGTGCTTTTGCTTACTAGAATTGTGTAGGAGCTCTCTGGCTTTGCTAAAGTACTAATGCATAGGTTTGTGTGACCTTGCTCTAGAATTGTTTAGGAGAGCTCTTGCTAAGGAAATCACCTTAGTTATATAATTAGGATCTTTGTGAGGTGCTTGTGAACTTAGATAGAGGGGTGTAGTCTTGGCTAGACCGATAGTTTTAATTCCGCATTTATTTTGGTTTGCCGACGTGATTAATTTTAGAAAGGACTATTCACCCCCCTCTAGTCCGCCATCTCGACCCTTTAGTGTGGCGCTGGGCAATACAGGCGGCGAATTGGGGAGGTGGTGTCCTAGACTCCTAGTGATGATGGTGGCGGGTGGAACACGTCGTGCCCAGCATGATGTGGTTAGGGGCGCGGTGGTGGATCATCGTGCATGTCGATGCCCGAGATGGTGGTGCGACTGCTAGTGTCTGGCGGAATGGGAAGATGTGCTCGTCGAAGACGACGTGGCGCAAAGTGATCACCCGTCGCGACGTGAGGTCGTAGCAGCGATATTCGCGGTGGTCAGATGGATAGCCGATGAAGACGCAGAGGGCGGATCAGGCGTCGAGCTTGTGTTTGGTGGTCACCGTAAGGTTGGGGAAGCAGCGGCACCCAAAGACGCGTAGCTCATCATAGGAGGGCTTGACGCCGAAGAGGAGTCAAAACAGTGTTGTGGTGCCGGTCGCTCGGCAGGGTCGGCGGTTGATGAGGTATGTTGCCATGGAGAGCGCCTTGGCCCAGAAGGCCAGTGGAGCTGCACTGTGAAGAAGCATGGTATGTACACAATCGTTAAGCGTGCGTAATACCCGTTCAGCCTTCCCGTTCTGCTGTGAGGTATAGGGGTAGGAGAGATAGAACTGGATGCCATGTTCCTCGAGAAGGAGTCGAAGAGCAGTGGAATCAAACTCCTTCCCATTGTCTGTCTGCAGAGTGAGGACGGGTAGGCGAAATTGAGTGTGGACGTAGGCTAAGAAGGCACGCAGGGTTGAGAGGACCTCGGACTTGTGCCATAGAGGGAATGTCCTGAGGTAGTGTGTATAATTGTCGAGCATAGTGAGATAGTACTTATAGCCAGAGTGACTGACGATAGGCGAAGTCCAAACATCTGAATGTAGTAATTGAAAGGGAAAATATGTATATGATGTAGAGTTACTAAAAGGAAGACGAACATGTTTGCCTAAACGACATGAAGAACAAGAATGTGCCACTGATTTATTACAACTGAAATCAAAATCAGCTAGAATTTGAGAAAGAACATGGTGGCCAGGATGGTCGAGACGCTGGTGCCACAAGGAGACCGCCGAGGATGAGGAGGTAGCAAGTGCTTGATGTGCCAACAGCCGGAGAGGGTAGAGTTCACCGCGGCTATCACATCAGAGCCTCTTCGCCCGTGTTGGAAGATCCTTGATGGAGAAACTAGTGGGGTCAAATTCAATAGAAACATTGTTATCACGAGTTAGACGTCGGACTAAAATCAAGTTCTTAATCAGAGAGAAAGCAACAAGAACATTGCGTAAATGCAGTGGGGAAGAAGAGGTGGGGATGGAACAGAAGGTGTGATGTGTCACAGGTAATTGGGCACCATTGCCAACTATGATCATGGAGGAAGAGGGTTGAAGGTGGCTGGGAGGAAAGTTACCAGGAGACGAGGCCATGTGAGTGGTCACGCCGGTGTCGAGGTACCAATCAGTGGCGCTCGGAGGTTGGGTGGGCACGCCGACAGTAGACAACGCCTAGTGGAGGGGATCCCAGTTGCCGAAGGAGCCACTGCCTGCGCCGGAGGCTGGTAGGCCATCATGGCCTGCTGTAGCTGTAAGGGTGGGCGAGGGCCCAGAACGCTGGATCCAAGAGCACGGAAGTGTGCAGGCTAGGTCTGCACGTAGCCCGTCCATGGGTTGCAGTTCACGGGCGCCTGGGGACGATAGCCGTCGTCACCGCCATTGCCGCGGTTGTCACGTAACCTGCACCCGTGACCACGCCCACGGTTATTCCTAGGAGTGCAGTTACGGGATCCACTGGCACCAGAGGTGTTGTCGTCGATGGGGTTGGCGGCGCGGGGCGGTTCGTTGGAGTTTCTGATGCCGGAGCCATGTCTAGCGGCGAGCGCTTGGTTAGCCTCGGCCTTGGCGTCGTGCTGCTCGCTGAGTTCCTCTAGGATGAGGAACGATCTGGCACTGATGAACTTGTGGGGTGGAGACTTGGAAGTGATGACGGGTTTGAGGTGGCGATAGCGAGGGTTAAGGCCACGAAGCAGGTTGAGGACCTGGCTTGGCTCGGAGATGGTGTGGCTGATGGCACGGAGCTGATCAGCAAGGCGTTTCAACTTGGTGCAGTATTCATTGATGGATGGATCACCTTGATTGGTACTGCGGAGCTTAGCCTCAAGGTAGATGGCGCGCTCGAGTTCGTTGTCGAGGAAGAGCCCTTCGACAGCAGTCCACAGCGAGAAGGCGGTGAGGTGCGGCCGGTGGATGATGTCAAAGACCGGTGTTGAGGATCCAGTTGACGATGCAGGGATCCATCAACTACCACTCGGCGTCGCGGTCAGATATCGGGGTGGGAGCACGAACATGGCCGGTGAGCCCGAACTTGCCGAGGACAGAATCCAAGAAACAACGCCATTGGGAGTAGTTGCCCTCGTCGAGATCAAGAGTGACGGGGACATGGGAACGGATGTTGATGACTTGGATGACAGAGGCGGCGGCGGGCGCAGGAGGATTGAGATCGGAATCGAAGGACTTGTCAGAGTGATGGGAGGAGGGAGCCATGGATGCGGCGGCTGCGGAAGGTGGGGCGATTGGGTTCAGGAAGATTTCGCCGGTCACTGATACAATGAAAGAGTGAGAATTGATCAACCACGGTTTGTATTGATCTATGGTGTACAATCTTATACACGTACAGGTGAACCTTGGGCTCAACACTCGCCTAGGGAGTCGGCTACGCGAGCCATCACAGTGCAGGAACGTGTATGGTGTGGCGAGCGTTACGGGAGCGCGACGACCGCGTCGAGCGGATCACGTCGGCCACGTCGGTTACAAGTGGACCGCATCCGGAGAGCTTACACATGGGCCTGCATAGACTAGCTCGCTAACAGGAAGCATGCATCGAAGGAAGCATGGCCTCCCATACGTACAGTAGCAACCATACACAAGATGAGATATGGAGATGGACACAATGCAAGCACGCAGCAGTCATACTCCCACTTGCTCCTACGGAGGTAGCCACCGTGCTACGACTAGAGGACCGCCGTTGCAGCTGCAGGGCCAGTGATCTGAACGGAGGTAGCAGGATTTGTTTAGTTCTTTTCACTAAAGTTTAGTCCCTATCCCATCAGATATTTGACACATACGTGAAGTATAAAATATAGACTTAAAAAATAACTAATTACACAGATTGTGTTTAATTTACGAGACGAATCTTTTAAGCCTAATTAGTTCATGATTTGGCAACGTGGTGCCACAGTAAAGCTACCGTAAACATATGCTAATGACGGATTAATTAGACTTAGTAAATTCGTCTCGCGAAGTACTGAGAATCTCTATAATTTATTTTATTATTGCTATCCGAATATTTATGTACATTCCAACCTTGACGTCTCAAAGCTTTACGACTTAAACTAGGGCCTTGTTTAGATGCACCATAAAAGTTAGAATTTTTTCACTCTCTCCATCACATCAATCTTTGGACCCATGCATGAAGTAGTAAATGTAGGTAAAAAAATAACTAATTACACAGTTTAGTTAGAAATCACGAGATGAATCTTTTGAGCCTAGCTGGTCCACGATTGAACAATATTTGCCAAATAAAACGAAAATAGTATTTATCAGGTTCAAAATATTTGCAATCTAAACCCTAGGCCGCGCCGGCACATGGAAACTGTTCTGTCATCCGTCGCTCATTCGCTCACACACAAGCATGCGTGTCCACAAGCCAGATGTTGCCTATACTTTGTGCTGGCCTTCTTTTGTGTAAGTACGGCCCCGCAAACACCATTCCATGAGTGGAATTACGGAGTACTACGGCAGTAGTAATACTGCTGCTGGTCTGGTCAGCTGGTGGCCGTGCTTGTGGTGGGGGCGGCCACTCGGGGGTGTTTAGACGTAAAAAAAATTTAGAATTTGACTGTATTTTCGTTTGTATTTAATAATTAGTGTCTAATTATGGACTAATTAGACTTAAAAGATTCGTCTCGTGATTTTATAACCAAACTGTGCAATTAGTTATTTTTTTATCTATATTTAATGTTTCATACATGTATCAAAGATTCGATGTGATGGAAAAAGAGTAAAAATTTATGATTTGGAATGCATTTAACCGGGCCTCGATAGCATTTGCATCTCGAGGTTACGGCCGCTGTCCAGCGGTCTGGCACAGCACTGCTTCTCGTTGTGTTGCAGCTGCAGTGCCAAACTGCCAATGGTCTGAACTGAAGCCGATGCGAATGCGATGTCACACTACTGCCGCGCCTACTGCTCCTTTCCTTGCTTTCTTTCGTTTACAAAAATCTGGGAGGGGAGATTTGGAGGGCGCAACAGGCGGCACATGGCATTGCTCGCTTTAGACTGTCTCTAACAGGATTGCATCACGCTCCCCATACCCAAAATGTGTCTTTCACCAGAGGAAAACAACTTCCAACGAAGTAGACAAAGCAAGAACCCATTTTGCTTCCAAGGAGAGAGGGTAGCCAAATCTGCGCCGTCTCTCTCCTCGACCCAAACCTCCGGCGTTGCTCTCCTCGGCCCAGAAGGAGGTCCTGCTTCGCGACCTGCGCCAGGAGGGCCTGCTCGTCCACGATGCCCACGCCGTCGTCCTCGACGCTGATGGCGTCCCGGTCCGCTCCTGGCGCCGAGCACCCTGAAACTAGAGCGGCGCCCCAATGTCTGACAAGAAGGACGACGAGGCCGGCATCTCGCTGCCGGCGTCGCCGAGGGTTGCGGTTGCAGCGGCTCCGAAGCCATCCACCCACGCGCCCATGGGCGCGCTGCGGGGCGAGGAGTGTGTTGACCTTCTGGCGCTGGTCTCCGCCGTCTCGAGGACGCCGTCGTGGAGGCAGCAGCGGCTGCGGAGCAGAGGGAGGAGGGAGTAGGCGGGTTGCCGGCGGCGACTGCCAAAGCCATGGACCAGGCGCGAAGCAAGAGCGGCCTACGGTCGCACGGGTCCGGCGGCAAGGCCTCCTCGCGGCCGGGGTCGGAGACGCTGGGATCCTCGGAGGAGCAACTGATGCTGGCCGGTCGTCGTGAAGATCGATTGGAACCGGAACGGGTGCGCGCCGTTCTCTTTCCGTGGCGCGGACACAGGTGGCGGTGGGGGGAAGGCAGGAAATGCGACCTCCGGCACGAACTCCACGGCGACCACGCCACGCCCAAGGGAAAGAGGAACTCCGGCCGAGGGCTAGGGCGGGTCCACGGCGGGAGCGGGGCGCGGCCGGAGCGGCGTGGCAGTTTTGGGTGCTCTTCTTTTGCGTTGGCTGTTGGAGAAGGAAGGTTCTGGGACTCTTTCTCTGTAAGTGACTCAAATTACGGAATAGGTCTCGTTTCTGCGTCTTGCTGTTGGACAGCAGCAGGTTCAGACGTCCCGTGGTTGTCGTTGACGCACAACCTTTTTAAGGCCCATCTGGAGGAACTAAGACAGTTTCATCTTCACGGGCTGTGGATCCATTCCTCCTCAAATACAAAAAAAGGAAAAAATAGAGAGTACGGGCCCATTTAGTAGAGGCTGCGCATCGCAGCCCACAGTAGTATGGGCCAAGCCCACCTTGCGACAATCCAATCCAATCCAACTAAAACCCACTCCCACCCGCCGAGTCGTTAACGCTCTCTCCCCTTGGCTTTTCCTTCCCTCGCACTCCCCCCTGCTCCTCCTCCAGTCCTTGTCTAGATCTCCACCGCGCGCGCGCAGATCCGCCACACCTCCATGGCGGATCTCGCCGCCGCCGCCGCCCCTCCCCCGGCCACGGACCTCTTCGGGGAGCCGATCGAGGCGCACCCTCCCTGGTTCAAGCCCGACGCCTTCCTCCGCGCGGGCTTCGACCCGGACGCCTACGTCGCCGAGCTCCGCTCCTACGTCCCGCTCGAGAGCCTCGCCGCCGAGCTCCGCGCCCACCTCGCCGCGCTCCGCGCCGAGCTCGTCGGCCTCATCAACCGCGACTACGCCGACTTCGTCGGACTCAGCGCGCGCCTCAAGGGCGTCGACGCCGCCGCCGCGCGGATGCGCGCCCCGCTCGCCGACCTCAGGGACAAGGTCGCCGCCTTCCGCGCCGGGGCATCCGCCGCGCTCGCCGCGCTACGGGCGGGACTCGAGCAGCGGGCCGCCGCCGCCGCCGCGCGCGAGCTGCTCGAGCTCCTGCTCGACACCTCCCACGTCGTCTCCAAGGTACACCCTTTCCTCTCTCGCGACACATGCTCATAGTTCTATTATATGCGTATATGCTACTAGTAATGTGGCTTATCCCGGCAATCCTTTCTTCTAGTTCCATTTATCGTTGGAGTTCGTTAATTTTGAAGACACAATTTGGCTTCACATTTCCTGAGTTTGAGCAATGCTCCATGCTAGGACACTGCCTTAGCCCTTAGGCGTGCCGCATTTGCTGATTCATCATCGTTATTAGAGATCATATGAATATGATGACCTGGCTACTTCCATTGTTATAGGGGGTGGAAGCTCTAAGCTATTCTTCATATTTAATAATTGCGTATTGATTTATTACCCTGAGTTTATTTAGATGCATATATGTATCACAAAGGGATTTCATATACAAGACTGTTTCACAACTTTGGATGGTACTTTGGTAATCATGCGGGGGCAACATAATGTTATGTAATCAAGAAGTTACTCTGACGGAGTGATGGGTCAACTGATATATTTGCTTAATTCAAGGCTATCCTTAAAACGCGTCTATGATATACTCACCAGTTTATGTTCTCGTCATTTGTACATCTAGATAGAATGTTGAGCCATACCATGTCATTGCTCCTAAATGCTTCTTTGCCTATCCAGGTTGAGAAATTGATCAAGGAACTACCAACTGCACCATCAGATTCATCCAATGCCGAAGTTCCTAACAATGACACTGGAATGCCAAATGGGGAGGCTGGGACAGGTGTCAGAGAAACACAAAGCATTCTCTTAGAAAGAATTGCTAGTGAGATGAACCGGCTTAAATTCTACATCAGTCATGCACAGGTTTGTGTCAGTGTATACTGTTGTTCTAACATGAAAGTACAATTTTTTTTATGTTGTTGCTTAAATTTCTGAGAAAAATCCATGAGGAAAATGTGCTCAGTGCATGATGAATATCGCTGTTTCACACTGTATTTTTAGTTTTCTTGTATCATCACTGAAGTCACATACTCAGATCACCAAACTAGTTTGTGGCTTTTTATTTGGATTAATGCACTAAGGAAATAATTGGTCAAGTTTTGTTGGATAATATGCTGAACCACTAAGATAGCAATTTCATACTTGTACGTTTCATTGTATTGCAAACCGGTGCATCATATACATACTATATCAACTTATGTTTACGATTCTTATTGTGTTACATTATGGCAGTACAGAACCTCCCTTTTATTGAGAACATGGAGAAGAGGGTCCAAGGTGCTACAAAACTGCTTGATGGTAGCTTGGAGCGCTGCTTTGTTGATGGTCTGGAACACCGTGATGCTAAAGTTATATACAACTGTTTGCGTGCTTATGCTGCAATTGACAATACATCATCAGCTGAAGAGCTTTTCCGTACAACAGTGGTGTCTCCATTGATTCAGAAAATAGTCCCTCAAAATTATGCGAGGGCTGTTGCTGGGGCATCATCTGATGAACTGGAAGATGATTATCAACAGATAAAAGAATGTGTAGAAAAAGATTTCAAATTTATATTGGAAATATCTTCATCAGGTAACCATAGGCTCTACAAAAAATTCTATTATTACTTCATGAATTGGAGCATGCATGGGCATGGCACACAGAATACAGGCTCATCTTTCTGCATTATCTAAGATTCCTTGATTTTTCTTTGGTGCAGAAAACTCTGGATTGCATGTTTTTGATTTTCTGGGTAATTCAATACTCAAAGAAGTCCTTTCTGCAATCCAGAAAGGCAAGCCTGGGGCCTTTTCTCCTGGAAAGCCTAAAGAATTCTTGAGGAACTACAAAGCAAGCTTAGGATTTCTTGATTTTCTTGAAGGTATTCTTATGTTGCAACTTGATTATTTTTCTGCCAATAATGTTGAACCAGAACTTGATTCCACTGTATTTTTTTTTCATCCTCGTGTTTCACAAAAGCTCCACAGTCCAGTATATATACATATTTCAAAGGTTCATATGGGTATTTAGAGTCAGGATGGATCTTTTATTTTGCAGGCTACTGCCTCTCCAAGTCTGCTGTAACGAAGTTCCGCTCTGAGCCTGCTTACACAGATTTCATGCGACAATGGAATGTTGGTGTCTACTTTTCGTTGCAGTAAGCTCAAACATGTGCGTCTATTATGTTATGAGGTGCTCTCCTGAAATCAAAACTTGACTTCTATCTGCTCGTTTATACAAGATTTCAGGAAATTGCGGGTGGCCTTGATTCTACTCTTACAGACACCTTTAGTCCTACTGGATCAAATGAGGCTCAAGGGAAGCCGTTGCTCTTGAAGCAAAGTATTAAGCTCTTAGAAAGTTTGGAGTCATGTTGGAGTGATGAGGTTCTTTTATTCTCTCACTGTGATAAATTCCTTCGGTTGTCCTTGCAGCTTATTTCAAGGTATAACTACTGCTAAAGATATTTTTCCCCTTTTGTTTCCATGATTTATTAAACACTTATATATTGTGTATGTTCCTGTACGATAAGGTATACAACATGGCTTTCATCTGGTTTATCTGCACGTAAAGCTTCTGATGGGAGCCCAAATTCACCTGCAGATGCTGAATGGGCACTGTCTATACCTATAGAAGATTTCATATATGTAAGTCACATCTGCAATAATGTCTGAACTCAGGTCATATCCCAATAGGATCTAGCGGTTTTCATCCTGTACTATGGACCTAGCTGCTTATGACTGAAATTTTGGGTATTATTATCCTATTTATTAACATTCTATATTCCTCTATGAAGTGTATGCTTAGTTTGAAATTTCTGGAGTTTTGAAGTTAGTTATAAGATGACTAGTTGCTTCAGAAGTGCTCAGTAAGTCTGCAGGAAGTCACTGCTTCCATCTTTTGACTAGACAGACATGTACTGGTGTTTCAGTGGAAAAATAACTGCTGTTTGTACTTTGTAGCCCAATTTGTGGTAACTCTGAGGTAGTAAAAGCTCTTAGTAAGTACCTTTTGTTTGTTTGGTTGCATGATTGGAGGCAAGTCCGTGTTACCTAATCTTTGTGCACTTTTCCTGTTTCTGACTTCTAAGGCATATTTCTTGTTACACTCAAAATGTTATCCAGTGTTGAGCAATGGGGACATATAAGAGTATAGCTCGTGGATCTTTTCTGTCTTTTGAATCGTAATAATGTCTTTGTTCATTGATTTACAGATAATGCATGATGTGCATGCTGTAATTGGTGAGCTTTCAGAATCAGGCAGCTTTATTGGACATGTGAATCAGTTACTAGGATCATGCCCCATTGAAGTACTTAACCTTGTGAAACAAAGTATACTGCAAGCTGTTGAACCTTTAAAGGAGGTGTTGCCTGCAATAATGAATGTCATGATTGGAATCATAGTTAAGAAGTCTAATGAGGTGAGTAGGATGCCATGAACTTGTGATGGTACTATCTGCATGTTTTTAGTTATCTGCGGTTCATCACTTCTCCCTTGCAAACTAGATTACAAAAGGGTTTTGGGCTCTTGTTATTTTGCTAGTGAGAAGCCAATTTTACCTTCTATGCATATGATAACGAAGAAAATGGAAAAGATGCATATCTTACACTTAGGCATCAAATATTGCCTAGGCTAATGTTGCACTTGTCAGTTTTTTTTTTCTAATTAAACTATATTCCTCCTGTTCTTTAACTGGCCAACTATTTTTTAATTGATTGTAGGACCTCAAGCACCTGAAAGGAATAACAGCGACGTATAGGATGACAAGTAAGCTTCCAGTGAGGCATTCTCCATATGTATCAGGAATTTTACATCCACTGAAGGTCAATGAACTTCCTGTTTTACCCTTGTTTTATGATTTATATTCATCTAAATGCAAGCAAAGCAGCTGAACTAGCGCATGATGTTCTATAGTAGCATGCTTGCTAAAAAAATGGTATAGTTGCAATTTAGGCCCTCAGGGCTTTCATTAACCCAAGGCAAGTGATGGGGCACATTTAAAATTTATTCTATGGTCAATGTAGTATTTTAGTCTTATTGTTGTTAAATGCATCATGTTGCATGATTGTGATGTCCTTTATTTTTCATGTTTCTATTTCAATGCCTATGGTGATGTTATAATCATTTGATATGCTTATTTCATTAAACGGTCTTTTATTCTGAGATTTCCGTTTGTTCGTGTAGGTGTTTCTTGAAGGGGAGCATATACATTATCTATCAGAAGATGATAAAACTAAGTTGTGTCGAGGGTCTACAGATAAGATCACTGCAATTTACTATGACTTGGTCTCTGAAGTTGTCACTGTGGTGAGTAAGGATTGCCTAGCTGCTTACGAAAATTTGTTTTTGACCCACCAGTTACTTAGGTCAATTTGGTCAATTTATTTCAATTCTGAAGGCAAGGAAAACCGAGTCTTCATTGCAAAGACTGCGCCAAGGTGCTCAAAGGCGAGTAGGGGCTAGTACAGATGCCTCAGATAACGTCATATCTGATACAGACAAGATCTGTATGCAGCTATTTCTTGATATTCAGGTTTGTTGTCTGCCCCTTCTGCCCATGTGCTCATAAATGATATTGATGCTATGTGCTGTGGCCATAAGAAATTCTCTTTCTAGGTTCACTTTGCATCTAAATTAAACAATCTTTTCCTCTTGGATTTATTTGGCACCCAAGCTTTTATTTACAACCAGCTTGGTTTGGCAGCATATGTGGGCATGTGGCTATAGGGAAGCATAAAGTTACGGCAC
The DNA here is from genome assembly GCA_038087645.1 of Saccharum hybrid cultivar R570. Classification (NCBI taxonomy): domain Eukaryota; kingdom Viridiplantae; phylum Streptophyta; class Magnoliopsida; order Poales; family Poaceae; genus Saccharum; species Saccharum hybrid cultivar. The sequence continues at coordinate 1,378,470 of JAQSUU010000059.1, forward strand.
CTCTGACTTGTTCTTTTGGTTGCATTGTTTTGCAGGAGTATGCACGAAACCTTCGTGCGATAGGAATAGATGCGAGAGAAATTGATTCCTACAGAGCTCTATGGCAGTGTGTTGCCCCAAAAGACAAACAAGAGAACATTCAGTTTTGATGTAAAGAACGCTGTCAGTATATATAAAATTGTCACCCGTAGATCTCTCAACATGTAGGTGTATCTGATGTTGTCCTTTTGGTTTGAAGTACTTATGATGCATACATACATAGAGAACTGAATTTTGATATCGCTGCCGTTCTATTTTATCATTAGGATGGTCACCTCCAGATATATTCCAGAATTGGAGAATGTGTATCAATACACGATTCCATGTGAAATACAGGGATACTGATGCAAACTGCTTGCAATTCTTTGATTGTGCAAACTGATGCAAACTGCTTGCAATCCAACGAGTGAATTTGTGCTGCGTGTCCTTAATCTGGGTGGTGATGCAAAGAGAATACACGGGGGATTTATCCTAGTTCGGGCGAAAGAAGGTCCTACGTCCAGCGGGGGGTATTGTATTTTCTTGCACCTAAGTGTTTGCGTAGGGGTTACAAGTTGTGAGAGAGGGAGCCGATCCCAGGTCTCGGAGAGAAAGTGAGAGTACAAAGGAGATTGCTTGAGATGTTGATCTTCTACGGTACGGTGGGATGATAACTTGGTTTTCCTTATTTTCTCTTTCTCCTCGTAGAGTCCACTACCTTCCCTTTTATAGGGTCAAGAGGAGGCAGAGATGTCGGGGGATGCCTTAGAAGTGAAGTTCTGTCGAGCGCTGTGGAAGTTGCTGTAGCGACGTGCCCTGGAAATGGACGGCCATCCCTGGACACCATGGTGACGTAAAGGATGCGACGGTGAAGAGACCCCGGGTCCTGTGGCGTGTAAGCCTTGCTTCTTTGTTGACCGGTGGTTGGTCGAGGCCGGGTCGAGGTGGGTCGACGGGGAATGGATAAGGCTGAGCCCCAGGAATTTCAGGGTACAACACTCGTCGTGATCCCCTTCGAGGGGATCAGTGGTGGAACAGTGCACGGCATGACGTGTGCAGTGACGGGTTTTTACCGCCCATCCCGGGATGGGCAGTAAAAAGTGGGATTTGACACTAGTACTGCTTCCATGCTGGCGGCGCTGTAGCCATGGGGGTAGGAAGTGGTTGGCGGTTGCATTAAATGCTTTGACTTTTGTCTGAGAGTTGGTGGGTGAGGCGGGTCGACCGGCTCGACCTAGGGTCGTACGAGTCGGAGATTTCCCTGTGGTCGAGGCGTCCCGTCGAGCAAGCCTCGTGCGAGTCGGAACGCGGTCGAGGCGTTCCGTGCGTGGTTTTGACTTGTTCTTCCTACGTGGGCGGAGCTTTTGGCGTGGTTTTCTCAAGGGTTTGTCTTTTTTAGTCGTTGAGTGTGGGTACCCCTTGTTTAGGTACTCGACAGTAGCCTCCGAGCCTTTGTGTGAGTGTGGTCACTCTTGCAGAGGCTCAGAGAGTCATGAACTGGAGTCATAGCGTCGTAGCTCTTCCGGCGGGTGCGTGCGAGCGCACCCGCTGGGTGTAGCCCCCGAGGCCTCGGTGGAGTGTTTTGACTCCTCCGAGGTCTTTAGCGTGTTATACCGAGGAGTGCTCCCACGTTCGAGCTCTCATGGCGTGTTTTGGTCCTCTTTCGTTTGAGGTTTAGCCTTTTGCGGTCGAGCCCCCGAGCCTTGTGCGCACGAGGTCGATCAGGGTCTTGCCCGTCTTTATCGTACGACCCTCACGCTCCTCTTAGGAAAGGAGGAGGGGTGGGGAACGTCGTACTACCCTCGTCGGGTGAGTTCCGATGATCTCCAGTGAGCTGTTAGCGGGGAATTCGAGTGGAAGCCCGTGCTCCATTCGGTAGGAGTCGGCTAGCGGCCGTGGAGGCGCTCTCCAAAAGTGCCAAAGAGTAGTCGTGTGAATCTCGGTTCCATGCGATAGGATCCGAGGGCTCGATGCCTCCCTCCGAGGGGATTCCACCGTCGACCTCTCTTCTAGCCTCGAATACGTCTAGGGGCGTCTCGAGAGAGTGGCTCGAGCCCTAGCCTTGTATGGACACGCCCCTAGTTGTCCCTGACTCCGTTACTCGAGGGCAGCTGTCGAACCCCGGTCGAGGGCCAGCTTATGATCCCTCGAGGTTTATATTGGGCTCAGAGCCCGTTATCCATTCGTCTGGAAATATCCATCTGCGGATCCCCTTCCGGCCCATTGGGCACGTCTTTTTAGGAGGAGAAGCGAGAACGGCGCGGTAGTGGGCGGCGTGGTGCGACAGTTGCGGAATGATCAGCGTACACGTGCCCTTACCCACGGGTTTCGAGGGAGCGGTTAGGTAAGGACATTAAATGTGAGGACTGTTCCTACCTTTTTGCTGGATCCGCCCGTTGGCTTTCCACCGGGGTATAAGTACAGGGTCCGGGTTCCCGTATGCCCCCCACAGGCCTTTTGCGATTGCCCCCTTTTCTCCTTGTGCGCCCTTCAGCCGTTCTTCGCCGCCGCTGTCATCTCTTCCCCCCGTCACCGCCGCATGCTGTTCTCGACAACTATGGCGGGAAAGAGCCAGATCCTTCCCGCGGACGCGTGGGCCCATTCTTCGGTGACGGAGAGGAAACTGGAGGAGTTGGTTCGCGATGGTCTTTTGTGACTGAGGGCGAGCCAGAGCCAGCCGGAGTGGAGGGTGTCGCCGTCCGACCACCGGGAGTCGGCGCCCCCGGAGGGGTATGTGGTGAGCTTCATCGCTTTCCATAAGAGAGGGCTCGGGATGCTGTCGAGCCGGTTCATGCGGGCGCTTCTCCACTACTATAAGGTGGAGCTTCATCATCTCGCCCCCAACTCCATCTCGCAGACCGCCATCTTTGCGGCGGTCTGCGAGGGGTATTTGGGGATGAAGCTGCACTGGAACCTGTGGCTTCATCTTTTCAAGACGGAGCATTTCGCCAAGAAGGTGGCTGAGCGAGGAGTGCGGCGCGCGGTGCATGCTGGGAGCTGCACCCTTCAAGTCCGAGCGGGTCGAGGTGAGCTATATATCCCGCGCAGCTCATCTCGTCGAATAGCGGGTGGCACGACGGGTGGTTCTACCTGCGCAACGACAACGATCGGCTGCCGAAGTTTTTCGTCGGGGTCCTGATGTCGCGCGAGGACAATTGGACGTACGGCGTCGTCGAGGAAGAGAAGCCAAAGTTGCAGCCGCTCCTCGACGCGTTAAGGAGGCTTCGACAGCACGGATTGACCGTGGGGATGGTGGCCGCCGCGTTCCACCACCGGAGAGTGCTGCTGCCAATGCAGCGCCGACTCCGGATCGACGAGATGATGCCGGAAGTCTCGTTGGAGGGGAGTCAGATGTCGCATGAGACCCTCCCCCTCGATGAGGTTGCTCGGCGCGCGCGGTGTATGGTGGGCAGCTTCAAGCAGGAGGACATCGACAAGGTCTCGATGCGACCAACCCAGGGTTTTGAGCCTCTGGTGAGCGTCGTTCCGCTAGCCTCGAGTCCTTTTGCTCCCTAGTTGTCTTGACTAAGTCTGTCGAGGCTTCCATGTAGGATTTGTCGGCGGTCAAGGAGTCGCGTCCGTTGGTTCCCGAGGATCGCGCTGCTCGAGAGGCGAGACGCCTCTCGGTGGCTCAGAAGAAGGGAGAGAAGGACGCTGCGAAGAAGCGTCATGTTAGGAAGGCCCTCGAGCGCGAGGCGTTGATTAAGCGCCGCCGCTAGCAGAATCTCAAGGGTCTCCCTATCGAGGAATCTGTTGATTACGGATAATCTTCAGTCTACCACGGGATGCCCCACGGTAGTAGAGTTTCGGCAAGGGTTACGTTTAGACCGCGATCTGGATGTTGAGGAGCAAGACGACAACCTAGACAAAAGATTTACCCAGGTTCAGGCCGCTCGGAAGCGTAATACCCTACGTCCTGCTTCTCGTGTTATCTGTGTTCTCAAGTATCGGAATACAATGAGGTGCTCAGCTCGTAGATCTGAGGACCGATCTAGGGCTGATTGAGTTGAAGATTAGATGCGTTCTAGGGGAGTCCCTGGCTGCTTTATATAGTCAGCCACCAGGGTTACAGAGGTCGGTTACACCAAGTCGTATCCTAGGAGGACTCGAGCTATCCTAACCGATAAAGACTACTTGCGGGACAAGCTTCCTTGTACGTGATCCGAATTGAGGTCGGTTACGGACCACACCTCCGTCTTGATATCCAGCCCACCAGCCTGGTTGGCAGCAAGCTGGGCTTCGCCTGGTCTGGGCCATCTTGCCAAGTAGCCCAAGACTACCTATGAGAGTATACGGGGTCTACCCCCCACAGCTAGTCCCCGAGCGCCATGTATTCTGATGCGACATGCCATTTTAACCTTCTCCGAATAGTGAGGCTTGAGTTCTTGACATCTCCGACCACCGTTGTCGCCGGAGAAGTAGGTTGTCCGAAGAATGTATGGTGCTCTTAAGAAGAAAGAAAAAGATTTCCGTCCCGGGAAGTGTGCCCACTTGTATTTCTGAAAAGAAATGTAAGTGCGTCTTGAAGTGTAGCATCTTTGATCATCAGAGGCGTAGTGGTCAAAAAATAAGCACATTCACCGCGAGGTGAAGTGTGCCCACTTAGTCCCCGAGCCTGGTAGTAGGTGACGTAGACACGTGGTGTCAGGGTCTAAAAAGAATTCTCAGTTAAGTTGAGAATCCAATCGTCATATAGGCGATACGAGATGCATCGGCTGCATCGTACCGATGTAGTCCCCGAGCTTGCTGGAAGGCGAGGTATGAGCCTTGTAGCAAGGTCCAAATGAGAAAAAATATCCCAACTGTATGCGGGTTGCCAGTCACATGTAGTTGAGACGCAAAGTCCCCGAGCCGTGGTCGGAGAGTGGTTGAGGCAGTCCCCGAGCACAGGTCGAGGAGCGAGCGACGAAATCCCCAAGCCGTGGTCGGAGAGCAGTCGAGGCACGAGCGATGAAGTCCCCGAGTCGTGGTCAGAGAGTGATCGAGGCAGTCCCCGAGCACTGGTCAAGGCGCAAGCGACGAAGTCCCTGAGTCATGGTCAGAGAGTGATCGACGAAGTCCCCGAGCGTAGGTCGAGGAGTGAGCAACAAAGTCCCCGAGCCATATGGTCAGAGAGCAGTCGAGGCGCGAGCGACGAAGTCCCCGAGTCGTGGTCGGAGAGTGATCGAGGCGCAAGCGATGAAGTCCCCGAGTCGTGGTCGACGAAGTCCGTGGTCGACGTGGTCCGTGGCCGTAGTCCGTTCCCGTTATAGGGAAGTGGATCCTGCCGTCGTGTCCCTTGGGATCGCTTCGGAGCTAGATGACGACGCTGCTGAAGAGCTCCCGGCCTCCTCTGCTCCTACCGCTGCAGCCTTGGTAGAAGACATGGTGCTGATCGAAGATCCTGTAACGACAGACGGTGGTTAGTAGGCAGCCATGTAGAAACATTATGTATGAACAATATGTTTAGGAGTTAAACAGAGCACGAGGTGCTCAGAAACTCATTATGGCAATGTATATTTCAGGCGTTTACTTAAGCGTGTGATAAGTATTTTGCCGTTTCTAAGTTTTACTTTATGCATAACTAAACACATAAAGTTTATTTCGAAAGTATGTGTCGACATCCAAGTTTTATCCTTGCTCTCGAAGCGACTAGCTCAGTTAGGTGACCCAGGGATGCACTAGTGAACAACGCGATGCGCCAGGATCACTAGGTACGATCCTAAGTACCGTTAGAGGACAACCATCGGATCTCCTAGTGCTGAGTAGCGCGGAGCTGTAGCACATCGACAGAGGACCAAGACGTGGTGTCTTGTCAAGTCATTCTCGGCGAGCAAGAATAAAGTTTGGATGTGACATATGCAGGGTGCATGTATGCAAGGTTTGTACAAAACCCTTTTAAAGAAGATTGCAACTGGAAAGCAGAGAGAGACGAAAACTTCCATTATATAAAGAAATAAATTAGAGGTGATGAAATACATATCTTAGGATTTACACGTGGTAGCGTATGAGCAGCTCTATGTGCCATGAATTAGGCTCTTCAACACCTTCTAATGTCTCCAACCGATAGGATGTTGGGCGTGTGATGGCCTTTACCCTGAACGGTCCTTCCCACCTTGGTGATAGTTTATGGAGGCCATCGGTCTTTTGAATCCGACGGAGCACGAGATCACCGACCACGAACAAGCGTCCTCGGACGTTGCGATTATAGTAGCGACGTACGGCCGCTAAGTACTTGGCGGTCCGAACACACGAATCCAATGCCTGTTCTTCTTTAGCGATGATGTCGACATCCCTGGCAGAGTTGGAAACGTCTTCGTTGTAGTAGGCGACTCGTGGTGATCTGAATGCGACTTCAGCTGGTAGAACAGCCTCGGAGCCGTATACCATGAAATATGGTGATACTCCGGTATTTCGACTAGGTTGGGTGCGCAGTCCCCAGACCACAGCATGGAGCTCCTGGAGCCACCGACCAGGTTTGAGAACCTTGTCCGCCTGGTAGACTCGCTTCTTGAGAGCGACGAGGATCATTCCATTTGCTCGTTCTACTTGACCATTTGCTCTGGGGTGAGCGATGGAGACGTACTTAACTTTGATGCAGTTGTCTTCGCAAAAGTTGAAGAAAGCATCGCTTGTGAATTGTGACCCCAGATCGGTGATTATAGAGTTTGGGATGCCAAACCTATGGATAACCTCGTCTAGAAATTGTACGGCCTTCTCAGCGGTGGCTTGCTTGACTGGTTTGTACTCTATCCACTTGGAGAACTTGTCGATGAGCACATAAACAGAAGCATAGCCGCCGGGTGCTTTTTTGAAAGGACCGATCATATCTAGTCCCCAGCACGAGAACGGCCAAGCAACTGGAATGGTTTGCAAATCATGTGCTGGGACATGGATCTGCTTAGCAAACATTTGACAGTTTGCGCATCGCCGCACATAATCTTCGGCGTCAGTAACAGCTGTAGGCCAGTAGAAACCTGCTCGGTAAGCTTTGTTGACCAGCGTCCGAGAAGCTGCATGGTTACCACACATACCCTCATGTATCTCTTTCAAGAGCTCGAGGCCCTCTTTCTGGGTAATGCACTTTTGGTAAATGATGGACCTAGGTCCTTTTCGCATTAGTTCACCGTTGACCATGGCATAAAGCTTGGCTCTGCGGACCAATTGCTGGGCAGCAATCTTGTCTTCCGGAACTAGGTGTTCATTCAGGTATTTAATGAAGGGCTCTCTCCAATCTGGCTGGGGAGGCACTACCTGCTCGGGTAGCTCTGTACCTTCATCAGCTTCCTGTACCTTCATTCAGGTCGTTGTAACCGTAGCCGCCGTCTTCTGCGTAGCGCAGCCGCTCACGAGCAGGAACACGTCTTCCGTTGTTGGAGGAGTTGTCACCCCCGCTCTCCGATCGCTGATCACGCTGGTCGCGGTAGCGCCGAGGATGGTGAGACCGGTAGGATGATGCCATGGAACCTGTGGAGCAGAGGTCGTTGACTTGGTCCTCTGCAGCTTCCAGGAATCCGCGGATCTCAGCGACGCCGGGTGTGTTCGGAGGTAGTTGGTTCAACTTCTCCATGGCAACAGCTATGTTTGCCATGGGTGTCTAGTGGACGGGCGCGTTGCCGGCCACGTTGAACTCATCTCGTAGGTTGCGACGCCATGGGCGACGCTGTGGTTGTCGAGCCTCTCTCCTCGCACCTTGATTGACAGGGGCGAGTTCGGCAGCGCGACGACGATCTCGCTCGGTGTTGCGTTCTTCGCGTAGTCGTCTTTGTTCATCCGTCTTGTTTTGTGGCGGTGGCTCGTTGTCGCTGACCACGAAGATCATGTCACCAAGACCCGGGAGGTAGCTGGTGAGATCAAGCATGGTACTGTCAGGGTCAACGTGATGCTCGGAGGCCATCGGAGCAGAATCGTCGTCCGGACCCTTGTTCCCCTGGACTTCCTCCTCGGACATCAAGGTGTTCGTGCAGTCACGGGAAGGCGAGGGTGTGAATTGGATCTATGCGAGCAGATCTGACAAGGTAGGAGAGACTAGCTTGGTTTCCTGAGGTACGGGATCTAGAGTCCGTATCTCAACCATGTTGATGACGTGCGTTGGATCTACCGGGACGTGGTCCGCGCGTAGTAGTCCGGCGTGATGACGCTGAGTACTGCGGGAGTACGTTGCGGCTGCGTTGTCCATCCCGAAGGGAAGGACTATTCGGTTGACCGTAGGCGTTGTAGATGCATTGGCCAGAGCCGTTGTGGTCTGCGGTCTATGTGCTCTGCGATGTCGTTGTCGGCGAGGAGCGAGACTTGGGCGTCGTGCTTCGATGAACTCGTGCAGCAGCACGGGCCATGGGGCTTGCATGCTGCGCACGGATGAGTCATACCGAGGCAGTAGGTGACCCGATCTGCGCTGGCGGACCACCCCCTGGGATCCTGTTGGAAAGAGGGAGGGTGGGTTTCTTGCAGCGGGTGCTCGGTGCTGGTTGGGATCTAACCAACGAGGGCCGTTAACTGGATCTGCAGCGCGTGCTCGGCAGACGTGGCTGCGCTGTCGTGGTCGAATAGGGGTGAAGCCAGAGAAATCTGGCTCTTGGTGAAGCTGGTTGCGAGCAGTCTCGACTAGATCCAACATCTCCACCAAACCACAACCCTGTCGGTCGATTAGCTCAATCAGATCTGAGTTGTCAATGTGCCTCCTCTGGTAGCGAGGAAGCTGTCTCCGGGGGGCCTGGGCGGCTATCCTCTCCGTGGCCGCTGAGGGCAACACGGAATCTTGCGCAACTGGTGCTGGGACCAGCGGCGATGACCTTGGCGCTGTGACCGAAGGTGCAGCAAGCGGTGCTGTGACCGGCTGAACAGCAGGTGGTGCTGGGACCATCCTGGACGCTCCCGAGGACATGAGGGTCGTAGCTACGCTCGTGGTCCAGGTGAAGGATCCGACGATGAGCGTGTAGCCGGCTTGGAAATCCATGGAAGCAGGGAAGGAAACCATCTGGATCGCCTCAAGATCTAAAACACCAACCCCTACCTGGCGCGCCACTGTTGATTACGGATAATCTTCAGTCTACCACGGGATGCCCCACGGTAGTAGAGTTTTGGCAAGGGTTACGTTTAGACCGCGATCTAGATGTTGAGGAGCAAGACGACAACCCAGACAAAAGATTTACCCAGGTTCAGGCCGCTTGGAAGCGTAATACCCTACGTCCTGCTTCTCGTGTTATCTGTGTTCTCAAGTATCGGAATACAATGAGGTGCTCAGCTCGTAGATCTGAGGACCGATCTAGGGCTGATTGAGTTGAAGATTAGATGCGTTCTAGGGGGGTCCCTGGCTGCTTTATATAGTCAGCCGCCAGGGTTACAGAGGTCGGTTACACCAAGTCGTATCCTAGGAGGACTCGAGCTATCCTAACCGATAAAGACTACTTGCGGGACAAGCTTCCTTGTACGTGATCCAAATTGAGGTCGGTTATGGACCACACCTCCGTCTTGATATCCAGCCCACTAGCCTGGTTGGCAGCAAGCTGGGCTTCGCCTGGTCTGGGCTGTCTTGCCGAGTAGCCCGAGACTACCTATGAGGGTATACGGGGTCTATCCCCCCACAGAATCCCCCTCTGAGACGGTCTCGGGGGAGGATGAGGATAGCGACGACGATGACGCCGGGTCGCGGTACGACACCACGACTTTTTTAGCGCACCTCCCTGATGTGCGGCCCCTGCTGGAGCCTATTGGTGGGGGGTCGACCTCCCAGACGTCGAGGGCAGTCTCGGTGCCCGTCGAGGGGGAGGGAGAGCCAGCAGAAAGAAGAGCCCGAGAGGGGCCTTCAGAGAGGGGATCTACCTCGCCTAGGGTCCCTCAGGGGAGGTCGGCGGCGCCGCGCCCGCGAGTCCGATCGCCTCGGACTTCGTCGATGGGCGGAACAGAAACATCGGCGTCTGAGGCCAGGGCGCTATCGTCGGGCGTGAGGACTTGAGGCCAGATATCCTTATCGGCGCAAAGGACCTCAGGCGCGCCATCAGCCCAGGCTCCAAGGAGCACCAGGCCGACCAGAGGCTCGACGAAGGGGACCTCGCAGAAGCCATCGGGTGGCTCGGGGAAGCCAGAGTCAAGGCCCTTGATTCCCCTGTCTGGGTAAGTGCCTCACCTTGCCCTTTCGACAGAGTCATCATGCTTTTTGTTCTGACGTGGTCGTTTACTACTCAGCCATAAGCGCAAGGTGGAGCTCGCGACTATGACTCCCATCAAGGCGCTCAAGTCTGGTGCCGCCCTGATGATGCGGACACCTGCCGACAACCCCGCCTGGGTCGTAAGGTACCAGGCGGCCACAGAGCGGCTCAAGACGAAGGAGGCTGCCACCAAGGCGGGTGCAAGCACTCAGGAGGTCGCCGGAGTTGGTGATGCCACGCGGGAGCCAGTGCCGGTTGAGGCAGCCCCGGGCGGTGCCAGGCTCGACGTGCCTGGTGTTGGTGGGCCAGAGCCTGGGTCAACCATGAGGACCCCGGCGACCGTTGAGGTCGGTGAGGCTGAAACATCCGTCCATGATGTGGGGTGGGCGGATGTTGAAGAGTTAGGAGAGGTGGTGGAGGCCCCGCCGGATACGGGGATGGAGGCGGAGTAGCTGGAGCTGCAACCAGCGCGGGAGGAGCTACGGCCGCAGCCGCAGCAGGACCAGCTAGAGGAGTAGGTGGCCGAGGCAGAACGGGGGGTGGTCGTGCCACCGCCCAACGTGCAGGTGGTGGCGCTAATAGATGAGAGGCCAACCCCGCCCCAAGGGTCGACTCCGGTCATAATTGACCTCACCATCGATGACCCTCCTTCCGACAAGGGGAAGCAGGAGGCGAACATCGAGGTGGTCGATGCCTCGGATCAGCCCGGTACTTCAGTAACGTCGAGGGATGACGCGGCCGAGGCATCTGCCAGGTGGCCCAATTTCATGGGGCTGGTGCTTGCACGGGGGAGGAGGAGCTCCCACGCTGGGGTCACTCGACCCTCAAGTTCAGGGATGCGTCTAACCCCAACGTCGAGCCTTTCTTCACCCTTGACGACAAGGATGAAGTGCAGCACTAGGAGTACATCGAGGGGCTCCGTAAGCACTCCGTGTAGTCCCTGTGGATGGTTGCGGACACCTTGGTGTGGGGTATGTCGGAGGCCTTTGAGGTGAGTCATGTCCATTTGTTTTTTCTGGCGTATATCCCCCTTTTCTCCTTCGTTCTGATCTTAAGCTTAACTGTGGTCAGGAACTTAAGGAGCGATCTTGCCGCAAGTCACTCTTCATTCGCCATGAAAGCGGTGTATGGGTGGCGCTTGCTCATCAACGGGCTCTAGTCGAGGAAGCTAATAAACGGCTATCCAAGAAGAGCGCTGAAGTGGACGAGCTTCGTGTCGTCCATGCAGCGGTCAGGGAGGAGGCATCGCAGGCTCGGGAGGCCAAGGCCAAGGCACGTGAAGATGCGGCCAAGGCCCAAGAGGAGGCGGCCAAGGCCCGTGAGGACCTTGCTCCGCTGTTAGCGCACGTGAAGGAGCTCGAGGAGGACGTCGCTTCAGTCAGCGACCAGCGTGACGCCCTTAACGTCTAGATCGGGATGGTGTCCGCTCGCGTTGGGACCCTAGAGAATGAGGTCGCAACGTTGAAGGGGACGGTGAAAGCCCAAGTTTGTTTTTGGTAATCAATGACACCAAGTTACTAATGCCATGTGTTAAGTGTTTTGAGTTAGGCATAAGCAACACATGTAATGAAGGTGTATGTGGCAAGGAGTGATGGCCACAAGATCACAAAGAGAATGTGCATGGACATGAAATGATGATCATGGTGGAGATGCACATAATATGATGGACATGATGATCAAGTGGAAGAGAAGGATCTAAGAGCTCAAGGCAAAGGTATAACCATAGGGTTTTCCTTTTGTCGGTCTAAGATGAGTAGAGAAGTGATTGACCGGGTTTAGGATACATAGCCGACTATCAAGAGGGGCAATCACGGTTAGCTCAGGAATCAAGTGCCACTAGATCATTGTCTTGAGCATATGCATTAGGATCTAGTAAAAGAGCTAATATAATGCCTTGAGAAATGTTTGTGAAATGCTAACACACATGCACATGGTGATTTACACATGGTGGTGTTAGCACATTTGTGAAGGCGGTGGAGTTTGAGCGGTAGAGAGGGGTTTGGGTTCCTCTCTCCATCCCGCCGAGCTTGCGAGGCGGGATTCAGCGTTTTTTGGAGAAGTGAAATGCCTATTTTCTACTGCGCCAGAAGTCGGAAAAGAAACGGAGATGAACGGAGGTCACTGTGGTGACCGGACGCTGCACCGGACACGGTCACGGCTTGACCAGCGCGTCCGGTCAGTTCATTCGGTCAGCGTGCCTAGGGTGAGTGACCGGACGCTGGTCTGGCCTGACCAGCGCGTCCGGTCAGTTCACCTGTGCGCAGAAGCATAGCGCGCGACCGGCGCATCCGGTCCTTCGCGGGACCGGCGCGTCCGGTCAGGCGTCTAGAGGGGCAGAAAGCGCAGGAGTGATGATCGGACGCTGGGCGCGTCCGGTCATATACGATCGGACGTGTCCGGTCGTGATGGGAGCTTACTGGACTCTGACCGGACGCCAGGTGGGGCGCGTCCGGTCATTCGCTAGGGCGCGTCCGGTCGTTGCTTCGCGGGCTCGCGGTGCTGAGCGATCGGCGCGTCCGGTCTATTGACCAGCGCGTCCGGTCATACGCTAGGGCGCATCCGGTCATAGCAACGGTAACTTCTGATGCACACTGTTCACGCTTGTCCTGTAGTGACCGGACGCGTCCGGTCACCCTGACCGGAGCGTCCGGTCATCCCGTTTTGAACTGTGTCGTCCGTAACGGCTAGCTGCGTACCCCTTCGTTATAAATAGACGTTGGCCGGGGTTTGAGTGGAACTCTTGCACATTTTGAGACCTAGAGACATCCTTTGAGCTAGAGAACAACCCCTCCACTCATCTCTTTGCATAGTTACACATCTTGAGTGAGATTGAGTGAGATTCAAGTGCATTGCTTGAGAGTTGCATTCTAGAGGCACTTGATCTTCGAGTTGCTACGGATTTCTTGTTACTCTTCCGTGTTTCCTGACACGGTAGACGGCTTGGAGCAGCGGAGGTGATTGAGCTCGCAATTGGAGATTGTTGGAGCCCTCACCAAGTGTTGTAAGGGGTTCTTGATCCTTCCCCACGGGAGTTCGCAAATTGGATACTCTAGTGGAGCTCGTGGCTTGGAGGATCCCCATCTTGTGTGCGGTTGTACGGCGCCCGCCGAGGGCTTGACTCTTGATAGTCGATTAGCTCGTGAACCGACAAGTGGGTGTATCACCACAATGGGGAGTAGCTTGCCGGGAAGCAAGTGAACCTCGGGATAAATTCTTGTGTCATTCTCTTCCCGAGGATTTCTCTTGTGCGATTGATTGATTGGTACTTCTCATCTCTTCACGGCGGTATAATCACTCAAAGCTTTTCTCTTGTATTACTTCTTGTTTCTTTCTAGTAGTTGTTGTTGTGTTTAGTGAATAGCTTTGTTATAGACTTGTGTAGGTGGCTTGCTTAGTTAGTTAGAGCTAGTGCATTTGCTTAGCCACCTTTCGTACTAACATGTGGATAAGTAATTCTTGTAGAAGTTTTAATTAGGCTATTCACCCCCCCCCTCTAGCCATTTGGACCTTACAAGTGGTATCGGAGCCGAGGCACCGTTTATTTGAGGCTTAACAACCTACGGTGAAAAAGAAATGACTCAATTAAGCTTACACATCAACAACACCAAGAAGGCACCTCACTTTGATGACACAAATTATGCATATTGGAAGGTTAATATGACCGCACACCTAAAGTCAATCAATAGAGAAGTGTGGAAGGTTACCAAAACAAAATTTGAGGTTGCTAATCCGGAAGCACCTACATCGGTGGAAGAGAAGAAGCTCCAATGCAATGACATTGCCATTAGTGCTCTTCATAAGGCATTAGATGACAAGACATTTGAGCAAGTGAAGAACATAGAGATTTCTCATGATGCTTGGGCCAAGCTAGAAGAAACATTTGAGGGCACCGAAGGCACAAAGACTGCTAAAGCATATATCTTGCAAGAAAAATTTTTAAGCTTCAAGATGCAAGATGATGAAAGTGTACCGGAGATGTTTCATAGGTTGCAAGTCATTGTCAATGAGCTCAAGGCACTTGGTGAGGAGGTCAAGGACAATCAATTCTCTATGAAGTTCTTGAGAAGTCTACCCAAGAGATTTGATACATTGATCACCGTATTAGTGAGGACTACATTGAAGGATTCAACTCCTCAACAAATATTTCAAGAAGTGATGACCGATGATTCATATAGAGAAGATGATGAGAAGGATGAGTTGGTCAAGAAGAAGAAGAAGGAAAATGAGAAGAAAGATGATGAAAAGAAGAAGAGTGTGGCATTCAAAGCCACCACATCCAAGGGCAAATCCAAGATTGAATCATCAAGTGATGAAGACTCAAGCTCTTGTGATAGTGATGACATTGATGAGAAGATGGCTCTTTTTGTCAAGCAATTTGGGAAATTTATGAAGAAGAAGGGCTTTCATGCAAGAAGGAGGAAGAACTCCTCTAAGAAGAATGAGCATACCATGAGATGCTTTAGATGCCATAGCAAGGACCATCTCATTGTAAAGTGTCCTTATGATAGTGATGATGAAGATGCTATCAAGAAGGAGAGAAAGAAGCAAAAGAAGAAGCAAGAAAAGAAGGAGAGCTCTTATAAGAAGAAGAATGATTCTCATGTTGCTATATGGGATAGTGATGACTCCTCAAGTGATGATGAGGATGACAACAAGAGCAAGAAGAAGGGACATGCTAGCATTGCCATCCAAGAGAAGGTCTCTCTCTTCGACACTCTATCGTGCTTCATGGCTAAGGCCGCTAAGGTATTATTCGACGATGAGAGTGATCATGATAATGCTAGTGATAGTGATAGTGATGAAGAAGAATTCACTAAAGATGAACTAATCACTATGCTAGAAGATTGCACTCAACATTTTAAAGAATCTAGAAAGGAGTGCAAGGGCTTGCTTAAGGAAAAGAAAAACCTTATGCAAAAACTTGATGAGCTTAGGGCATCTTATGAGAGTCTAAAGGTAGACCATAAGAAGCTTTAAAAGTCTCACACTAAGCTTGAAGAAGCTCATTCCTCTCTAGTTGAAAAATATGAAAACATGCCAAATAATGTTGAGAAAGCTAAAACTTGCAACATAGGCATATCATATGATATAATTGATGAAACCTTTCATAAGCCTATTATTGTTGCTCCCACTAACCCTTCATGTAGCGCATCTACATCATCCTCATCTAGTAGTGATGGTTTCACTTGTGACTCCACACTTATAGTTGAGAATGAAAATATCAAGGAGGTAAAAGAGCTCAATCACACATTAGCTAAGACTTATGGTGGTGAGGACCGCTTGCTTATGTGCTTGGGTAGCCAAAGAGCTTCTCTCTACAAAGAGGGATTGGGCTATAACCCCAAGAAAGGCAAGGCCGCTTTTGCTCCTCACAAGACTCGTTTTGTGAAGAACAATGGTAGCTATTGCAAAAGTTGCAAGCAAGTTGGTCACTTAGAGCAACAATGCATGAACAAGAAATCTAATGCTAATGTATCCTCAATTAAGTTTGATTCTTTCTATATGCTTACCAAGGGTACAATGGTGTTCATGCTAAGTTCATTGGTACACCATGGATGGGCTCAAAGAAGAAAGCCATTTGGGTACCAAAGAGCTTAGTCTCTAATCTTAGAGGACCCAAACAAGTTTGGGTACCTAAAAATAATTGATCTTGTCTTGTAGGTCAATTACAAAGCCAGAGGAAGGCATTGGGTGCTTGATAGTGGGTGCACTCAACATATGACCGGGGATTCTTGTATGTTCAAATCAATTGATACAAGTCAAAATGGTGGTTTTGATGCTATCACTTTCGGCAACAACAAGAAAGGCAAGGTCAAGGGGCTTGGTAAAATTGCTATCTCAAATGACATGAGCATTTCTAATGTGTTGCTAGTTGAGAGCTTGGATTTTAATCTTTTATCGGTGGCACAACTTTGTGATCTTGGCTTCAAGTGCATATTTGGTAGTGATGATGTTGAAGTCATAAGTGTTGATGGATCAAATTTGATATTCAAAGGATTTAGACATGGTAGCTTATACTTGGTTGACTTCAATGATAGTGAGACACAATTGACATTATTCTTGCTTAGTAAATCTAGTATGGGATGGTTGTGGCATAGAAGGCTTGGTCATGTTGGAATGAAACAATTGAACAAACTTTTGAAGCATGACTTAGTTAGAGGCTTGAAGGATGTCACCTTTGAAAAGGATAAACCATGTAGTGCTTGTCAAGCCGGCAAACAAGTTGGAAATACACATCCTAGTAAGAGTGAAATGAGCACATCAAAGGCATTTGAGCTATTGCACATGGACTTGTTTGGGCTAACTACATATACTAGCATTGGTGGCAACAAGTATGGTTTTGTGATAGTGGATGACTACACTAGATACACTTGGGTGTTCTTTCTCTATGACAAGAGTGATGTTTATGATCTATTCAAGTCTTTTGTCAAGAGGGTGCAAAATGAGTTTGAGACTACCATCAAGAAGATTAGAAGTGACAATGGTAGTGAGTTCAAGAATATAAGAATTGAAGATTTATGTGATGATCTTGGTATTGGACATCAATTCTCACCAACATACACTCCTCAATCAAATGGTACAGTTGAAAGGAAAAATAGAACCTTGATTGATATGGCTAGATCAATGCTTAGTGAATACAATATGAGTCATTTATTTTGGAGTGAAGCTATCAACACGGCTTGCTATTGTAGCAACCGTCTCTATTGCCATGGGAAGCTTGGAAAGACACCATATGAGCTATTGAATGGAAGAAAGCCCAACATTGCATATTTTAGAGTGTTTGGTTGCAAATGCTATATTCTCAAGAAAGGCACTAGATTGAGCAAGTTTGAAAAGAAATGTGATGAAGGGTTCTTACTTGGTTATTCTACCACAAGCAAAGCATATAGAGTTTGGAATCTCACAAATAGCACCTTGGAAGAAGTTCATGATGTTGAGTTTGATGAAACCCAAGGATCTCAAAATGAATCTCAAAAGCTTGATGATGTGAGAGGAGATCAATTATCAAATGCAATGAAGAACATGGACATTGGTGATGTTAGGCCAAGGCAAGTTGACGATGATGATATTCATGTGATCAACCAAAGTGTGCAAATTGATATAAATCAAGCAAGCTCTAGTGGTACTCATGATGAAGCTCAAGTTCAAGGTCAAACAAGTGAAAGCAATCAACTCCCAATACTCAAACCTACTAGCATTGCAAGAGATCATCCGTTGGATCAAATCATTGGTGGAATTCAAAGTGGTGTTCAAACTAGATCAAGGCTAGCATCCTTTTGTGAGCATTACTCATTTGTGTCACTTGAAGAACCTAAGAAATTAGAAGATGCTTTGAAGGATTCCGATTGGGTAAATGCCATGCATGAAGAACTAAACAACTTTGCTAGAAATCAAGTTTGGAAACTTGTTGAGAGGCCAAAGAACTATAATGTGATTGGCACTAAGTGGGTCTTTAGAAACAAGCAAGATCAAGATGGCATGGTTGTAAGGAATAAAGCAAGATTAGTAGCACAAGGATACACTCAAGTTGAGGGTTTTGACTTTGGAGAGACATATGCACCGGTTGCAAGATTGGAAGCAATTAGAATCTTATTAGCATATGCTTGTGCACACAACATCAAGCTCTATCAAATGGATGTCAAGAGTGCATTTCTCAATGGCTACATCAATGAAGAAGTTTATGTTGAGCAACCTCCTGGTTTTGAAGATGATAAGAAGCCCGACCATGTTTACAAGCTAAAGAAGGCATTGTATGGTTTGAAGCAAGCACATAGAGCATAGTATGAGAGGTTGAGGGACTTTCTCCTCTCTAAAGGGTTCAAGATGGGAAAGGTTGACACCACTCTCTTCACCAAGAAGCTTGGAAATGACTTGTTTGTGTTGCAAATCTATGTGGATGACATTATCTTTGGATCAACTAACCAAGACTTTTGTGAAGAGTTTGGAAATATGATGGCTAATGAGTTTGAGATGTCTATGATTGGAGAGCTTAGTTACTTCCTTGGACTTCAAATCAAGCAAATGAAGAATGATACTTTTGTAAGTCAAGGCAAGTACATCAAGGACATGATCAAGAAGTTTGGATTGCAAGATGCTAAGCAAATGAGTACACCAATGGGTACAAATGATCAACTGGGTATTGATGCTAGTGGAAACATGGTAGATCAAAAGCTATACCGGTCTATGATTGGAAGTTTGCTCTATGTCACCGCTTCTAGGCCGGATGTGATGTTTAGTGTGTGTAAGTGTGCAAGATATCAAGCTTCGCCTAGAGAAAGTCACTTAAAAGCAACCAAGAGGATATTGAGATATCTTAAGGGCACTCATGATGTTGGATTATGGTTTCCAAAGGGGTCTAACTTTGAGTTGATTGGATATTCGGACTCCGACTATGGTGGTTGCAAGATTGATAGAATGAGCACAAGTGGCACTTGTCAATTGCTTGGAATGTCTCTTGTTTCATGGTCATCAAAGAAACAAAATAGTGTTGCACTATCTACCGCCGAGGCTGAATACATAAGTGCCGGTAGTTGTTGTGCACAATTGCTTTGGATGAAGGCCACCTTGAATGATTTTGGAATCAAGTTCAAGAATGTACCATTGTTTTGTGACAATAAAAGTGCTATCAAGATGACATAAAATCCGGTTCAACATTCAAGAACCAAGCACATTGACATAAGGCATCACTTCATAAGAGACCATCAACAAAAGGGTGATATTAGCATTGAGAGCATTGGCACCGAAGATCAACTAGCCGACATCTTTACAAAGCCACTTGATGAAAAGAGTTTTTACAAGTTGAAGAATGAATTGAACATACTTGACTTCTCCAACTTGAAATGAGTGCACCCCCACATTCTTATATGACATGCCTCTCCTCCAACATAGCAAGGTAAAGTTGTTTGGCATATCATTCATACTTTGCTAAGGACATGGTTAGAACATATAGACATATTTATATGACAAATAGGCTCATTCATGAAAATCAAATGATTTTGATGTATATATGGTACCACTATTGCTTCTGTGTTTGATTGATATAGTGGTAGCATATGACATGTTTGTGGGCTTGCAAACCTAGTGTTAAATCTAGTAAACGAGCTCATAATGTGTAATTCAACATGGTCAAGATAACCCTTATACTTTATGAGGTGTGAAGAAGCTTGTCCTTGGATCAAACTGAATTACATATTCTAGGCAAGTGATCTAGATTGAACCATAATTTGGACTCCCTCATATTGATTGACTTAACTCTCACTAAAATTGACACCTTTTTTGGTGATTGTTGACAAAGGGGGAGAGAAAAGTCACAAAGATATTGCAAAGAGGAAATAAGATATAATAAGGGGGAGAGAAAGCACAAAGATAGAAAAGTCACAAAGAGGGAGAAAGATATTGTAAGGGGGAGAGAAATTAAAATTTGAGCACACAAGTAGGGGGAGCAAGCTCATAAATTATTTGTTGCATTTGTATGTGCATTAACATGATGAATTGTTGCATTGCAAAGCTTAAATTCATATTCATGATTGAATGGTGATTGCTAGAAATAGAACTTGAATGATGATTTGTTAAGAGTAGCTTAACAAGTGGTTTCTAGACACCCTTTGCTTACAATGTTGATCTCACGGGGTATTTTAGTGTTTGTGATCTTTACAAGTGATGTATTACAAGTGGTGTCTAGCTACATCGATGCTAAGGATGGTATATAAAGGCAACTCCGATTGGTATCACGCTTCAAAGGTCCATTCTATATACCTTAGCATCAATTTAATAGTAGTAACTCTCCTATAATTCAAATCCATACATACGTGCACAATTGAACCAAACTCATGGAAGCACATATGTAGGGGGAGCTAATACTATCGAAATTAAAAATTGATTTCATTTCATATCTTTGTGATGGTTGTCATCAATTACCAAAAAGGGGGAGATTGAAAGCCCAAGTTTGGTTTTGGTAATTAATGACACCAAGTTGCTAATGTCATGTGTTAAGTGTTTTGAGTTAGGCATAAGCAACACATGTAATGAAGGTGTATGTGGCAAGGAGTGATGGCCATAAGATCACAAAGAGAATGTGCATGGACATGAAATGATGATCATGGTGGAGATGCACATAATATGATGGACATGATGATCAAGTGGAAGAGAAGGATCTAAGAGCTCAAGGCAAAGGTATAACCATAGGGTTTTCCTTTTGCCGGTCTAAGATGAGTAGAGAAGTGATTGACCGGGTTTAGGATACATAGCCGACTATCAAGAGGGGCAATCACGGTTAGCTCGGGAATCAAGTGCCACTAGATCATTGTCTTGAGCATGTGCATTAGGATCTAGTAAAAGAGCTAACATAACGCCTTGAGAAATGTTTGTGAAATGCTAACACACATACACATGGTGATTTACACATGGTGGTGTTAGCATATTTGTGAAGGCGATGGAGTTTGAGCGGTAGAGAGGGGTTTGGGTTCCTCTCTCCCTCCCGCCGAGCTTGCGAGGCGGGATATGGCATTTTTTGGGGAAGTGAAATGCCTATTTTCTACTGCGCCGGAAGTCGGAAAAGAAACGGAGGTGAACGGAGGTCACTGTGGTGACCGAACGCTGCACCGGACGCGGTCACGGCTTGACCAGCGCGTCCGGTCAGTTCATTCGGTCAGCGTGCCTAGGGTGAGTGACCGGACGCTGGTCTGGCCTGACCAGCGCGTCCGATCAGTTCACCTGTGTGTAGAAGCATAGCGCGCAACTGGCGCGTCCGGTCTTTCGCGGGACCGGCGCGTCTGGTCAGGCGTCTAGAGGGGCAGAAAGCGCAGGAGTGATGATCGGACGCTGGGCGCATCTGGACATATATGATCGGATGCGTCCGGTCATGATGGGAGCTTACTGGACTCTGACCGGACGCTAGGTGGGGCGTGTCCGGTCATTCGCTAGGGCGCGTCTGGTCGTTGCTTCGCGGGCTCGCGGTGCTGAGCGATCGGCGCGTCCAGTCTATTGACCAGCGCGTCCGGTCATACGCTAGGGCGCGTCCGGTCATAGCAATAGTAACTTCTGACGCGCACTATTCACGCTTGTCCTATAGTGACTGGACGCGTCCGGTCACCCTGACCGGAGCGTTCGGTCATCCCGTTTTGAACTGTGTCATCCATAACGGCTAGCTGCGTACCCCTTCGTTATAAATAGACGTTGGCTGGGGTTTGAGGGGAACTCTTGCACATTTTGAGACCTAGAGACATTCTTTGAGCTAGAGAACAACCCCTCAAATCATCTCTTTGCATAGTTGCACATCTTGAGTGAGATTGAGTGAGATTCAAGTGCATTGCTTGAGAGTTGCATTCTAGAGGCACTTGATCTTCGAGTTGCTGTGGATTTCTTGTTACTCTTCCGTGTTTCTTGACACGGTAGATGGGTTGTGTAACACCCCAGGTGTTGATCACCAATTAAGTAATGGGTTTGAGCTCAAACATGATAGATTAGTGGAGATGACGATGCCAAGTCAAACCTATGGAGATGAGCCTAACCTAAAGTGCCTTTTCAAAGATATATGTTTGGGTGGTGTTATGGCAATATCTTCATGTGTCTCACATCACATTCTATCTATATTGATCCCTGGAAAAGTTTCATGAAGTTTGGAATCAAAAAGTCATATGAAATGATAAGTTCCATTCCTATTGGAATCTGTCCCATTAAGTTAATGGAACTATAGATCATCAACCAAACCTTGCAAACTTGTCCAAATGACTCTAGCTGAACTCTACAAGACCTTAACTACACTTAGGACACTTAATGGAACAATGTTCATGTTGATCATTTTGCCTAATTATGCTTCTAATTGGTGGTTGACCATGTATGGACCCTGGAGCCCTGTGGTTTGACCATTTCAAAAGTCTGACCTGGAAGCTTTGCATGACTGTGCACCCTTTGACAAAGTTGTGGAGAATTTTATAAGGAACAAACTTTGTTTAAGAGTCAAGTCATGAAAATGAGTGGAACATGCTCAAAAAGGGGCCCACAAGTCAGAGATAGAGCTGAATTCAGCACTTAGAAAATTAAAGCCCTGATTTCAGTGTCATCGACATTGGCATGTCACGTTCTCCAAAAATTGTTAAGTAACATGGGTAGGTCCAAATGTAAAAGTTGGAGCTCACTTGAAGGGAAAGGCCATGCAAGAAGATGGCATAAGTTGCATTTCATTTTGGCCATCAATTCTTGTAGTTGCTAATCACTGTCAACTCACTGACGCTGTCAACTTTGAGGTTAATTAGCTGCTAATACATTGCTCTAATGACTAAGGTCCTTAAACAAGAGTTGTAGGGCATCATGAAATGAACAACTTTCATAATTGGCCCATATCCAAATTCGGACCCGAGCAGGCCCAGAAATGGTCTCCAAGTCAGGCGGTTTCACGCACGCCACGTGTTCGGTGGAATGCCTCAGGGAGCGCCGCGCGTCCGGAACGTGGCCGCCATGCGCCTCCACCGCTGCCGCGCATCCCACCTTCGGCCATGCGCCCTGCGCCCGGCCGCTGATGAGGAGGGGCACCAGCACGCCCCTTCCTTCCCCTTCTTCACTCCCTTCTCCCTCTCTATTCGCGCAGAGCGCGGCCGCGCCATGGCCGGGCCGGCAGAGCTCCGGCCGCCGCTGTCGCGCCCAACGCTCCTAGCCATTGCGGTCTCTGCCATGTGCACCAGTGACTCCACCACCCTCTCCACGCACTCGTGCTCGCCTCCCTTTGCCCGCAGCACGCGCAGCGCAGAGCGCCGCCGCCATGGCCGCCATGGCCGAGCTCCGAGCCGCCACCGCCATTCTTGGCCTCCGGCCTCCCTCCGCTCGAATGAACCACCGCACCACCTCCCTCACCTCACGTTGCACCTCCCGCGCGCCTCGCATCCAGTCGCTTGACACCGGAGCACCGCCACCGCCTGCCGCCATCGTTCCTTGCCGCCGGCGCTCGTGGCCAGGGCGCCATGAGGGGTCTCCGGGGGAGCTGCTACCTCCCTTGGATGCGCGCAGACTAGGGCATCGCCATGGCCCCGCCGCTCACCGCCGGCGCCGCCCGTGCCGGCCGGAGCCGCGGGCCGGCCAACCTCCTCTGTTCCTGGCGTCCAGAGGAAGGGGACGGTCTTCCCCTCTCTCTGTCCCTCTGCGTGTGGTTGACAGGCGGGCCCGGCTGAGCAGTAGGTCCCACACGTCAGCGCCACTGGGGACTCGACTGGGGGGCGAAACCGGGTGGGCGTAGCAAATGAAGTTAGGGTGGTTTTAATCCTGATTTTGAATTTCCATTTCATGTAAATCTTCAAATATTCATATCTCATACTAGGAGACTCCAAAAATAGTAAAAGTGGACTTTTTGGAAACCTTGAGAAGAGATCTATGTAATAGAGTCATAAAAGGTTACATGTTTGTAGATGTTTTCTGATGTCTTTATTTAAGTTTTAAAATGCTCTAAAAATGCCTTTAAACTTAACCAGAGCAAGATCTGGAGTTTTAGAACTCCAAAAATAGTGATTCTTGTTTTGTTAATTTTGTGATGACTTGTACTTGCTAGGAAAAATATTAAACACACTATTTGTTCACTGTTTGCTTAGGGTTTTGATTTGACCTTGTTAAATAAGGAAAATTTCATTATATTGCTTGTTATTTTATATCTTGGGTTTTGATGCTCTAAATGATGTGAAATTTTTATGGTAGTCTTTCCAGGCTATGAATGTACTGTGGTATAAATTTCATGGCCATTGCTTACTGTATGCTCAAGTTATTGAGTTAACTTGTTATGGCTTAATAGATAGCTTATAAATAATATATAAATGATAAAATAGAAAATGTTGTTCCATTACCTTAGTATGATGTTTCTCTATCATATTGATTCATAATATGGCCTTGTGTTCACATAAAATATTGAGTGTTAAGTTTAACTTGCTCTCACATGATTTATTGCTATAGCCATTTGTCTTTTTCATAGAGGTTGTTATACATGTCCAAATGGTTTCAAATTTGGATAGTAGACTTTTGGGAGCATGTGTAGGCCTCTGTAATTTTGGTAGAATTTATTATGCACTTTTGATATGTGTTCATAATTCCACCTAATTATCTAAATAAATTAAGAAAAGGCATTAAAAGAATTTATTTAGAAATGGACACTAAGTTTTATGGTGTTTATTAGTCAGGTGTGAAATTTTGGTAAAGTTGATTTTGTCTAATTATATGTTTGCAACATAAGTTAATAATTACTTCTTGCAAATGAGGTTTCTGGACAGATCTGAGAACTTAGCAAAGTTCTTCATGATAATGTGCTTTTTGGTAAAACTTATTTATACAAAAGTTGTAGATAATTTATGTATCTAGCTTCTATTAAAATTTGGTGGTAATTGGCCAAGTAGTTTTTGAGTTATAGCTGTTTAAAGTTGGGTTACAGAATTGCTTGCTCTCTGTCTTGTTAGACCAGTTTCTGTATTTATGTAAATTCGACATGTTAAACTTTGGAATCATGCTGTGATGATTATAAATGAAATATAGATAATTTCATAAGCTTTTCATAATGTCTTCTTGCAAGTCATTTGGAGTTGTAGATCTCCAGTTATGATTAAATTACTCAGCTGTTGGTCTGATGTCCAGAAGGTAGCAATTTCTAGTTCTAGTGCTTTGATTAACTTGCCATGCTTGTGTATTGAAGTGTGACACATGTCTTTGTTGGTACTTGGTTTGTTTCCCTAGGATCTTATAATACTTGTGTCTTGATTGATGCATGTGCAATCTTCTATGTTATGCCTTTGTGAGGATTAAGTTAATTAGCTCTAGGTGTTTATGAGAACCTTGGTATGCTTGTTTGATTACTCTGTTATTGCACTTCTATGCATTCATACATATGCATTATTGCACCTCATTTAGGTACGCTAGCTGAAGCACGTGAAGGACCTGATGTGGAGCCAAACCCGAAGATGGAGTTGGTGGATCCATCCCGAAGATCGAAGGACCGGACAAGTGGTAGATTGGAAGATGCTCGCCAAGCGAACTCATCTAACATACTCTAACTTGAGTCAGATCCCAGGCAAGCCCCGGAGCATTATAAGCCTCCTATCTTTAAAGCAATTAATTCTATATATGTTATAAGTATTGTTGCATTAAGTGGTAGGAGTTGGTTGAAAACCTTGCTGCATTATATCATTCCTTGTCCAGATATATGAATCCTTAAATCCTACATAGACTAGGATCGAGTAGATGCTTAGCCCTGCTTTAAGCGGTAGAAGTCAGGTGATTTCCTGTCACCTGCGAGATATAGGGATATTCATATATGGCACGGTTGGCTATATTTGCTATCGTGGAATGGAACCATGTGTTAATAAAATGAAATGAGACCGGGCGGGATGACGATAGTGAAGCAACAAGGCATGGAGGTCTTGGGTGTGAATCTATCCCCGTCTGAGTCGTTTAAGGACCGATTCGCTGTACGTCCTTGAGTCATGTTGAACGCAGTCTAACACTTAGTTGGCCGGATAAGTCGTTCTGACCGCGAAGCCGAGTAATGTGATTCAGGCCGGGAATCGAATGGTAGGTTGCTTCTTGGAGGAGAGAAAGGATGTGCTTGGGGACATTGGTGTGAGACCAAGGGGGGGTTAGAGTCCCTATCACCTGGCAGAGTGTCGCCCTTGGGGTCGCGACATCATTCGGACCCGTGATTCCTGAATCATATGAAAAGGTGACTTGTGCGACCCTGGCAGGGGCTTGCGCGGTGAGTGTTAGAAATACCCCTCCAGCTGGATAGGAATTCGATTCGAATCGCCGTCGCTCCCGGTTAGTGAGCACTTGACTTGAGCAGCGGCAACATAGATTCCATTAAATTGAACGGATGGTTAATTGGATCACGATGGAAAGGTTGCCTCAATCTATACCTGCTATGGTTAATATTGTTTGCTCCTAATAAAGTGAGTGCTCTAGTACAGGTTCTAATATAGATGTTAGGTTAATGATAATTAACTTGATGATTAAGCATTAATAATTGATCATCTATATTAAGCTTTTATGCAAAATGTTGTCAAGCTAGCCCCACTTTATATCAGCCTTGCATGATCCTTGGTGTCACCTTATTTTTGGTTTCTGACGGGTAAGTCTAGCTGAGTACTTTGTCGTACTTAGGGTTTTATCCCCACTTGTTGCAGGTTGTGATGTATCATGGCGACTGCAAGAGTTGGTTGGCTCCTGCCATAGAGGCGGAGTGTGATCATGGGCATGATCCTTCTGAGCTACCTTATCTCTAATGCTTTTGTTGGAAGTCGACCGTGGTACTGGCATGTATTTGAAATAAGATTTATGTTAGTTTTAAATTACTTTGCTTCCGCTACTTTTGAACTTAAGTTGTAATAACTTTGTTGAACTCCGATGTATATTGAATTACTTGTGAAATGGTTGTAACATGTGACTTGTTATGTTGAATCACTACGATCTTGGCTTGTATGTTGGTTGGTTTGAAATCCCTCGTGATTTCATTGGACTACCGGAGTTATATGGGCTCAAGTGCGAGAATTTGATCACTCCCGTGATTGTTTTTGTACTTGTGCTCTTATAATTTGGACGGTTCTGTTACAGCTTGGAGCAGCGGAGGTGATTGAGCTCGCAATTGGAGATTGTTGGAGCCCTCACCAAGTGTTGTAAGGGGTTCTTGATCCTTCCCCGTGGGAGTTCACAAATTGGATACTCTAGTGGAGCTCGTGGCTTGGAGGATCCCCATCTTGTGTGCGGTTGTGCGGCGCCCGCCGAGGGCTCGACTCTTGATAGTCGATTAGCTCGCGAACCGACAAGTGGGTGTATCACCACAACGGGGAGTAGCTTGCCGGGAAGCAAGTGAACCTCAGGATAAATTCTTGTGTCATTCTCTTCCTGAGGATTTCTCTTGTGCGATTGATTGATTGGTACTTTTCATCTCTTCACGGCGGTATAATCACTCAAAGCTTTTCTCTTGTATTACTTCTTGTTTCTTTCTAGAAGTTGTTGTTGTGTTTAGTGAATAGCTTTGTTATAGACTTGTGTAGGTGGCTTGCTTAGTTAGTTAGAGCTAGTGCATTTGCTTTGCCACCTTTCGTACTAACATGTGGACAAGTAATTCTTGTAGAAGTTTTAATTAGGCTATTCACCCCCCTCTAGCCATTTGGACCTTACAGACGGTCCGAGAGAGGGACGAGGCTCTCTCGGGCACTGGTCGGGAGATCGAGACGTTGAGGGCGACGGTCCGCGATAAGGAAGAGGCTCTTCAGGCAGCGGTGAAAGCGAGGTCGTGGGTTGGCAGACCCACGCTGAGGGTAAACCTTTTGTCGCATTTTGACCTTGGCCTTGAGGTCCCAAGTCTTTGCTAACTTGGTGTTTGCATTTTAGAGCTAGAAAAGCAGCAACACACGGTCCAGGCGACCTCGCAGCTCGGTAGCCCTCGAACCTTAGGGTGCACCTGCGGCCTCATCGACTATGTAAAAGTTCACTTGTTTTTGAAAAAATGCAAGTTTTTTGGGGACATGACATGGGGGGTTCCCCCCTTGCAGCCCCCGAGGGAGGTTCAACTCTAAGAAAACAGGGTCAATCATTCCTGGTTTTTATGAATGAATGCTTTGAACACTGATGTATTCTTTATTTTATCATGGGATTACGAAATAATTTACAGAGCCTCGAGGCTTTAGGGGAAAAAGTGACATAGCTGTTTGATGTTCCATGCGTTGGTGAAGATTTTGCCTCTTTCATTCGATAGCTTGTAGGTGCCGGGTTTCAATACTTCCGCGATGATGTATGGCCCTTCCCATGGCGGAGTAAGCTTGTGTCGTCCTTTGTTGTTCTGGCTTCGCCGGAGCACTAGGTCACTGACGTTGAGGTCTTGTCTGCGGACGTGTTTGTCGTGGTAGCATCGGAGACTTTGCTGATACCTTGCAGAGTGTAACAAAGCCACATCGCGAGCTTCCTCGAGCTGGTCAAGGGCGTTCTCTCTTCTAGCGTCATTGTTTTGCTCGTTGTAGGCTTTCAGCCTCGGGGATCCATATTCTACATCGGTTGGGAGCATAGCCTCGGACTCGTAGACTAAGAAGAACGGAGTGAACCCCGTGGCTCGACTCGGCGTCGTTCTTAGGCTCCATAGGACTAAGGGGAGCTCAGCGGCCCATTTTCTATCGTGTTTGTTTAGTTTGTCGAAAATTCTCGGCTTTAGGCCTTGTAGAACCATGCCATTGGCACGCTCTACTTGGCCATTTGTTTTTGGATGAGCTACGGCTGACCAGAGCACACGGATGTGATGGTTGTCACAGAAATCCAGAAACTTTTTGCCAGTAAATTGGGTGTCGTTGTCCGTGATGATGCTGTTAGGAACCCCAAAGCGGTGAATGATGTCGGTGTTCGATAAGAACAGGGGAGGTTGTCGAATGATGGCCCGGTCATCGGTAGCCCCACCCAACTGGCAAGCTAAACGGAAGTCAGTGAGCCAAAGTTCGGGTTTGGTTTTGCCGTTATACTTGGTAAGAGTCGTGGGGGGAGGGGGCGAAATCGAGCTGAAAGTAGTGTTTCGCGAATGGGCTTGCTGAAGACTTGAGGGCCTGGTGGCTCGGGTGAAGGGCTTCGATCCTTCGAGCTATCGTAGCGTCTACATCGTCACCACTATTACGCCTTCGGCGCTCGTTGATGCTGTCACGGGCATCTCGAGGTCCGCGGTTGTCGACGATGCGTTCACGGATAGAGGTCATCTTGTTCCGCTGGGGGGTGGGCTCGGGATGAACCGAGGCCTCTCTCTCCTGTTGAGAGGGCTCTGCAGGCTGCTCCGAGGCAAGCCCGCATCGCCTCGAGGCGAAACTCTCGGCTTGTTGCATGGCAGCGGCCTCGAGG
Organism: Saccharum hybrid cultivar R570; assembly: GCA_038087645.1. Lineage (NCBI taxonomy): Eukaryota > Viridiplantae > Streptophyta > Magnoliopsida > Poales > Poaceae > Saccharum > Saccharum hybrid cultivar. Next base: position 1,407,452 of record JAQSUU010000059.1, read on the forward strand.
AGTCCTCGGATTTCATCGCGGGCCCGACAGGCCTCGATGTTCGATGGCTCGGGCATGTTACGAAGAAGCATGGCGACTGCGATAATATTCTGGCTGGCTCAGCCAAAGACCGGGGGTTCGCCTGCTTGATCCTCGATGATGCGATGATTGACGTCGTGAGCTCTTTCTCGAGCTCCTCCACCGTGTGCGCGTGCCGCGCGCTCGTGCTCGAGGGTTTGTTGAAGTAGGCGCATATTTTCTCGTTCCTCAGTGAGCCCGTCCTATAGTTCATGAATTTGCTCGAGTTGCATTCCTTGGTCCGCAAGGAATTGAGCTTCATCCCGTGCAGCAGGGGGCTCAACCTGAGGTGGCATGGCGTTCCTTCCTCTAACGGCTGCCTCATCCTCTGAATCTGACGTGATAGCCCCATCGATATTGAAGCATTTGTGAGTCGGGTCGTAGGTGTCATCGGCACAGTCGGAGTCCAGAGTGCCGAGATAGTAGTATAACGGGTGCATGTGAGGTCGTGCATCTCTGAGGTTGTGACGATGAAAGATAGTCACACAGAGCTCTGTATCCGGGGTCTTCGTGGAGTCCAGGTACTCGGAAGCTGGCGTGGATGCAACGAGGTTGAGGGTGGAACGTAGATGATGTCCGGGGAGTTCCTCGTAAGCGCTCATGCTAGAGCTTATAGAAGAAGCAGACGTCTGGGCAATCAGGTCTAGCCCATATGAAAATGCCAGTGGGGGCATGGTTCCTGGTACCGGAGCAATCGAACTGGCTGGTGGTGGCGCCGTGTCGGGCGATGGAGTGATAGGACACCCCGTCGGCATCTTACCCTTAGCCAAGCTCATCCTACACAAATCCTCAGTGAGGAAATCCGTGTCAGCGTCCGGCTGAGGGGCGCCAGATCGGGGAATACCGTCACCCCCCGCGAGGTGATAACGTCGTCGCCTGGCGACACGTGCCTGACGAGAGCGACGGTACCGGCGCAGCGCCCCCCAGGCTAGGAGAGCTCATGGTCACCGTCGGTTGGGCGCCTGGGCGGGAGGAGGACCATGTTGTAGCCGTGGCCAAGAGACATGAACTCCAAGCTCCCAAACCAGATCACCATGGCCAACGGAAGTGGACGTTCGGAGTCAGCCATCCAGAAAAATGGCGGGAAAACGATGTTGGCACGCAACTTCCCCTACCTGGCGCGCCAACTGTCGGTGTTCGGGCCCTTGGGGATCCTAAGCCAATGAGTGAATTTGTGCTATGTGTCCCTAATCTAGATGGTGATGCAAAGGGAATACACAGGGGGTTTATCCTGGTTCGGGCGAAAGAAGGCCCTACATCCAGCGGGGGGGGGGGAGTATTGTATTTCCTTGCACCAAAGTGCTTGCGTAGGGGTTACAAGCTGTGAGAGAGGGAGCCGATCCCAGGTCTTGGAGAGAAAGTGAGAGTACAAAGGAGATTGCTTGAGATGTTGATCTTCTACGGTGGGATGATGACTTGGTTTTCCTTTTTTTTCTCTTTCTCCTCGTAGAGTCCCCTGCCTTCCCTTTTATAGGGTTAAGAGGAGGCAAAGACACCGGGGGATGTCTTAGAAGTGAAGTTCTATCGAGCGCTGTGGAAGTTGCTATAGCGACGTGTCCCGGGAATGTGCGGCCATCCCTGGACACCATGGTGACGTAAAGGATGAGACGGTGAAGAGACCTCGCGTCCTGTGGCGTGCAGGCCTTGCTTCTTTGTTGACCGGTGGTTATGAAAGGTCTTGATGGCTAGAGGGGGGTGAATAGCCTATTAAAAATTTCTACAAAGACAAGCTAAACAAGTTTATCAATAAAACAAATAGCGAGATGCGAGTTTTGCTTAGCCTACGGGGTGTTTGCAAGCCACCTAACCAATTCACAATTCTAGTATATTTGCACTCAACCGCACAAGTCAAACCGCACAATTTAACTACAACTAAAGCTAGCTAGCTACTCAAGCTAAGAGTTACACTAACAAGCTAGCAAGGTAACTAAGAAATTAATACAAGAGAGAGTTAGGAGGGTATCACCGAGAGGCGAAGTATTGAGCCAACCAATCAATATGATCAAGAGATGAATACCACAATATACAACCACCGGGATCGATCAAATACAATAAGAATGATAACACGAAGATTTATCCCGAGGTTCACGTGCTTGCCGGCACGCTAGTCCCCGTTTTGTCCCTCTTCACCACGTGGTTCGGTGGCTAATCGGTCACACACCGAGCCTCTCAAAAGGCACCACAAGAACCTGCCAAATGGCAAAAGGTTGCAATGATACGAAGCAATTCACTAATGTTGCCTTTGGAGCTTCGTCGAGGTAAAACCCCTCACAATCACCGGAGGTGGCCAAGAACAAACACCAACTCTTGCCAACGCCTCCAAGCTGCTCCAAGGCGTCTAGGTGGCGGCAACCACCAAGAGAAACAAGAATCCTGCAGCAAATCAACCACCAAGTGCCAACTAGATGCAATCTCGCAATGCAAATGCACTTGGATCACTCAATCTCACTTTGAATATGCAAAGAAGCAAGAGAGATGAGTGGGAGGGGAGTTGCTTAGCTCAAAGTGCTCACAAGTATGTCAAATGTTCGAGAGATAGAGCCTTGAGCCGGCCAACGAGTATTTATAGACGTACCCCTTCGAATAGAGCCGTTAGAAACTTAAACAGCCGAAATCGTGCTGACCGAATGCGCTGGTCCAACTGACCGGACGCGCCGGTCGCCCAACGGCTAACACATGAAACACTGACCGGACGCGCTGGTCCAAACGACCGGACACGCCGGTCGCACAACGGCTAACTACGAAGCAACGACCGGACACGCTAGAAACGACCGGACGCGCTGGGAACGACTGGACGCGCTGGTCCCGTGAGTGACCGGACGCGCTGGTCGCCTGAGCAGCGCTCAACAAAACAACGACCGGACGTGCTAAAGAAACATGACCGGACGCGACAGTGCCAGCGTCCGGTTACATTCCAGTAAGCTCCCTGAACGACCGGACGCGTCCGATCATCAGTGACCGGACGCGCCTCGCGTCCGATCATCGAACTGAAAAACGTGCACACACTGAACACTAACCGGACGTGTCCGATCATGCAAGGACCACGTCCGGTTCAGCGTCCGATCACCTCTGTGACCTCCGTTCGCCTCCATTTCTTTTCTGGACTTCCGGTGTAGTGGAAAATAGTCGTTTCAACTTCTCGAAAACGCCTGAATCCCGCCTCGCAAGCTCGGCGGGAGGGAGAGAGGATCCTAAACCCTCTCTACCGCTCAAACTCCACCGCCATCGCAAACGTGCCAACACCACCAAGTGATCTCGTCAAGTGTGAGTGTGTTAGCATTTTCACAATCATTTTTTGAGGCGATATTAGTTCTATCCAAATGCATATGATCATGAAATGCACATCTAGAGGCACTTAGGAGTTCAATAGCCGCGTCATTCCCCTCTTTATAGTACGGCTATCTATCCTATAATGTAACCACACCCACTAGGTGTCTTGGTTACTAAAACACAACCCTTAAGCATATACCTTTTCCTTGATCACGTAGGGTTGCGTCCAAATCCAAGTGTGGCCATTATGATCACCATGTCCATCTTGCCACCAACCTTGGAATGTACTAATCCTCATATGCTACATACAACTTAGGCATAGGATTAGTACTTAGGCATTGTCACTAATTACCAACACCAAACATAGGACTTTCAATCTCCCCCTTGTTGGTAATTGGTGACAAACCTTTCACAAAGATATTATGATAAAATTTTGATTGAACCCATGTCACATTGTTCAAGTATATTACCATGTGTAAGAATTATGGACATGTGATCATGAATTCAAATAGATAGCAATGGCTCCCCCTACATGTATGCTATATGTTTGGATTTTGGAAGTATACATGTTAGATAGGAAAGTATAGGAGCATTGACTACCAATAGGTGCTAAGTGTTTAAGATTATAGACCTTTGAAGCGTGATACCATCGGAGTAGCCATAAACACCATCTTAGCACCTTGTGTAGTTAGATACCACTTGGAAAAGCACAAACATAACTAGAAACCTCATGAGATCAACATTATAAGCAAGGCTCTAGTACCAATTTGAAAAACATGAAGCAAGAAAAATCTAACTACTTCCTATTCATGCTAGTACCTCAATACATCATTCAAATTATACTAGCAAGTCACCACACAAGCAATGTATCGGAGAAAAAGAAATGCATAACTATACATCATACATATGAAGTGCACATGTAAATGCAACATTCATGTTTAAGAGCTTGCTCCCCCTACTTGTGTGCTCAAAATTTTAGTTGATCCCCTTTTTTTATCAATTCTCCCCTTTGTGCTTCTCCCCCTTTGAGTTCTATCTTTGTGAACAACATTTTCTCCCCCTTTGGCACCAATTGACCACAAGGAGCAAACTTTAGATAGATTATCATGTTGAAATATGGGATGAGGATCAAGTTTGTGATTCAACCTAGATTGCTTGAATAAATAAAATACTTCGGTTTGATCCAAGGGCAAGCTTCTTCACACCTCATTAGAAGGGTTATCATGCACCATGTTGAAGCAAATATTTAGACAAGTGATCTAGATTAAACACTTAGGATCACAAGTTACTTAAACCAGTTATATGCTACCATTAGATCATACAAGTCATGGAAACAATAGTGGCACCATATAAACTTTAAATTCATTTGATTTTCATGAATGAGCCTAGAACATGTAAATTATGACTAGATGCACTAAACAAGTCCTTAGCATAGAATGTATGACATGTCAACCAATTGTACCTTGGGGCTCGAAGGAGAGGCATGTCATATATGGAGGTGCATCAACTCATGTTGGAGAAATCAAGTATGTTCAACTCATTCTTTAGCTTGTGAAATCTCTTCTCATCAAGTGGCTTGGTGAATAGATCGGCTAATTGATCTTCGGTGCCCACACTCTCAATAGCAATGTCACCTTTTTATTGATGATCTCTAATAAAGTGATGGCGAACATCAATATGCTTTGTTCTTTGATGTTAAACTGGATTGTTGGTTAGCTTCACGACACTTTCATTGTCACATAGCAATGGCATATTCTTGAAATTGATTCCAAAATCCTTCAATGTCGCCTTCATCCACAAGATTTGTGCACAACAACTACCCACGGCGATGTATTCGGCCTCGGCGGTAGATAGTGCAATACTATTTTGCTTCTTGGATGACCATGAGACAAGTGATCTTCCCAACAATTGACAAGTACCAGAAGTGCTCTTTCTCTCCACTTTGTCACCGGCATTGTCAGAATCCGAATATCCAACTAGCTCAAAGCTTGCACCCTTGGGATACCATAATCCAACATCTTGTATATGCTTTAAGTACCTCAATATTCTTTTTGTTGCCTTCAAATGACTTTCTCTTGGTGAGGCTTGAAATCTTGCACACATGCATACACTAAACATCACATCGGGCCTTGATGCCGTCACATAGAGTAGGCTACCAATCATTGATCTATATAGCTTTTGATCCACCATGTTGCCACTCTTGTCACTATCCAAACTTCCACTAGTGCCCATTGGGGTTGTAATACTCTTTGCATCTTCCATGCCAAACTTCTTGAGCATATCTTTGATGTACTTAGTTTGGCTCACAAATGTACCTTCTTTCATTTGTTTGATTTGAAGTCTAAGAAAGAAACTAAGTTCACCAATCATTGACATTTCAAATTCCTTTGCCATCATTTTTCCAAACTCATCACAATAATCTTGATTGGTTGAACCGAAAATGATATCATCAACATATATTTGCAACACAAACAAGTCTTTTCCAATCTTTTGGTGAATAGTGTTGTATCAACTTTGCCCATGACAAATCCTTTAGATAGCAAGAAGTCCCTCAATCTTTCATACCATGCTCTAGGTGCTTGCTTCAATCCATACAAAGCCTTCCTTAACTTGTATACATGATTGGGTTTCTTATCATCTTCAAAACCGGGAGGTTGCTCCACATACACCTCCTCTTGAATGTACCCATTGAGAAATGCACTCTTCACATCCATTTGATATAGCTTGATATTATGTGCACAAGCATATGCAAGTAAGATCCTAATTGCTTCCAATCTTGCAACCGGGGCATAAGTTTCACCAAAGTTAAGACCCTCTATTTGTGTGTAACCTTGAGCCACTAGTCTTGCTTTGTTCCTTACTACTATTCCATCTTGATCTTGCTTGTTGCGAAAGACCCATCTTGTTCCAATGACATTGTGATCCTTAGGCCTTTCAACTAGTTCTCATACTTCATTTCTCTTAAAGTTGTTGAGCTCTTCATGCATTGCATTTACCCAATCCGGATCTCTCAATGCTCTATCAATGTCCTTGGGTTCTTCCATTGACACAAAAGAAGAGTGACCACAAAATGATGTCAATCTTGATCTAGTTTGAACTCCTCTTTGTATGTCACCAATGATAGAATCCAAAGGATGGTCTCTTGCAATGTTAGTTGGTTGAAGCACTTGGACTTGATTGCTTGGATATTGATGTTGATCATGAGTTAGAGATGATGAACTAGCCATATGTTGATCTTGTTGCACTTGAGATGATGTACTAGCTTGATTTTGCATTAGAGAACCACTAGCTTGTGTAATTGGACTTTAGAGCACTTGATCTTTGTCATCCACATCAATCACTTGCTTTGGTCTAATATCACCAATATCCATTTCACTCATAGCATTAGTCAATTGAGTTTCTCTCACATCATCCAAGTTATCTTTCTCATCTTGAGAACCATTTGTTTCATCAAACTCAACATCATGTACTTATTCAAGTAAACCACTAGCCAAATTCCAAACTCTATAAGCTTTGCTAGTAGTGGAGTAACCAAGTAGGAATCCTTCATCACATTTCTTCTCAAATTTGCTTAATCTAGTGCCCTTCTTCAAGATGTAGCATTTGCAACCAAATACCCTAAAATATGCAATGTTGGGCTTTCTTCCATTTAAGATCTCATATGGTGTCTTCTCTAGAAACTTGTGGCAATAGAGACGGCTGCTATAAAAGCAAGCCGTGTTGATTGCTTCGGCCCAAAATGAATGACTCACATTATACTCATTCAACATTGATCTAGCCATATCAATTAAGGTTCTATTCTTCCTCTCAACTAGGCCATTAGATTGAGGTGTATACTTGGCCGAGAATTGATGTTTGATTCCAAGCTCCTCACATAGCCCATCAACTCTTGTGTTTCTAAACTCACTTCCATTGTCACTTCTCACTTTCTTGATTGTGGTTTCAAACTCATTTTGCACTCTCTTGATGAACTTCTTGAATATGTCAAATACATCACTTTTGTCCACAAGAAAGAATACCCATGTATATCTAGTGAAATCATCCACAATCACAAAGCCATACTTGTTGCCACCAATGCTTGTGTATGTAGTTGGCCCAAATAAATCCATGTGCAACAACTCAAATGCCTTGGAAGTACTCATGATGCTTTTCAATGGATAAGTGTTGCCTACTTGCTTTCCGGCTTGACATGCACTACATAGCTTATCTTTCTCAAATGTGACATCCTTCAAGCCTCTAACTAAGTCATGCTTCACTAACTTGTTCAATTGCTTCATGCCAACATGACCAAGTCTTCTATGCCATAACCAACCCATACTTGATTTGGTGAGCAAACATGTTGAAAGTTGAGTGTCACTAGCATTGAAATCAACCAAGTATAGATTCTCAAATCTAAAGCCTTTGAAGATCAAGTTAGAGCCATCAACACTAACTATCTCCACATCATCAACACCAAATATGCACTTAAAACCAAGATCACACAATTGAGCAACCGACAACAAGTTGAAATTGAGCTTTTCAACTAGTAGCATATTGGAGATGCTATGATCATTTGATATTGCAATCCTTCCAAGAGCCTTTACATTACCCTTGCTATTGTCACCAAATATGATACTATCAATGCCACTATCATTTGATTTGAGAGAGTTGAACATTCTTGAATCACCGGTCATATGTTGAGAGCACCCACTATCAAGCACCCAATGTCTTCCTCCGGCCTTGTAATTTACCTACAAAACAAATTAATGTCTTTTAGGTACCCATACTTGCTTGGGTCCTTGGAGGTTAGTCACTAAGCTCTTTGGTATCCAAATGGCCTTCTTCTTTGGGCCCACAATTGGTGTACCAACAAACCTAGCATGCACACCTTTCTCACCCTTGGTAAGCACATAACAAGAATCAAAAGGAATGTAAGGTACATTAGCATTTTTCTTGTTCTTGTTCATTTTATTGCAATTAATCTCTAGATGCCCAACTTGCTTGCATCTATTGCAATAATGACCATTGCCCTTCACAAAGCGAGGCTTTGGAGTAGCAAAGGCCGCCTTGCCCTTCTTGGGAGTATAGCCTAATCCCTCTTTATTAAGAGAGAACCTTTGGCTACCCAAGCATTTTAGCAAGCAGGCATCCCCACCATAGGCATTGCCTAATGCGCGGGTGAGATCATCCACCTCTCTCTTGAGAGTCTCATTCTCAATCACAAGTGATGAATCACTAGTAGTAGAGATAGGGTTGGTTGTGGTGGATGATGATGAGCTACATGAAGCATTAGTAGGACCAACAAATAAAGAATCATCAATAATATCACATGTTAGTCCAATGTCACAAGTGACAATCACTTGCTCCTCCTTAGCTTTCTTCATGAGCTTCTCCAACTTGAGGTCCTTTTCCTTGATGAGCTCAAGTAAAGTGGAGTGGGCTTCCTTAAGCCTAGTGTGAGCAATTTCAAGATCCTCGTGGTCTTCCTTTAGACACTTCCGAGAAGCCTCTAGCTCATCAAAGGATTTCCTAAGAGCTTTGAGCTCTTGTTCAATTCCTTTGCACTCCTTACTTTTTTTAGAGCAACAAGCTCCTCTATCAAGGCATCATTTTCATTGCTCTTGGCAATGAGCTCTTGTTCCAAGATTTTGTATTTCTTGGTTGTCCTCTTGTAGCCCTTGCTCATTTGATCTATTATGCCCAATAGATCATCCTTGGAGTAGTCCTCATCCTCCTCATCATCACTCCTACAATCATCACTAGCACAAGAATCATCATCACTATCATCATATTTTACCTTTGTAGGCTTGGCCATAAGGCATGTTGATGTAGTGTCGAAGATGGATGGCTTGTTGGAGAGGGCGATGTTTGCAATGGCTCACCGAGTGGTCCTCTCATCATCACTAGAGCTTTCATCATCATCACTATCGGAGTTATCACTATCCCAAGTGACTATATAACCACCACCCTTCTTCTTCTTGTTGAAAGTGAAGCTCTCCTTTGCTTTCTTCTCATTCTCTTTCTTATCCTTCTTGTTCTTCTTGAGCTTCAAGTCCCCATTATGAAATCTCTTATCTTCATAGGGGCAATCCGCCACTATGTGATCGGGGCTATTGCAATTGTAGCAAAGGGTCTTTGCCTTTATAGTGTCTCTTCTCTTCCTTGCCCCATATCCTTTCTTCTTCATGAACCTTCTCATCTTATGCACAAGGAGGGCCATGGTCTCATCATCGAATGGATCATCATCATCACTCTCCACCTTGCTCTTACCCTTAGAGGATGAAGCCTTGAATGCAATGGGCTTCTCTTGCTTGACCTTGGTCTCCTTCTTCTCTTCTACCTCATCTTCATCATCATTGTATTGGGCATCGGTCATTATATCTCCAAGCACATTGGTTGGTTTGACCTTATCCAATTCCTCTCTAAAGATCATTCTTCTCAAGGTGGCAAACTTCTTGGGTAAGCATATCAAGAACTTGTGTGAGAAGTCCTTGTCCTCAACCTTCTCCCCAAGCCCCTTGAGATCATTGACAATGACTTGGAGCCTATAGAACATCTTCGGGATGGATTCATCATCCTTCATCTTGAATGTGGAGAACTTGTCCTTGAGCATATATAGTTTGGCACTTTTTACCGTTGAAGTGCCTTCATATGTTTCTTCAAGCCTTATCCAAAGCTCATTTGCCTTTTCAAGATCTTTGATTTGCTCAAATACTTTGTCATCAATGGCACGATAGATTATGTCAAGTGCCGCCGTATTGCATTGTTTGTTGATGCGGTCATTGGGAGTGAGGTTTTCCTCATTAAGAATGATGTATCCTTCTTTGGTCACATCCCAAACCTTCTCATGTATATTGCCTAGATATTGCTTCATCTTCCTTTTCCAATGATCAAAGAAAGAGACACCATCAAAGAATGGAGGCTTGCCATTTACATGATTGAACATAACTTGAGCCATCTTACACCGAGGTTGTTAAGCCTTACAAACGGTGACCATGGCTCCGATACCACTTGAAAGGTCTTGATGGCTAGAGGGGGGTGAATAGCCTATTAAAAATTTCAACAAAGACAAGCTAAACAAGTTTATCAATAAAACAAATAGCGAGATGCGAGTTTTGCTTAGCCTACGGGGTGTTTGCAAGCCACCTAACCAATTCACAATTCTAGTATATTTGCACTCAACCGCACAAGTCAAACCGCATAATTTAACTACAACTAAAGCTAGCTAGCTACTCAAGCTAAGAGTTACACTAACAAGCTAGCAAGGTAACTAAGAAATTAATACAAGAGAGAGTTAGGAGGGTATCACCGAGAGGTGAAGTATTGAGCCAACCAATCAATATGATCAAGAGATGAATACCACAATATACAACCACCGGGATCGATCAAACACAATAAGAATGATAACACGAAGATTTATCCCGAGGTTCACGTGCTTGCCGGCACGCTAGTCCCCGTTGTGTCCCTCTTCACCACGTGGTTCGGTGGCTAATCGGTCACACACCGAGCCTCTCAAAAGGCACCACAAGAACCTACCAAATGGCAAAAGGTTACAATGATACGAAGCAATTCACTAATGTTGCCTTTGGAGCTTCATCGAGGTAAAACCCCTCACAATCACTGGAGGTGGCCAAGAACAAACACCAACTCTTGCCAACGCCTCCAAGCTGCTCCAAGCCGTCTAGGTGGCGGCAACCACCAAGAGAAACAAGAATCCTGCAGCAAATCAACCACCAAGTGCCAACTAGATGCAATCTCGCAATGCAAATACACTTGGATCACTCAATCTCACTTTGAATATGCAAAGAAGCAAGAGAGATGAGTGGGAGAGAAGTTGCTTAGCTCAAAGTGCTCACAAGTATGTTAAATGTTCGAGAGATAGAGCCTTGAGCCGGCCAACGAGTATTTATAGACGTACCCCTTCGAATAGAGCCGTTAGAAACTTAAATAGCCAAAATCGTGCTGACCGGACGCGCTGGTCCAACTGACCGGACGCGTCGGTCGCCCAATGGCTAACACATGAAACACTGACCGGATGCGCTGGTCCAAACGACCGGACGCGCCGGTCGCACAACGGCTAACTGCGAAGCAACGACCGGACGCGCTGGGAACGACCGGACGCGCTGGTCCCATGAGTGACCGGACGCGCTGGTCGCCTGAGCAGCGCTCAACAAAACAACGACCGGACGCGCTGAAGAAACATGACCGGACGCGACTGTGCCAGCGTCCGGTTACATTCCAGTAAGCTCTCTGAACGACCGGACGCGTCCGATCATCAGTGACCGGACGCGCCTCGCGTCCGATCATCGAACTGAAAAACGTGCAGACACTGAACACTGACCGGACGCGTCCGATCATGCAAGGACCGCGTTCGGTTCAGCGTCCAGTCACCTCTGTGACCTCCGTTCGCCTCCGTTTCTTTTCTGGACTTCTGGTGTAGTGGAAAATAGTCGTTTCAACTTCTCGAAAACGCCTGAATCCCGCCTCGTAAGCTCGGCGGGAGGGAGAGAGGATCTTAAACCCTCTCTACCGCTCAAACTCCACCGCCATCGCAAACGTGCCAACACCACCAAGTGATCTCATCAAGTGTGAGTGTGTTAGCATTTTCACAATCATTTTTCGAGGCGATATTAGTTCTATCCAAATGCATATGATCATGAAATGCACATCTAGAGGCACTTAGGAGTTCAATAGCCGCGTCATTCCCCTCTTTATAGTACGGCTATCTATCCTATAATGTAACCACACCCACTAGGTGTCTTGGTTACTAAAACATAACCCTTAAGCATATATCTTTTCCTTGATCACGTAGGGTTGTGTCCAAATCCAAGTGTGGCCATCATGATCACCATGTCCATCTTGCCACCAACCTTGGAATGTACTAATCCTCATATGCTACATACAACTTAGGCATAGGATTAGTACTTAGGCATTGTCACTAATTACCAACACCAAACATAGGACTTTCAGGTTGGTCGAGGCTGGATCGAGGTGGGTCGACAGGGAATGGATAAGGCCGAGCCCCGAGAATTTTAGGGTACAACACTCGTCGTGATCCCCTTCAAGGGGGATCAGTGATGGAACAGTGCACGTAATGGCGTGTGCAGTGACGAGTTTTCACCGCCCATCCCAGGATGGGCAGTAAAAAGTGGGATTTGACACTGGTACTGCTTCCATGCTGGCGGTGCTGTAGCCATGGGGGTAGAAAGTGGTTGACGGTTGCATTAAATGCTTTGACTTTTGTCTGAGAGTTGGTGGGTGAGACGGGTCGACCGGCTCAACCCAGGGTCGTATGAGTCGGAGATTTCCCTGTGGTCGAGGCATCCCGTCAAGCAAGCCTCGTGCGAGTCGGCACACGGTCGAGGCGTTCCATGCGTGGTTTTGACTCGTTCTTCCTACGTGGGCGGATCCTTTGGCGTGGTTTTCTCAGGGGTTTGTCTTTTTTAGTCGTTGAGTGTGGGTACCCCATGTTTAGGTACTCAATAAGTTTCTTTGATTGTGTCTGCTCAAGTTATCACGTGTGTGAAACTTAGATCTGCTATAGGGCTCCCTGCATGGCTACATGGTTATGTGTTTGTTCTCAAGCCCTGTCCCTATTGGTATTACCTCTTGTTAGTCTTTTGTGCACAACAGGACGTGTAATTTCAGATGACGGATGATCAAGTTTACTGATTCTAGTATTTTGTTTTGGCTGCTAAATTGAGAAATTCCACCTTCCCCTCCCATTTTGACCAGCAACTAATATGAGGCTTCAAACACCCAGTGGTTTACCGACCGTAATAGCGAGAGGATGTTGTTTTCAGGCTTCTTTTCCCCATTAAATATATTTGGATATGTAAATTTAACATCGAATTCTGAAACGAACGTGTAAAAACAAGAGCAATGTCACAGAACCTCCTAATTATGATGGCACACATGTACCTGTCATCGTCATAATGACCTCTGACAGCCGTACTTATGTTCCTCATAACTTAAAAGGCCTGCTATCCTCCGAACAGGATACAATCACAGGAGTATTGCAATATTACAACAGTTTATTCAAAATACCATCAGAGTAAAATAGCGGAAGTCTTACAATAACTTAAGTTATAAACCACAGTTTCTAACTTTCAAACCTTAAGTAGTATTATTACAAACCAGTAGTAGGGAAGTATCAGTAATAACTTAATTACAAATACACAAACGAAGTGCCTTTCCTAGAGGCCACACAGCCTATTCGTCATCACTTTCTTCAGCCACAACGGTCATGCAACAAGGCTCAAAGCAAACTTGTTCATGAACCGCACCTGCAACAAGGGGTTTAACAAAACCTGAGTACGAAGTACTCAACAAGACTTACCCGACTAAGGAAAAGACTCCAAGGGCATGCTAGCTTTAGGGAATCAAGGTATGGGTATTCAAGAATCAAATTTCTTTTGCTGAAAAGCTTACTAAAGTAAGTCCTTACCTTCAATATTTTTTTACCATTGATGGTTCATTAACCAATTCTAAATGATCCTAATCTAGATCAAAGTAATTCTCATCAAGATCTTTCTCATTCTCTTTCAATTCTAGTTCTTAACTACGATGTTGGTGCAAGGCCAAGACTCCTTTCTCATGGAGTAACAACGATTCGAACAACTTCATTTACCCAGCTGGGGCTTCCTAACCACATGACATATGTAGAACCGAATCTTGCATATATCAACTCTTACCCGAGTAACCCAAAACCAGAATGTGTCCATCGCCACCCGAGAGCACAGTACTCCTTGAACCCGGCCCAATTCTAGCCCCGAGGGTACACGCTACTCTCGCCATCTCTCCACTTCCAGTGCGAGGTTAGACGTTCTCGTAATGGAATAGCCGAAGTAAGGCTTACCCGACATGGGTACATGGCTAGTACTAATAAAAACTCCATGATGTGAGGGCCAACAACGTTTGGTCCTTAACTGATAAGGTGGAAACACTACATTGAGACTCCTTTCCCAATGCAAGTTAGCAGTGGCCAAACCACCCGGCCGATCTTTCAAATTCAATCTCATATTTCAATATTCATCGAGTATGTCGTCATGGCCATGTAAACATTCATTTAAAAAGCTTAACTCATAAGCATAGCGAAACATACTACGTATTTTCAGTAAAACAGGTATCAAGGGTGATATTGCAATAGTCAAGGATGACAATGCATCAATTGGGTTATCACTCAACTCCTAATTACTTAATGCAGTAAACCATAGTATAAATAATAAAGATTTGTAAAACTCAAGGTATGGTTTAAATGCACCGGGGCTTGCCTTGCTCTGACGAGACGACTAACTTGGGCTCAGACTCCGACTTCTGGTCCAGAACCCACCGAAGACAGCTCTTCTCCGGAGACTTGCTCGCCAACGTCGACTTCTTCGAAAGTGGAAACTACACGAGCACATAACATGTCTCAACATGATGCGGTGATAAACATGATGCTTGATGATGATATGCCACGATTAACAACTTGAGTACAACTTTCCTTCGTGGTACAGTCACAAAACAGTAAAACCTACTAACTAATAGCGATAACTTAAGCAATCCTAACGCTTCTCACAGAACACGCTACTAACGAGCTCAATCATGTAATTAAGGCGCCAAAGATCACAAAAAATTAGTGACCCAAGGCCATCACTCAATCAAAAGGACACACAACACTTAAAATTATCAATTAACATTTATTTAAACACTTAACTAATGAGGGCATAATTAATAATAAATCAAACTTCATTTAATTGAGCTTAAACTTTTTCTATAAATTAATCATGGCCTAAAATAGTGTTACAACAAATTTCATGATTTTTGGATTAATATTTTAATTACTAAAATTCCTGGAAGTTGCATTTAATATTTAATCGAGCTAATTAAATAACTTGCAAAAAGTAATCAAATTTAGCATTTAATATTTTTCCTAATTATTTTACACCTTGAAAAGCTTACACAAACATTTTCACTATTTTTGGAGCTCCACAAAAATTCTAGTGAAATAAACAAATACTATTACTATTCATATTTTTGAAAAAGAAAAACAAAATCGCCGATCGGGCCGACTCCTCCTTTCCTCGTCTGGCTCGGCCCAACCGCGCGGCCTGCCCGCGCGCTCGCACCCGTGCCCGCCTAGCCCAACAACGCGCGTGGCCTAGCAAGCCAGCCCAGCCGCTCCCGCGCGCTCGTCTTTCCCTCCTCCTTCTCACTAACAAGTGGCCCCGCCTGTTATCCCCCTCCTCTCGCCGGCCGATGGCCATCAACGACCGCCAACTCGCCGACGGCAAGCCCCCGATGAGACCGAGCTGCCTCAACACCATCACGCTGACCCCATGAACCTAGCACTATGTTTACTACCGCAGCAACCACCCCGGAGGGAGCCTCACCCCGACTATGGCGGCACGGTGACTACGGCATGCGGTGCTCCGGCGACATAAGCCGGTAACGGCTAGAATTGAGGGGACCGGGAGCATGAGTAGCTCACCGCGAGTGTAGTGGTGCAGTTGGAAGACGTGGAGAGGCAGTGGAGATGGCTGACCACATGCAGCGTCACGGTGACGCTCGGTCACCGGAGATTGGGAAGGAGGTGGCCGCGCGGGAACTTCGGGCGAAATTGGTTGGTGAGAGCAGCCGAGGAGGTGCGTGGGAGTGAGGCGAATGAGTTAACGTGGTTGCCTTTGCCTGAGATGGCCTAACGGCGGCAGCGTTGAGCGGCGGAGCGGCGGCGGTGGCAAAACATAGAAGAAAAGAGCTCCACGGTGAGCTCGAGTTTATATAGGGTGACGGCCACGGTGACAGCACTGGAAGGCGCACGACATCGTGCTGGTGGTCTTGGGTGCGCAGGAAGGGTCTGGACGGCCACGGCGGCGCTCCGGCGCCCATACCGGCCGGTGGCCGGCCGCCATTGGTCACGGCACTGTAGCTACCCCCACTAGCTGCTAACCTCACTCTGTTTTTCCCAAATTACTTTTGATTTTGCACATGAACTTGAAAAATTCCCAAGATACGAAATCTTCAGAATTTCAATCTCTACAAGTTTTGTATTGAACACTTTTCCAAATTCGAACTCTATTTTAAAATTTGAATTTAAAATCAAAAGGGGACACTTTTTGGAAATTTGGTAATTTAGAAATTACTTAAAATTTTATGTTGAAACTTCAAAAACTCCAAACACCAAAGTTGAACATCTAACCAAGACCTACAACTTTGCTATTCAAACCATTTTCAAATTTTGCCTCCATTTTGAAATTTGAGTTTGGGGATGAAAAGGAGTCAAATTTGAAATTTGCTTCTTTTTAAAATTGCTCCACATTTTTCACTGAAACTTTGAAAACTCAAAACACCAAAGTTGCAGCCCTTGAAAAGTTCTACAAACTTGGTTTTAAACTTTTTCCCAAATTTTGCTTAGATTTTGAATTATTTCAAAAGGGGTAAAAATAGGGTTTTGGATTTTAGGGTTTTCGGAAGAATTTCAAATTGAAATTTGTTGCTACTTTAATTGGTGATTATTAGTGATCAAACCATCATCCAAGTGTATCATTGGGTCAAGTATGACATAGTTGACCAAATGCCACTCTTGGCTGACCAATTTAACTTTTGAAAATCTTTTAATAATTCCCCAAATTTGAATTCAAATTTGAATCAGAAAACTCGCGACAAGTTTTTGGATTCCAACTCAAACTCAAACTTGGAGCTTCCTTTTACGTGCTGTACTTGAGTTCATACCCTACACTTGGCACTAGTGTGTAACACGGTCACACACCTCAAATTACGCAGGGCATAAACTAAGCATTTGCGGTGACATTCGAAATTAGGGTTTTTGGTTCGAGTCACACCTCTGAAAACACATCCAACCTAAGAATGAAAACTTGTTTTAGTTAATGCATAACATGGTTGACCTAAACATGAATGCTTTGCGATGCAATATGATGACATGACAGGTTAATTAGTTACAAGCAACGAGTTTAAAACGTTTAGGTCACCAACCCAGTGAAAACAAAGCTGCGTGGTCCCCCTTCCTACTTATGTTATTAGTTCTGGGCTCAGTCAAATTTTTGAATTTATCTTCATCTTCTTTCTGTTCTTTCATTTTTTTCTGAAGAAACTACTAGCAATCAGGCCGATTTGCAGGATTCTATGGAGACAAATCGCTTGTTGCAAAAACAGCTCAAACTACTGAATCTCAAGTTCTCAGAGTCATGTTCTGCGCCACATCTAGCTACCGGACAACAAGTATTACAACAGGGACAACACAACGGCGGCACTAACTCAAGTGACAATGATACAATCGGCACTGGTTCATCCAATCTTCAAGGATACCTATCAGTTTCCGAACCAACTGAAGCATGAGCAGCAACCCTGCAAGGAAGCATCAGTTTCTGAACCAACTGAAGCACGAGCAACCCTGCAAGGAAGCAGCAGAACAGTGAATTCAACAAGGTCATATAATGTTTCTTTCAACATATTATAGTGTTTAATTCAACATAATCAAATTCTAGAAAGTTATTTTCCAAAAGCAGTTGCCAAAGTAGATCCCTTAGATACAAACCAAACAAATGCCACATGTCAGTTGTGAAATACAATGATGTGTTGTAGTGGGTGATTACTAGGAGCTAAACAGAGCAACAAAAAGCAATGGGTAGTCTGTGCCAAAAGGTAACAATGCTATCAATATACTTAATATTGCTGTTTTTCAGCTTAGAAACTGTAGTCTGCGCCATGTTTTGCTGGACTTTAGTCAATTTTCAACTATTGTTGAAGTAAGCATGGGGCAATGATCGCTAAAACCAGTAATGGTGCGTAAAGCAGTTGAATTAAGTGATTCTGCTACTTGGTGCTATGATGGTTAGTGCTCTGAAATCATTTGGCAGCCATTTTCAGTTTTCAGAAGGACATCAAAATGCAAGAAAAAAACAAAACTATAAGAAGCACATGCAAATAAATGCTTTAACCTGAACATTAGATCAAGAAATAGTTTAAACCAGCAGCATGCCAATAAGTCTGAAGTGGACTCACTGAGGATTCGTATTTGTGGCCTTGATTGGAGTGGTTATAACCTGTGTCACTGGTGATAACAGGAGCATCGCCAGACTGCTTCTCCTCCCTCACTTTGTTAAATATGTCGGTGAAACCTTCACCTGTGGACGGGTCTTTCTCATCCCATTCTCCAAACTTGGGCACAGTTGATCCTCTCTCAGGCTGTATGTGCAAGGAATAACAGATTAACAGTACATCTCTTCAGAAATTATACATATAAAACAATTTCAAATGCAGTTTCAACCTAATTGCTTCAGTTCCCTTCAAACACAAATATCAATATATCATAAGCACATTACGTATAATGTTGTACTTAAAAACTTAAAAGACATTAAGATTATACTGTTTCATCTCCGCGGCCACTTGGTCTCATCTTAGACCTTCCAGGTGTGGTGGGTGCAGCTCCACGGTGTCCTTCGGACGAACCCCTGTGTTCCCATGAAGGAGATGAAACCCCTCTGTTTACAACTCTAGCTTGGTGGTGAGGATGCAGAGGCGATCTCTCCGTGCCAGTTTTTCTTGCTGCACTGTCATAGCTGGTATTAACACCATGTTTATGAGTTGCTGACTCAGCATACGGTCTTCGAGCAGGGGCCTCGTGCCGACGAAGATCGTCTTCTCTGTTGACATGTCTTTCGTCCTTGGGCTTTCGCACCACAGGATCTGACCCAGTCCTCAGGGGAGAAGCTTTAGCTGATGGCAAATCCTTGGAGAGTGCTTCCGGATCTCCACTGTGGTCATTCTGACTAGCAGATCTACCTGGAGATTTACCTTTACGAGCATTTTCGAAATACTGCGTGTAAAGGTGATCACCCTCGTCCTCCCAGCTTCCAAATTTAGGCACTCCTTGATGCTGGCACAGTAGAATAAATAAATCCACATCAGACAGTGGCTGTCAAATTGATAAAACACCTAGTGCAATATTAGGTGAAGTACAAACTGCCATAGTTCCATACTAAGAGAATCTATTGATCCATCAAGGCTGCAGGGAGAGAATCTATTGATCCATCAAGGCTGCAGGGAGGCACTGACAATACTAAATATAGATTCAGACGAGTGGAGAACAAACCATTACTAGTTTTCCAAAGCGTCGTGGACTCATGGTTAACACAATCAAATGGAAACATACTAACATGGAGCCGTCATTGATTGCGATTGGAAAATCCCAAACACAAAGGTAAACAGAATGAGAGACTCTGTGACACCCCACATTTCACAGACATGGCACCCCTTTAACCACTACCAACTAGTATCTACCACATCAGTATGGAGGGCACAAGATCAATATTAAAACGGAGACAATTTTGATCCTCACAGGCTCATAGTAACTTGGTATCTGCATATAGACTCATAGTAACACTCAGGACACAACAAAACCACACATTCTAATTTCTAACTGGATCTTGGTGACCGAGGAAACGGACAGAGCAACTAGTAATTCGATTGCGGATTGGTACATTTCTTGGGACAGGGAAAGAAAAGAAGACAACAGGAAATTGCTCCGGCAGAGATGCAGTCTGTCTCCCCACCACGAAGCAAAGACAGGACAACCTAGGCAAGACTAGCGCCGCCGCACCGGGTTTCGCAAGGCCAGAGAGGGAAACGACGAAGCTGCGCTGCCAGCCGAAGGCAATTCCAAGAAACCCCACATGCTGAAGCCAGGCAGGAATGGATCAGCGCCCGAGACGAGCCTGCCGTTTCCTCCCAGAACCAACCAAGCAAGGAGCAAAGGTGACCCGACCCACCTCGGGAACCGCCACTCGAATTGGGGGGAGAGCAAGAACTTACGGCCATTTCGTCGGAGAAGGTCCCAGGAACAGCTGCGAAAGGCGGCTCCTTTACGGCTCAGGGCGCCGCCTCCCCCCTCCCCGCCGCCTGGATTTGGAGCAAGAACCGTCGCGTTCAACAACAGGAGAAAGAGAGAGAAGCAAAGATGCGGCCAATAAGAGAGGAGGAGGAAGACGAGACGAGACTGCGGGGAAGAGAAAGAGAAAGAGAATGAGGGAGAGAGAGGACGACGAAGGAGGAGTTGAAGCAAGCGCAGGGGAGGAAGAAAGAGAAGGCAGGGGTCGTGTTTGACCATTACGGCGTCGGGTTCTCGCTGCCGTTGCCACTGCCTCGTCGTCGTTCGCTGCCCGCTTCCCCTCCTTCGCTGCTGCTGCTGTTGTGCGGTGGGTGCTGGCCTGATCTGGCGCGGTGGTCACTGCTCACTGCTCACCCCCGTCCCGCACGGCTCGCACCTGTCTGTCGCCTTTACTCCCTCCGATGCCATCATGCTGACGGCGCTCTCAGCTCCAGGGTTAACGCCACGGTTAAGGCTAGACGACGACGGCTTGCAAACTGTGCTCAGCTGCTGAAAGCATCTTTGTATGTCGACCGTTGACCTGTTTACCAGCAGTCATCTTCTTTTTTTCTGAAAAAAGGCAGCAGTCATCTTTCAAGCTGCAGGACGTATTTAGTTTAGGGGCCGTAAAGTTTTCGGGGTACTGTAGCATATGTGTAACTATAACAATTAGTGTCCAATCATAGACTAATTAGGCTTAAAAATTCGTCTCGCAAAATAGATGCAAACTGTGAAATTAGTTATTTTTTTATCTATATTTAATATTTCATGCATGTCTCCAAATATTTAATTAGATGGGGCGTAAAGTGTTTGGTAGGAACTAAACACCTCCACAGTAGAAATATTTTGATCCATGCACGTGGCATGGGTTAGATACCACATGGTCTACTAATTTAGTCATGTAGCTCTAGCATTTAATGTAGTCACAGCCCACAGGGGTCTGTGTCTCATGGTCTGGCATGCATGATGCATCCATGATCCTGCCCCTGCCTCAAAGTAGTGTTTAGTCTCGTTTACCGCCGAATTTACTGTAGCGGAATGCGGTATACCGTAGGATTTCGTTTGTATTTGATACTTTATGCATCTATCGTAAGTTTGATGTGACGGAATTTTTTTTTTACATAGTGTCAAATCAAGGAGTTTGGAGTGAACTAAACGTGGCCTAGGAGTAGTCTCTATCTATCATCCTCATCCATGATGAGGTGTCCCAAAGCCTGAGGTAAGGCTGGATGAAAAACTCGAAGCTCGTTAGCTCACTCGACTCGGCTCGTTATGATAACGAGCCGAGCCGAGCCAGGATTTTAGCTCGTTAGCTATAACGAGCCAACTCGAGCTGACTCGTGAGCCGCTCGCGAGCCAAACGAGCCGTAGTTTTAAAGAAAAAGTCATCATAATTTATATTAGTTTTGTATTACTTCATGTTTTGCACTTCACAAATAGATGATATGTTACCTCATATGAATATTTTGTTCGATTTAAGGCTATTGAATATATTATTTTTATATTATTAATATTTTTATGCTTTAGATAAATACAAATATTATATTTTGTATATTTTTTTTACCTGGCTCGCGAGCCTAACGAGCCAGTTCGAGCTCGTAACGAGCCAAGCCGAGCTGGCTTTCTGGCTCGTTAAGATAACGAGCCGAGCCGAGCTAGCTCGTTATCCTAACGAGCCAGAACGAGCCGAGCCGAGCTGGCTCGTTAGCCAGCCTTAGCCGGGGCTCTTCCTGCCTAGAAAAATCCATTTCACTGTTAGTAGCAGTGGGTGCCTGGCCTACTGGCAAGCATCAAATTCATTTTATTCAGATAGGATGATGTTCAACACTGGTTTAAAAATGTTGGAACCCAAAAGGTAATAGATGCCAAGCATGTTTCCAGGTCAGATGAGGTAGGGCCTGTTTGGTTCCGCGGTACCCAACGCACGACCGCGATAACACCAACATGGCGCGGACGCTGCGTTCGCGATTTCGGCTCGCGCAGTTCATTTTCCCGCGTATCGCGTTGTGGGCGGCCGGCGAACACGCGCTCGACGCGAGCCGTTTGGTGCGATTCTTTCACGAAACTAAGGCCCCGTTACATCGAATGTACGATACATGTATAAAACATTAAATATAGATAAAAAAATTAATTATATAATTTGAAAAAAAAATTACGAGACAAATCTTTTAAACCTAATTAGTCCATAATTAAATACTAATTGACAAATACAAATGAACTAAACCCACCTTTAAACAGGGCAGTAACCTATTCGGCAGCCTGTTCCAGCAGCAGCTGTGGCTGTCTGCCTCCTCACGTTTTTACTGTAGCGTTGACCTAGCGGAGGCGGCTGATACAAGCAGCCGAACAGTACTAGCCACCATCACTCATTAGGTTGTCAGAGCTTTATAATTTGCTCTAGGAACTTAATTCAATAATGATAGCCAGTGTTCTAGTCACCAACGAGATCCCGTGTTGATTTTGTCAATCTCGAAATCTCCCGACTCATCATTTGGACATGCTCGTAGGAGTAAGATATGTGTACAAGTTCACAATAGTGGTTTATATCCATGTATATGAACGTACGTCTCTCTACTATGATTTATAAAAGGAAAAAAAAAACCAAACCTAACGGCACCTCTATAGACGAGGTACAAGAATGGACCATTGCTCGTAATAACACGAGAATACAGGGTGTTGACCATAAGCTACCATTAGATAAGAATATAGTAACGAATCTATATACTCTTGTAAAGCTAAACCTCACTGACTATTTCTCAGTCCACTGTCGGATGTATTTATGATCAACTAGCATTTGCTATTATGCTCTATATATCAACAAGACACATCATCTACTAACATGTATTTAGTTGTCTATATCAACGTGTCACGTCATCCACTACATTAACTTATAATTATTGATCTGTTTGTATAAGTAATTTTATTCTAAATCATCGATAATTTCCACGGCAACACGTAGCGTATTCACGTAGTTTATCAGTTCCTGTGCCACCACACGGCAAATTCCCATACGGCCACGTTTACGGAATCAAGCAAGAATCAGTACACCCACTCTCATATGCTCGAATAAAATAAATACAGTACATTGATCACTGCTATACGTGAATCCAAAACCGAAGATTTTCAGTGGGTAAATCTAGACCGTTAAACTGAGAATCAGATGGCTGTAATTTTATTTGCTATCGTGGATAGCAAGAGAAGCCGGCGACAAGTTCATCTCTGTAAGATTTAAATATTCCATCCATTCTCCATTTAAGAAATAAATAAATTGCATCCAATTTTTACAGGACATGACAAAGTAGAAAAAGGCTGCTCCAATAAAAAGATGCAAATGCATTGCTCATGCCTAACTTTTTAAAATCCCTTGAAAGCAAAGGATGTCGTGGGAGACTTTCGGGGTGGCATGCTAAGCGCCATTGTTAATCCAAAAGAAAAGAAAAGACTCGAACACTCTCTCACTCCCACACTCCCACTCCCCCGAGAGCCTGTTTAGTTCAAAAAAAAAAAAAAGTCAACCTAAAAAGTGCTACAGTACCTGTCACATCAAATATTACGGCACATGCATAAAGTACTAAATGTAGATGAAAGAAAAAACTAATTACGCAGTTTAGTTATAAATCACGAGACAAATCTTTTAAGCCTAATTAGTCCATGATTGAACACAAATTACCAAATAAAACGAAAAGTATTACTGTAGCCGATCTCAAACTTTTTTTTTCCAACTAAACAACCCCAAATCTCTCCCCGCGCCTGCACGGTGCACGCCTCCCTCCCCTCCCCGTCGCCTTTCGCCGCCGTCTTTTGCTTACGCTTCGCCTTTCGATCCCCTTTCAGACTTCTTTTACCATCATCCCTAGTCCTCGCCCAGACTCCACAGATTCTTTGATTGCTCCGAGTTCTTCGCCTGGTTTTGGGGCAAGGTGAGCTGCTCCTTTCGGCATTCCTATGGGAAAATTTCCGCTTGCTTCCCCTTTTCCTTCTCGGTCTGGCCAGGCCTTCTGATTGCTGACGGCTCACCTTTTCGCAGGCCAAGAAAAGGTGGCGATTTCATTTCCTGCCCGTCTCCAATCTCTCACCCCACCAAATTTCTGATTTTTCCGCCGCCGGAAACCCCCGGTCCTGTGCCACCCTGCGATTCCATTCCTAAGCTGGGTGGTGAAGAAAGGAAGCGAGGCCGGCTGTTTCGCTGAAACCCCGCCGCCGCCTTTTTTTTCTGGACCAAGGTCCGGTTGAAGAATCGTAGCGGATTGGGGAAGGGAGGAACGGCGGCGGCCGGAAGATATGATTCACCTGCTGTTCCTCGTGCTGTTCGCGGAGGGCGCGGTGGCGCTGCTCCTCATGGTGAAGGTCGGTCCGCTGCGGGAGCTGGCGATGCGCGGCGTGGACCAGGTGAAGACGGGCAAGGGTCCGGCCACCGTCAAGACGCTGGCGTGCACGCTCTCGGTCATCCTCATGTCCAACGTCGCCAGCATCCTCAAGATCCAGAATAGGGGGCTCAAGCTCGGCACCGTCAGCCCCATGGACCAGGTGCTCTGGAGGACGCACCTCCTAGAGGCATCCCTCATCGGTGAGCATTCCACTCCGTCCGTCCTTGGTTATTCCTAACTCCGCGGCATAATGTCAGTAGCTTAGCATTGCCAAGTGGTTTTTTAGAAGATTATTAATGGACTAGTGGTATGGATGCTTTGACTCAGTAGTGATTGGCTGATTGTTGCTTAAGGGCGTAGGTGGTAGACAAGGTAGAAATCTAACACCCAATGTTTCTAGATTCAGCTGCCAATTTAGAGCTCATTCTCGAAGGGCAGAAATTGCAGGCTCTATGATCCACATTTTGGATTGGACCCAAGGTCTTGCCTAGTCTGAAATCTAGAATGCTAGGGTCTTACTTTACCATTAAGGATTGCTGCTTTTATAAACACTGTTTAGTAGTAGCAGTAGACGGTGGTCACCTCCTTTGTTTACCTGGAGAGTCAACTGTTCAAGAATATTAGGTTATAATAGTCTATTAGAATATTATGAGAACTCCCATTGGGTTGCATTGCAATGACTTGTTGTTTCTTGCTCCCATTGTAGTAATAATTTTTTTATCTTCAGTCATTGTTTCATTTTGTTGGAATTTAACTATAGTCATTTTAGCTGAAAACGAAATTAAGCTATCCTTACCCTCCAAAGGAAAATATGTTATCCAGTGGCAAATTTGTTTTGCTTTAGTGCAATACACCAAGTAGCATCTTTGTACAAGTTCTTGGTATGGATGACTTCCTTCTTACTGTCAGTTCCAAGTTTTCTAGGTGTCTGATAAAGATTTAAGACTTGAAATGTTGTCTTTGAAATAGCAGGCTAGAATAAGGACACGAGTTTGTATGTAGAATATAGGAAGGGTACTGTCTTACTCAGTGATGTTAAGGAGATGCCAAATAAGGTGAGTTCTCAATGTAAAGTTTGTCCCCCAAACCAAATCTACACCCTTTGTAAATACTCTCGTACTGTTTGCTTTAGTTAGTGATCTCAGTTAAGTACTGCTATGGCACGTTTGGGTTAGTAATCTCAGTTATAACTTACTTTTTAAGAACTATGATGTGCAAGCTAAAAAAGGTTGGCGTTTGGGGGGAATTAATAGAGAAGCTTCAGGATTGGTTTTGAGAATCTGTTTCATACTCCCTCCGTTCCAAATTATAAGTCGCTTTGACTTTTTTGGTACATAGAATTTGTTATGTATCTAGATATATACATTAGTAAAATGGATGTATCAAAAAAGTCAAAGCGACTTATAATTTGAAATGGAGGAGTACATGACAATTTAGGATCTGCTAAAATAATACAAAAGAGAAATTAGGTATAGTAATTGTAGTAGTAATAATAACAGCAAAAGGGGAACTTAGGTCATGGTTTGGACACGTGGATTGTCGATTTCCATGCACTTATATCCAAAGCTGGTTGGTGACTTCATATTATTTTGATATGTTTGTATTTGTATGAATTGCGAATGCTAAGGGATGGAATAAAATTTCTACCTGTTTATGGGGATACTGTGCTTATTTAGCTACTGATCCGGAGTAAGGAAGTTAATTTGTAACAGACCCTTTTTTTTCCTCTCTTAAATACAAAGATACGCAACTCTCCTGCGTATTTGAGAAAAAAAAAATAGAGTTGATATTGGTGTATGTAGTTGTGAAGTTGTAGATCCACAGGGTACAAGTGTTGTAGAGGTAGATTGTCTACATGTTCAGATATTAATTCACAAATTGCACTTATGATCAATGCTCCAGCACACAAGCGGGTCCATGGCAATAAAGTGACTGACAGCATGGTTTAAGCAGAATACTCTCTGGATTTTTTAAAGCTGTTGGTTCAATATAGTCTTCTCTTTCTTTAGTTTTTTTTTTAACTTTTCGTTTATCATAGAGAGATCATACCTAAAATGGCAAAAGGGCCTCAGAGGATATTTGAAGTTACCATTGAACCTATACTTCGATGGGGATGTCGAACATATACATTTTTAGCCCTACAAAATGTTGTTTTCCCTTTCTGAACAGTAACGTACAATCTCTTTAATAATTAAATCTGGCATTTTGTTTCTCATACATTTTCTTTCTTCTTGTAGGATACACGCTATTCCTTGCATTTGTAATTGACCGGTTGCACCACTACCTCCGAAAGCTGATGACACTGAGGAAAACATCCAGCACATCCAGAGAGGAGGTTGAGAAACTTCAGATGGAGAACCGGTCCCTCCGTGAAAAGGAGGAGAAATCCTCCAGCGAAACGAAGAAGCTTCAGCGAGAGATTGCGAAGCTGAATGAGAGCATGAAGAAGCTGAAATCTGAGACGGAAGAGCACGAGAGGAAGGCATCGGTAGCAGAGGCCCATGTCAACGCGCTGCAGAAGCAGTCAGAGGAGCTGCTCCTGGAGTACGACCGGTTGCTGGAAGACAACCAGATTCTGCAGACTCAGCTACTTAGCAGAGGCTAAGCTATAAGCTGGGACATGCAGCTTGAGTTGTTTGTTAGCGAGACTCTTACCAGATGGCGTCAGATAGCCAAGGACTTGCCCGGTTCTGAATGATTACATGCCGCAGTTCTAAATTTCGGCTTGTCCATGTGATTCTTGGCGTACATGTTGTTCTTAACTTATGATCTTGTTGATGTATGGATGCAGCGTGTATTTTAGAGTTTCTGTTTCTTAATTTTTTGGATGGACGGAATCATGGAGGTACATGATGCAAGAGCCAGGAACGATGGGACGAACTCGAGGAATTTGGTAGTTGAGGCACCCAGAACGTGCTTGAAAAAAATTGTAGTGGTATGTTAGGCAGGTTGTGATTTGAGAACGAAGAGGAGCTGTGTCCTGGGATTGAAGCGTGCATGAACCAAACTGGCTTTAAAAAACGATTGAACTTCTGAATTTAGCTGAAAAGTCAATCGTCGTACTTAAGATTTTTTAATTTGTCCAACCGTGGATGGACGGCCACTGCTCTGGCCTCCACAGAATTTTGCCCATACGCAGCAGCCCTACCCTTGTTTAGTTCTCCCAATTCTCTCCTAAATTTCACTATGCAAAAAAAAGATTCCTCGTCACATTAAAATGTCGGCAAATGCATGGAGTATTAAATGTTGATGAAATCAAAAACTAATTGTACAGTTTTGTTGTACTTTGCGAGACGAACATTTTAAGCCTAGTTAGTCAAAATTTTGATAATTTTTACCAAATACAAACGAAATGCTACAGGAATTCTGATACAACGTTTTTCTCCCCAATTCACTGAACTAAACGAGGCCCTATTCTCCTTTCTATAGTGCACAAAGGAGTCGAAACTGTTGAAGGGGAAAAAAGCTTCACCAGGTGCTAGTTTATTTTGAGAAAAAAAAACAAGATCAATATGGATATATCTGCTATAGTGCCCAAAGGAGCCGGAACCATCCAGAGCTCCACCGAATAGGGCCAAAGTCACTGTTATGGCTTCGTGCCAAGGGCAACAAAACATGAGCAATTACAGTTAGCTATATGTGTCCTGATACTGCAATTGTCAGATGCTAAGGCTATCCATGCTCATAGACCTTTATATTCATCCTCTATACGTCCTAGTCAACAAGATTCTATCCTCTATACTCAATTCACCCGCACTCATCCATCCTCTATATCATCCTCTATCTACTATGGGACCCACTTGTCACTTTATTTAAATATATCCACGTGTGATCTAGTTTTAAAAGATTTATTAAGACGAATTTAATGGTGCAATCGAAATTTAATTTGGATTTTTGGTTTATTAGTTATAGCATTTTTTTCCTTTGTTTAGCTAGTGGGGCCCGCCACTGCCCACTATAGAGTAAGCATTATACCACTCTAAATATAGAGTAAGAGAAAGAATAGAGTAACGTTTTATAATATCTAGTGCAGCAGTTTTTACTCTATATTCATACTCTAAAGCTTTAGAGTATCGTTTTAGAGTACGCACGGCGGGTAGTCTAATCAGGTGGTCCAAAGCCAAGAATGCATCTTTCGCAAGGCATTTACAGGAGCTCCTGCTCAACCAAAAAATCTGAGTTAAAAAAAAACTTAAGCTGCTGCAGAACAGTAACTTAGTTACAGGCCGTGATAATCAACACTGACTACTGCTACGGCCGAGTCATATGAACTGCTTCAAGAATTCAGTCGCCACTAGCCGGCCACGAGTGTTTACTGACAGCTTCAGCTCGCTGATCTCCTTGTCGATATCCTGGAGTTCATGTAAGCAGAAGGATGTGAGTGCGCATATATGTAGTGTTTGCATATATCAACCAAAGGTAAAGGAGACAAACTCAAGGCCATGCTTATGCTTATGCTTATGCATGTCAACTTACCTCCATAAATTGCACGATGAAATCTATGAGCTTGTGCTTATGCATGTCCTCACAATGGTAGTTTGTTATTAGGAAACTGATATCATAGCCCTGAAACAGAGGGCATACTTAGTGGCCAGTTCAGTCGTAAACAATTTGGATTTCTAAAGGGATGAGCAGTCATGTTGATAAAACTGATCGCTATGTGGGAATATGGCAAGATAGGGAGAGAGAAAAAACTAGTACAACAAAGGTCAGCAAAAATATGGTCCATCATCCAGTTGTTCACAATGATGTATCCCTGTGCCTTACAGATAGTTCATGTTTACTAGGACCTACTGGAGACATAAAACACTACTCAAGGTAATCAGTGTAAGTTGGAAACTGTAATACCTGAACTGGTTTTCTCCTCAACACTTGGAATGCCTCTGCCCTCATTGACAAAAACCTAAGGAACTTCTTGGCAAGAATGTTCTCCAATTCATCTGCCTGCTTAACCTGGCAGATCAATCAGAAGCCATGAATATATACCAGATGGCAAATGGTTGTATGACAAAACGTAAACACAGCAGATGCAACATGTGTTAGCAGGCACCAAACATTGTGCCATCAGGTCCACCTTTTAAGTTTGTATCAGGAATATTTTCTAACAATTTTGTTACCGAAGTATACATTTGTAACACAAACAAATCACAGTAGCGTCCAAATAATATGTCAAATGTATAGCAGCACTGATACCCCAATAACCATTGAAACATCCAACAAAGTTCTCCATAGTACCTTCATGCTTATACGTATAGAGTTGATTGAAGTCTCTATCAAGCATTTTTCTGCTTCATTGCGGCATATCAGTACCTGTAGATAAATAAAGGAGTGAGTCACAATTCTCAAAATATTAACAAAATTTATAAATCTCTTCCCAATGAGCATAAGAGATCATGCAAGTTACATCTAAGCAAACAGATAATTAATTGGCTTGGCAACAACAACAACCAGCTTATCTTAAGTGGTATCTTGGTAAAAAACAAATGTTCCAACCAACATCGACGACCTATTTTTCTCACAAAAACATAAATCATTGAAAATTCCATGGCAGGTCAAAAAAAGAACCAGCATTGAGTAATCAATCTTAAATTTACTTAGGCATGTTAACTATGAAACAGAGGTATTCGGGATTCTTAGCACAGTATCATAAGAGCGCACTTGTTCCAACTAAAAATGGCAGCACTGCAATCATTAGTTCTCCGTTTTTTGCCTAGTTAGGTTTAGTTAGCTCATACATATCAGAACACATGGTTTCCAAAAGGAAAATGAAGGTCAATAATGAAGGATTGTAAACTGAATTTAAGATACTGTCAAAGAAGTTTCACTCACCGGATTCAGCAGAAGTTCAGGGCTTGTCCTGTGAATAATAATAAAAATGAAGATGGATTAGTAAGGACAAAAGGATACATTCGCATGAGCTTTTAGGAAATTCACAAGAAAAAGAGAATTGTGTTATTATTTATAGGAGTCGACATGGAACGGGGTATGAATTATTATTAATCTTAAGCACAGTTCTTGGTTCCAGAGAGAGAAAAAAGCCAGGGACATCATCTCAAAGATGCTGACAATAGGCATGCTTTTATTTTAGCTTTTGCAATCTGCACTCTATGAAGTTAACCAGTCACACATATTTCTAGCATAGCACATCAAAGTCCATGGAGGCAAAACATAGTGCATCATAGCCCAGAATTGCACCAAAGATGAAAAGAAGAAGTATGTTTTCGTAACGCAACATGGCACCGGCAATAGTTTCCAGCATGGGATCCTGGTACTCAAACTGTCTACCATTGCACTAACAATAACAATTGTTTGGAGTCTCTGGTCGTAATCAAATCGCAAGCGCCAAAAAACAGGAGCACTGAACAATCTGCTTGCAGCATGACTTACTTGAGCTCCACCTCTGGTTTGTTGTGCCTCTCGACTTCTTGGCAAGGGAAATTCTGGTACCAAAACAAAAAGACAAACCATCCAAGTTAGGTTCGTCGGCTCGTGATGAACTGGGAACAGCAGCAGCAGGAGGAGGAGGAGGAGCCTCAGAGCTGAAGCAAAAAAAGAATACCTGAAGGCACATCGCCGCCTCCAGAGTGTTCCGGATGCAGGTGAGGTACAACCGCAGCGTATTGGCCTGCGAGAAGAGACGCTCATTAGCATTTTGCGATGTCGATGTCTAGCACACGCCGGAATGAAGGGTAGAAGTAGAACAGCCGATCCTGACGCATCCAGCCGGGTGTACCACCCGATAATTTTTGCAAGAAATCGAAGTTATAGCAAGCCTAATACTACAATGGGGATACGCTCACATGTGGAGATCAGATCCGCATATACAAATAGCCAAATAACTTTAAGTTAGGGTTTGGGTGCTCGGTTTCGCGCAGAAGGGAGGAGAGGGACGGGGGTGGGCATACCTGGTGGGTGCTCATCGCCGGCGAAGGGCCCAACGAAGACCTGGGCGCCGGGGCGTAGGGCGGCCGCGGCGGCGGCCCAGTCGTCGGCGGGAGAGAGAGAGAGAGATCACGCGGTACTGTGGGAGTGAACGGGAGAAGAAAGCAGGCCTGACGCGAACGCACGGGGCTTTCCCTGGGCCGGTTTTTCTTTAACAAAATTCAATTGCAAAAAGCCTACTTACCCCTAAACTATCGTGTGGTGTCGAACTTACATCCCAACTATAAAATCATCTGTTTTAAATAAATTTATAACTAAATTATACATGATCCAATCAGTATGAAATTTTTACTATAGTTCAAGCATATAATAATAACCCTGTCATAAAAATTTCACCACAATTGAACCATAGAAGATGTAGCTATGAATTATTCCAATTAATTACGGATAAAATTTGATTTTCTAACTAATTTAAAGCTACAGAAAAAATTGTACTAAAGCATACTATATTATATATTCATTGTGTAGATCTACTCATGTAGAGTCCAAAAAAATTAGATTTTCTATTTTATGATTTTTCTGTGATTTACTATGATTTTTTAAAGATTCAGCGGAAATAAATAGAAAAGGAAAAGTCAAAACCGATGCTACTGTAGCAAAACCATGGTACTGTAGCAACTGTTGTCCAAAACCGCTCTAGGATGTAATTTGAACGGTTTTGAAAAGTTCAAGGTGTAAAATAGACGATTTTATAGTTGAGGGTGTAGGTTAGACACTAGCTGATAGTTCAGGAGGTTAAGTAGACTTTTTTCAAATTCTATTGCACAATACTCCCTCCATCCAAGAAAAGATGCAGTTATGGGATGCGTGCCAGTCAAACTGACTCAAGTTTGACCAAATTTATAGTAAATAATATTAACATTTATATCTCCAAATAAATTTATTATAAAAATATATTTTATAACTAATCTAATCTAATGATACTTATTTTATATCATAAATATTAGTATTTTTTATATAAATTTAGTCAAAGTTCAAACTGTTTGACTTCTCGAAAAGCGAAAATTGCATGTTTTTTGGATGGAGGGAGTAATTTTTTTTGGGGGTGCAAAATCAGCCGTGTCCTGTTTTCTCGAGGCAACTTGTTTTTACGAGCTATGGATCGAGCCATTTAACCTAAAAGCTACTCCCTCTTCATCTTAAAAAAAAGCTACTCACTCCATTCCAAATTATAAGTCATTCCAAAAATCATGGAGAATTAAAACATCTCAAGTTTAACCAAAATTATAGAAGAATTAAAAAGATTTAAGACATCAAATAGGTATACTACGAAAATATAATTAATGAGAATCTAATGATATTTATTTGACATCATAAATGTTGTTATCTTATCACATATATTTGGTCAAACTTGAGATAATTTGATTCTCCAAGATTCTTGGAATGACTTATAATTTAGGATGTAGGGAGTATAGTATAGTGCCGGTGCTAATGCTACGATAACATTTGGGTATATGCGAATTAGAATTGAAATATATGCAAACTAAAACAAAAAAAATGGTTCCCTACATAAGACTTGGCCATTACAGCTCAATACATCACAATGCAAACCAATCATATGATTTGGGAAATCCTTTTAGTGACATTGACTTAAATATATCTTCAAAAACAAAAAAGAAGAATGTTATGCCTCGCTATAGAAAAAAATATTTCACAAACGGGTACTCTCTAAAATTACATTCCAATGTTTTTATTTTTAAACAATTACATTGCAACTCCACTAATTACCATGCAACGAACAACCAGGTTCATTAAGATTCACGTGTCTATGGAAAAAAATCATATAAACATTAGAGGAATAGTAATGTCATGTTTTACAACTATTCATAATCATTGTCCTCCAACAGTGAAGGACCTTAGCTCTAGATTCACTCTCATATTATTTTATCAGAGGACCGCCATCTGCTTGACAATGCCATCTCTAGTGGTCTTCGTTAATTTTTGATGGACAAAGAAGCCGATGGCTATGGAAACTTGTGGTTTGCTTGAGAAAAATGGCCGATGTACTGAACAATTGCTTTCCTGCATTGAGATGCATCTAGCCTTGCTAAGTGCTAAAGGCTCATTCTTCAGTAAACTCCAATGAGAAAATAGATGCATTTAACCCCGATGGGAATCCCTTTGTGGTAAATGCAAGATATATTTGTAGTATAAAATATAAATTTCATTTCAGACCGTGGGAGGACATACCCAACCCTGCACTGTTTCATCCGTAGCTCACTGTTTATGGGCATTATCATCTACCACTGGACAAAATAGTCATTACTCCCTTCATCCTAAAATCGGTTGATGGGCATTATTGTCTACAACTAGACATAGAGCCTCTTTGGATCTCCTGCTCTAAACTTTAGAACTAAAGTCTGTAGCTCTAAACTTTAACCCACCTTACATTAAATCTTTAGACCTTAAAAGTGAGCTAAAGTGTTCTAAAGTTTTTAGAGCTCTAAATACTATAGCAAATCCAGAAATGCTATAACCAATCCAGAAAAATATAAGCCTGTCCTGGTTAACCAGGTGAACCAGTTCCACCGCATCCCATATTACACTTTCATTTTGCTTTGTCCTGGAGTAGGCTAGGTGACAACCAGATTATTATTTTTTTAGCTCAGTTCTCAACTAGATTCTGACCAATCATACAATGCAATTTATGAAAACAGGACCATTTACTAAAATAAAATCTGCAGATAGGAAATTAGGGATAGCGCCTTGCTAAGTTGGGAGCCTCCAGCTAAACTCCAGTACTTGCAAGTTGCAATGAGCAGCAACTCAATCCGCACATCATCGCAAGTTTCAAAGGGAAGTATTGCACCAACAAAATGAATCAGACTGAAATTTCGCAGCGTCCTACATTCCTATTCCTACTGGAATATGAGAAACCCATCCAGTGGCTTCCTATTACAGACTGCACAACTGTTGTTCCTAGGACTAGGAGACATAGGGAAGTAGAGCTGATTACAAGTAGCTGAGCAAGTCCACTCAGCCCAAAGGTAATTGATGAGGAAATGGAATACACCGGGCAAAAAAAAAAAAAAAAGTAGCCGTCTAATTACAGAGACACCGCAAGAGTAGGCGGCGCATTTTACCCTGGAAACCTAGACAGCCTCTTCCTCTTCTTGCTCTTCTTTGGGGTCAAGTCCTTCTGCAAACTGCCGTTAGAATGAGGAAGAAGTAACGGGCTTGTGCGCTTGGCGGCTACTCTTCTCCCTCTCTTTTTTGTCCATTGAATCGGCAATTTCCCTGCAACTTGGGCAATACCACCGGAGGTGGCAAGCAAAGCTACATGTTTGATCTTCTCCTGCATCTGCATGACCCATGCTACCGAGAGGTCAAGCGAGAATGAATCATCCAATGGTTTTTGCCACAGATCAAGTAGGACATGCTGAAATGACTGGAATGACAGCGAGGGATGGAAATCCTTGCGTGCTCCGCACATCATGTTGACCTTTAGCACATGCTTGCATAGGTTACCCAGCATTGACCATGAGCAATCGCAGAGAGAGAATTCAGAACCAGGATTCCATACAGTCCGCGTCTGACTGGTATCCTTCTGGCTGACCACTCTGGCTAAAAGAGGTTCTTTGTCATCAAAGGTAACAGCATCATCAGGTATCTGCAATGCCCTTTGCCATGACGTGGATGCAATATACTCTGCTTTCACCTCAGGAAATGATCCGCTTTCATCTGCAAATAAGTTGATCCAGTAGCTCGAATGCAGCTCTGTTGTGAGCTTATGCACTAACCAGTCCACCCGTTGAAGAGCATCCAACTGCACATCATCATATGCTTTTACCTTCAGCTTCAGATGGTAACCTTCGATGGCACCGCATGATTCCTGACTTGCTAATGGCAGATTTCTGACGGAGTCAATCCACATCTCTATCAAGAAGGAATATCATTAGCATGTACAAAAGGGATTTGCATGACAAGCTATATTACTAAATTACTGGTTGAAATTCTTACCCAATTTGGGAACCCAAAATGATTTGAAATATTTTATGAATGTTGTTTGATCAACAAAGTCTTGAAACAACTGCCCTAGGGCATCCATGGGTTTTTTCTCACTCCAGATACTGTATATGATTTTGCCAAGTTGGATAAAAATTTCCCGCTGCACCTCAACATTGCTGCATTTCTTGATTACATTTTTAAGCCAGGTTCTTCTGATGTGCCACATAGAGAACAAAACTGGGCAGCCGAATACCTCCCTGGAACAAGGACAGCAAACTATTGTAGCAATGACACATTTACTTCAATGGGAATCCACTGCTGTCTACAGCTTAAATGATTAGGGGATGGTAGTCGCAAGTAAAATTACAAACCAATGCCATACCTGATTGGACCCAGCTCTGAAGCCGGGTCGTCAATGATAAAACCACCAATTCTCCAGGTGGAATCTATAGAATGTATTCGATCAGTAAGTGCCCTCATCCATTTCAGTGTGTCCTTGTTAGTAACTGAACGGGTTATGACCCATGCAACAGGAAGAGCATGCTGCCTTGAGTCAAATACAAGGAGCGTGTGCAACGGATACTGCCACAGCGAGTAAAATGTCAAACAAAACATGAAACATGTCCTTACTGATAGAATTAGACATTTCAATCAAAATATAGAAAACTGATCTGAAATTATATTTACATAACTATTTGAAATGGAGGCAAGGAAGATACCTTTAGCTTGCTTACACCAAATGAGGAATGAGAAGCCAAAAGACTCTGATGACCAAAGCGCATCATTTGCTGCAATTGCCATTCTGTCTGAATCCCTAGAATGAAGGCGTCTGCCTCAGTTGAATCCTGGTAGAAGAATACATATTTCTTATTTCTGTCAACCCACATCCTGATGCTAGCTTGGTCATCTAGATCCAACTCATGTGTCGATCTCTTGATGATCATCCCTAGTTTCTGGACATACTGCGAAGCAAGGTTATCAACCTGGGCATCCGTGCTACAGTAGCGCTGTATGCCTTCTATATGCGTCTGCAGTATGTTCTCTTCTGGGACACCAAGGTAGATCAATGACATGGTCTGCTGCTGGATTTCACTCCCAATGTAGGGCATTTTCCTAGCACCAGGCCCGATGGCATCCCTGTCGAGGGGCCCGTGGCATATGAAGCCGGACTTGTTGACATGGCGCCTCTCGTGGTAGATGATGAGCAACAGGGAAGGGCGGGCATAGAGCCTCTTGATGGTGAAATGGCAGGTGCAGCCACGCATCGACTGCGGGCGTGCGGCGCGGTTCCTCGTGTTGAGCCTGTACTTTCTGCTAGGCAAGATTGTCCCTCCCTCCCCATAGTTCTCAGGGCCAAACGAGCACCAATACCTGGAATTAGCTCTAACACAGGTCAAGATCGGTTGGCTCTAGGAAGCGGCGGTGAGAAAGAACCATCGAGGAGGAGTCAAAAAGGAGTGTGCTGAGCAGAGCAGGGCAGGGAAGACGTACATCCTGTAGAGGAGGTACTCGTCGCTCCGGTACTCCCTGAGGCTGCCCCTCTCACGCTTGCGGCCGCGCTCGATGTGGAAGCGGGTGGGGCACTCGGGGTTGTTGCTCTCGCCGCCGATGAAGGCCTCCATCCGGTCGTAGGGGATGAGAGCGACGTCGTCCCGGTGGTGCTCGGAGCTTGCGTACTTGACCCACGTGAGGTCGGCAGCGGAGAACTCCTCTCCTGGCGGGTCCTGCACCGGGAGGTCGCTTATCGACTGCACCACCTCCTTCTGCGCCACCTCCGTCTCCTGCCCCATCCTCTTTCAACTTGGCCAACCGCGGCTGGCGAGATTGATCTTGCGCGCTGAAGAACCATGGGCGGACACGGGTTAGGGTTTGGATGCTCGGTTTCGTACCGCGGGAAGGCAACGGAAGGTAGGAGTAGGGGTGCGCGTACCTGGTGGGGGCTCGTCGCCGGCGAAGGCCTGGGCACCTGGCGACTGGCGTATGGCGGCGTCGGCGGTAGCCCAATCTGTCGCCGAGAGTGTGGGGAGAGGAGGTGAACTGGAGAGGAAAAGGCTTGCCTGGGCCTGGGCCTGATCCTGGGCCACAAGAAAGATGTTTGGATAAGGTCCAGTAGAAATTTACGTGGGCTTAGATGCTTTGCATTGGTCTGATTGAACAGTGTCTAAGTTAAGACACTCCCCTAGTCCTCAAATATACTCCCTCTGTCCAGTAAAACATGCAACTATGGGTTGCGTGCCAGATAAAATTATTCACGTTTGACTAATTTTTTAGTGAATAATATTCATATTTATGACTCTAAATTAATTTATTATAAAAATATATTTCATAACTAATCTAATGATATTTATTTTATATTACAATATTTATAGTTTTTTTATCTATAATTGGTCAAACATAATATACTAAAATATGGTACTATGCTAGAATTGCATGTTTTATTAGACAGAGAGAGTAGTAGATTTTGAGTTGTCTTAACTTAAAACATTTTAGATTTTATTAATTTTGTAACGGTAATGCTTGGTTTAGGGCGTCCGTCCATACCCTGCGCACGCGTGATAACCAAGAAAAAAAGCTACGCAGTTGTAGTCAGGTGGGGCCCACACCGGTCCTTTCTACGGGGTAGTGCATGGGAGTGTGTTGCGTCCACTCATTCACGTGGGGTGCATGTGGCGCAGGGTAGAGCATGGGAGCTCATGCGGCCACTCGTTGGGGGCAGCGCATGAGAGCTTGTGCGACCACTTGTTCGGCGTGGGGCGCGGGGCAGCGCATGCGGCCTCACTCGGCGTGGAGTGCATGCAGTGCGTGGGAGCCTATGCATACGCTGTGACCAGAGAGAGAAGG
The DNA here is from genome assembly GCA_038087645.1 of Saccharum hybrid cultivar R570. Lineage (NCBI taxonomy): Eukaryota > Viridiplantae > Streptophyta > Magnoliopsida > Poales > Poaceae > Saccharum > Saccharum hybrid cultivar. The sequence continues at coordinate 1,445,723 of JAQSUU010000059.1, forward strand.
ACCGACATTGTCGATGAAATCTGGTCGGCAGTCTACCAAGGGGTATGCCTAAGGTAGTGATTTGTCGGTAGACAGGTGCGCAAGTTACGAACTAGATGGTGACGCAAGACACAACAAGGTTTTATCCAGGTTCGGTCGCCGTGAGTGCGTAATACCTATGTCCTGCGTCTGATTTGTATTGCTGTGTATAATGAGATATATTTTGAGGGGGTCCCCTGCCCGCCTTATATAGTCTAGGGGCAGGGTTATAAATCTGGAAACTAATCCTGCCTGGTTACAATTGTCATAGCTGGCCGGATAAGGATTCCTATTCTAACCGACTAGGATCTTGCTTGATCTCCAAGTTTGCTTTTTCTTCCTTGTGTGGGACACTGAGCAGATCGACTAGGCCACGCGTCGTCTTCTGATGGGCCGGGCCCACTGGTCTGGGCCAGCCCAAGTCTAACCATAGGGGTATAGGGGTTAATACCCCCATAGCTAGTCCCCGAGCACTATGCATTATGATGCGACACGCTGTCTTGACCTTCTCCGAACAGTGAGGCTTGAGTTTTTGACGTCTCCGACCAGTCAAAACACTAGCCGAGCAGATGTTGCAGGTGTCCGACCAGCTTATAATATAGCCGACCACCGTTGTTGCCGAAGAAAGTAGGTTGTCTGAAGAATGTATGGTGCTCTCGAGAAAAAGAAAAAGATTTTCTTCCTGGTGAAGTATGCCCACTTGTATTTCTGAAAAAATGTAAGCAGGGTAAACAAAGCATAGGGGTCAAAAAATAAACACATTCACCGCTAGGTGAAGTGTGCCCACTTAGTCCCCGAGCCTGGCAGTAGGTGACGTAGGCACGTGATACTAGGGTCTAAAATGAAACTCCATGGAAACTTGATACTGAGATGCACCGACAGGTGCATCGTACCGATGTAGTCTCCGAGCTTGCTGGAAGGCGAGGCATGAGCCTTGTAGCAAGGTCTAAAAAATAATTAACTCCCAACTGTATGTGAGTCCAATTTCACATGTAGCCGAGGAAATTAGGCGTCGAGCTGTGGGCGGAGAGTGGTTGAAACAGTCCCCGAGCACAACATGAGGTATGATTGATGAGTCCCCGAGTAGAATGAGATGTGGTCGACGAGTCCCCAAGCAATGTGAGACGTGGTCGATGAGCCCCCGAGCTTGGTCGAGGAATATAACGTGCTCGGTGGTCTATGACAATCTGTGGCCAGACCAGTCCCCGAGTATCTCTTACTGTCTTCCCGTCTGACTTAGAATATTTAATTTGTATTTTTCTTTCTTTCTTGATCTGCCATGATGTCACAAAAAGTTGACTGATGTGACGTTATTGTCACGCTCGTCTGCCTTGTCAGTGTCACAATGAACCGTCCGTCAGACTAGCATGCCAGTGGGGGCCCTCCCGCAGAGGAAACGAGGGGCGCATTTACTGGCGCAGTAACCGAGAAAAAAGTGGAAACCGAAGGAATCGTGCCACGTTTCTTGCACACGTATCCGAGAATCTCGAGGAGGTGGACAGTCAATGAGATAAATAGCCACAATGCAGTCATTCCCCATTTACACCCAACAGTCGCATTTGCAAACCAACCGCCTTCTTCCTCCAGCCCACGTGCCCTAGTCTGATTCCGTCGCCGCCCTTAGCACACCTTGCCGCCGTTAGGAGTGACCTGCTCTCTGTACACCAGCAGAGCCAAGGCAAAGAGGAGAGATAGGTAGAAGATGGCTAAGACAGAGGCGGTGAAAAGGGCCGAAATGATGAGGAAGGAGTGATAGAAGTCGAAGTCCACCTAATCGACCATCAATGACCTCGTCGGCCTGGGCGTGCTTCACAACCGAGAGCTTGCTAGATGGCGGCCAGCGGGCAGCGATAGCTACCCCAATCCCTAGCCTGGTGAGATAGTTGTCTTCGAAGATTTCTTCAAGCGAGGTTTTGGGGTTCCTGTCCATCCGTTTCTCTAAGGTCTATGTTTGTATTATGAGATTGGGATTTGCAATCTACATCCCAACTCGATCTTCCTTGTTTCTGTCTTTTATCCACCTTTGTGAGGCATATGGGGGAATCCAACCCCATTTCGACCTCTTTCAATATCTGTTTTGCTTGAGGAAGAAGAGGTCCCAAGGCGGCTCCAAAATTGCCGGTGGAGTGTACCTGACCCTCCAGGATGGGATGAAGCAATAGTACCTTAACTGCCCCTAGAACACCTCTCTTAGAGATTGGTACAAGAAGTAGTTTTACATTCGCAAAGAGCCCGACAGCGCTACGTTGTGCGACGTCGGGTATATTCCGGACAAGAGAGTGGCCTGGAATGAGTGACCAGAGCTGGCCGGGTAGGTAGAGGAGTTGATGGTGCTGCTCCCATGGAATCGCCTGGATGGATTGGCTGTGGCCGGTAACTTCATTAGCCGACATGTGTAGCCTTGCCAGAGGAGGGTGCACGCCGGGTACGAGTACCAAGGCTCGGCCGACTAGATGAGGATGCGTTCGGGGGATCTGGACCACGACGAAGTCATACGCTGGATTAGGGAGTTGTTCAATTTGGCAGACCAAAGCTACTCTCCCCCTAGCAGGATCCAGCATGCGTATAGACTCATCTGGCTAGCCCCAAAGGTAAACAACCAAACTCTTTAGCTCTGAGAAGTGTTGCTGACCACCGTAGAGTAAAAATTCCTGATTTGTCTTGTCTTTGCGTGTATACAGGTGCACGGCGTGGAGAGACATAACCTGTTCATGTCGTTGGCGCCTGGAGTCGAGCACCCACAGAGCATGGAGCCACCACCACAGAACGTGCAGCGGTGCTACGTGCTTGTCGAGGACGACCACAACTCTGAGGCCCAAGCAGGAACTAGGAAGAATCCAGTCGCCACTGACCAATCGAAGAAGAGGGCCAAGAGTTCCCAAGCAAACGAGAGCCCAGAAGACTCGACCAGGAAACGCCATCGGGCCATGCGGGACTGGTCAGAGGACAAAGCGGAGGAGGACGCGAGCGCTTACATGCTCAATCCTCGAAGAAAGAGGAGCAAGCAGACAATGTAGGGGGGGGATCGACCCCATCGGTAAAGGGGCTGCAAGAAGGCCAGACGCCGCCAGTGGGGCCAACACCAAGTGTGAGGATAGCTAAAGAGGAAGCCAGGCCGCCACCACAAGATGGAGGCTAGGGTTCCTCCGCCCAGCGCTCAAGCTAGGGGCAACCGTGATGTCACGCCTTCACCACCATACATCGGAGCTCAGATCTGTAAGTTCCTGAAAACTCATTAAATAGGGCATCAATAGTATTAGCGAGCGTATAATTAGTAAAGGTAACTATTATGTTGTCATGTGCTAGCTCGACATTAACGGAGAGACCCGAGCAACTGGCCACCACTGGGGCAACCGAGTCGACCACCACCATGACATCCTCCAAGCAACCGGTGGGTCAGACCACCAGGGCGGTGGAGTTGACAACGAGCAAAGATGCGGTCAACGTGGCAAACACGGAGGTGCCTGAGCAGGTGCCTGAGCAGGCACCCGAGCAGGAGGCGCCCGAGCAGGTGGCGATCGAGCAAAGTCTTTTGATTTCACTGAGTGAAGGGCAAGTCCTCAAGACCAATCAGAGCATGCCCGAGCAGACCACAACCACCACGAGCTCGACGCAAGGTGGTCTGCCTGACGCCATAGCCAGGGGAAAATCAGAGGCGACGTCGTCGATCACCGGGCTGAACCAAGAGCGAAAGCAAGCCGATGTCGAGCAGACGGCAGAGTCTGATGATGACATCGTTGAGGAAATCTAGGGGCACCTACAAGATAGGCGTCAACATGTATACATCTGCCGTGAACGTGGAGACCATTACGTCTGCCATGAGGAGATCTCCATCGATGAGGAGACGGAGAGAGTGGAGCAGGCGGCAAGATGACTCATCAGAGAAGTACAGGTAGGAGGACTCCTTGATCACCGTCGTAGACCAACCTTAGTATGTGGACATGCGTAAATGATATTATATGTGGTTTGTAGGGCCTCATGAAGACTGCAAAGTACCGAAAATGGTGCTTTGACCAGATTCAAGGCATCTCCAAAGACAACAAGGAGCTGATGGCTGAAGTTGATCGTATGCGCAAGCGGCTCGAGACTGTTGAAAAGGACCAGATAGAGCTCGAGTCGCAAAGGCTCAATGCTGTCCTTCAGCTTGGTCAGAAAGAGCGGGAAAGGGCAGGTAACACTGAAAAATAATGTTGATACGTACTTATGTGTCTCTTGGAGCTTGTTGTAGACCTAGCGGAGGAAGTCACCCGGCTTTGAATGGAAAACACGCGCATGGTCGAGGAGTGTGCTCGATTATCAGCGGAGAATACCCGGCTAGTAGAGGACCACGCACGGCTTCAAGACCAGTCGATGAAAATGACCGAGGAGGTGAAGACCAGAAACCAAAAGATAACCAGTAAGTGGCCACTTTCCTGATCATGGTTTCATGACTCAATGTATGTACTTTGACATTGTTTTGACCAAAATACCCTGCTGCAACATTAAAGACCAATGCGAAGAAGCATATTGTAGAGATCTAGAAGGACCGCGACCTCTGGAAGGATCGCTGCACGCAGATGGTGTGGGGATCAGGCCGGTGCTCGACTTGATCGATCCGGGACTGCCACCAACCGAACAGCGAGCCCAGCAGCTAGGAGTAATAGACAAATATCAGCTTGCCTAGGGTTGGCTTCAGCAGTTCATGAAGGAGGCCAGAGAGTTTACGGGTGCCCATGTGCTAAGCATGGTGCGCGCGCATTATCCTCTGATCGACTTCACGCGCTTCATGAAGGGCTACCCTAAGGAAGTCGGTGTGCAGGAAGCGGGAGAGCTGCGGGGCCAGTTATCTAAGCTGGCGGCGACGATAATCGGTGATATAAACCTATGGGGAACACCAACGCCATCGTCGCAAGGAACACCGACGATGTCTGCTCCGAGGTCTTCAAGCCGACCACCTAGGATTGTGGTCTCGACCAGCCAATCCCAGGTCAGGCAATCTTCAAGCAAGGAGCAGCCGGAGCCTGCGGTCATGACCAGCTAGACTCCTATGGCTCAAGCTCGATCAGCAAAGGCAGTGCCACACCCGTAGATAGGTGGTAATCATGAGCCAATCTCAGCTCGAACACTGACCTTCGAGTAGCTGGTTACCTGTAGCTGTAGAGCAGACAATAGTTTAGTTTATTATAAACTTGTGCCTCGTCAGGCAAGCTTGTAATAAAGTGCTATTGCAACAATGTAAGCTTGTATTGTTTTTTGTCTAAAAAACGTGTTAAGCTTGTATATTGTGCTTGATCGATAACTAAGTTAGAACGTACAAGTGTTCTAGTTTAGTTGTAACAATTGATAGACACGTCATCTTTTGAATCCGTACGGCCTTGGTCGGACATGTGGTCTGAGAGTGAAGCATAGAGCTTGTACACTCATAAGAGCACACAAATCCGATCAGAGAGCACCTGCTGACCACCCAGAGCGTAGAGAGCGGGTCCCGTGCACGCGTAGGGAGAGGCCGGAGATAGGGCTAGCTCTAAGAACTCAAGAAGAAATGGTGGTCTGTCAACTGGCTTATTTGTAAAATATTAGTTAGAGAGTAGTCTCCAAACAAATATATTAAAGTGATCGGGAATAAACATAACTGCTTTATTGAAATAATCAAAGTACAAGAAGGGTACCTATCTTTATTTATATGCTATACAGGTAGAAACACCTAAGCTTGTCAATATGCCAGGAGTTGGGTACTTCAGTACCATCGAGGTGAGCCAGCCTGTTTGAAGTAGGTCAGGTGACTTCAATGACCTCAAACAGTCCTTCCCAAGGAGATGAGAGCTTGTGCATGCCTTCTTAGTTTATTTTCTACTTCAAGACCAGGTCCTCGACTACGAAGAGACGTTCTTTGACATTCCTGTTGTAGTATCCGCGTAGTACAACTAGGTAGTTGGCTGTACATACACAGGAGTCAAGCCATCATTCTTCAGAGCAGTTGACCTCGAGTTCACGTGCTTCATCAGACCTGTCTTCATCAAAGTTCTCAACACGCGGTGATCTAAAAGCGATATCTGCAGGGAGTACTGCTTCTGCGCCATAGACCATGAAGTATGGGGAGGCGCCAGTGTTGTGACTGGGCTAGGTTTGCAGTCCCCAGACCACAGCCGGCAATTCTTTAAGCCATCTTCTAGGAGCTTTGTCATTTTCCCTGTACAACCTCTTCTTCAACGCGTCGAGGATCATGCCATTGGCCCTTTTGACCTACCCATTAGCTCTGGGATGCGCTACTAACACGTATTTTACAACTATGCCCCTTTCATCGTAGAAGTCCCAGAATGCACTGCTAGTGAACTGAGTCTCCAGGTCTGTAATTATGCTGTTGGGAGGCCAAAACAGTGTATAATCTGATCAAGGAACTCAACCGCCTTCTCTGATGAAGCCTTGGTTAAAGGCATGTACTCTATCCATTTGGAAAACTTATCAATCAACACGAAAACACATTTGAAGTTACTAGGGGCCGACTTAAAGGGACCAATCATATCTAGTCCTCAGCATGCAAAGGGCCAGAAGGCTGGTATGGTATGGATCTCATGTGCTGGTACATGTATATGTTTGGTGAAAAACTGACATCCATCGTAGCGGCGGACTAGCTTCTCTGCATCGGCCACGACAGATGCCCAGTAGAAACCTGCTCGGAAAGCTTTGCCGACCAGGGTCCAAGAGGCGGCGTGATTACCGCAAGTATCATTGTGAATTTCATGGAGCAGTTGAATACCTGCTTCTCGAGTGATACACTTCATCAGAACTTCCTCCTTTTTATTTTTGCGCATCAGGACACCGTTGACCAGTAGGTATTGCTTACTGCGGCGAATGAGCCACTCGTTCTCTGTTCGATCAGCATAACCGGTCCCATCCTGCAAAAACTTGATAAAAGGTACTCACCAATCATTAGTGTTAGTGGTTGGAGGTACTGCAGGTGTTGTCGGAGAGGATTCCGTAGTGCTCGGAGGGGGAACCGTAGCCACCAGAGGCTGGTCTGGAGGCTTCTCGACCACCTGATCTGCTTCTTTCTTGAAGGACAGTTTAACAAGGTCTTGGACGAACACGCCATGTGGGACTTGAGCTTGGGATGACTCTAACTTAGATAGCTCATTAGCTGCTTGATTTTTGTCCCAGACCACATGTGTGTACTCGATGCCATAGAATTTGTCTTCTAACTTTCTGATTTCTTTGCAATAAGCATTCATCTTCTCGCTAGTCGTGTCCCAGATTTTGTTAAGCTGTTCAATGACTAGGGCCGAATCACCATAGACGTGGAGATATTTTACGCCAAGCTCAACCGCAATCCGCATGCCGTGGAGGCAGGCCTCGTATTCTGCAGCGTTGTTAGATGCAGGGAAATAAATTCTGAGGACGTAGCAGAGATGTTCATTAGTTGGTGAGATAAAGAGCATGCCTGCTCCTACGCTATCGATGTTCAGGGAGTCATCGAAATACATCTTCCAGTATTCGACTGGCCCCTGATCGGGAGGTGTGCTAAGGTCTGTCCATTCGACGATAAAGTCCACTAGAGCCTAAGACTTGATGGACGTGCGACCCTGGAACTCGATTGAATAAGGGCATAATTCCATTGCCTACTTGACGATGCGTCCGTTAGCGTCCTTATTTCGAATGATGTCTCCCAATGGGAAATTAGTCTTGATAACCACCCGATATCCATCGAAGTAATGTTTCAACTTTTGGGATGTAATCAGAATGGCGTAGATCAGCTTTTAAACTTGCGAGTAACAAGCTTTGGACACATTGAGCACCTCGCTGATGAAGTAAATAGGGCGCTGGACTTTGTACACGTGGCCGGGTTCCTCACGCTCGACCACGATGAATGTGGAGACCACGCGATCGGTGGCCGCAATGTAGAGAAGAAGAACATCGTCTTTCTGAGGGGCTGTAAGGACTGGAGGAGAGGTTAAGAATTCTTTGAGCTGCGTGAACGCAGCGTTAGCTTCTTCTGACTAGATGAACTTCTCTGAAGCCTTGAGTAACTTGAAGAAAGGCATGCCCCTTTCGCCTAGTCGTGAGATGAAACGGCTTAAGGCGGCCATACATCCAGTGAGCTTTTGGATATCCTTGATGTTTTTAGGTGGCTGCATATCCAAAACGGCCTTTACCTTTATCGGGTTGGGGCGTATGCCATCGTAGCTCACAACGTTGCCCAATAATATACCAGATGGGACTCCAAAGATGCACTTCTTTGGATTAAGCTTCCATTGGTACTTGTTGAGAGACGTGAATGTATGTTAGAGATTGTCGACCAGGGTGTGAGCCTCCCTGGTTTTCACGACCACATCATCGACATAGGCTTCGACTAGATCATCTTTGATCTCATCAGCAAGGCAGTGCTAGATAGCACGCTAGTACATGGCCCCCGCGTTCTTAAGCCCGAACGACATAGTCATGTAGCAGTAGGCGCCGAATGGTGTAATGAAGGATGTCTTGATCTGATCATCCTTATTGAGAGTGATCTAGTGATAACCAGAGTAGCAATCGAGAAAAGGACAGCAGCTCGCAGCCGACTATGGAATCAACGACTTCGTCTATGTGAGATAAGCCGAAGGGGTCTTTAGGGCAATGTTTGTTGAGATCTGTATAATCAACGCACATTCTCCATTCATTATTCTTTTTGCGTACAAGAACCGGGTTGGCTAACCAGTCTGGATGATACACTTCTTTAATAAAATCTAGCTGCTAAAAGTCGGGTAACTTCTGCCCTAATAGCCTCCTTTTTGTCGCGAGCGAACCATCGTAGCTTTTGCTTGATAGATCTTGTGGTCTTCGAGATGTTCAAGGAGTGCTCGATTAGGTGACGAGGAACACCGGGCATGTTAGTGGGTTTCCACACGAACACGCTTATGTTGTCCCTCAGAAACCTGATGAGCGCGTCTTCCTATTTAAGATCCAGATTGGCCCCGATAAGGGCCGTCTTGCTGGGATCGTCATCGACCAGCTGAATCTCCTTGTGCTCGTTAGACTTGATGTGCTTCCATGGTGCTTGGCGTTCTGGGATCTCTAGTTGGTCGGCGGGAATCTTGGAGGCATCGACTAGGGTTTGCTCCATGCAAATTGAGAGGTCGGTGGCCTCTGCCACCTTAAAGCTTTCCTCTTCACAGGTGTAGGCAGTGTAAACATTGCCTCTGAGAGTAAGGACGCCATGCTCAGTAGGCACTTTGAGCACCAAGTAAGAGTAGTCTGGTACAACCATGAAATTGGTGAGCACTGGTCAACCAAGGATGGTGTGGTAAGTACCCTCAAAGTTCGTGACCATGAAATTAACATAGTCAGTGCGAAAGTGATTTGGATTGCCGAATTGCATAGGGAGCATGATCTGCCCGATAGGTATGGAGCTCTGTCCGAGAAGGACGCCCTAGAATTGTGCATCGTAAGGCTTAAGATTAGCCTGAGTTAGTTTAAGAGCAGGCAAACTGCTGCGAAATAAGATGTCGATGGAACTGCCACCGTCCATGAGCACCCTCTCAAACTGGATGCTGTTGATGCAGGGGTCGAGGACGAGGGGAAAATGACCAGGTTCTAGAATTGCCGCCCACCGGTCTGCTCGGTTGAAGGAGATTTCACGGTGGGACCAAGTCGGGAGCCTAGGATCGAAGATGAGGTCATCGGTGTTGACGACGCTCAAGCAGGCCCGCTTTAGCAGCTTGCGTTCACGCTTGGACTCTAAAGACACCTTTCCACCAAAGATAGAGTGGATGGTTTTGGTGGGATTGACATATTGGTGACGAGGATTTCTATCCTGTTCATCATCATCGTCATCATCACCATCACGCCGCGGTCCATCGTCAATGGCCTTTGGACTATCATCATTAGCAAGTTGCTTGGCGTAGATGTTCTTGAGAAAGCGGCAGTTCTCCATGATGTGATTGGACTTGGGATGGATCTGGCAAGGACCCTTCAAAGCTTTGTTGTAATCCTCTTGATAGTCATGGCGACCAGTAGGTTTCTTGACCGCGTTGACCTCATGGTCGTCTTCACGGGTACGCTTGCCTCTGTAATCACCGCGATTATCGGGCCACCAATCACGATTATCTCAGCGGTCGCGATTGTTGCTATTGTTGCGTCAGTCACGACGTTCGCGGTTGTTGTTCCGACCACGGTCATCGGGTTTATCGTCCTAGCGCGGTGGGTGCTCGGGGCGTGATGACCCACCCACATCTTCCTTAATGATCTTCTCAGCGTCATCGGCGTCCACATAGTTCTTGGCAGTAGCGAGGAGCTCGGAGACCGTAGACAGCTGTTTCCAAAGCAGCTTGCTTCTGAGGGTGTCGTGGTGGCGAAGGCCTTTGATGAAAGCCAAGACTGCTTTGTCATGAGTAATTCTTAGGATCTTGAGACGCATATCTGAGAAGCGTCAGATGTAGTCGCGCAGCGGCTCGCCTGCTCGATCACGTATGCACTCGAGGTTGTACTTGTTGCCTGGCTGGTCACATGTGGCGATGAAATTATCGATGAAGGCTTACCGAAGGTTCGACCAGGTATCAAACTGGTTCTCCGAGAGGCTAAGAAGCCATTGATGACCTGCCTGATCAAGAACAACTGGAAGATAGTTAGCCGTTACATGCTCATCACCTGCAGCGAACCAGACAGTGATCACGTAGAGCATGACCTAGCTTTCGGGGTTCTCCTTGCCGTCATATTTCCTGAGCTTCTCAAGTTTGAAATTTCTTGGCTAGACGACTTGTCGGAGATGAGGAGTAAAGTGTTTGAGACCCGGGGGGCCATGTTCAGTGTCATACTAGATGTGGCGCACGTTCTCGTGGGCCTAGCAGTCATTAGCATGACTAGGGATGTGGTTGCGGACGTCGCGAGGAGAAATACGGTGACGGAGATCGCGAGAAGGGTTCTAGTTGACCTCCTGATCTCGATTGCCGCGACTATTGCGGTTGTTGTCACGACGACCTTGACCACCTTCTTGCCCGCCCTCGTCACCACCACCACCATCGCCGTTGCTGCCACTGCCATCACCACGTGGGAGATTGGGTGGGGGCGGATCGTCGCGATGTTAGTGACTTAGATGCTCTAAAGCGCAGGAATGATGGCTCCGACTAGATGCGATGGACGTACTTGTAGCAGCTCGGGCTCGCTGGGCGAGCTCGATGGTTTGGCCCATAGCGATGGTTAGACATGCTTTGACGTCTTCGCGAACCGCATGGTTTTCTGCCATGTCTGGTAATCGGTCCAGGTTGGCCACGGCGATGGCCACGTTGGCACTTAGGGTCCTGAAAACTTGCCTATCGCCTACTCTGTCGAAGGCATTAGCCAGATCTCGAGGTCGGGGTCCCCTACGACATGTTTCTTCTTCTTCAGCCTCATGCTGACGGTGTTTGGCACAATTGGCGTTACGTTGTTCGCGAAGTTGTCGTAGCTCGTCAGTTTCTCCCACGACTGCGGGCTCGTCATTATTGACGTTGAGCACCATGTCGCCACGTCTTGGTGGAAACCTTGGGATCAGAGAGAAACCTAGACAGGTATAATACAACAAGTGTTTTCACACAACCCCTACAACTTAATGCAATAAATAAGTAAAAGTACTCAAGATTGATATATAAAACATTTGGGTCAGCATGCACTGGGGCTTGCCTTTTAGGAACGAGGAAGGGCGATGATCCGGACACTCCGGTAACTCGTCAATGGCGTTTCCTTCGTTGGCTGCCTCTTCGGGTTCTCCTGGCTGCTCCTGAACCTCCTCCGAAATCGCTCTCTCGAACTCGAGGAGTGTCACCCCCTCTGGTACACCTATTGCATGAATGCACAATAAATCTCATGGATGCATAAGAAGGAATGCAACATTCTCGGAATAGAATGCACTTTAGCAATTCTAGTGCTATATTCAAATCACTTCAATAATAAGTGCAATTCTCTTCTCTGGTGGAGAAGTACTTACCTAGTCTACACAACATAATGTATAATTGTTCCTCCTCAGTTAAGGCCCTAACACCAAACAATCAACAAGAACAACATTACTCAAGGTTACCACCAACCCAATCACAAAATATCGCAACAACACATTCTGGACAGCAGCTAAGTATTTTCATCACAACTGTAGATTCAAAAATCCAAATGGCATGAAACAAGACAATATGGAAAGCTTATAAAATGCTCTACAAATCACTTTCATACCTCAACACCTAATTCCAAAGTTTACCTAGTCGAAATTCTAAATCTCCAGAAATCTGTCCTCTCCAAACAGAGGAGTAGTCATTTCTGGGCAGTCACTTTAAACAGCTACAACTCCTAGACTACTAGGCCAAATGCCACCAAATTTTGGCACAAGCTAGTTTAACAGGTTTACTACCACTTTGGTATTCACAAGTTTCCATCAAACACCTTTATCAAGGTTCAAACCCAAAAATGCTACCAGCTGTCCAGAGAACCAAGAAATGTTAGAATTAAATATTTATTCATGTGTCAAACTACCCTTATAACCAAACTAATGATACTAATAGTTAACACATGACCCAAAACCACCAGAAAGTAAGGTGTGCCAACCCAAGACATTTATTTTAACCCTTTTTTAATTTACTTAATTAATTAAGTGGGAAATTAAACTTATATGCAAGCTACTTAGAAAATTCTAAAAACATTACAGGAGACTCTCTGCCCTACTAGGAGACTACTGTAAAAATTTGAACTAAAGTTATTCATAGAAACTCCCTACATAAAATTCACAAACCAAAAAGGCTGATTTTTGCATAATTAATAAATCATATTGAAAAGTATCAAACAATAGGAACCATATTTTTCTTAGCAAGCTTAGGGTACCAGGACACTCTCCATAAAATTTCATGAGCATAGCACATACAGAAAAATTATTAAAATTCATTCAAGTAACTTCTAATAGAACATGACAACATCATAACTTGAAAAGTACTCAAGCATTAATACCTAAAATTTTACCAGAGCTAGCATATCCCTAAAATAACCTACTCACCAAATTTCATAATTTTTAGAACACTACAACTCAAGTTATCCATTTAACAAGTTTGCATCCAATTTAAAACACATTTCAAAGGCCTAATTAAATCTTCTAGAAAATAAACATCACCTATATATTTGATATTTTTCCTAAATACTAAACTTCATCCAGAGTCCAACAAAATTTTAATCACCTCAAATGGATCTATAAAATGGGAGATATAAAATTTACAACATAGCATATAGATCTGTGAATTAAATAAAAGAAAAACACCAAAATAAATCCTAAACCCACTACTGCCACTGGGTCGGCCCGGCTTGCCAGCGCGGCCCAAACCGCACGTGGCCTGCTCCAAACTCCCGCCCGTGCGCGCGGTCGCTGACAGAGCGGGCCCTCAGGCCAGAGAGAGGGAGAGGCAGAGGAGGACGGCGGTGACCGAAGCTCGTCGCTAGTGAGTCGACCGGCGAAGCCGAGGGTACCAGCGCGGTCCCCACCTCAAGCCATGTCGATTGGTGGTAAGAATAGGGCGGCAGGGCATGGGGGGGGTGCTCATCGTCGGTTATGGCGGCACGGTGGAGGCGCGCAGCGGTATGCCAGCGATGGCGAGCCTCCACCGCCTCAACCAAGCCCGCTATAGGCTTCGTGAGGTCACTAGAGAGCTAAAGGAGGGGAAAGGGAAGGATGAAAGGGGCCTAGCTACTCTGACCATGGCGGCCTCGAGCTTCGGCGAGGTCCTGCACATGGCCGCGGTGGCAGAAATGACCAATGCGGCCTCACCTTAGCTCAATCGATTCCGGGGAGTGGAGGGGGTAGAGGAAAGCGCTAGGGTGCCGCTGACAGGAGGAATTGGACCGAGGCATGACGTCAATGGCGCACGAGCGTGGGGAAACACGTGTCAGCAATGGTGCCTCGGCGCGCCGCCCTGGCTCGGAGAGGGCGAGAGAGAAGGGCAGAGGCACGAGTGAGGGGCGAGCGTCGGCTTCGTGGCACCCTTGAAGACCTCGTGGCCTGACTGGTGGGGCCACGGCCGGCGTACGGCTGCCACCGCGCGTCCATGCATCGGCACGGGCCTGCAGCCGGTCGGCCACCGTGGGGCCTGATGAACTGAATCGAAGCCGTCATCAGACGACTGACAGGGAAACTTTGGCTCTAAATATCTCCTAAACCAGCTCGAGTCAGCAGTAGGTGTTAACAGGAAAATTGTAGAGCTATAGGAGGACTACAACTTTGTCAATTGGCTCATGAACTGGTTCGGCCTGGTTTATGAGTTACATGGCTTCAAAGTGGAGTACTTTGAAACTGAAATTCCAAATTTTAGACTTAGAATTTTTCTAAGTGTTGGGCAGCCCCTCAAGCTGACTTGTGGGCCATTTTTTAGCATGTTCTGGTCATTTTCATGAGATGGCCATATTAGAACTTTTGTTCCTTATGAATTTCTCTACAACTTTGCTTAAGGTTGTTCCTCCATGCAATATTTTTAAGCTGAACTTTTTAAATGGTCAAACCAAAGCATTCTAGGGTCAAGGATTGGTCAATCAGCACCTAGGAGGGCATTTTGGTCATTTTGGTCAACATGAACATTGCTCCACTATTTACCCTAAATGTAATTAAGGTGTTATAAGATATAATTAGCCACTCTACACCTTGGTTACCCAAAATTACTAGTGCCACATAAGTTGAAACAAGCAAAACAATTCTTTCAACTAAAATGTTGCCAAACCATGTTGCATATGTTTCAAGCTCTAGTTGCAACAATTAAGCTTATCATGGTATACTAACAACATTGCCATGTTTCCAAGTATGAGACACCCATGTTGCATCTACAAGTTGCACCACTCACATTTCATAAGCAAATCAATTATGAACAAACATATTAGAGTATGTTGCAAGCAAAACAAAGACATGAATGAGATGAATGATGCTCATGCTTATGAAATGCAATGCAATTATGGAAGCCAAACACCTGCGGTGTTACAGCCCTCCCTCCTTACAAAAATCTCGTCCCAAGATTTGGAAAGCGTACCATTATTGATAGAATTCCTTATAACCATCACGTAAATAGTCTTCTTGCTCCCACGTAGCATCACTCTCACTACCCTAATTACTCCACATTACTTTATACCACTTAACCACTCGACTTCTAGTTACTCGCTCTCGAGTGTTAATCACACGGACTGGCTTTTCTTCGTAAGTTAGATCTGATTCTAGCCTGATATCCCCTATTGAAACTCTTTCTTTAGGAACCCGAAGACACTTCTTTAACTGAGACACATGGAAAACATTAAAAATGGCGCTCATTTTAGGAGGTAACTGAATCTTATATGAGACAGCTCCACTCTTTCCTATGATCTAGAAAGGACCCACGTATCTCGGTGCAAGCTTTCGCTTCACACCAAAACGTTGTACACTCTTCATAGGGGAAACTTTTAGATATACGAAGTCTCCAACTTCAAACTCGATCGGTTTTCTACGGCAATCAGTGTAACTTTTCTGTCTAGATTGAGCTGCAGCCATATGTATTTTGATGGTACGAACTTGTCCCTCAGCTTCCTTGATAAAATCAATATCATAATACCTTCTCTCGCCAGCTTCTATCCAATTTAGTGGGGTTCTACACTTATGACCGTACAATGCTTCCAATGGGGCCATCTTAATGCTCTCTGGATAACTATTATTATATGAAAACTCAGCTAGAGGCAACCATTTCTCCCATGAACCCTTGGACAAAATACACACGCCTGTAACATATCCTCCAAGATTTGGTTAACTCTTTCAGTCTGACCTGACGTCTGGGGTGATAAGCAGAGCTTCTCACTAACTTGGTTCCCAGAAGATGATGCAAGTGCTCCCAAAAATGAGCAGTGAACTGTGGACCATGGTCAGAAACAATAGTATGAGGTACCCCATGGAGCCGAACTATCTGATTGAAGTACAACTCGGCATAGTCAGTAGGATGATAGTCTACTCGAACAGGAATAAAGTGAGCCGACTTGGTTAGGCGATCTACAATTACCCAGATAGAGTTATGATTCTTGACAGTAGGAGGAAGTCTAATAATGAAATCCATACTTATTTCCTCCCATTTCCAACCTGGGATAGAAAGTGGTTGAAGCAATCCAGCTTTCATGTGCACAGCCTTAACCCTACAGCAGGTATCACACCTAGCAACATATGCAGCTATCTCTTTCCACATTTTGGTCCACCAATAGTATGGCTTCAAATTGTAATACATCTTATTGCTACCAGGATTGATGGACAACTTAGAGGAGTGTGCTTCAGACATGATATGATTTCTAAGATCTCGGTCCTTAGGCACAACTAACCTATCCTTGAACCATAGTACACCCTCTTCATCTACCCTGAAATGTTTAGTTTCTTGCTCTTTCATCTTACGCTTGATGTGGAATATACCAGTGTCAGTCTTTTGGAGCTCAATAATTCTACTCTTGAGAGTACAATTGACAGTGATGTTGTACAGAATTGCTGGGTGTAGCAGGTGAGACAGATGAAAATCACTTTCAACTAAGGAGTGACAATGAGACTTACGGCTTAAAGCATTGGCAACCATATTTGCCTTGCCAGGATGATAGTGCACTTGAAGATTATAATCTTTAATCAACTCAAGCCATCTTCTTTGACGCATATTCAACTCGGGTTGGGTAAATATATATTTGAGGCTTTTATGGTCAGTATAGATATTGCAGACATTGCCTAACAGATAGTGCCGCTAGGCTTTCAAAGCATGAACAACTGCAGCGAGTTCTAAGTCATGCGTTGGATAATTTACCTCATGCTTCCGAAGTTGTCGAGAGGTATATGCAATTACTCGGCCTTCCTACATCAGAACACCTCACAAACCTATGCCTGAGGCATCACAATACACATCAAATGGTTTCTCGATATCCGGTTGCACCAAAACTAGAGCCGAGGTTAGGAGAGTTCATAGTTTGTGAAAAGCCGCATCACACTCAGGAGTCTAGATAAAGCTGGTGTCTTTTTGTAGCAACCGAGTCATTGGCTTGGCTATTTTAGAGAAATCCAGGATGAAGCGATGATAATAGCCAGCCAATCCAAGAAAACTTCGGACCTCGTGAACCGAGATAGGAGCCTTCCAGTTCAGTACTTCTTGTACCTTGACGGGATCCACCATAATTCCCCCATCAGATAACACATGCCCAAGGAAAGGTACTTCACGAAGCCAGAATTCACACTTACTGAATTTTGCACATCGTTGATGTTCATGCAGTCTTGTGAGGACTATACGCAAATGTTCAGCGTGGTCTTCCTCATTTTCAGAATATATCAAGATGTCATCAATAAATACCACCACAAACTTGTCCAATTCGGGCATAAACACCGAATTCATCAAGTACATGAAGTGTGCGGGGGCGTTGGTCAAGCCGAAGGACATAACAAGATACTCATAAAGACCGTATCTTGTAGAGAAAGTTGTTTTTGGAAAATCTTCCAGACGGATTTTAATTTGATGGTAGCCAGACCTCAGATCGATCTTGGAAAAGACTTTAGCTTTAGACAACTGATCAAACAAGATGTCGATGTGTGATAGAGGATACTTCTTTTTTGACAGTGATTGCATTCAGAGGCCTATAATCTACGCACATCCGCAACGACTGGTCCTTCTTCTTTACAAAGATAGCAGGACATCCCCACGGAGACGAACTAGGATGAATCAGCCCCTTCTTCAAAAGTTCATTCAACTGCACCTTAAGTTCAGCTAGTTCATTCAAAGGCATCCTATAGGGTCTTCTAGAGATGGGTGCCATGTCAGGCAACAACTCGATTTTAAACTCCACATTCGATCCGGAGGCAGTCCTGGCAATTCATCAGGAAATACGTCAGGAAACTCACTCACTACGAGAATATCAGCTAATGTCTTCGCTTGCACCGCATGAACTTCACTAGAAAGATCGATTTGCCGGGGAAGTTACACTAGAAAACCTTTTTGATCAGTAGGATCTCTGAGCATAACTACCCGGGTGGATTTATCAATGAGTACCCCATGCTGACTCATCCAATTCATGCCCAAAATAACATCTATGCCTAATCCAGTCAAAACCACTAAGGTAAGCGAGTACTTTCGCCCTTCTATTTCAAATTCTAAATCTCTTACTACTTGATTTATGAAAATATTCCCGCTTGCCGCTCTAATGCAATAATCCCCATCTTCAACAGTATGTAATTTGTGTGCAAACTTTGATGCAAACATAGGACTGATAAAGGAATGCGAAGCACCTGAATTAAATAGCACCACTGTAGAATGTTGGTCAACTAAGAACTTACCAGCAGTGACTACCTCACTAGATGGAATTTCTTCAATACTATTATAATGAACATGCCCCTGACGGCCACCTTGATTTGCATTCTTCTTAGGATATAGACAATTCCTAGACTAATGACCTGGTTTGTTGCAGTTCTAGCAAGGCATGTTGCTTGGAGGGACACTGGAGCTGCCTTGGCTAGAACTACCCTTTGGCAGAGACACTGTATATGCTTTGCGAAACCCAGCCTTATCTGGAGCCTTCTTCTACGGGGGATGGAACTTAGCACTTGTGGCAGGAGGGCGAGGAGGAGCCCTCGGTGCAGCTAGATTTTGGGACTGTGAGGCACCCGCCTCAAGGGCCCTCTTGTGGTTCTTAGAAGTAGCATAGATAGAATTATTGTTCTCTTGGGTCAGAGCATCACTGATAAAATTATTGAAAGTAGCACACTTGCTAATGCCTATGGTCTTCATCAGCTTTGGACCGAGGCCACGCTTGAAGCTAGCAATCTTCTTCGCATCAGTATCCACAAACTCCGTTGCATACCTTGCAAGGTTGTTAAAGGCTTGCAGGTATTCCGTCAAACTCTTATTGCCTTGGGTTAATCTCATGAACTCAGTGTGCTTTATAGCCATCAAACCTGGAGGAATGTAATTCCCATGGAAAGCCATTTTAAACTGGTCCCAAGCGATCGAGACATTAGGAGGCAACGTGGAGCGGTAGTGACTCCACCAAATACCTACCGAGCCATGCAGTTGGTGGGAAGCATACTCGGTCTTTAGCTCCTCAGTCAGATGAAGCAGACGGAACTTCTGCTCAATGGTATTCAACCACTCATCAGCTTGCAGAGGTTCCTCCACCTCCTTAAAGAGTGGGGGCTTGGTGTCAAGAAAATCCTTGAAGTCACTATGATGATTTGGTTCTGGTCCTTGACGGCCGTGCCGAGCATCCCGGTTGACTAGCTAGCGCATAGCGTCTGATGAGGACATGGGCTCCATGCATATGACCATGCTTGGAGAATCACATGAAGGCCAACGAGATCAATAAGGGCTTCCAAATCGAGAAGGAGGCCCAAAGCTTATCCGGTTCGAGTTGCCAAGGTGGAGACCCAAATCAAGTTCGAGTCCATCTCGGGCTCCAGGAGCATTGTGTAGTAAAATGGATGCCCAAGTCGCATATGGACTCCATTTTTGACAATCCACATATGGGTGGAAATCTTATTTGATAAGGAAGCCAACCCAAGTGGTCCCATATCAAAATATATTCGGAATCAATGGGAATCATTGAAATAATTTAGCATCCACAATCTGTCAGGGCGCTGTTGCTAAGGTGCAAAACTATTGTCAACAGAATAATCTAAGCAAAACCCAACCCTAATGTAGGCAGTGGCTACTGATTATATAGCCTAAGGGGCGTCTAAGGACCCCTATTCATGTCCGTGGGGAACGCTGACATGTTACAAGGCCCAAACAGCCCAAAAGACGGCGACACAGCGCCCTGATAGATTCTGGATGCTAAATTGTTTCAACAATTCCTGTTGATTCTGAACATATTTTGAGGTGGAACCACTTGGGTTGGCTTCCTTATCAAATAAGATTTCCACCCATATGTGGATCGTCGAAAATGGAGTCCATATGCGACTTGGACATCCATTTTACTACACATTGCTCCTGGAGCCTGAGATGGACTCGAACTTGATTTGGGCCTCCACCTTGGCAACTCGAACCGGATAAGCTTTGGGCCTCCTTCTCGATTTGGAAGCCCTTATTGATCTCGTTGGCCTTCATGTGATTCTCCAAGCATGGTCATATGCATGGATCCCATGTCCTCATCAGCATTTGCTAACAGGCGCTGACCTTCAACCACCGTCTGCATCAATTCTGCCGGAGTGGGTGGTGGCAGAGGGGGTGGATGTTCCTCATCCTTAACGCCACGACCACGACGGAGGTTGTACGCCATCTGCAAAATGCATAGCTAATGAGCACTGACGATGTGGGAAATTTGTAGATGAATTGTGTAAATATGCCAAACTGATTTCATTAGAAATGAATTCGTAAACAACCGAGGCACAGTAATTCATCACAACCACACAACCTCATCAAGTGCACCAATTGACGCAATTATGCGATGGACATAACAAACAAGATATCTTCTAATGAAAAGATGGAATTTATTAAAGGCTCTCATGTAGGGAGCACAAATGTGACTGAATAGGCGACAACGATATCAACGGGATTTCAACCTTACGTAACGGGTGTCCAGATTCGAACTAAACTTCTAGCCAAATAGGAAAGGCTAACCAAGAAATGACCACGAGGAGACAGCACATTGGTAGAGTTCCATGGTGGATCATGACTAGCCACCTCGATACCAGCGCATGCCAAGCAGCACAGCCTTGTGTCGCGTGCCACAGGAGGCCCTCGGTTTCATCGCGGCACCAAAGGGTGCTAATCGTGACACCATCACCGAACACAACACAATGACACATCCATTTGTGACCAAAATTTAACATGTTCAAACTAACATCTAGGATAACATAGGGTTCGATGTTACATCCCAAAAGCTAAGTTATTACAAAGCCCCACTCCCACACATGGAGGGCAGAAAAGATAACTCCAACGTCATAGCTATGCGATGACTACTCTAAGCATCGTCCTCGGAGTCAGTGTCGAAGATCTCCCTGCATCCTCGTCACTAGCAGGCTCTAACTCCTCATCTTCTTCTTCTTCTTCTGGTGGGGCATTCTGTGGCCCATTGACCTCCATGTCGTCATCACCTTCAGCCATGAAGACTCCAGAGCCCATCTCCTCATCCTCGTCATTGTCATGAGGAAGCAGAGGATTGAGCTGATTGTTTAGGCGGTGCACTTCCTCATGAAGATTTTCATTGTATTCTTCTGCAGCTTCCAACTGTTGCTCAAGCTCCACCTGACAAGCTCTCAGGAGGTTCTCTTCGTGCCAGGCTTCATCCCGCTGGTTCATCACGTGGACCAGCATGCGCTAACAGTTGCGATTAGCCACCATCAACCTCTAGACCGCAAGTGTCTCCTGATCTCTGTCATGTATCACTTGCTCCAGTTGTTGTTGTGCTGCGTTTCTAGCAGCAGTCACCTCAGCCAACTCGGCCCTCAACCTTTCCGCCTCGGTGGGCTCAGGGCGGGGCTCACGTGGAGCGAGCTGGTGGCGAGGAGCCCTGTCTCCCATTGACTTGCGAGCGGTCCTCTTGGTGCGAGCCATCTGTAGCAACAAGATATGACTTAAAGTGAGGATGATTTAGGGGATACGAAATTTAATTTAGTCAGGACCATTGAAATTTTTAAGGAGGGAGTAAAATAAAATGTATGACATGACTTAAACATGATGCATGCATGTTCCGTACGCCCTATCACCCTAGTATAATCATAAACTGCTAACGCTAGGCGGTGGCATACATACGTTCTCTCATAAAAGGTGAAACTATCGGTCTACTCGTTTGCGCTGTTAGTGTACCTGCAGAAAATCTCATTTCAGCCTAATAGTTTCCCAATATAATCACGCAAGTAAGCAGTAAACTAAATACTTTTCATATATACATCCCCGATGTATATACTTCAGTATCACAACTACCCGACAGATATACCCACAATTAAGTACTTCCATAATTACATGGTTTGAACATGTAAGTATGCAAGTAACCACAACTACTCTCTCCTAGGTCGCCGGTTGGACGATCATGCTCTCACAACCCACACTTACCAGAGCATCGAGGCATTTGATCCATACATTACCACCCAATTGGATGGCATCCATACAATATCACGTCGTATGGACGACGAAACAAAAACAAACAAGACCCCAAGTTAGTCTTTTAATAAGCCACCTAAGAGTCCTTATTTGGGCTAAGGGATGTGATCACTGACATACTTATAGAAATAAATTTCAGATTTTTAACACTTTTCACAAATAAACACTTTTGTTTTCAAATACTCGTACGATGTGTTTAATATTGAATTCTGCTATGATACCAGCTGTAACAGAACCGACCAAATTATAAGAGCACAAATACAAAAACAAGCGCCGAAATGCTCAAATTTTCGAACTTGAGCCCATATAATCCCGGTAGTCAATCAAAACCACGAAGGATTTCAAACCAACTCGTTTACAACCAAGATCGCATCATTCAACATAACACATCACACGTTATATTTCACAAGTAGTTCAGAAATTCACTTACAACACACGGAGTCACAAATTATTACAAACCAAGTTTATAAAGTAGCGGAAGCATAACACACTCACACTAAGTTCAAATACCACTGCCAGTCTTACAGATCAACATCCTACAAAAGCATTTAGGAAAGTAAACTAATAGACGATCACGCCCGAGTGATCTAGTCCTCATCACCCGCGGGGTGGAGGCAGTTCTTGCAGAAGCCCTGATAAAGCATGTCATCTGCAACAGGAGAGAATAAACCCTGAGTATTGGAATATACTCAGCTAGACTTACCCGTCAAAACGGAAAATAAGAGACACCAAGGATCATGCAAGGCTTTCTTAGGTGGAGTTGGCTGATATCACATTTGTGAAAAAGCATAAGTAATTGAAACTCTTTTAACATGTACTAGCAGTTATTTTTAACATTAACTTGTCATCTATCTTAGCACATGTACTAAACATTCACTTGATTATAATCAAACAATAATATTATTATATCCATAGCAGGTATAAATTGTGGCAACCTTATATCATTCGTTTAACCATCTGTTCAATTTAATGAGATCTACGTTGTCGCTGCTCAAGTCAAGTGCTCACTAACCGAGAGCGACGGCGATTCGAATTGAAATCCTATCCAGCTGGAGGGGTATTTCTAACACTCACCGAGTCACGCCTGGCGAGGGCTGTTCAGGTCACCTTTGGTACAGTTCAGGAGCCGCGGGTTCGACTGATGTCACATCCCCAAGGGCGACACTCTGCCAGGTGCTAGGGACTATAACCCCCCCTTGGTCTCATGCCAATGTCCCAAGCACATCCTTACTACCTCCAAGATGCGACCTACCAATTGATTCCCGGCCTGAACTGTATTACTCGGATTCGCGGTCGGAACGACTTATCCGGCCAACTAAGTGTTAGACTGCGTTCAACATGACTCAAGGACGTACAGCGAATCAGTCCTTAAACGACTCAGACGGGCATAGTGTAACAGAACCGACCAGTTATACGAGATTAAGTAAGAAAATCATCCACCGAGCAGACGATTTAGCAAACTTAAGCCCGTATAACCCGGTAGTCTATGAAATCACGACGGATTTCAAACCAAATTACATACCAGCCAAGATCGTAATAAGTTCAGCGGTCACCATCACAAGTTACATAAAAGTTCACGTCACAAATACATCAGAGTTTAAACATAGTTATTACAAATCAGTTTTGAAAGAAAGTAGCGGAAGCATTTAGTTCAAATCACACACGCACATAGAGTTCAAAATACAGTGCCAGTTTAGGATCATCTTCCATTAAAAGCATCAGACGAGACGTAGTGAATGACCATTGCCCATGGTCCTAAGCTTCTCCCATTGCAGGATAAAGACAGTTGATATAGTAGCCGTAACACATCTGCCCATCTGCAACAAGTGGGAACAAAGCCCTGAGTACGAGAAGGTACTCAGCTAGACTTACCCGACAGAACCAAAAATAAAAGACACCAAGGAATCATGATAGGCTTTCTGGTGGGGTAGCTGACTCATTTGTAAAAAGGCATTTTTAGGATTTAGAGAATCTTTACAAAAGCTTTGCATCAAGTTAAATCTTTATTAACCTGTCAACTACATTTGTACCTGTACTAAAGTAACATGTAATTAAACAGATAATGATAACCAATGATCATTAACAACTTCCATTATGTCATATTTCATATAACTGTCCAAATGTCCCATCAATATTACTACGATGAAGTAGCTCAAGTCAAGTGCTCACTATCCAGTGAACGATGGCGATTCGAATCGATTATTAACCAGCTGGTAATTTATTCCTCACATAAACCTCACTCACCAACTAAAGTGAGGTGTTGGTCACCGAGTCAACCATTTAGGTAAAGTCACGAGCTTGCCAAGAACCACATGTACCCGGGGGCCACCCGACTGCTCTTTGGACTTATCATCGCGCCCCCGTATCCTGCCACTACTGCTCCGGTACAGTGCGTTGCGGGCAATCCACTCGGCCCGAATAATCTCCCAGCTTTACGGTCGAAAGGTACATTATTCGGCCAGCTAAATGTAAGGCATGAGTTCAACATGACTCGAGGCCCAAACAACGGTTGGTCCTTAATCGACACAGACGGAAAACACTACAGTCCGTAACCCTGCAAGTTTCCGTCCGGTCTCAACTTCACATTAACACTTAGTTATTTTTCCGATGACATCTTTTCTCAAACAGATCCAGGTAACCACCTATAGCTCGCAGGTGACAGGAAATCACCTGACTTCTACCGGTCCAAGCAAGCTAAGCAATTACTTGACTGCGAATGACAAGGTGACAAGGATAGGGTAGAACAGAGTAAACAAGGTATAATGCAACAACGGTTGCAAACAACTCCTAAACATAATGCAGCAGTTAAAGTAAAGCATTAATAAAATATTTGCAAATTGGGGGAGAGAAATGCTTCGGGGCTTGCCTCTCTTGAAAGAGCTCGGACGGTGGTCTGGGCACTCTGGAAGATCCTCACCGACCTCCTCGTCGGCTTTGAGCACTTCCTGCTCCTCGGGCTGCTCTTCCGGCTCCTCGGGAACTGCTACCTACGTTACTTCCTGCGATCCTATATGATGCAATCGTATAAGTGCTTATACCTAGATGCATTGCGGAAATGACATGTAATAGTCGTGATGAATGAAATGTAGATAAATAGGTTCACTTTATTTCATAAAGTAGGAATACATTTCTTCTACAAGGTAGTCAACATCATCCGAGAATACAGACTACAAGCACATGTCATCTACTGTATTCTCTTCTACTACTACTATACTAAGTTAGCACATCTTATTGAATGCTTCAAAGATACACCAAAGAAAACCTTATTAACTAGTCATGCATTAACAAGGTTAAATAAAATCCTAATTGCAACTAGGTTTGAACAGCAACACCTATTTTAGTAGCATAGAAAAATCTGAGAAAATTACAATAGCTTTCTATCCTCAAATCTAGCATACCACAAAAATTTCATTGTATTTGGATTAATAAAACTGTCTACACAAAAATAACAAGATAGGGCCTAAAAATGAGCATAAAAATACTTTATACTATGAAAAGTATCAAACAACAGATTTAACATTTTTCCTACATTCTACATAATAAATAATCACTATATAAAAATTATTACATGCATATTTTATTCATATTTTCTCTCTAGCAAAAATAATAATTATTAGCAATATTAAACACTTGTACTACACCTCAAGATTTTTCTACAAAACATGCATGTCATATATTTTTCCTAGAAAGTACATCACTAAAGAAAATTATTGTAAGTGGAACCATATTTTTTTAAGCTTTCTGTGATTTATTACATATTTAACAAGAAAACAATAATTTCATTGTTAAATACAAACTCTACAGAAAATTATTTAAATCTTGACATGCAATATTTTTCTCAAGTAGATCTAATCATAAGGAACCTAGAAAAATTTAGTTGAATAGATTTAGAGCAAATTTGAGTAGTAAAACATTTTCCAAACCATTTTTATTTTCAAATAATAAAAGAAAAATGAAAACTCATTTTTCCTGTTGTTAAAGGGTCGGCCCAGCGGGATCAACCGGCCGGCTACGACCTTTCAGCCCGTGCGCACGTGCGGGAAGGCAGGCGCGCCGGCATGGCTTGGGCTTCGGCCTAAGGCCGTTCAGCCCAGCGAACAGAGAGGGGCGGGAGCGGGCGTGACCGCGGGATGCCGGCGTCCTCGACGGCGTGGTCGCGCGGCGGTGGCGTCCGACGGCGTTGCCGGCCACGACGAGGCAAGGTGAAGCGAGCAATGGATTCGCAAGAGAAAAGCGGGCACGAAAGGTGGAAATTTGGGGAAGATGTGATGGCGGACGGGTCTCGACCACAGCGTCGGCCGAGCGGCGGCCATGGCGCCCGCGGTGGACGGACGACCGAATTCGGTCTCACCTGAGCTCGAGTGACGGAATTTGCGTGAGCACCAGATGTGGGAAGACGAGGCGGGTCTGCGGTCGGGAGGAATTGACTGGAGATGCGCTCGTGGGGGCGTGCGTGGTGGCGGAGCGACGACGGCGAGCGGAGGCGCGAGCGTCCGCCATGGCTCCGCGGCTGCTGCTGGCGAGAGGGGAGAAAATGGTGACTGGAGGCGCGGTAGGTGAAGTGAAGCCGGTGTTGTGGCTGCTTAAGGCGAGGGCGAGGACGTGGGACCCACTGAGGTGCCACCCGTACGCCGGCGACGTCGAGCGGCGTCCACGCGGCTAGCGCGTCCTGACGCGGCCGGTCGCGCTGGCGCGGCGAGCGCGTGCGGGCGAACGCGCGTGCGGAAGCAGGCGCGGACGCGGGCGCGGAGCAGGTCGGGCCGGCTTCGGCGCTCGGGCCAGAAAGGAGGCGGCGGCCCGATAAGGTAAGAAACCGTTTTTCTTTTTCTAAATAAAATTCCAGATTTTATTATTTGATTCAAATTTAAATTTTGAAGATAAAAAATACATTTTCACAAATTGCCCCCAAAACAAAAATTGTTCAAAATTTTATTCTCTACAACTTTCATTTAGGGCACTTTTCAAAATTCTAAATAGATTTTGAATTGATGATTTAAAGTCCAATTTTTAAATGAAAACTTAATTTTCTGAAATATTTTTAGAAGCAAAATTTAGAAAGATTTTAAATACAAAACTTGCTTCAAAAATCATGCTAATTATTTCTAAGTTATTTAAAGTTATAGCTCCACAAAATTTTACCACTTTTACTTGAGACTTTTACCAATTCAGAGTTCAAACATGATTATCACAGTTTTAAATAAATTCTAACTTAATTTACTTGTGATGATGATCATGCATGAAATGCAAATACTCATGATTTAGGATGTGAATGCATGCTTAACACCCAAAGGTGTTACAGCCTTTCCCCCTTATAAGAATCTTGTCCCGAGATTTTGGGTTATGAACCATTTGTTATAAAAATCCTCATAAGCTTTTTGTAGATATTCACCCGTTTCCCAAGTTGCATCTCCTTGATCATGATGACTCCACTGTATCTTATATGTTTTCACCACACTGTTTTGAGTAACTCTTTCTTTAGAGTCCAACACTTGAACCGGTTGCTCACGATATACCAAATCTGACTTGAGCTTTATGCCTCGAGGTTCAATTTTTTCCTCTGGAACACACAAACACTTCTTGAGATGCGATACATGAAAAACTGGGAATATAGCACCCATTGTCTCAGGTAACTCTAACTTATAAGCGACTTGACCTTTTCTTTCCAAGATCTTATATGGTCCCACAAATCTGGCTGCAAGCTTTCTGCGTACTCCAAACCGTTTCTTCTTCATTGGTGTGACTTTTAGATAAATATAGTCACCAACCTCGAACATAAGCGGTCTCCTTCTTCGATCTACATAGCTTTTCTGACGGGATTGAGCGGCTTTCATATTTTGCTGAATGATATGAACTTTCTTCTCCGCTTTTTCTACGAAGTCAATACTGTAACAGAACCGACCAAATTATAAGAGCACAAGTACAAAAACAAGCACCGAAGCGCTTAAATTTTCGAACTTGAGCCCATATAATCCCGGTAGTCAATCGAAACCACGAAGGATTTCAAACCAACTTGCTTACAACCAGGATCGCATCATTCAACATACAACATCATACGTTATATTTCACAAGTAGTTCTGAAATAAGTTTACACAAACGGAGTCGCAATTATTACAAACCAAGTTTATAAAGTAGCGGAAGCATAACACACACCAGTTGTTTAACTACTGCCAGTCTTGATGATCAACAACCCACAAAAGCATGAGGAAAGTACATAAAAGATGATCACGCCCAAGTGACCTAGTCTTCTTCACCCGCAGGGTGGAGACAAGTTTTGCAGAAGCCTTGATAGAGCATATCATCTGCAACAGGAGGGAATAAACCCTGAGTACTGGAATGTACTCAGCTAGACTTACCCGTCGAAAACCAGAAATAAGATGACACCAAGGATTATGCAAGGCTTTCACAAGAGGCTAGCTGACATCACATTTTTGCATAAAGGCATAAGTAATTGAGACTCTTATAACCTGTACTAGCAGTTATTTTTAGCATTTACCTGTCATCTATCTTAGCACCTGTACTAAACATGCACTTGATTATAATCAAACAATTATCATCATTATATCTAGAGCAGGTATGAATTGTGGCAACATTGTATCATTCCCTTAACCACCAGTTTATTTAATGAGATCTACGTTGCCGCTGCTCAAGTCAAGTGCTCACTAACCGGGAGCGACGGCGATTCGAATCGAATTCCTATCCAGCTGGAGGGGTATTTCTAACACTCACCGTGCAGACCCCTGCCAGGGTCGCACAGGCCACCGTTTCATATGATTCAGGAATCGCGGGTCCGAATAATGTCGCGACCCCAAGGGCGACACTCTGCCAGGTGATAGGGACTCTAACCCCCCTTGGTCTCACGCCAATGTCCCCAAGCACATCCTTTCTCTCCTCCAAGAAGCAACCTACCATTCGATTTCCGGTCTGAACCACATTACTCGGCTTCGCGGTCGGAACGGCTTATCCGGCCAACTAAGTGTTAGACTGCGTTCAACATGACTCAAGGACGTACAGCGAATCGGTCCTTAAACGACTCAGACGGGCATAGCTCCACACCTAAGACGTGAAGTGTCTTGCGGCTGTACTATCGAACTCCCGCCCGGTCTCAATTTCATTTTTAAGCATGGTTCCATCCACGATAGCCATAAAGCCACTCGTGACTCCTTCCTACATCTCACGGATGACCGGAAATCACCCGACTTCTACCGAACTAAGCAGGGCTAAGCATTGACACGTGCCTAAACCTAATATAGGATTAAGTACGATATCTGGACAAGGACAGGTATAATGCAACAAGTGTTTTCATATAACTCCTACAACTTAATGCATTAAACAATTAAAAGTACTCAAGATTAATTTATAAATCAATAGGTTCAGCATGCACCGGGGCTTGCCTTTCAGAAAGGTCGAAGGCCGATGATCAGGACACTCAGGTAGATCTTCGGCAGGAGCTTCGTCGCCGGCTGGTTCCTCTAGCTGCTCCGGCTGGTTCTGGACTTCCTCTAGAATCATCGGCTCGAATTCGAGGAGAGTTACCCCCTCCGGTACACCCATTGCATGAATGCACAATAATTATCATGGATGCATAAAGGTGCAACATGCTCGGAATGAAATGCATTTCAGAAATAAAATAATAATCTAATCAAGCTACTTTATTAGTACGTGCAAATCTCTTCTCCGGAGGAGAAGTACTTACCTAATCTACCCAACCTAAGATATAGTTGTTCCTCTTCGGTTAAGGCCCTAACACCTAACACACAAGAGTAATATTACTTAGGTTACCACAGTAAGTTATTCTGGACAGCAGCTCAAAGATTCTAACATAACTGAGGATTCCTAACTCCAAAAGATATGATCTAAGACAATCTGGAAAGCTTATGAAATGCACCACAAAATGTTTTCAGACCACAGCACTTAATTCCAAAGTTTACCTAATCGAAACTCCAAAGTTCCA
The DNA here is from genome assembly GCA_038087645.1 of Saccharum hybrid cultivar R570. Classification (NCBI taxonomy): domain Eukaryota; kingdom Viridiplantae; phylum Streptophyta; class Magnoliopsida; order Poales; family Poaceae; genus Saccharum; species Saccharum hybrid cultivar. The sequence continues at coordinate 1,475,699 of JAQSUU010000059.1, forward strand.
GAATCTGTTCTCTCTAAACAGAGAGCAGTCAATTCTGGACTGGCACTTTAAACAGCAATAACTCCCAAACTACTAAGCCAAATGCTCCCAAATTTTGACACAAGCTCATTTACAAATTTTACTACAACTTTAGTATTTATAATTTTTCCAGCAACCACCTTTATCCAAGGTCAAACCTAGAAATACTATCAGCTGTCCAGAAAACCTAAAATTGCAAAGATTAAATATTTATTGATGTGGCAAACATTCTCTAAGACCAAACTAATACTACTATAAGTTCACAAATGTCACAAAAACACGAGAAAGTAAGGTGTGCCCACCTAGAATATTTATTTAAACTCATTTCTTAATTTACTTAAGTAATTAAGTGGAATTTCAAACATATATGTAAACTGCTCCTAAAATTCTACAAACATTATAGGAGATTCTCTGACCCAAAAAGAGGCTACTGTAAAAATTTGAACTAAATTTATTCACAGGAACTTCCTACACAAAATTCCCAAGCCAAAAAGTCTGATTTTTGTATAAATAACAAAGCATAGTAAAAAGTGTCAAACAACAGATTTATTAATTTTCTTGGACAGTCTAGGGTACCAAGACATTCTCCAAAAATTTATATGAACATTGCACATGTAGAAAAATTACAAAAATTCATTTAAGTATTTCCTAGAATAACAAGATAGCATTATAACTTGAAAAGTACTTAAGCACTACTGCCCAAATTTTTACCAAGGCTAGAGCAAGTATAAATTAGTCTACCCACTAAATTTCATAATTTTTGGAACACTGCAACTCGAGATATAATTTAAACAAGTTTGCATGTGATTTAATACACATTTCAAAGACCTATTTAAATATCCCAGAAAACAAACATCACATACCCGAGTTATATTTTTCTAAAATACTACACATCATGTAGATCATAACAAAATTTATCTCATGATTTTTGAGTAAGTGAAACCCTAGATCTACATTTTCCAAACAGTATCTCAAACTGTGACAGAATAAAAAGGAAATAAAATAATTCAGATTTGCTACTGGGCCGGCCCGGGAAAGACGCGGCCCAAAAACTCGCGGCGTGGCCCGCTCCTGCGCGCGGCCTGCTACGGCTCCCGCCCGCGCGCGCGTGCGACTGACCAGGTGGCCCCACCGGTCAGAGAGAGAGAGGCGGAGGGCGGAGCTGCGGTCGCCGGAGCTCGTCGTCGGTGAGCCGGCCGACGAAATTGGACGTATGAGCATGACCACGTCATCGAACTACATCGGTTGGTGGCAAGAATGGGGCGACAGAGCCATGGTAAGGTGCTCGCCGTCGGTCATGGCGGACCACCGGCACGGTGGTGGCGAAATCTCGCCGCCGGTGAGCCTGACATCCCAACCCTAACCCCCGATGAGCATCCCCATTCTACCTCGACCCTAACGCACCTACAAGTGGGCGACAGAGATGCCCAGAGACCTCTGGCCATGGAGAGCCATCGCGCGGAGGAACTCCGGCGAGGTACCGCGGTGGAGGAAAACGAAAATGTGACCCTACCAAAGCGCGATTGGCTGCGAGGAGTGGACGGTGAGGTAGCAGGCTTCAAGGCGAAGCGAGAGACGTAGTTTGGCTGGTGGTGATGCGGTGGTGAGCGCTTGCGAGCACGTCGGAGCGGGTGGCGGCAATGGCGGCTCGGTTTCTCCGCTCTGCCGACGAGAGAGGAAATGAGGGGGAAAATGGATGGGTAAGGCCGGGACGACAGCAGAGGCGCCCTTCTATGCGCTCGGCAGCTGGCCAAGGCGCCAGGTCACGCGCGGCGCGTGGAGGACACGCGGCGGTGACGGTCTGCCCCGGTCGAACAACTCACTCGGATGTCTGACCGACTGAATTCAAACCCCGCATCAACCGACTGACAAGCCAAGTTTAACAATGATTATCTCCCAAACCGGTTCGAATTAGTCGAAGATGATTACACCAATTTTGTAGAGCTACATGAGGACTACAAGTTTGTCAATTGGAGTTTGGACTGGTTCGGCCTGGATTTGAAACTACAAGGCTCCAAACTGGTGACCCTTGAAACTGAAACTTAGTTTCAGTCACTAAGCCGACTGAAACCCGATTTTCTAGACATCATATCTCCTAAACCATTTAGAACTAGGTGATGGTGATATTGACAATGTTGTAGAGCTATGTGTGGACAACAATTTTGTCAATTGGCTCAAGGACTGGTTTGGCCTAGTTTGTGAGTTACAAGTTGCTAAAGTGAGGTACAGTGAAACTGAAAAGTCCAATTTCCAGACTTAGAATTTTTCTAAGTGTTGATCACCACTCAAGCTGACTTGTGGGCCATTTTTGAGCATGTTCTGGTCATTTTCATGAGATGGCCATATTAGAACTTTTGTTCCTCATGAAATTCTCTACAACTTTACTTAAGGTTGCTTCTCCATGCAAGATTTCTAAGCTGGACTTTTTAATTGGTCAAACCAGATCACTCTAGGGTTCCAAACTTGGTCAACAACATTTGGAAGGGCAATTTGGTAATTTTGGTCAACATGAACATTGCTCCACTACTTACCCTAAATGTAATTAAGGTGTTTTAAGACCTAATTAGCCACTCTACACATTGGTTACACAAAATTTCTAATGTCACATACTTTGAAACAAGCAAAATAACAATTCCACCAAAATGTTGCAAGCTCATGTTGCACATGTTGCATGAGTGTGTTGCATAGCACTTGCTAATCATGTTACACTAAAGTGGTTAGCATGTCCCAAAAGAAAGTTGCACATGTGACACTTGGGTGGACTCACTTCATAATTCACATGAAATATAAACACATGTTGCAATGTTTCAAAAGCATGTTTCACATATTATAAGCTCATGCATGAAATGAATGATGCTCACACTCATGAATGAGATGATGAATGTTAATGCTTATGAAATGCAATGCAATTAAGGAGCTAAACACCTAGGGTGTTATAGCCCTCCCCCCTTATAAAAATCTCGTCCCAAGATTTGGAAAGCGTACCATTTTTCATAGAATTCCTTATAACCATCCCGTAAATAGTCCTCCCGTTCCCATGTAGCGTCACTTTCACTACCCTGATTACACCACATTACTTTATACCACTTAACCACTTTGCTTCTAGTCACTCGTTCCTGAGTATCGATCACTCGGACTAGCTTTTCTTCGTAAGTTAAATCAGATTCCAGTCTGATATCTCCTAAAGGGACTCTTTCCTCAGGAACTCGAAGACACTTTTTGAGCTGTGATACATGGAAGACGTTGAATATGGCACTCATTTCAGGAGGTAACTGGATTTTGTACGCAACAGCTCCACTCTTGCCTATGATCTGGAAAGGACCCACGTATCTTGGCGCAAGTTTCCGCTTAACGCCAAAACGTTGGACACTCTTCATTGGAGAAACTTTCAGATACACGAAGTCCCCAACTTCGAACTCGAGTGGTTTTCTACGACGATTAGCATAACTTTTATGTCTAGCTTGGGCTGCAGCCATATGTTTTTGGATGGTACGGACTTGTTCCTCAGCTTCCTCAACAAAAGCAATACCATAAAATCTCCTTTCACCAGCTTCTACCCAGTTTAGTGGAGTTCTACACTTACGACCGTACAAAGCTTCGAATGGAGCCATCTTAATACTCTCTTGATAACTATTATTGTACGAAAACTCGGCTAGAGGTAACCATTTTTCCCAAGAACCCTTGGATGAAATGACACATGCCCGCAACAGATCTTCTAAGATTTGGTTAACCCGTTCCGTCTGACCAGACGTCTGGGGTGATAAGCAGAGCTTCTCACTAACTTGGTTCCCAGAAGGTGATGCAAGTGCTCCCAAAAGCGAGCGGTGAACTGGGGACCACGGTCAGATATGATAGTACGAGGTATCCCATGAAGCCGGACTATCTGATTGAAGTACAACTCAGCATAGTCAGTGGGACGATAGTCCACTCTAACTGGAATGAAATGAGCGGACTTGGTCAAATGATCCACAATTACCCAGATAGAGTTATGATTTTTGACAGTAGGAGGAAGACCGACAATGAAATCCATACTTATCTCTTCCCATTTCCAACCTGGGATAGACAGTGGTTGAAGCAACCTAGCTTTCATATGCACAGCCTTAACTCTACAGCAGGTGTCACACCTAGCCACATATGCAGCTATTTCTTTCCGCATCTTGGTCCACCAACAGTATGGCTTCAAATCATAATACATCTTATTGCTACCAGGATGGATGGACAACTTAGAGGAGTGTGCTTCAGACATAATATCATTTCGAAGCTCCCGGTCCTTAGGCACAACTAACCTATCCTTGAACCATAGTACACCCTCTTCATCTACCCTGAACTGTGTAGTTTCTTGCTCTTTCATCTTCCGCTTGATGTGGAATATACCAGTGTCAGTCTTTTGGAGCTCAATAATTCTGCTTTTGAGAGTACAACTGACAGTGATGTTGTACAAGACTGCTGGATGTAGAAGGCGAGATCGATGAAAATCAGTTTCAACTAAGGAATGGCAATGAGACTTACGGCTTAAAGCATCCGCAACCACATTTGCCTTGCCAGGATGATAGTGCACTTGAAGGTTATAATCCTTAATCAACTCGAGCCATCTTCGTTGACGCATATTTAACTCGGGTTGGGTGAAGATGTATTTGAGGCTTTTGTGGTCTGTGTAGATATTGCAAACATTGCCCAACAGATAGTGTCGCCAGGCTTTCAAAGCATGAACAACTGCGGCGAGTTCTAAGTCATGCGTTGGATAATTCGCCTCATGCTTCCGAAGTTGTCGAGAGGTATATGCAATTACTCGGCCTTCCTGCATTAACACACCTCCCAAACCTATGCCTGAGGCATCACAATAAACATCAAATGGTTTCTCGATATTCGGTTGTGCCAAAACCGGAGCTGAGGTTAGGAGGGTTCGCAGTTGGTGAAAAGCCGCATCACACTCAGGAGTCCAGACAAACCTGGTGTCTTTCTGCATCAACCGAGTCATTGGCTTGGCTATTTTGGAGAAATCCGGGATGAAGCGACGATAATAGCCAGCCAAACCAAGAAAACTTCGGACCTCGTGAACCGAGATAGGAGCCTTCCAGTTCAGTACTTCCTGTACCTTGGCGGGGTCCACCATAATTCCTCCATCGGACAACACATGCCCAAGGAAAGGTACTTCACGAAGCCAAAATTCGCACTTACTGAACTTCGCATAAAGTTGATGTTCACGCAGTCTTGTGAGGACTATACGCAGATGTTCAGCGTGATCCTCCTCATTCACAGAATATACCAAGATGTCATCAATAAATACCACCACAAACTTGTCCAATTCAGGCATAAACACCGAATTCATCAAGTACATGAAGTGTGCGGGGGCATTTGTCAAGCCGAAAGACATAACAAGATACTCATAAAGACCGTATCTGGTAGAAAAGGCGGTCTTTGGAACATCTTCCGGGCGGATTTTAATTTGATGGTAGCCAGATCTTAGATCGATCTTGGAGAAAACTTTAGCTTTAGACAACTGATCAAACAAGATGTCGATGCGCGGTAGAGGGTACTTATTTTTGACAGTGACTGCATTGAGAGGTCTATAATCTACGCACATCCGCAACGACTGATCCTTCTTCTTTACAAAGATAGCAGGACATCCCCACGGCGACGAACTAGGACGAATCAACCCCTTCTTCAAAAGTTCATTCAATTGCACTTTAAGTTCAGCTAGTTCATTCGGAGGCATCCTATAGGGTCTCCTAGAGATGGGAGCCGTGCCAGGCAACAACTCAATTTTAAACTCCACATCCCGATCCGGAGGGAGCCCCGGCAAATCATCGGGAAAAACGTCTGGAAACTCATTTACTACTGAAATGTCGGTCAACACCTTTGCTTGCACAGCATGAACTTTCCCAGACAAATCAACTTTTCTGGGAAGTTGTACCAGAAAACCCTTTTGATCTGTAGGGTCTCTGAGCATAACTACCCGAGTGGATGTATCAATGAGTACCCCATTCTGACTCATCCAATTCATGCCCAAAATAACATCTATGCCTAAGCCCGGCAAAACCACTAAGGCAAGCGAGTACTTTCGCCCTTCTATCTCAAGCTCAAGATTTCCCACTACTTTATTTGTGGAAATATTCCCACTTGCTGCGCTAATACAATAACCCCCACCTTCAACAGTATGCAATTTGTGTGCAAACTCTGATGCAAACTTAGGACTGATAAAGGAATGCAAAGCACCCGAATCAAAAAGTACCACTGCAGGATGTTGGTCAACTAGGAACTTACCAGCAGTGACAACCTCACCAGATAGGATTTCCTCAATACTGTTATAATGGGCGTGCCCTTGACGGCCACCTTGGTTGACATTCTTCTTAGGGTAAGGGCAGTTTCTGGACCAATGGCCTGGCTTGTTGCAGTTCCAGCAAGGCATGTTGCTAGGAGGGACACTGGAGCTGCCTTGGCCCGAATTACTCTATGGCAGAGCCACTGTATATGCCTTACGAAACCCAGTCTTCACTGGCACCTTCTTTTGTGGAGGGCGGAACTTAGCATTTGTGGCAGGAGGGCGAGGAGGAGCCCTCGGGGCAGCTGGAGCTCGAGACTGTGAAGCACTCGCCTCAATGGCCCTTTTACGGCTCTTAGAGGCAGAATAGATAGCATTGTTGTTCTCTTGAGTCAGAGCATCACTGATAAATTCATTGAAAGTAGTGCACTTGCTAGTGCCCATAGTCTTCATCAGCTTCGGGCCTAGGCCTCTTTTAAAGCTAGCAATTTTCTTGGAATCGGTATCCACAAACTCAGTGGCATACCTTGCCAGGTTGTTGAAAGATTGTAGATATTCGGTCAAGCTTTTATTTCCCTGTGACAGCCTCATGAATTCTGTGTGCTTGATTGCCATAAGACCTGGAGGAATATAGTTCCCACGGAATGCAACCTTGAACTGGTCCCAAGCAATCGGGACATTTGCAGGCAGTGTGGAACGATAGTGGCTCCACCAAATACCCGCTGGGCCATGCAATTGATGAGAAGCATATTCAGTCTTTAGCTCATCAGTGAGGCGAAGCAGACGAAACTTTTGCTCAATAGTATTTAACCACTCATCAGCTTGCAGTGGTTCCTCCGCTTCCTTAAAGAGCGGGGGCTTAGTATCAAGAAAGTCCTTGAAATCACTGTATTGATTGGGTTCTGGGCCCTGGCGGCCAGGACGAGCTTCCCGGTTAGCCAGCTGGCGCATAGCATCAGCCAACATGCGCTGCCCTTCGACCACTGTCTGCATCAGCTCAGCCGGGGTAGGTGGTGGCGGAGGGGGTGGCTGTTCCTCATCCTCATTGCCACTACCCCGACGAAGATTGTACGACATCTGCAAAATGCTTAGCCAATGAGCACTGACGATGTGGGAAATTTGTAGATGAATTATTGTAAATATGTCAAACTGACTTCATGAAATAGACTTCTCAAAATACTCATGGCACAATAATTCATCACAACCGCACATCCCATTCAAGCGGATCAATTGGCGCAATCGTGCGAGAGAATCCAACAAGATGTACTTTGATAAAGGCTCACACACAAGGAGCACAGCAGTTACTGAACCGTTTACGTTAAAATCTACGTGATTTTTGACCTTTTTCCCGGTACTAGGATTCAATTTCAAAGTGTTTAGTTGACTGAGAAAGGCTACTTCAAACTGATCACAAAGAGACTTCTCAACGGTAGAGTTCCATGGTGGATCATGACTAGCCACCTTGATACCAGCGCGTGCTGAGCAGCACAACCTTATGTCGCGCGCCATAGGAGGCCCTCGGTTTCATCGCGGCACCGAAGGGTGCTAATCGTGACACCATCATCGAACGCCACACAACATGACATCCAATTGCGATCGAAATTAACAGGTTCCACTAAACATCCAGGAAACATAGGGTTCGACCTTACATCCCAAAAGTCAAGTTATTACAAAGCCTCACTCCATCACAGGGAGGGCACAAAGGATGATCCTAACATCATAGCTTACGTGATAACTACTCTAAGCATCGCCCTCAGAGTCGGTGTCATGGATCTCACCGCCATCCTCATCACTAACAGGCTCTAACTCCTCATCTTCTTCTTCTTCTGGTTCTTCTTCTGGTTCGGCATCTTGGGGTCCGTTGACCTCCACTTCATCATCATTTTCAGACATGAAGATTCCCGAACCCATGTCCTCATCGACGTTGTTGTTTCGAGGCAGCAGGGGATTAAGCTCGTTGTTCAGGCGGTGCACTTCTTCATGAAGATTGTCATTGTATTCTTCAGCATTTTCCAATTGCTGTTCGAGCTCAAACTGACGAGCCCTCAGAACGTTCTCCTTGTGCCAGGCTTCATCCCTCTGGTTCATGACACGGACCAGCATGCGTTGACAGTTGCGGTTTGCTACTGTCAATCTCTGGAATGCAAGGGTTTCCTGGTCACGATCACGAATGACTTGCTCCAGTTGCTGACGCGCTGCATTCCTGGCAGCAGTCACTTCAGCCAACTCTGCCCTCAGCCTTTCCACCTCAGTAGGCTCAGGGCAGGGCTCACGTGGAGCGAGCTGGTGATGCGGTGCCCTGCCCCCAGTGGATTTGCGAGCGGTCCTCTTGGTATGGGCCATCTGAAGCAACAAGATACGACTTAAGTGAGGATCATTTAGGGGATACGAAATTTACTTTAGTCGAGAGTACTGAAATTTTTAAGGAGGGAGTAAATGATATGTATGATATAATTAAACATGATGCATGCACGTTCCGTACGCCCTCTCACCTTAGTAGAAACCTAAAGTTCTAACGCTAGGCGGTGGCATACATACGTTCTCTCATATAAGCGAAACTATCGGTCTACTCGTTACGCTGTTAGTGTACCTGCAGAAAACCTCATTTCAGCCCAACAGTTTCCCAATATATGCACACAAGAAAGCAGTAATTTAAATACTTTCCATATACACATCCCCAGATGTATATACTTCAGTATCAAAGCTACCCGATATAAAGGTTCCCACAATTAAGCGCTTACGTAATTACATGGTTTAAACATGTAAGTATGCAAGTCACCAAAACTACTCTCCCCTAGATCGCCGGTTGGACGATCATGCTCTCACAACTCACACTTACCAGAGCATCGAGGCAATTGATCCATACATTACCACCCAAGTGGATGGCATCCATACAATATCACGCCGTATGGACGACGAAACAAAAACAAACAAGGCCCCCAAGTTAGTCTTTATAATAAGCCACCTAAGAGTCCTTATTTGGGCTAAGGGATGTGATCACTGGCATACCTAAAAATAATTTTTAGTGTTTTAACCCTTTTTCATAATCAAATACTTTTGTTTTTAAATACTCGTAAGATGTTTTTAATGTTGAATTATGCTCCGGTACCAGCTGTAACAGAACCGACCAAATTATAAGAGCACAAGTACAAAAACAAGCACCGAAGCGCTCAAATTTTCGAACTTGAGCCCATATAATCCCGGTAGTCAATCGAAACCATGAAGGATTTCAAACCAACTTGCTTACAACCAGGATCGCATCATTCAACATACAACATCATACGTTATATTTCACAAGTAGTTCTGAAATAAGTTTACACAAACGGAGTCGCAATTATTACAAACTAAGTTTATAAAGTAGCGGAAGCATAACACACACCAGTTGTTTAACTACTGCCAGTCTTGATGATCAACAACCCATAAAAGCATGAGGAAAGTACATAAAAGATGATCACACCCAAGTGACCTAGTCTTCTTCACCCGCAGGGTGGAGACAAGTTTTGCAGAAGCCTTGATAGAGCATATCATCTGCAACAGGAGGGAATAAACCCTGAGTACTGGAATGTACTCAGCTAGACTTACCCGTCGAAAACCAGAAATAAGATGACACAAAGATTATGCAAGGCTTTCACAAGAGGCTAGCTGACATCACATTTTTGCATAAAGGCATAAGTAATTGAGACTCTTATAACCTGTACTAGCAGTTATTTTTAGCATTTACCTGTCATCTATCTTAGCACCTGTACTAAACATGCACTTGATTATAATCAAACAATTATCATCATTATATCCAGAGCAGGTATGAATTGTGGCAACATTGTATCATTCCCTTAACCACCAGTTTATTTAATGAGATCTACGTTGCCGCTGCTCAAGTCAAGTGCTCACTAACCGGGAGCGACGGTGATTCGAATCGAATTCCTATCCAGCTGGAGGGGTATTTCTAACACTCACCGTGCAGACCCCTGCCAGGGTCGCACAGGCCACCATTTCATATGATTCAGGAATCGTGGGTCCGAATAATGTCGCGACCCCAAGGGCGACACTCTGCCAGGTGATAGGGACTCTAACCCCCGCCTTGGTTTCACGCCAATGTCCCCAAGCACATCCTTTCTCTCCTCCAAGAAGCAACCTACCATTCGATTCCCGGCCTGAACCACATTACTCGGCTTCGCGGTCGGAACGGCTTATCCGGCCAACTAAGTGTTAGACTGCGTTCAACATGACTCAAGGACGTACACCGAATCGGTCCTTAAACGACTCAGACGGGCATAGCTCCACACCCAAGATGTGAAGTGTCTTGCGGCTGTACTATCGAACTCCCGCCCGGTCTCAATTTCATTTTTAAGCATGGTTCCATCCACGATAGCCATAAAGCCACTTGTGACTCCTTCCTACATCTCGCGGATGATCGGAAATCACCCGACTTCTACCGAACTAAGCAGGGCTAAGCATTGACACGTGCCTAAACCTAATATAGGATTAAGTACGATATCTGGACAAGGACAGGTATAATGCAACAAGTGTTTTCATATAACTCCTACAACTTAATGCATTAAACAATTAAAAGTACTCAAGATTAATTTATAAATCAGTAGGTTCAGCATGCACCGGGGCTTGCCTTTCAGAAAGGTCGAAGGCCGGTGATCAGGACACTTAGGTAGATCTTCGGCAGGAGCTTCGTCGCCGGCTGGTTCCTCTAGCTGCTCCGGCTGGTCCTGGAGTTCCTCCGGAATCACCGGCTCGAATTCGAGGAGAGTTACCCCCTCTGGTACACCTATTGCATGAATGCACAATAATTATCATGGATGCATAAAGGTGCAACATGCTCGGAATGAAATTCATTTTAGAAATAAAATAATAATCTAATTAAGTTACTTTATTAGTACGTGCAAATCTCTTCTCCGGAGGAGAAGTACTTACCTAATCTACCCAACCTGAGATATAGTTGTTCCTCTTCGGTTAAGGCCCTAACACCTAACACACAAGAGTAATATTACTTAGGTTACCACAGTAAGTTATTCTGGACAGCAGCTCAAAGATTCTAACATAACTAAGGATTCCTAACTCCAAAAGATATGATCTAAGACAATCTGGAAAGCTTATGAAATGCACCACAAAATGTTTTCAGACCACAACACTTAATTCCAAAGTTTACCTAATCGAAACTCCAAAGTTCCAGAATCTATTCTCTCTAAACAGAGAGCAGTCAATTCTGGACTGACACTTTAAACAGCAATAACTCCCAAACTACTAAGCCAAATGCTCCCAAATTTTCACACAAGCTCATTTACAAATTTTACTACAACTTTGGTATTTATAAGTTTTCTAGCAACCACATTTATCCAAGGTCAAACCTAGAAATACTATCAGCTGTCCAGAAAACCTAAAATTATAAAGATTAAATATTTATTGATGTGGCAAACATTCTCTAAGACCAAACTAATACTACTACAAGTTCACAAATGTCACAAAAACACCAGAAAGTAAGGTGTGCCCACCTAGAATATTTATTTAAACTCATTTCTTAATTTACTTAAGTAATTAAGTGGAATTTCAAACATATATGTAAACTACTCCTAAAATTCTACAAAAATTATAGGAGATTCTCTGACCCAAAAAGAGGCTACGTAATAATTTGAACTAAATTTATTCACAGGAACTTCCTACACAAAATTCCCAAGCCAAAAAGGCTGATTTTTGTATAAATAACAAAGCATAGTAAAAAGTGTCAAACAATAGATTTCTTAATTTTCTTGGACAGTCTAGGGTACCAAGACATTCTCCAAAAATTTATATGAACATTGCACATGTAGAAAAATTACAAAAATTCATTTAAGTATTTCCTAGAATAACAAGATAGCATTATAACTTGAAAAGTACTTAAGCACTACTGCCCAAATTTTTACCAAGGCTAGAGCAAGTATAAATTAGTCTACCCACCAAATTTCATAATTTTTGGAACACTGCAACTCGAGATATAATTTAAACAAGTTTGCATGTGATTTAATACACATTTCAAAGACCTATTTAAATATCCCAGAAAACAAACATCACATACCCGAATTATATTTTTCTAAAATACTACACATCATGTAGATCATAACAAAATTTATCTCATGATTTTTGAGTAAGTGAAACCCTAGATCTACATTTTCCAAACAGTATCTCAAACTGTGACAGAATAAAAAGGAAATGAAATAATTCAGATTTGCTACTGGGCCGGCCCGGGAAAGACGCGGCCCAAAAACTCGTGGCGTGGCCCGCTCCCGCGCGCGGCCTGCTACGGCTCCCACCCGCGCGCGCGTGCGACTGACCAGGTGGCCCCACCGGTCAGAGAGAGAGAGGCGGAGGGCGGAGCTGCGGTCGCCGGAGCTCGTCGTCGGTGAGCCGGCCGACGAAATTGGACGTATGAGCATGACCACGTCATCGAACTACATCGGTTGGTGGCAAGAACGGGGCGACAGAGCCATGGTAAGGTGCTCGCCGTCGGTCATGGCGGACCACCGGCACGGTGGTGGCGAAATCTCGCCGCCGGTGAGCCTGACATCCCAACCCTAACCCCCGATGAGCATCCCCATTCTACCTCGACCCTAACGCACCTACAAGTGGGCGACAGAGACGCCCAGAGACCTCTGGCCACGGAGAGCCATCGCGCGGAGGAACTCCGGCGAGGTACCGCGGTGGAGGAAAACGAAAATGTGACCCTACCAAAGCGCGATTGGCTGCGAGGAGTGGACGGTGAGGTAGCAGGCTTCAAGGCGGAGCGAGAGACGTAGTTTGGCCGGTGGTGATGCGGTGGCGAGCGCTTGCGAGCACGTCGGAGCGGGTGGCGGCAATGGCGGCTCGGTTTCTCCGCTCTGCCGACGAGAGAGGAAAGGAGGGGGAAAATGGATGGGTAAGGCCGGGACGACAGCAGAGGCACCCTTCTATGCGCTCGGCAGCTGGCCAAGGCGCCAGGTCGCGCGCGGCGCGTGGAGGACACGCGGCAGCGACGGTCTGCCCCGGTCGGACAGCTCACTCGGATGTCTGACCGACTGAATTCAAACCCCGCATCAACCGACTGACAAGCCAAGTTTAACAATGATTATCTCCCAAACCGGTTCGAATTAGTCGAAGATGATTACACCAATTTTGTAGAGCTACATGAGGACTACAAGTTTGTCAATTGGAGTTTGGACTGGTTCGGCCTGGATTTGAAACTACAAGGCTCCAAAGTGGTGACCCTTGAAACTGAAACTTAGTTTCAGTCACTAAGCCGACTGAAACCCGATTTTCTAGACACCATATCTCCTAAACCATTTAGAACTAGGTGATGGTGATATTGACAATGTTGTAGAGCTATGTGTGGACAACAATTTTGTCAATTGGCTCAAGGACTGGTTTGGCCTAGTTTGTGAGTTACAAGTTGCTAAAGTGAGGTACAGTGAAACTGAAAAGTCCAATTTCCAGACTTAGAATTTTTCTAAGTGTTGATCACCACTCAAGCTGACTTGTGGGCCATTTTTGAGCATGTTCTGGTCATTTTCATGAGATGGCCATATTAGAACTTTTGTTCCTCATGAAATTCTCTACAACTTTACTTAAGGTTGCTTCTCCATGCAAGATTTCTAAGCTGGACTTTTTAATTGGTCAAACCAGATCACTCTAGGGTTCCAAACTTGGTCAACAACATTTGGAAGGGCAATTTGGTAATTTTGGTCAACATGAACATTGCTCCACTACTTACCCTAAATGTAATTAAGGTGTTTTAAGACCTAATTAGCCACTCTACACATTGGTTACACAAAATTTCTAATGTCACATACTTTGAAACAAGCAAAATAACAATTCCACCAAAATGTTGCAAGCTCATGTTGCACATGTTGCATGAGTGTGTTGCATAGCACTTGCTAATCATGTTACACTAAAGTGGTTAGCATGTCCCAAAAGAAAGTTGCACATGTGACACTTGGGTGGACTCACTTCATAATTCACATGAAATATAAACACATGTTGCAATGTTTCAAAAGCATGTTTCACATATTATAAGCTCATGCATGAAATGAATGATGCTCACACTCATGAATGAGATGATGAATGTTAATGCTTATGAAATGCAATGCAATTAAGGAGCTAAACACCTGGGGTGTTACAAATACCATAGTATCTTCTTTCTCCTGGCTGAATCCAGTTAAGTGGTGTTCTACACTTTCTGCCATACAAAGCTTCGAATGGTGCCATCTTGATACTTTCTTGATAACTATTATTGTAAGCGAACTCTGCTAAAGGTAACCATGACTCCTATGAACCTCTAGAAGATAACACACAGACTCTCAACATATCTTTCAGAACAGCATTAACTCTTTTAGTCTGACCATCTGTTTGAGGATGATAAGCAGTGCTACGAATTAAACTCGTCCCCAAACCTTTATGCAATTGCTCCCAAAAGTGAGCAGTGAATTGTGACCCTCTGTCAGACACGATATTCTTCGGTATGCCATGTAATCTCACAATCTCGGCAATATACTTCTCGGCATATTGAGGTGGTCTATAATCTGTCTTGACAGGTAAAAAGTGAGTTGTCTTTGTAAGGCGATCCACAATCACCCAAATCAAATCATGTCCTTTCTGAGTAGTGGGCAAACCTGTGATGAAATCCATACTTATATCATCCCACTTCCAACTAGGTACAGACAAAGGTTGCAATAACCCGGCAGATCTCATATGAATAGCCTTTACCCTACAACATGTGTCACATCTGGCTACATACGCTGCAATCTCTTTCTTCATCTTGGTCCACCAAAAACGAGGTCTTAGTTCTTGGTACATTTTGCTACTTCTGGGATGGATAGATAACTTTGAAAGGTGAGCCTCATCCATAAGTTTATTCTTAAGCTCTCCATCCTTGGGAACAACAAGACGGTCGTCAAACCATAACACGTCATGTTCATCCAATCTAAAGTGCTTGGATGGTTCTTCTTTAATCTTTTCTTTGATATGGAATATCCCTTTGTCGGTTTTCTGGCCTTCTATTATCTTACTCTCCAAAGAACAACTAATCTGAATATTGTGTAACACTGCAGGATGCATTAGATCAAAACCATCTTCGAGCAAAGGTTGCGCATTCAGGCAATGTGACTTTCTACTCAAAGCATCTGCCACCACATTGGCCTTTCCAGGATGATATTGCACATTCAAATTGTAATCTTTGATCAATTCTAACCATCTTCGCTGTCTCATGTTCAATTCAAGTTGGGTGAAGATGTACTTGAGACTCTTGTGATCGGTGAAAATATTGCACACATTACCAAGTAAGTAATGTCTCCAAATTTTTAAGGCGTGCACTACGGCAGCAAGTTCAAGATCATGTGTCAGATAGTTGATCTCATGCTTTCTCAACTGACAGGAGGCATAAGCAATGACTCTTCCTTCTTGCATAAGAACACAACCTAATCATGTTTTTGATGCGTCGCAAAACACATCAAAAGGTTTCTCAATGTCCGGTTGCGCTAGAACTGGAAAAGTGGTCAACAGTTTCCGCAAGGTGTGGAAAGCTATCTCACACTCCTCTATCTATACAAACTTATGATCTTCATGTAGCAGACTTATTATTGGCTTGGCAATCTTCGAGAAATCTGGGATAAAACAGCGATAGTAACAAGCTAAACCCAAGAAACTTCTGACTTCTGAAACTGTGATTGGTGTCTTCCAATCCATAACCTCTTGCACTTTACTCGGATCTACAGATACTTCATTCTCTGGTAGAATGTGACCAAGGAAAGGAACTTTCTTCAACTAAAATTCACACTTGCTAAACTTAGCATACAACTTATGATCTCTCAGTCTGGTTAAGATAATTCTCAGATGCTCTTCATGATCTTTCTCATTCTCAGAGTATACGAGAATATCATCAATTAACACAACCACAAACTTGTCCTTGTCCAACTATGGCATGAAAACTTTATTCATCATATACATAAAGTATGCAGGAGCATTTGTTAAGCCAAAGGACATAACAAGATACTCATACAACCCGTATCTGATAGAAAAGGCGATTTTTGGTATATCTTGCGGTCCAATCTTTATCTGATGATAACCTGATCTTAAATCTATTTTGGAGAACACTCTGGCTTTGGCTAACTGATCGAATAAAACATCAATGTGAGGTAAGGGATACTTATTCTTGATAGTTACAGCATTAAGAGGCCTATAATCCACACACATTCTCAAAGTACCATCTTTCTTTTTCTTCACAAATAAGGCAGGACATCCCCATTCAGACTTACTTGGCCGGATAAACCCCTTGTTCAACAACTCCTCTAGTTGCTTCTTCAACTCAGCTAACTCATCCGGAGGCATCCTATAAGGTCTCCTTGAAATTGGAGCTGTCCCGGGGATCAACTCAATTCCAAACTCAATATCTCTATCTGGCGGAAGACCATGTAACTCATCTAGAAACACATCCAGAAACTCACACACGACCGGAATCTGATGAATCAGAATGACTTCCATAGCATTAGTCACACTCGCAAGGTCTGTTCTTTTGGGCAACGGTACCTGAAAAGTACCCTCTCCCTAGGGATCCTTCAGGGTAAGTACCTGACTTCCTGTATCTATAACTGCTCCTCATTCTTTCATCCAATTCATCCCTATGATGACATCTAGAACTAGTCCAGGTATAACTATCAGGTTTACTTGAAACTTTCGACTACCTAACTCAAGGGTTGCCCCTCTAACCATCTGATTGGATAAAACATCAACCCCTGCTGAACTTATACGGTAACCATAACTTAAGTCTGTGCATAGTTGTTCATGTTTCCGTGCAAATGCTTAACTCATGAAAGAATGCGATGATCCAGAATCAAATAGAACAACTGCAGGGTTTTGGTTAACAGGAAACTTACCAGCAGTTACGGGCTCTCCCTCAGGAATCTCTTCCACAGTGGTGTGGTGCACTCAAGCATTATAAGTCTATTGCTTCTTTCTAGGAGAATAAGGACATAACTTGGAAAAGTGGCCTGGCTGATCATAATTATAGCAAGGTCCCTTTACTGTACCAGCAGATCTGATAGCTCCCTTCGCGTTACCTTGTCCCACGGTTGCGGTTGTCCTTGCTGGCGGCACTACCATCTTGTACGGCTTCTACGGTCCCTTGTAGTTCTAGGTCTTATGCTTCGATGGCCTAAACCTTGCACCAGGTGCAGACGGACGATAGGTTGAACGATTAGCAGTGATAACTCTTGACTATGATGGTCCTGACTCAAAGGCTCTCTTATGAGTCTTGGATGCTGTGTACGCGTTGTTGTTCTTCTCTTATTTCAGACAATCACTGATGAAGTCATTGAATCTGGCACGGGTATTGGTACCCACATGCTTCATCATCTTTGGAACTAACCCTCTCTTGAAGCTAGCAATTTTCTTAGCATCTGTGTCAACCATGTCAAGAGCATAACGACACAAGTTGTTGAAGGCATGCAAATACTGTGTCACGGTTTTGGTGCCCTGATTTAAAGCCAAGAACTCTACCAACTTCATCTCAACTAGCCCTGATGGAATATAAACTCCACGGAAGGCTTCGGTGAACTCCCTCCATGAGATCTGAGCATTCGGAGGGAAGGTGGTGCGGTGGTGCTTCCACCACATCCCTGCTGGTCCTTGTAACTGATGTGCAGCATACTTTGTCTTCAGTACTTCTGTCAGCCTTAACACACGGAACTTATCTTCCATAGTGTTAATCGATTCTTCAGCGTCAAGTGGCTCGGTTGCTTCCTTGAAAATTGGTGGCCTAGTGTCCATGAAATCCTTAAAGTTGCTGTACTGATTCACTCCATTGCCACCACCTTGGTTGTTACCATGTTGCACGTTGTTGGCAATGGTACGTAGGAAATCTTCCATATTCTTCTGTGACTGCTCGGCATTGCGCTGACTTCCCAAAAACTGTGCAAAGAAAACCTCTGCAGTGAGCGGTAGAGGAGGCGGCAAATGTGGCTCCGGGTGTGGCTCATTATGGTTGGCATTGTTAGCACCACTCCCACCTGCCCCGGCACCATTTCCACCAGTTTCAGCAGCCTCATACGTGGCGTGGCGAGTGTTTGCCATCTGCATATTTCAGCAACAAGTAATGATTAAGCGAAGTTGTAGTAATTGTGAGTGAATGAAAAATTATGCCGTACTGAATTTATTGGAGTGAACAAAGTCATACAATAAAATAGAGGCACAATAATCACATTCCAATTAAAACAACACCACTAATTAAATTACTTCAAATGCAAACATCGCGTCCAATACAACCACGTTGCCAACATACACACACTGGACTTTATGCATTCAGGTATCGCATGAACAACCAAGATCCAACATTCCACCAAGTCTTAAGGTGCAAACGAGATACATCAAGATACATGAAACCAAAAGAAGGTCATAGCAATAGGGCCTAGCATCTAACGCAAAGCAACTAGCCTACTTCTCAGGGCCATCGTCGGTGTCGGAGACATCACCATTGCTACCATCAGTAGCAACGTCGTCGTCAGCAGGTGCGGCTGCGGGCTCGTCCTCGTCGTCGTCGACGTCCATATTGGCGGCTTCTGGAGGAGCATACGGGCCAATCCCGTTGTAGAGTGCATGAAACTCCTCATGCAAGTTGACATTGTACTCCTCTAGCTCCTCGACCCTCTGCCTCAGGAGGTTCCTCTCATTCCAAGCTTCATTCCTTTCCTGAACCAACTGTCCAATCATGCGGTCTGCATTATTGTTGGCCTGAGTCAACGTATGCACCCACTATAGAGAACTATCACCTCTCTCTAGAGTCTGGTCTCGCTGCAAGCTCATGTCAGCCAACTGCTCCTGCAAACTAGCGATAGCACGTGCCTGCTTCTTCTTTTGTTTTCTTGCTTTGAGCCGATCATCACCACGCAAACCAGTTAAAGTCCAATAGGTGCACTCTAGACTCGGGTATGCTCTGATAGCTGCATACATCGCACTCATAGCATGGTTGTCGCTAGCCTGTCCTTCATTTGGGCCTCTGACTAAAGCACTTCCTTGCGGCTACACCCAAATAGCATCGCGAGGATCGTCTCTCGGAAAAGTGCCAACCAAGGCTACTGCTAGCTCGTTAGGAAATCTGCTCATTATGTCCCAGATGACATAGGAAGCTGCGCCCTCTGCACCCTCAACCGGAGTGCGGCCTTCAAACTCCAAGTGCCAACCATTCCATTCTGGAGCATCACCAAGAGCAGGGACAGTGATCTCCACTACTGCCAGTCCATCCTCTGCCAACTGGCTCTCACTCCAAGAGTACACCGGCTCCTGACCCTCCGGGTACCCCACATCATGGAGCACTCTCCAAAGCAAAGTTGGCATGACAAACTCGCTTAGAAAGGTGTCCGTGCTACGGCGCTCCCGCAGGGCCAACTGGCGTCGGGGTGCTCTTCCTCCTGTGGACTTGTGGGCAGTCTGCTTCGTGCGGGCCATCTGTACCAAAAGTTTTGATTACCCGGTGAGGACATATTTTAAGTTGGTACAATTTTTATCAAAAGAGGATAATCAATTTATAAGGGGAGGAATGCATGGCATGAATGAAATGCACAAGCAACATGATGCATGCACATTTCTTACGTTCTCACAAACTTAAGAAATAAATGATATCTAACGATGAATTCGGTGGCATACAGGCGATCTCTCATATACGTAACTAATACGTTCTACACGAGAAATGCTGTTATGTACCTGCAGAAGATTTATTTCAGCCCAAAACCCCATGCATGCATGAAAGCAGTAAATCTATCTACATGCTCTACATGAATCCCCAAATACGCGTACAACGGTAGTAACCACCCAAAACATCGTCCTATTGACGGCATCGCCTCAACGGACGGAACAACCACACATGCGACACTTTTGTAAAAACATGTGTAAAACATGTAAGTACTCTAGTATCATATAAGCACTCTCCCTAGATCGGCGGTGTATCCGATCATGCTCTCACATCTCAAACTTACCGAGGCGTAGAGGCAACTGATCCATACATTACCACTCAAGTAAGTGGCACTCATACAATAGCATGTCGTATGAGCAACGAAAGAGAAATATGGTGCAAGAACCCCCAAGTCAGTACTTAACTAAGCCACCTAGAGTCCTTACTGGGCATAAAGGATATGACCAGTGGCACACTCTTAGTTTGTAAATCACGTTTTTCAAACACATTTTTGTTTTAAATACACCTGTGAACAGTAAACACGCTAAACCATGCTCCGATGCCAGCTGTAACAGAACCGACCAATTATACGAGATTAAGTAAGAAAATCATTCACCGAGCAGACGATTTAGCAAACTTAAGCCCGTATAACCCGGTAGTCCGTGAAATCACGACGAATTTCAAACCAAATTACATACCAGCCAAGATCATAATAAGTTCAGCGGTCACTATCACAAGTTACATAAAAGTTCACGTCACAAATACATCGGAGTTTAAACATAGTTATTACAAACCAGTTTCGAAAGAAAGTAGCAGAAGCATTTAGTTCAAATCACACACACACACACAGAGTTCAAAATACAGTGCCAGTTTAGGATCATCTTCCATCAAAAGCATCAGACGAGACGTAGTAAATGACCATTGCCCATGGTCATAAGCTTCTCCCATTGCAGGATAAAGGCAGTTGATACAGTAGCCGTAATACATCTGCCCATCTGTAACAAGTGAGAACAAAGCCCTGAGTACGAGAAGGTACTCAGCTAGACTTACCCGACAGAACCAAAAATAAAAGACACCAAGGAATCATGACATGCTTTCTAGTGGGGTAGCTGACTCATTTGCAAAAAGGCATTTTTAGGATTTAGAGAATCTTTACAAAAGCTTTGCATCAAGTTAAATCTTTATTAACCTGTCAACTACATTTGTACCTGTACTAAAGTAACATGTAATTAAACAGATAATGATAACCAATGATCATTAACAACTTCCATTATGTCATATTTCATATAACTATCCAAATGTTCCATCAATATTACTACGATGAAGTAGCTCAAGTCAAGTGCTCACTATCCAGTGAACGATGGCGATTCGAATCGATTATTAACCAGCTGGTAATTTATTCCTCACACAAACCTCACTCACCCGCTAAAGTGAGGTGTTGGTCACCGAGTCAACCATTCAGGTAAAGTCGCGAGCTTGCCAGGAACCACATGTACCCGGGGCCGCCCGACTGCTCTTTGGCCTTATCATCGTGCGCCCGTATCCTGCCACTACTGCTCCGATACAGTGCGTTGCGGGCAATCCACTCGACCCAAATAATCTCCCAGTTTCGCGGTCGAAAGGTACATTATTCGGCCAGCTAAATATAAGGCATGCGTTCAACATGACTCGAGGTCCAACAACGGTCGGTCCTTAATCAACACAGACGGAAAACACTACAGTCCGTAATCCTGCAAGTTTCCGTCCAGTCTCAACTTCACATTAACACTTAGTTATTTTTCCGATGGTATCTTTTCTCAAACAGATCCAGATAACCACCTATAGCTCGCAGGTGATAGGAAATCACCCGACTTCTACCGGTCTAAGCAAGCTAAGCAATTACTTGACTGTGAATAACAAGGTGACAAGGATAGGGTAGAACAGAGTAAACAAGGTATAATGCAGCAACGGTTGCAAACAACTCCTAAATATAATGCAGCAGTTAAAGTAAAACATTAATAAAATATTTGCAAATGGGGGGAGAGAAATGCTCCGGGGCTTACCTCTCTTGAAAGAGCTCGGACGGTGGTCTGAGCACTCTAGAAGATCCTCACCGAACTCCTCGTCGGCTTCGGGCACTTCCTGCTCCTCGGGCTACTCTTTCGGCTCCTCGGGAACTGCTACCGACGTTACTTCCTGCGATCCTGTATGACGCAATCGTATAAGTGCTTATGCCTAGATGCATTGCGGAAATGACATGTAATGGTCGTGGTGAATGAAATGTAGATAAATAGGTTCACTTTATTTCATAAAGTAGGAATACATTTCTTCTACAAGGTAGTCAACATCATCCGAGAATACAGACTACAAGCACATGTCATCTACTGCATTCTCTTCTACTACTACTATGTTAAGTCAGCACATCTTATTGAATGCTTCAAAGATACACCAAAGAAAATCTTATTAACTAGTCATGCATTAACAAGGTTAAATAAAACCCTAATTGCAACTAGGTTTAAACAGCAACACCTATTTTAATAGCACAGAAAAATCTGAGAAAATTACAATAGCTTTCTATCCTCAAATCTAGCATACCACAAAAATTTCATTGTATTTGGATTACTAGAACTGCCTACACAAAAATAACAAGATAGGGCCTAAAAATGAGCATAAAAATACTTTATACTATGAAAAGTATCAAACAACAGATTTAACATTTTTCCTAAATTCTACACAATAAATAATCACTATAAAAAATTATTACATGCATATTTTATTCATATTTTTCTCTCTAGCAAAAATAATTATTATTAGCAATATTAAACACTTGTACTACACCTTAAGATTTTTCTACAGAACATGCATGGCATATATTTTTCATAGAAAGTACATCACTAAAGAAAATTATTGCAAGTGGAACCATATTTTTCGGAGCTTTCTGTGATTTATTACATATTTAACAAGAAAACAGTAATTTCATTGATTAAATAAAAACTCTACAGAAAAGTATTTAAATCTTGACATGCAATATTTTCTCAAGTAGATCTAATGATAAGGAAACTAGAAAAGTTTATTTGAACAGATTTAGAGCAAATTTGAGTAGTCAAACGTTTTCCAAACCATTTTCATTTTCAAGTAATAAAAGAAAAACGAAAACTCATTTTTCCTATTGCTAACGGGCCGGCCCAGCGGGATCAACCGGCCGGCTACGGCCTTTCGGCCCGTGCGCACGCGCGGGAAGGCAGGCGCGCCGGCCTGGCTTGGGCTTCGGCCCAAGGCCGTTCAGCCCAGCGAACAGAGAGGGGCGGGAGCGGGCGTGACCGCGGGATGCCCGCGTCCTCGACGGCGTGGCCGCGCGGCGGTGGCGTCCGGCGGCGTTGCCGGCCACGATGAGGCAAGGTGAAGCGAGCAATGGATTCGCAAGAGAAAAGCAGGCACGAAAGGTGGAAATTTGGGGAAGATGTGATGGCGGACGGGTCTCGACCACAGCGTCGGCCGAGCGGCGGCCATGGCGCCCGCGGTGGACGGACGACCAAATTCGGTCTCACCTGAGCTCGAGCGACGGAATTTGCGTGAGCACCAGATGTGGGAAGACGAGGCGGGTCTGCGGTCGGGAGGAATTGACTGGAGATGCGCTCGTGGGGGCGTGCGGTGGTGGCAGAGCGACGACGGCGAGCGGAGGCGCGAGCGTCCGCCACGGCTCCGCGGCTGCTGCTGGCGAGACGGGAGGAAATGGAGACTGGAGTCGCGGTAGGTGAAGTGAAGCCGGTGCTGTGGCTGCTTAAGGCGAGGGCGAGGATGTGGGACCCGCCGAGGTGCCACCCGTACGCCGGCGACGTCGAGCGGCGTCCACGCGGCGAGCGCATCCTGACGCGGCCGGTCACGCTGGCGCGGCGAGCGCGTGCGGGCGAACGCGCGGGCGGAAGCAGGCGCGAACGCGGGCGCGGAGCAGGCCGGGCCGGCTTCGGCGCTCGGGCCGGAAAGGAGGTGGCGGCCCGATAAGGTAAGAAACCGTTTTTCTTTTTCTAAATAAAATTCCAGATTTTATTATTTGATTCAAATTTAAATGTTGAAGATAAAAAATACATTTTCACAAATTGCCCCCAAAACAAAAATTGTTCAAAATTTTATTCTCTACAACTTTCATTTAGGGCACTTTTCAAAATTCTAAATAGATTTTGAATTGATGATTTAAAGTCAAATTTTTAAATGAAAACTCAATTTTCTGAAATATTTTTAGAAGCAAAATTTGGGAAGATTTTGAATACAAAATTTGCTTCAAAAATCATGCTAATTATTTCTAAGTTATTTAAAGTTATAGCTCCACAAATTTTTACCACTTTTACCTGGGACTTTTACCAATTCAGAGCTCAAACATGATTATCACAGTTTTAAATAAATTCTAACTTAATTTACATGTGATGATGATCATGCATAAAATGCAAATGCTCATGATTTAGGATGGAATGCATGCTTAATACCTAGAGGTGTTATACATAGCTTCGCACCCAAGACGTGAAGTGTCTTGCGGCTGCACTATCGATCTCCCGCCCGGTCTCAATTTCATTTTAAGGTATGGTTCCATCCATGATAGCCAACATAGCCACTCGTGACCCATTCCTACATCTCGCGGATGACCTGAAATCACCCAACTTCTATCGGACTAAGCAAGGCTAAGCATTGACACGTGCCTAAACTTAATTTACGATTTAAGTACGATATCCGGACAAGGACAGGTATAATGCAACAAGTGTTTTCACACAACTCCTATAACTTAATGCAGTAAATAAGTAAAAGTACTCAAGATTGATAAATAAAATAATTGGGTCAGCATGCATTGGGGCTTGCCTTTTAGGAATGAGGAAGGGCGATGATCCAGACACTCCGGTAACTCGTCAATAGAGTTTCCTTCATTGGCTGCCTCTTCGGGTTCTCCCGGCAGCTCCTGAACCTCCTCCGGAATCGCTCCCTCGAACTCGATGAGTGTCACCCCCTTCGGTACACCTATTGCATGAATGCACAATAAATCTCATGGATGCATAAGAAGGAATGCAGCATGCTCGGAATGGAATGCACTTTAGCAATTCTAGTGCTCTATTCAAATCACTTCAATAATAAGTGCAAATCTCTTCTTCGGTGGAGAAGTACTTACCTAGTCTACACAACCTAATGTATAATTGTTCCTCCTCAGTTAAGGCCCTAACACCTAACAATCAACAAGAACAACATTACTCAAGGTTACTACCAACCCAATCATAAAATATCGCAACAACACATTCTGGACAGCAGCTAAGTATTTCCATCACAACTGTAGATTCAAAAATCCAAATGGCATGATACAAGACAATCTGCAAAGATTATAAAATGATCTACAAATCACTTTCATATCTCAACACTTAATTCCAAAGTTTACCTAGTCGAAATTCTAAATCTCCAGAAATCTGTCCTCTCCAAACAGAGAGCAGTCATTTCTGGGCAGTCACTTTAAACAGCTACAACTCCTAGACTACTAGGCCAAATGCCACCAAATTTTGACACAAGCTAGTTTAACAAGTTTACTACCACTTTGGTATTCACAAGTTTCCCATCAAACACCTTTATCAAGGTTCAAACCCAAAAAATGCTACCAGCTGTCCAGAGAACCTAGAAATATGAGAATTAAATATTTATTCATATGTCAAACTACCCTTATGACCAAACTAATGATACTAATAGTTAACACATGACCCAAAACCACCAGAAAGTAAGGTGTGCCAACCCAAGACATTTATTTTAACCCTTTTTTAATTTACTTAATTAATTAAGTGAGAAATTAAACTTATATGCAAGCTGCTTAGAAAATTCTACAAAAATTACAGGAGACTCTCTACCCTATTAGGAGACTACTGTAACAATTTGAACTAAAGTTATTCATAGAAACTCCCTACATAAAATTCACAAGCCAAAAAGACTGATTTTTGCATAATTAATAAATCCTATTGAAAAGTATCAAACAATAGAAACCATATTTTTCTTAGCAAGCTTAAGGTACTAGGACACTCTCCATAAAATTTCATGAGCATAGCACATACAAAAAAATTATTAAAATTTATTCAAATAACTTCTAATAGAAAATGACAACATCATAACTTAAAAAGTACTCAAGCATTAATACCTAAAAATTTACCAGAGCTAGCATATCCCTAAAATAACCCACCCACCAAATTTCATAATTTTTGAAACACTACAACTCAAGTTATCCATTTAACAATTTTGCATCCAATTTAAAACACATTTCAAAGGCCTAATTAAATCTTCTAGAAAATAAACATCACCTATATATTTGATATTTTTCCTAAATACTAAACTTCATCCAGATTCCAACAAAATTTTAATCACCTCAAATGGATCTATAAAATGGGAGATATAAAATTTACAACATAGCATATAGATCTGTGAATTAAATAAAAGAAAAACACCAAAATAAATCATAAACCCGCTGCTGCCACTGGGTCGGCTTGGCTTGCCAGCGCGGCCCAAACCGCGCGCGGCCTGCTCCAAACTCCCGCCCGTGCGCGCGGTCGCAGACAAAGCGGGCCCTCAGGCCAGAGAGAGGGAGAGGCAGAGGAGGACGGCGGTGACCGGAGCTCGCCACCGGTGAGTCGACCGGCGAAGCCGAGGACACCAGCGTGATCCCTACCTCAAGCCACGTCGATTGGTGGTAAGAATAGGGCATCGGGGCATGGAGGGTGCTCTCCGTCGGCTATGGCAGCACGGTGGAGGCGCGCGGCGGTACGCCGGCGACGGTGAGCCGCCACCGCCTCAACCAAGCCTGCTATAGGCTTCGCGAGGTCACTAGAGAGCTAAAGGAGGGGAAAGGGAAGGATGAAAGGGGCCTAGCTACTCTGACCACGGTGGCCTCGAGCTCCGGCGAGGTCTCGCACATGGCCACGGTGGCGGAAATGACCAATGCGGCCACACCTTAGCTCAATCGATTCCGGGAAGGAGTGGAGGGGGTAGAGGAAAGCGCTGGGGTGCCACTGACGGGAGGAATTGGACCGAGGCACAACGTCGATGGCGCACGAGCGCAGGCAAACACGCGGCGGCAATGGTGCCTCGGCGCTCTGCCCTGGCTCGAAGAGGGCGAGAGAGAAGGGCAGAGGCGTGAGTGAGGGGCAAGCATCGACTTCGTGGCGCCCTTAAAGACCTCGCGGCCAGACTGGTGGGGCCACGGCCGGCTCTAAATATCTCCTAAACCAGCTCGAGTCAGCGGTAGGTGTTAACAGGAAAATTGTAGAGCTATAGGAGGACTACAACTTTGTCAATTGGCTCATGAACTGGTTCGGCCTGGTTTGTGAGTTACATGGCTTCGAAGTGGGGTACTTTGAAACTGAAATTCCAAATTTTAGACTTAGAATTTTTCTAAGTGTTGGGCAGCCCCTCAAGCTGACTTGTGAGCCATTTTTGAGCATGTTCTAGTCATTTTCATGAGATAGCCATATTAGAACTTTTGTTCCTTATGAATTTCTCTACAACTTTGCTTAAGGTTGTTCCTCCATGCAATATTTCTAAGCTGGACTTTTTAAATGGTCAAACCAAAGCATTCTAGGGTCAAGGATTGGTCAATCAGCACCTAGGAGGGCATTTTGGTCAACATGAACATTGCTCCACTATTTACCCTAAATGTAATTAAGGTGTTATAAGATATAATCAGCCACTCTACACCTTGGTTACCCAAAATTACTAGTGCCACATAAGTTGAAACAAGCAAAACAATTCTTTCAACTAAAATGTTGCCAAACCATGTTGCATATGTTTCAAGCTCTAGTTGCAACAATTAAGCTTATCATGGTATACTAACAACATTGCCATGTTTCCAAGTATGAGACACCCATGTTGCATCTACAAGTTGCACCACTCACATTTCATAAGCAAATCAATTATGAACAAACATATTAGAGTATGTTGCATACTCATGTTGCAAGCAAAACAAAGACATGAATGAGATGAATGATGCTCATGCTTATGAAATGCAATGCAATTATGGAAACCAAACACCTGAGGTGTTACAGAGCCCGAGCTGGTCGGGTAGATCTATTGTGGTTAAGAAGTTCCTGCTCGGTAGATTGATTTTGGATCGAATCCACCAAAGTCAGGGTTTGCGAGTGTCGACGAAACATGGTCGGCAGTCTACCAAGGGGTATACCCAAGATAGTGATTTATCGGTAGACAGGTGTGTAAGACACAAACCGGATGGTAACAGGACACAAGACACAAGATTTATATAGGTTCAGGCCGTCAGCATGACGTAAAACCCTACGTCATGTGCTCTGTTATTTTATATTGATCGAGGATCAGATAGGTTGTGTCCTCTAAGGGACCCCTGCCTCTCCTTATATACTCTGGAGGAGGAGTGTTATAAGCAGAATAGCCTATTTGGTACTATTACAATATCTAGTATAGCCTATAATCTTATGATGTATGCCTTGATCTTACAGGTCGGGCCACCTCACATGGTGCGGCCCATGTACCATCTTGTGGTACCGGGGGTTTATACCCCCACAGCGAGAGCTTGTGGCCGACTTAGTTGACAGCTTCGATCTGGTCGGTGTTGTCGATCACCCTTCCTTTGTAGCGGGGAAGTGGTCGACGAGTTGTTGGCGTGGTCGGAGACATTGCTAGGGTGGTCGGAGCCATAGCCAGCGTGGTCAGAGCCGTAGCCGATGAAGATGTGGTTGACACAAATCGGATTTGTGGCTCCTCCGTGGTAGTGGCGGTGAAGCTGTTGACACCGGTGGTCCAGATGATCTGGTCAACGGTGAACGAGAGACCGTCCGCCACGGTCACGGAGTCGGGGATGATGACCATCTTCCTCGCATGGGAAGCTGTACGCACACCCCCTACCTGAAGCACCACTGTCGACGAAACCTGGTCGGCAGTCTACCAAGGGGTATGCCTAAGGTAGTGATTTGTCGGTAGACAGGTGCGCAAGCTACAAACTAGATGGTGACGCAAGACACAACAAGGTTTTATCCAGGTTTGGCCGCCGTAAGGGCGTAATACCTACGTTCTGTGTCTGATTTGTATTGTTGTGTATAATAAGATGTGTTTTGAGGGGGTCCCCTACCCGCCTTATATAGTCCGGGGGTAGGGTTACAAATCTGAAAACTAATCCTGCTCGATTACAATTGTCATAGTTGACCGGATAAGGATTCATATTCTAACCGACCAGGATCTTGCTTGATCTCTAAGTTTGCTTTCCTTCCTTACGTGGGACGCCGAGCAGATCCACTAGGCCACGCGTCGTCTTCTGATGGACCGGGCCCATAGGTCTAGGCCAGCCCAAGTCTAGCCATAGGGGTATAGGGGTTAATACCCCCATAGACATAGAGAGAAAGAGCGCGAGGCCTGCATACTCCATGCCACCGAGCTTCGTATGTTTCATGCGTTTAGATGTATGTTTTATATGTTTCATCTGGATGTTGTATGTGTTTCATCCGGATATTGTATGTGTTTCGTCTGGATGTTGTATATGTTGCAATGGCTATACACGTATGTTGCAAGTGTATGTTTTAAATGTTTTATCTATTTTAGACGTATGTTGCAAGTGTTTTATTTGGATGATGCATATGTTTTAGTGGCTATATACATATGTTGCAAGCGTTTATGTTGCAAGTGTTTTATCTGAATGTTGCATATGTTGCAGTTACTATGCACATATGTTTAAAATGTTTTATCTATTTCAGACGTATGTTGTAGAAGTGCTTCATGTTGTAATATTAGCAACGGGCGCATGCGAAGGCAGTTCCCACATGCGCGGCAAGTGAAGCGAGCGTGGGTGATCCCCATCTGCATGCACATCAGAAGGCACGATGTGGGTATCAGCAGGCATGAGGCGCACAACTACATGCATGGGCACACCGGCATGCGAGGGTGGGTGTGCAGGCGCAGCAGTTGCATGCTAGGGCGGATGTGTAGGCTCAGCAGTTGCATGCGGAGGCGAACGTGCATGCGGGGCAGGCTTAGCAGCATGCGTGATAGGAGGGACGGGCACAACAAGCGGTGCGGGCGTGGGCGTCCGAACGAGGGCTAGCGTTTGGACATCCGGACGCTAGCCATGCCGATTTTGTAAAGAAGCAGAGCTCCCTTGCGGAACTGGAGCTCGTTCTTCACGGCCAGATATTTCTATTCACCGCCATGCTCGAGCTTGTCCAGGCTACAGAGCTTGACCATGGCGTCAACCACCCCTCCCTCCTCATTGCATCCCTATTTTTAATAAGCTAAATCGACCTCCAATCAATTTTCTAGACTCCTAATTTATTGACCAAAACAAAGTTTTTTTCTCACTAAATTAGATCCTACAAAATCAAAACGTATTCCTAGTAAGAGATATAAGTGCAATTTAGATTGGATTATATACATAAAAATATTCTTGCAATGGTAAAGATAAAGTCAGAATCTAGCCTCCGTTTACACTAATACAGTAGATGCAAACTTGGCACTCTTGTCTCGACTGGTGACTAAAGTAGAACCTACCCATTGTCGAGACTCAGAGTACCTGTAGTGCTTTAGATTTGTCCTCCACGACTTGGACTTGCAACCAAGCAATCCAGACCTCATCACCGGTTAATATATCCATTTTCATTAGCAATTTAGTACTAATTAAATTAAAATAGTGGTGCAAAAGGCATATGCACAGACGTGTTTGACTGACGACACTCGAACAAAGCAACAACATGAAACGAGATGCAAAAGTGACCACACGACACCATCCAGTGGTGTGTGTCTATATACACGGGACACTAGCACAAATCCCTGTATTACTATGCTATTTGTCCACGAACCATTGCCCGATGGCCACTTCTCCACACATCAAGCGCCACTCTTGGCTCTAGGCCATGTTTCGTTGAGGGCTAGAGGTAGAATTTTTTTACTCTTTCTTCATCACATTAAATCTTTAGACTCAGCGGCCGTGTTTAGCTACAATGGTGGATAATCTTGCCATCAATCCTCAGCCCGATGTAGCCTGCAAGAAAACAAGCTCAAAGATTTGACTCAGCGGCCGTGTTTAGCTACAATGGTGGATAATCTTGCCATCAATCCTCAGCCCGATGCAGCCTGCAAGAAACCAGAAGACGGTGACAAGAACCCCCATGAAGGTACGGAGATTCAAGATGCCCTCCTCCACTCCAGGATTCTGACGAGCCAAAAAGGGAAAGCAGTGCAGTGCGAGGATGGCATTCATGGCAGACAGGCTATAGCTAGCTACGCTGAGGCTACATCTTTAGCGTCGATGGTCAGGGCTCCTCCCAGCGGATCCAATGCAACTACGAGCATGCGTCTGAAGCCTCATAAATTGGACAATGTCATATGTGAAGAGGGATGGGAGCCAGCCAAGCTACATCATCGGAAGAAGCAGGATTCAGAGGTGAAAACCATTGAAGTCTCCCATCAGTCAACGGTCAAATCAATGGGCTCTGTTTTCTTCAGAAGCAAGATGGAAGATAGATGCTTTAACTGTTTTTCCCCAAATCACCTAGCTCGTTCCTGCCATCGTTCTTCAAGGTGCTGGAAATGCTACCACTCTGGGCACATGGCTATGGATTGTACATCCAACTCTTGGCCAGCGCGGCATAAAAGAGTGATTCCACAGGAGCATCGACATTCCACCACCACGCACAAGCTCAGCACCACCCCAATCTCTCATAAGACCGGCCACCGCTCCTTCGCGGAGGTGGTCCGCGGCTAAGAAAGCATGGTAGTTGCAAGGTACCCTGGTGACCCGAGGGCCAGGCCTGCTCGCGGCTTCTGCACCGTGTCGGGCACCGGCGCCATCCGCCGACGCCGCGATGAGCTCATCGACAAGGCAGCAGTTTGCTGGCTCAACGGTAACAACCACAACATGGAGACTTATCATCTCGGCAATGCCCTCTGCAGCCAGCTCAACCTCCACCGCGACGATTTTCAGGTGGTCAAGCACTTCCCCGAACAGTACTTAGTCATCTTCTCCGACCTGAGAGTCAGGCAGCGCGTGGCGGACATGGGCGTCCTCCACAACAATGGCCGTGACTTCCACTTCACTGCCTGGAGCGAGCGCCGCTACGCCAACAACGTCAGCTGGGAGTACCGCGTCAAGGTCCACATCGAGGGCATCCTGGTGCACTGCTGGGTGGAGGAGGTGGCTGCCAAGGCGCTTGGCAAGAGCTGTGTGGTCCACTACGTGGAGGAGACGACCCGCCGCCGTGAGCGCACTAGGTCCTTCGACCTGTGGGCCTGGTGCTGTGACCCGTGCGACATCCCCACGGAGGTCTAGTTCACGGTGACCGAGCCGGACATGGAGCAGCCACCGGTCAATCTCAAGCGAGGCCATGCCTACGTCCTGCGCAACCACCTTGAGGTAGTAGAGGATCTCTCCTTTCTGCAGGGTTGTGGAAGGAATGGTGGCCCCCTAAACCGCAGGGCCCGTAGGGAGTTCATATGGAGCTATGGAGTGCCGTATACGGAGGGTGAGTGCCTTCATGGAAAGCGTGGCCACAACCACGAACGTGACATCAGGCGTTAGCCACGCCAGGACTATGACGTCTACGACGATAGGCACAACCATGGTACTCGTCGCCACCGCAGCCTCTCTGCCTGGGCCAGGAGCTCTCGCTGCAGGGGAGGGTTTGAAGACTGCATCATCTCCAACAAGTGGCGCGGGCACAGGGAGTCATCGCCGCGCAGAAGTAGGCCAACTAGAGTGAATCCCGAGGTGCCTACCCAAGTCTAGAGGGTCAAGGAGCACGAGCAGGAGAAGAAGCACAAGAAAGTAACCTTTGCTGATCCAATAGCAACAGAGTTGAAGCCCCATAAGAACATCATCCCCGACGACAGCATAATGCTCATCAAGGGTTCCTTTTTCACACCACCCCAATTCTCTCCTGACTATTTTGCCTCTAACTACACTGTTTTGAATCATTCATACTCTACTGAGATCAAGTCCAAAGAGATAATAGGGGACAGGTGGTCATCACCACCCTCAACGCCAACTCAAATCCTACAGCAGCTGGAGGGCAGCAGGTGGAGCAACACATCAAGCCGGCAGGAGAAATGTTTGCGGCCAGCACCCTCAACATGAACGCCAGCTCCATCACTCCAAATGAGAACGCTCCCAATGTTGTAATTAATATTGAGGGTGTAGATACAGTATATACAACGCATAACATAATCTCTGCTCCCACATCTACAGAGCCGGAAGTAGGAAACGACAGTGAAGGGCGACAGATGGAGCAATTCAGCCCCGCCAAGGGACAGCAACCGGGAATGGTGCTTGACCACCAGCAAAACATTCTGGTGAGCCATCGCCCCCCCTTTTTTGCTGCGTCAAATGAGATTGAAGTGGTCAATCAGCATCTCTGTAGTGACATACCCTCAAGTCAATCAGTAGACAACTTCAATGGGTTCTCGGATGTACACGCACATGATCAACCTAGTCAATCTCCTAAAGACAGTCTTTCGATAGATATGACTAAAACTGTGCAAAATCATTCGGTAGGGGAGGAAAATGAACAACCTACACCTCTACTAGAGCCAACCACCAATCATCTGTCGACCAACACAACAGAGAACCAACAGTCTATAGATGTTTTCATTAGTTCCATCTCGAGGCCCATTTCACAACCTTTACTAGACATGGGTACCGTGACTCCCATGCAACAACACAACCCCACGAACCTGCATGCCAGCCTGACACCAGGTACGAGCAAAAGGCAAAGCACTAGATTAGCACAAAAGGCAACAGTCAATTCAGGAAAGGATGCCATCCAGATTGCGCAGGATTTATTAGTTAAGAAGTTGGGGGAACTTTCGGGTATGGATAAACAGTCTAGTTCTGATGACTTTGAACTTTATGCGCAGCACTTCGTCAGGCCGATTGAAAAGACGAAGATGGAGGCCATCCAGGCTCTTATTGAGCACGGTGTCAAGACTAAGAAGAAGGGCAACAACCTGAGGAGCACGGCAGAGGCTCCAGGGCTGGTGGCCTAGGTGTCACCATTCAGTCGATATTGATCAATGTTATCCCCAATATGCAGAGGGGTTTGGGCTGTACGTCCATTGTATCTTCGTCAAGTGGTTGTTTTTAGAGCCCTGCTCGGCTACTGGGGTGCTTTCATGCACTTGTTGTGTCTCGAACCTTTAAATATCATGTGGATGTGCACCTGCTGGCCTAGGACCTTTGGTGAAGAATTTGTAAGCTATGGAACTTGGGGGAGAACTCCTGCCTACTGGCTATGTTGCCTTCGGCCACCCCCAGTTGAGATTATGGATTGCTTGCTCAACATTTGTTTTGCTGTAATCAAGTAGCGGGAATTTGTCATTATGTCGGCAAAAAAATTGCAATATTGCAATGTTACAGGACAGAGCAAAGCGAGCCTCAGTTCGAGATATGATCATTTCCACTGGGGCTACGATCGGGTGCCTACAGGAAACAAAGATTAATAATTGGACACACAACCTTTTAGTGGAAGCAGTCGGCGTCGATATGGCGAGCAACGTTGCTACCTTGCCATCGGTGGCGTCAGAACATTTCTCCTATGAAATCACGAACTTGCATCCACATGTTCTTCCGACATGGCTAATGCTTGGAGATTTCAACCTGATCTTTAGTGCGCAGGAGAAAAATAACTCACGTCTGAACCTACCAATGATGAATAGATTTAGAGTAATAGTCGATGAAAGGATCAAGATGCCCAAGAGGGGGGGTGAATTGGGCTTTTCTAAAAATTAAATGCAAGAATTAAATCATACAAGCCGGAATTCACCCCTAGTGTCTACTTGTGTTCCTAGAGAGTCTACCGATACAAAGTTTTGCACCCTAGTTTCCAATCCTAGTCTAGCATGGCAAATCTAGGAATGTAAAACAAGCAATGAAAGTAAATACGAGAATGTAAATGCTTGAATGTAAAGGGGCAAGGAACACGGCAATGTTTTTCTGAGGTATCAGAGAGTCGCCACTCCCCACTAGTCCTCGTTGGAGCACCCGCGCAAGGGTGTAGCTCCCCCTTGATCCGCGCAAGGATCAAGTGCTCTCTACGGGTTGATTCTTTGACACTCCGTCGCGGTGAATCACCCAAAACCGCTCACAAGATGAGTTGGGTCATCCACAAGCTCTGCCAGATGATCACCGAACTCCCAATCACCACCACGCCGTCTAGGTGATGGCGATCACCAAGAGTAACAAGCTAGAACTCTCACTTGACCACTACGAGCCCAAATGAGAAGGTGGATGCACACTTGCTACTCTCTAATCGCTAGTGAGGAACTCTCAAGCTTTGATTCTCAAATCTCTATCCTCACTAGTGCTCTTGCACTCCCTTGCACTCCAAAGGTGTTTTTCAGTTGATCAAATGAGCAAGAGACCTCTAAAAGAGGTGGTGGGGATGTATTTATACACCCCACAGACAAAACGAACCGTTACCCGCTAACTCAGCAAAACACGGGCTGACCGGACGTGCCAGTTGAACTGACCGGACGCGCCGGTCGCTCGTAACGGTCGAAAACCAAAAATCAACTAAGTGACCGGACGCACCGGTCAGGGGCGACCAGACGCGTCCGATCGTGCAGGGAGCATACTGTACTCGCACCGGACGCGCGACCGCGTCCGATCGGTGATGACCGGACGCGTCTGGTCGTCTCTGAACCTTACTGGACTGTGACCGGACGTGCCGATCACACCCAGGTCGCGTCCGATCGGGTGTTTCCCTCAAGTGACACATGTCGACTTCTGACCACCGCGTCCGGTCCTCGCGAGGACCGCGTCTGGTCGTCAGAGCTGAAACCCTAGCCGCGGAACTGTACTGACCGGACGCGTCCGGTCATGCCGAGGACCGCGTCCGGTCATGGGAAAACGACCCAAAACTCTCCGAAACGCGTCACAACTTGAACCAAGTTGCTTCCAACTGAACTTTGAGCTATTCTAGAGCTGCCTAGCACCAAGTTTAATAAGTGTGCACCACACCTAAATGTAGGACTCACCTAGGTCAAGCTACCCGCTCATGCCCCCCTTTATAGTACGGCCAAAAGAGAAAAACGAAGATCCTAACGATTATTCCAAATGTATCTCAACACCTCGACATCCGGAACTAACCGTCCTTAATCTTGACGTCACTCTTTTGAAAACCAAAACGATTTCCATCAAGGGGCATGAATACCATGGTGCCCAAAGCAGTTAAAACCTCCATGACCTAACTTACCAAAGTTTCTGCAAAACACACGTTAGTCATGGTAATAAAGCATTGTCATCAATTGCCGAAACCAAACCTCGGGGCCTAGATGCTTTCAATCTCCCCCTTTTTGGTGATTGATGACAACACTAAGATATAAAAGATTTGAGTTGAGGTTTTCGAGCATGCATGGTTCACATAAGCAAAAAGCAATAAGCACAAGGGGTTAGGAATTGCTTATGTGCCCCAAGCCAAAAGAGTGTACTCATAAGATAAGACAAAGAACGTTAGTACACATACAGATATAGCTCATAAGAAATCGGAGTAAGGCACGGAAGCACAACCTTAGAGCTATAATTAAAAACGGTGACAAGTGTTAACACTGCGACTGGATAAAACATTAAGACTCAAGGTTTATCACACGACGACATGCCACACGAATGTAATGACTGAAAAGTAAACATGATGCATGAATGTAGCACACAAGAAAAAATGAAAACCCTCTCTCAAAACTCCCCCTGAAACTACTCTCTCTCCCCCTTTGGCATCAAGCGCCAAAAAAACTAATCTAAGGATCTAACGGGGGGACAGACGGAGTCGTGTCAGGTGCCGAGGTGCGCGGAGTAATCACGAAGTGTAGAGAATCTCCCTCAGAATCTGAGCTATCTGGCTGACCCTCTGAAGAAACACGTGGCTGTGAAGCGGTCTGGGTCTGAGCGGCAGGAACAGGTACTAACGTAGTAGCAATAAGAGGATCCGTCTGAGTGACCTGAGCCTGTAGCGAGTCAATAGCAGGAGGATCTGTCGAGGCAACTGACGAAGGAAAAGTCTCTGTAGTACCGGTCCCTGTCACTAGAGGAATAGCTGCCTCTGAAGCTGACAACCCTGAAGAAGTAGCAAAGGTGGTGTGCGAGGGCATCGGCTGACCAGTCAACTCGCTGTAGGTAGCACTATAATCACCGAAGGGTGTGCCTGTCAGGAGGTGAGGGCAAGGCTAGTCTGAAGGTGTAAACCTCGTGTGAATAGGCGTGAAGCTTGGGGACTGGAATGACTGGAGAACCTGCTGCTGTGGAGATGTGAACTGGAAGCTCGGCTGTCCCTGACTCGATGGATCACTGGATTGTAAAGCAGAAGTTAGGACAGAAGCAGGCGGAGGAACCCCAACAGTGACTAGGTGGCGCAGGAGATCCAAGTACTGCTGCTGACTAGCTGCACTCTGTCGCTGAATCTCGTACTGCTGTCGCTGCATTTCAACCTGTTGCCTCTGGATCTCAAGCTGCTGACGCTGAAACTCGTCCTGACGAGCCTAAATCTGTGCAAGTGCTGCAGCTGTGTCCTAAGCCTGTCGCTGTATCTACTGTTGCTGCTGCTCCTATGCCTGGGTCAACCTCTCAAGTATAGCCACCATGGCTGGGTCTGTGTGGGAGGTTGAACCAGAGCCACCGGCCTCATGGTCGTGAGACCGAGAAGACCGGTACCTGGGGATGGGCTGGTAGTCCTCATCAGTGCTGTCAGATGTCACATCCTCAGGAAGATCAGCAGGCTGAGCGTCAAGATCGGCAAGCTCTGCCTCTGCAAGCTCATCAACTGTGGCATCCTGCTCAGCCGCTGTCTCAGGAACCTCAGGTCGCTCACGCTGTCCTGGCACTGGGGCCTGATCTCTAGTGACTGAAGCCCAAAGCTGACGGATATCATACTCAGGGAAAGCAGTAGTAGTATCTAATATCTCAGCTCGGATCTCTACTGGTAGCTGAATGGATGATCTAATGATGAAGCAGATCCAGTGTACATAGGGCAGCTGACGATTACCCTTGAAGCCCTCAGCTATGGTGTCCTCCATCTCACTAAGTATGAGATCCCAAATGTCAAACTGGGTCTGTGAGAGGAGGTGGTGAACAACCCATAGCTGCATCCGAGTCAGTCCCTCTCTGTAGCCAAGTCGGGGAAGTAGAGTGCGTCTGACTATAGCATCCAAAACTCTGGCAAGTGGTGTCAAACTGGCAGACGTGCGATGAGACCCTTCGCCAAAAGGCTCATGGAAGCAGGGTCGAATCAAGTCTGTAGGTGGCACTGCCCCGCCGTGAGGGCGTCTCGGTGGAGGAGTCTGACCAAAACACAGCTGATGTATCTTCGTGTTGGAAGCTGGGAGTCTGAGAATCTCCCGCACTCTGGTGCTGTATAGACGGTGATCGCGGCCTCGGAATGCAAAGTGAATGAAATCATGGGCAGGATCAATCCATAGTGAAGCATAAAACTCTCTGACCCATGTGCCGCAGTATGCACCTGTCCGTCCAAGAAGATCTGACAAGCCTGGCAGAAAGGACAGGTGCGGACGTAGTTGTTCTCCCACAACCTCAACCAGTGACTCAAGTCGACAGACCCTCTGTGGTCGGAAAGCAATACCGCTGTCAACTAGAGCCCTGTAGAAATCCTCCTGAAGTGGGGTATAGAAGCCTTCTGAAGCTCTGTGATCCCTCACAGGTGGAAACCACCGACTGACCTCCACGAACCTCAACCCCTGCACCTGACGTGTTGTAGCACCCCTCAAGTCAAAGTGCTCGACCGGGGGTGAACCTCTAGCTCTGGGAGGAGGACGTGCTCCACGACGCTGGCCCTCTGGCCTAGGAGTCACCTGAGTACGTGCGCGTGTGGAGTGGCGACATGGTGGAGACTGAGCTGGCTGCTCCTCTGTGTCCTCTGTAGCCTCTGGAGCCTCTATGGCCTCTAGAGCCTCTGTGGCCTCTAGAGGTAGATCAACTGACATACCCTCTATAGCTCCAGTATCCTCAGTACCCTCAGTGGCCTCTGTGCCGAGCTGTCGACCTTCTAGATGAAAGCGACATTCGCCTATGCGTATGCTACTGCTCCTGCCACCTCTCTCTGCCTGCTCTGCTGCATCTGCCACGGCCTGAGCAATCTCTGCCTCTGTAAGTGTATTCTTCTTCTTTGTGGCCATGATCTTGATACGCTTCCCACGTGCAATCTCAGACCAACAAGGAGGACTGTCATCCCCGTCACCAGGAGCACCACCGGCGTTCTTGCAACGCACCATGCTGAAAAACTGACCGAAAAACCTCTGAAAGATGGTGAACTATCACTTGAGAGGCTTGGCCTCAATCTGTATCCACAGGCTTGGCCTCGAATTCAGCAAACTGATCTCACCTTGACACACGAACAGACTCGCTGCAATGACGGAATAGAGAGATCTACTATAAGCACATATATAACTAAAAGGTACGAAACCCTAGAGATAGCAAGCATATGAGATACGATGTGAATCGAAACGCGAAGCTACCTTGGATCGACGAGACGACTGACAAGATGAGGTGACATAGATCGCAAGATTCCCCGAAATCGCCGGACGAGCTCTGATTTGCCGAAACATGATGCAATTAGGATTAAAAAGAAAGAGTTATGGCAAACCCTAGCGAGGAGGTCAAGGTGACGCGAAACAACCTCGCGAAGAAGACGACGCACGACAAAACCTCGACGACGAACAATCGAACGACGTTACGTGAACCCTAGGGTTAGGGTTAGGGCAACTCGACGAAGAACGATCGGAGGCGAGCGTGAGGCAGTCCACTGCCGGAGGTGATGCTGGCAAGCGGGAGCGCGGCTCACCGGTGGCAAGGGCGCGGCTCACCGGCGGTGGAGGTGCGAGCGGGCAGCGGTGGCGCGGCTGCTCGACTGGCGTGGGCAGGCGCGGGCAGGGACGGGCTGGCGTGCGTGCTAGCGAGGGCCGGCGCGGGCAGGAGACTCGGCAGGGCTTGCCGGAGGCGAGGAAGACAGTAAAGGCGCGGCGGCTCCGGCGGATTTGGCAAGATAGGGCAGGCGGCGGCGGAAGAGGCTCGGGCAGATGAGAAAACACGGCCAAGGACGAACCGTTATATGAAGGGGTTAGATCCGCTCGACGCGTGATGACCGGACACAGTGGTCGTTATGACCGGACGCGGTGGTGCAGCGTCCGGTCACATTCTGTAAGCTCCTGGAGTGACCGGACGCGTCCGGTGAGGACTGACCGGACGCGGTCAGAGTCCGGTCGAGGGGAGCTCGGGAATTCATCGCGAATGACCGGACGCGGTGGTGGTCACCGGGACCGGACGCGGTGGTCAACAGCGGCGCATCCGGTGCAGCGTCCGGTCACTAGATCTGGAGTTGGTCTTCTGGATGACCGGACGCGCTGGTGAAGCATCACTGCGTCCGGTGCAGCGTCCGGTCCAGCGTTCGGTCACTGTTCTTCGCCCTTCTTCGTTTCGAACTACGACGCGACTTCTCCCAATCAGGTTCCAATTCAAAAAGAC
Organism: Saccharum hybrid cultivar R570; assembly: GCA_038087645.1. NCBI lineage: Eukaryota > Viridiplantae > Streptophyta > Magnoliopsida > Poales > Poaceae > Saccharum > Saccharum hybrid cultivar. Next base: position 1,516,115 of record JAQSUU010000059.1, read on the forward strand.
ACAAATAAACACCAATTGGAACACGATATGAGTGACCTCACTCAAACCCTCAAATTTTTCAAAATAGATTGCCTTAGGCTAGTATTATTTTTAAGAAAATAGGCAATAAACACCCAAGGAGCAACGTATGGCCATGCAATAGAGTTTTTGAACCTTTAGGAGCGTCAAAATGCTTTCTTTAACCATGGACGAACACAGAGGTTGCTCAAAGCGAAACCGAAAAGAAAGCCAAACAAACAACCATGCATATGCAATGCAATACAAGAAGGTAAAGCTAGGATGCTTGTCAAGTTTGATCCACGGTTAGGCTTCTTCACTCCTCCAAAGAAGGGTTATCGTAACCGTGTTAGCCAAGCCCTAAAAGCATTGTGATAAAATAAACATGGCATATTATACAATGCAATGCAAGGGACAACACACGCTCATTTTTTAAAGTTGCTAGAATCAAGCACATTGAGTTCACTTCTTAACCTATAAAAGGTTGCCTCATCCAAAGGTTTAGTGAAGATATCCGCTAATTGATTTTCACTTCTTACACCTTCTAGTGATATGTCATTTTTAGTAACATAATCTCTTAGAAAGTGATGGCGGATATCAATGTGCTTGGTGCGAGAGTGTTGTACCGGATTGTTAGCAATTTTAATGGCACTTTCATTATCACATAAAAGTGGCACCTTTTCAAGAACAATTCCATAGTCTAGGAGGGTTTATTTCATATATAAGATTTGTGCACAACAAGCCCCCGCGGCAATGTATTCCGCCTCGGCGGTGGACAAAGCCACACTATTTTGCTTTTTAGATGACCAAGATACTAAAGATCTTCCAAGCAAATGGCACCCTCCGGATGTGCTTTTTCTATCAATTTTGCAACCGGCATAGTCCGAATCGGAATAGCCAACTAGTTGGAATCTAGCTCCTTTGGGATACCAAAGACCAATGCTTGGGGTGAGCTTAAGATATCTTAGGATTCTTTTTACGGCACTTAAGTGAGGTTCTTTAGGGCACGCTTGAAAGCGGGCACACATGCACACACTAAACATGATATCGGGCCTAGATGCGGTAAGGTACAACAAGCTACCAATCATAGAACGGTAGAGAGTTTGATCAACCGGTTTACCTCCCTCATCTAGGTCGAGATGTCCATTTGATGGCATTGGGGTCTTGATTGGTTTGCATTCTTCCATCTTGAATCTTTTGAGAAGATCCTTGGTATACTTTTCTTGAGAGATGAAAATCCCTTCTCTCATTTGCTTTACTTGAAATCTAAGGAAGAATGTGAGCTCACCAATCATTGACATCTCGAACTCCTTCGACATCAATTCACCAAATTCCTTGCAATAATCTTCATTTGTTGATCCGAAGATGATATCATCAACATATACTTGACAAATAAAGATCTCCCCATTAAACTTCTTGGTGAATAGTGTGGTGTCGACCTTCCCAATGGTGAAGCCCTTCTCAATGAGGAAGTCCCGGAGGCGCTCATACCACGCTCTAGGGGCTTACTTGAGCCCATATAACGCCTTGGACAACCTATAAACATGATTAGGATATCTAGGGATTTCAAACCCGGGAGGTTGATTAACATAGACTAGTTCATTTATAAAGCCATTTAAGAATGCACTTTTCACATCCATTTGATATAGTTTCATATCATGATGTGATGCATATGCAAGGAGGATACGAATGGCTTCAAGTCTTGCAACGGGTGCAAAGGTCTCTCCAAAATCAAGACCTTCAACTTAAGAGAACCCCTTTGCAACTAGTCTTGCCTTGTTCCTCACCACTATGCCTTGGTCATCTTGCTTGTTTCGGAACACCCACTTGGTTTTAATGACTCTTGCACCTTTAGGATGCTCTTCAAGTGTCTATACTTGATTGCGGGTGAAGTTATTCAATTCTTCATGCATTGCATTCACCCAATCCGGATCTTGAAGAGCTTCTTCTACATTCTTAGGTTCAACGCAAGAGACAAAAGAGTGATGTTCAACAAAAGAAGCTAGCTTTTGAGATCGAGTCATTACTCCCTTTGTATGACTCCCTATGATGAGATCTTGTGGATGTGCTTGAAGTAGTGGTGAGTTTCTTCTATCAACCACTTGAGGAGGTGGATGGGGAGCATCAACATCTTGAGCTTGTGCCTCGGCTTGTTCATGAGAGACATAAGTGTCTTCATTTTCAACTCTCTCATTCTTGTCATCATCTTAAGGCACACGTGATGAAGATGGTGGATCAACAATTTATACATCGTCATCATCATCTTTTGGCTTGATGTCTCCCACCGGCATGTTCTTCATGGCCTCCCTCAAGGGTTCATCACCTACATCATCACAATTCTCAATTGCTCCTTGGGAGCCGTTAGATTCATCAAATTTCACATCATATGTTTCTTCAACCAAACCGGTGGCATGGTTAAATACTCTATATGCTTTGGACTTTGATGAGTAACCAACAAGAAAACCAGTATCACAACGTCTTTGAAACTTCCCTAGGTGTTGACGCTTCTTGTAGATGTAACATTTGCAACCAAACACCCGGAAGAAAGAGACGTCCGGCTTCTTCCCATTAAGCAACTCATAGGGGGTCTTGCCAAGAAACTTTTGTAGGAAGAGGCGATTTGAAGCATAGCATGCGGTGTTGATTGCCTCGGCCCACAACTTCTCTGGAGTGTTGTACTCATCTAGCATTGTTCTTGCAAGGGTGATCAAAGTTCGGTTCTTTCTCTCAACTACACCATTTTATTGAGGAGTGTAGGTTGAAGAGACCTCATGCTTGATTCCAATTTCATCACAATAAGCTTCAATGTTGGTGTTGTCAAACTCTTTGCCATTGTCACTTCTAATCTTCTTTATCTTGACTTCAAATTCATTTTGAGCTCTCTTTGCAAACTTCTTGAAGCAATTTGCCACTTCGGATTTGTCATAAAGGAAGAAAGTCCATGTATACCTTGAGTAGTCATCCACTATCATAAGACAATAGAGATTACCACCCAAGCTCTTGTATGTTGTAGGCCCAAACAAATCCATGTGTAGAAGTTCTAGCACTCTTGAAGTTGACATGAAAGCTTTGGTTGGATGAGTGTTTGCAACTTGTTTGCCCGCTTGACATGCACTACAAGGTTTGTCCTTTTCAAACTTCACATCCTTCAATCCTCTCACTAGTTCTTTCTTCAATAGCTTGTTGAGAGTGTTCATTCCAACATGAGCAAGCCTCCTATGCCAAAGCCAACCAAGTGAGGTCTTGGTGAACAAACATGTCATCAAATTTGCATCTTCGGAGGTGAAGTCAACAAGATAAAGATTGTTGTATCTAAAGCCTTTGAATATCACTTGCTTGTCATCTATCTTTGAAACTTTCACTTCATTTGGTGTGAACAAGCATTGGAAGCCAAGGTCACAAAGTTGCCCAACGGATAACAAGTTGAAACTCAATGAAGCAATATAGAGCACATTTGAGAGTGAGTGATCATGTGATATTGCAATCTTGCCTATACCCTTGACTTTGCTCTTTGAATTATCCCTAAATGTGATCTTCTCTTGACATATTCCATTCTCTTCAATGGTGGTAAACATACGAGGATCACCGGTCATATGTTAAGTGCAACCACTATCAATAACCCAATGAGATCCACCGGTCTTGTAGTTCACCTACACACAAGAGATCAAGCTTTTTGTTTAGGGACCCAAACTTGAGAGGGGCCCTTGACTTTCTCCACTAGTGACTTGGCAACCCATATTTTCTTTGGTCTATTCTTGTTTGGGGGACCCAAAAACATGACTTTCATCTTTCCATTTGAATCTTTTCTTAGCATATAATGAGCATTGAAGGCGAAAGGTCTAGCATGCTTGGGCAAGGGTTGTGGTGGTGGAGTTTTGCATTCATGAGCAAAGTGACCTTCTTGACCACACTCAACACATCTCTTTGGCTTGGGCTTTGATTTGCTTTGTTGTTGTTGAGCTTTTGCTTTCTTCTCTTGATTTGCCAAGTACCCAATACCACTTCTATCCATCTTCATTACGGTGTTCATGAGGAGCTCACTTTGCAAATGTTGGCCTCTTGTGAACTTGCTTAGGCCGGTCTTGAGATGCTCTTTTTCTTGCTTGAGCTTTTTGTTTTCTTCAATGAGTGACTCATTTGTTGGTTGCTTCTCAAGAGCCATCAAACCTTTTAGCTTCTTGTTCTCATTTGCAAGCTTCTCATTCTCACACTTGATCTTGGTATAATCATCATAGTTTCTTGACTCAACCACACTCTTGCCTTTGCTACTAGAACCTTGCTCAATGCTTTCAATGATCAAATCATCACATGATGTAGCTATATCACACTTAACAACATAGTTAGTAGCATCATGTGTCTCAAGAGCAAGTTCATTAGCAACCACAAGACTATCATAGTCAATTTTTAATGTGGTGTATTTGTCCTTTAGAGAATTATGTCTAGTGATGAGCTCATCATGCTTCTTCTCAAGTTTATCATGTTGATCTTTAAGCTCTTTATAAGAGGTTTTGAGCTCCTTGAGAGTGGAAGACATCACTTCATTTTGAACTCTAAGCTCACCACTAGTCTTTTGAATATTTTCAAGCTTGGATGAGAGTGATTCATTTTCATTTTGAAGATCATCATTTTCATTTCTAGTCCTTCTTATGATTTTAGTGTATTTGTTTAGCAATTTTATAAGTTCATCATAAGAAGGTGCGTCATATTCATCATCACTATCACTATCATCATTATCATCACTATCATGGTTTTGTACCTTTCGTTCACCCTTGGCCATAAGGCATAGGTGAGTAGTGGACGATGATGGTGAAGGAGGCGGTGAAGGTGGTGATGAAGATATCGGTGAAGATGATGGCCCCATCACAAATGCGGCAACCTTCTCTTTCTCATCATCGCTCTCATCTTCGGAGGACTCACAAGATGATTCAATGTCGGTGAGCCAATCACCAACAATGTATGCCTTTCCTCCCTTCTTCTTCTTGTGGAACTCCTTCTTCTTGCCATCCTTCTTCTTGTATGGCTTGTTCTTCTTCTTCTCTTCTTCTTCATCACTTGAATCATTTTTCTTGCCCTTGTTCTTGTTCTTGTACTTGTCTTTTGGTGGTCTAGGGCATTGATGAGCTAGGTGGCCAAGTTCACCACAATTGTAGCAATCCATCTCCGAGATTGGCTTTCTCTTGCTACTTGTGAAGAATTTCTTCTTCTTGCCATCGAACTTGATGCCACTCTTGTTGAGCTTCTTTAGTATCTTGGTGGTCTTTCTCACCATGAGTGCAAGTGATTCATCATCAACATCACTTTCACTTGAGCTTTCTTGCACCATCATGGCTTGGCCCTTCTTCTTCTTCTTGTCATGACTAGCTTTGAAGGCCAAGTCTCTCTTCTTGGAAGATGATGAGCCCTCTTCCGGAGTGATATGCATATACATCTCATGAGCATTGATTTTCCCAAATACTTGAGTCGGTGTTGCGGTGGAAAGATCACTTTGGTGAAGCACCGTGACAATGTGACCATACTTCTCAACGGGAAGCACACTCAAGATCTTCCTTGCAACATCCGATTGGCTCATTTTAGTGAGCCCAAGAGCATTGAGGTCCTCTACAAGAACATTCAAGCGAGTGTATATGTCATTAGCACTTTCTTTGGGAAGCATCTCAAAAGAATTAATTTTCTTTAAAGCTATGTGATAGCGTTCCTCACGCTCACTCTTAGTTCCCTCATGGAGAGCATAAAGATTTTCCCACAATTCATGAGCGTTCTTTGCATTACGCACACGATTGAAGATATCTTTGCCTAAGCCCCGGTAGAGTGCATTTTTGGCCTTTGCATTCCACCGGCCGTACTTCTCGTCACCAATGGGGTTTGCGGGATCCTTAATAGCGGGAAGCCCTTGGGTTGTGGCTCTAAGACATCCAATATCTATGGCTTCGAGATACGCCTCCATGCGGATTTTCCAATATGGAAAATCATCCCCCTCAAAGGTGGGAGGTGGTCCTTCCCCGTTAGACATCTTGCTCTATGCGGTAAAGCCTAAAAAAAAGAGCAACACGGCTCCGATACCAATTGAAAGGATCAAGATGCCCAAGAGGGGGGGTGAATTGGGCTTTTCTAAAAATTAAATTCAAGAATTAAATCATACAAGCCGGAATTCACCCCTAGTGTCTACTTGTGTTCCTAGAGAGTCTACCGATACAAAGTTTTGCACCCTGGTTTCCAATCCTAGTCTAGCATGGCAAATCTAGGAATGTAAAACAAGCAATGAAAGTAAATACGAGAATGTAAATGCTTGAATGTAAAGGGGCAAGGAACACGGCAATGTTTTTCCGAGGTATCAGAGAGTCGCCACTCCCCACTAGTCCTCGTTAGAGCACCCGCGCAAGGGTGTAGCTCCCCCTTGATCCGCACAAGGATCAAGTGCTCTCTACGGGTTGATTCTTCGACACTCTGTCGTGGTGAATCACCCAAAACCGCTCACAAGATGAGTTGGGTCACCCACAAGCTCCGCCGGATGATCACCGAACTCCCAATCACCACCACGCCGTCTAGGTGATGGCGATCACCAAGAGTAACAAGCTAGAACTATCACTTGACCACTATGAGCCCAAATGAGAAGGTGGATGCACACTTGCTACTCTCTAATCGCTAGTGAGGAACTCTCAAGCTTTGATTCTCAAATCTCTATCCTCACTAGTGCTCTTGCGCTCCCTTGCACTCCAAAGGTGTTTTTCAGTTGATCAAATGAGCAAGAGACCTCTAAAAGAGGTGGTGGGGATGTATTTATACACCCCCACAGACAAAACGAACCGTTACCCGCTGACTCAGCAAAACACGGGCTGATCGGACGCGCCGGTTGAACTGACCCGACACGCCGGTCGCTCGTAACCAATGGGGTTTGCGGGATCCTTAATAGCGGGAAGCCCTTGGGTTGCGGCTCTAAGACATCTAACATCTATGGCTTCGAGATACGCCTCCATGCGGATTTTCCAATATGGTCACCAATGGGGTTTGCGGGATCCTTAATAGCGGGAAGCCCTTGGGTTGCGGCTCTAAGACATCCAACATCTATGGCTTCGAGATACGCCTCCATGCGGATTTTCCAATATGGAAAATCATCCCCCTCAAAGGTGGGAGGTGGTCCTTCCCCGTTAGACATCTTGCTCTATGCGGTAAAGCCTAAAAAAAAGAGCAACACGGCTCCGATACCAATTGAAAGGATCAAGATGCCCAAGAGGGGGGGTGAATTGGGCTTTTCTAAAAAATTAAATGCAAGAATTAAATCATACAAGCCGGAATTCACCCCTAGTGTCTACTTGTGTTCCTAGAGAGTCTACCGATACAAAGTTTTGCACCCTAGTTTCCAATCCTAGTCTAGCATGGCAAATCTAGGAATGTAAAACAAGCAATGAAAGTAAATACGAGAATGTAAATGCTTGAATGTAAAGGGGCAAGGAACACGGCAATGTTTTTCCGAGGTATCAGAGAGTCGCCACTCCCCACTAGTCCTCGTTAGAGCACCCGCGCAAGGGTGTAGCTCCCCCTTGATCCGCACAAGGATCAAGTGCTCTCTACGGGTTGATTCTTCGACACTCTGTCGCGGTGAATCACCCAAAACCGCTCACAAGATGAGTTGGGTCATCCACAAGCTCCGCCGGATGATCACCGAACTCCCAATCACCACCACGCCGTCTAGGTGATGGCGATCACCAAGAGTAACAAGCTAGAACTCTCACTTGACCACTACGAGCCCAAATGAGAAGGTGGATGCACACTTGCTACTCTCTAATCGCTAGTGAGGAACTCTCAAGCTTTGATTCTCAAATCTCTATCCTCACTAGTGCTCTTGCACTCCCTTGCACTCCAAAGGTGTTTTTCAGTTGATCAAATGAGCAAGAGACCTCTAAAAGAGGTGGTGGGGATGTATTTATACACCCCCACAGACAAAACGAACCGTTACCCGCTGACTCAGCAAAACACGGGCTGATCGGACACGCCGGTCGCTCGTAACGGTCGAAAACCGAAAATCAACTGAGTGACCGGACGCACCGGTCAGGGGCGACCGGACGCGTCCGATCGTGCAGGGAGCATACTGTACTCGCACCGGACGCGCGACCGCGTCCGATCGGTGATGATCGGACGCGTCCGGTCGTCTCTGGACCTTACTGGACTATGACCGGACGCGCCGATCACACCCAGGTCGCGTCTGATCGGGTGTTTCCCTCAAGTGACACGTGTCGACTTCTGACCACCGCGTCCGGTCCTCGCGAGGACCGCGTCCGGTCGTCAGAGCTGAAACCCTAGCCGCGGAACTGTACTGACCGGACGCGTCCGGTCATGCCGAGGACCGCGTCCGGTCATGGGAAAACGACCCGAAACTCTCCGAAACGCGTCACAACTTGAACCAGGTTGCTTCCAACTGAACTTTGAGCTATTCTAGAGCTGCCTAGCGCCAAGTTTAACAAGTGTGCACCACACCTAAATGTAGGACTCGCCTAGGTCAAGCTACCCGCTCTTGCCCCCCTTTATAGTACGGCCAAAAGAGAAAAACGAAGATCCTAACGATTATTCCAAATGTATCTCAACACCTCGACATCCGGAACTAACCGTCCTTAATCTTGATGTCACTCTTTTGAAAACCGAAACAATTTCCATCAAGGGGCATGAATACCATGGTGCCCAAAGCAGTTAAAACCTCCATGACCTAACTTACCAAAGTTTCTGCAAAACACACGTTAGTCATGGTAATAAAGCGTTGTCATCAATTGCCGAAACCAAACCTCGGGGCCTAGATGCTTTCAGTCGATAATACGCAACTCGCACGGATCGAACTCAGTGGAAAAAAGTACACCAGGTGCAATGATCAACAGTCACCCACAGTGACAAAAAAAAATGATCATATATATCTTTGCTTCTGCAAATTGGCTGGAGATTTTCCCAAGATCTAAAGTCCTTGTTAGTTGTTAGTTGAGTTATTTGTTTGTGTCGATTCGACCAAGTTGAAGCAAGTAGTGGCATGAGTTTTGTTAGTTGTCCGGTTGTACTAAAGTTGTATAGGATGAGTGGGACACTCTCCTCAGTTGTATGATTTTTTTGTCCAGTTTCTATTAAAAAACTGGACGGGCACTTGCCTTTTTCCTTTCTTCGTCTAATATAAATCGCGGCAAAGCTTTTGTCGTCCTTTCTAAAAAAAATCTTTAGACGCATGTATAGAGCACTAAATGTAGATAAAAAATAACTAATTGTACAGTTTGGCTGTAATTTGCGAGACGAATCTTTTGAGCCTAATTAGTCTATGATTGGACACTAATTACCAAATACAAACGAAAGTGCTACAGTAGTCCAGATTCAAATTTCTAGCCATCCAAACAAGGTGCTAGGCCTCGTTTAGTTCAGAGAATTGGGGAGAAAAACACTGTATCAGAATTCCTGTAGCATTTCGTTTGTATTTGATAAAAAATATCTAAATTTTGACTAACTAGGCTTAAAATGTTCATCTCGCAAAGTGCAACAAAACTGTGCAATTAGTTTTTGATTTCATCAATATTTAGTACTCAATGCATTTGCCGACATTTTGATGTGACGGAGAATCTTCTTTTTGCATAGTGAAATTTGGGGAGAACTGGGGGAACTAAACAAGGGGGGGCTAGTGTTCAAAATCACTGCAGCTTCATCAGTATTGGACGGATATCCGATCAATCACGTCAGTCACCTGATGATTCTGTAAAAGTTCAGAGCACAAAACCTAGGGAGTGTTTAGTTGGGAGGTGAATTTTTTTTTATATCACATCGGATATTTCATAGGATATCGGAAGAGATTTTCAGACATTAATTAAAAAGCTAATTACATAACTCGTTTAGAAAACCACGAGACGAATTTATTAAGACTAATTAAGCCATCATTAGCACATGTGTGTTACTATAGCACTTAACACTAATCATGAACTAATTAGGCTTAAAAGATTCGTCTCGTGATTTTCAACCAAACTATGCAATTAGTTTTTTTTCTCTACATTTACTCTATATATGTGTGTCAAAACATTCGATGTGATAAGGTAAATTTTTTTTTTGGTAAACACAACCCTAGAAATGAGTCTTGGGGATCAGCAATTGCACAGCGCCTAGGGTTACACATAATAATATGCTAAGAAAATCACGGATCTCATTTAATGTGCAAACAATCTTTCCGACGAGAAAAAGGAACCATGACAGTAAACAACATAAATCCATGTTAAAGGAAACACTACTCATTACTAGATTGTTGCTTCGCAAACGGAGAGGCAAGGGGTTAAGGTCAGGCGCATGGATGAAAAATAAATAGGTATTAACAAGGCCAAACACCGATAGCCTCAAAGTGAACGACCAGCATTAGGTTATCAGGGTAGTTAGCACATTCCACGGTAGTTTTAAACCTTGCGCATGATTAGAAAAAGCCTCTGATCCAGCTCAAAGATGGCAGCACTGGAAGGGTCACCCCTGAGTAGTAGTGTTCAACATCACTACAGCTTCATCAGTCTCGTCGAAGGATTGATCCAAGCCATCCATGTACATCTTAGCCTGGAGAAAAGGTTGTTATCAGCAAACAACCTCAAGGAAACCAGTGATCTTTATGGACTAGTGTCCTTTTAGGAAATCAAACAGGCTTCTAGCTAGGACGTACCGCCTCGCAAACTTGATCAAACTTCCCATAGATTTCCTCAATTTTCTTCCGTCCAGCTTCAGCAACCGAATCAGCTTGAGAGCATAATTCAGAACCCTGATTGGCAGACAGTATGTCAGAAAATGTGAAAAAGGTACGCACAATTAAGAAAAACGATAACAGCCTACAAGGCTTTAGAAATGAAGTACTGAATGCATAGCCTATGTATTCCCTTCTAGATTTATAGAGCCACAGCTACTAATCAGGCTCGAAGGTATTAATCAAATTCAAAGGTAACATGTAAAGCAATAAACGGGATGTGGCAACTCATGCAGTGCAATTTCGAAAGAATTCTTTTCAACAGCAGAACATCCAGGATAAGAACATCACCTTGTCAATCTTTTCCTTTATTTTTCTTTGTTTTTCGTCAAGGCACTTGTGCTCTGATTCAACTTCAGATTTCAATGCAGTCATCTTCCGATTGTTCTCTCCAACTCTTTGATCCCTTTCTTTCTCCTTTGCTTTCAGTTTGGCCTTGTTCTCGAGTACTAATTGCAAGATGTTCATGCACAGTAATGTGATAACATTTGAACTAAGAACTGACTAGATAATACTTGAGCAATGCTAAAAATATACTAACCTTTCATTTCCCATTCAGCAGCTTTATTGCGAAGTGCCTTTATCTCCAGATTTTGATCACTGATCTTCTCTTTGTGTGCTTTAGCATCCTTCTCAGAAGCTTTAGCAGCAGCGCTCTAGCATGAATAATATATTTGTACAGTCATTGTTATATCAATTTGACTCAAGGGTGCAATCAGCCAAAGGGAAAAAAAATCATGCGTGAAGGAAAGCTTGCCGATATTCATACTTTTTCATGTACAGCAGAAATTTTAGAGAGATGCTTCGCTAGTTTCTCAGAAACCTGCAAAATAAAGATGCTCATCATGCAACTACATCAATGGAGTATACAGGAATAAGGTCCAGCCTCACAAGAAACCAAAAAAAAATGTCAAATGATCCTTGTGATTTAATCATTCGAGCAATTGCCCATCAGCTGTAGTAAGAAAAGAATGATACGAGGCTGTGGGGAGAAGTAAATGGGAACTCAAGATTAGCAGCAAGAAAACACTGTTCGATAGCACATGATATGTATTGTTTACAAGAAATTTATAGCATCATAAAGAGTACCTTAGTATACACCTCAAGAGTATTGGTTTTCTCTCAGTGGCGGATCCAGGAATCAAAACCTGTGGGGCCAGCCAGCAGAAGCTGTGGGACCAAACCATATATGCTACAGTAAAATTGCACTAGATTCGTCAAAACCTGTGGGGCCGGGTGGCCCCACAGGTTGTACCTACGTCCGCCACTGTTTTCTCTTGGACTTTCTGCATTGCCATCTTCTCTAAGTTCTTTAACTCATCACGGACTGCTTTCTTCTCCTCAAGGTTCCTCTTTGATACAGAAAATAAAAATCCATAGTTATTATGGAAGCTAGCACAAGATGATTATTATCTGATTGAAGCTCATAATTCTGATTGAAGCAATTTGATAATGTAAGCACAAAAAAAATACACTCATAGCACATAAAGAAGCAAGCACTAATGATTCTGGGGAATGGACAATTTTCGCAATCTTAGATAGAGCACCCAGTGACGATTGCAATGATATGTTTAAGTGAATAATTCATTCATAGTTATGCTGAACTGTGATGAGATAAAGTCATTCCGACAGTTGAAAGGATGACAGCGTACTTGCTAGTCCTAGTTGCATTGATAAAGACAGTTAGGAAAACTATGGCTTGCTGTTCTACCATGGAAAGTAATTCTAGAACCTACAGAGTTGCTTGTATGAATGGCTTTCAGTCTTTTTAGCTTAGGCATCCCAACACATTCAGTTCCTGATGAACTTTATGCCTGTAGCAGTTTAAAACAAACAAACATACAGCCTACCTGGAGCTTTTCAGGGGAATGAACAATTTTGGCTGATAGCTTTTGCTTTTCTTGCATAACTTTCACCAACTCGAAATCAGCCTGGTTGATCTGCCAGGGAAAAAAAATCATACAAGCAGTGAATGTAATATTATGAAGTATTGCTTTGAATAGAGTACAAAAAATCCAGTTTAGCTTAACAAGAGCAGTTCTGCTGGTCAATGTCCATATATACAAAGCAAAGCTGATGCTAATAAATACCAGTTATTAGTTAGGAAGAAAAAAATGTCAGCATTCAGTGGCTGATTAAATAACTAAATGTCTTCCAATTATGCTAAAAGATCGCTTTTTTAAACAAGTAAGCATACTTCCAGTGCTTGAGTACTGATTTGGCCTGGAGCACCTACAACATACAGAAGGTGGCAGTCTATGGAGCTATGGCTCCTCAGAGTAAAAAGCCTGACTAAGAGGGGTGTCTTATGTTTGGCCTAACAACTCCAGCTTCTCCACTTTTAAGTCTAATGATATTTTCAACGTATGTATAACCAAAACCAGTGGCAAGTTACATGATCTGTTGCCATGAATCAGGTGAAATATCTCCAACTAACCGAACCAATGAACCTACCAAAAGGCAGCTCACTATCACCTATGGCTTCATCCAGGCTCCATGTAATCCAAAACTACCTGTGCTAGCTTCAACCAAGAAGCCTGAAACTGAATATACGCCAAACAAAACCTACTGACTTCAACACAATTTGTTATCTTGTTGGCATTGAACAGAATTCCTAAGCATATGACTTACTACCAACTAGTTTCAATGCTAGCTCATACTACTTACAAATTCCAAGTGTCCATGCTGTAGGCACATTCTCAATATGACATGCTTGATTACATGCATGGGAAACTTGCTCTTTTCATATGCTGGTAGCATAACATGGTGGACACTTGAGCAACAACCAGACTATACATACCTCTTAGTTTTCATGGATAACAATTTATTGACAGAAGGTATCAACAATACGCCAAATAAGAAAGCTACTCGCACTCTCTGTTGTAGCTTAAGGCAGCAAGGTAGTGGTGCCAAGATTATTGACAGCAGCCAAAATATGCAGGAGGTTCAAAGTTGACATATGTAAACACAAGCCCACATTGTGAATCTCTGTTTTGCATCGATCGCATAGAACATAAGAATAAAAACATACCAAGGAAAAGCCCAAGCACCATTTTAATCAAAAGGAAGGAAAAATGCAACGCAAGTCAGGAATCAGCACCTTCATGAGTGTCTCCTCTTTCTTTTCGTCGATGGCCTTTGATTTAGCGCGCAGCGACAGCTGCTCTGTGTTGTACTCATGAAGCCTCTGCTTGAGGGCATTGACCTCCTTCTCCAGCTGGTGGACCACGGGCGCCTCCATCTGCTCCTTAAGCAGATGGTCATCCTTCGTCTTCTGAAGCTGTATAAGGTGGAAAATGGAAGGGGGGGGGGGGGGGGGGGGGGGGGGGGGGGGGGGGGGGGGGGTGGAAACGAAGAAAATCTAAGTATTTCCCTGGACAGAAGGCAGAAAAATGTAAGGAACGAGGATGGGAACGAGACCTCGGCGATCTTAGCCCTGAGCTCCTTCTGCCGTTCCTCAAGCGCGCCGTACTCTTGGACGACGGGCACGAGGACGCTGAGCCTGTCCTGCCTGAAGTGGAGGAAGTTGATGAGGGCGCTGAGGATGTGGGCGACACGGGGGCCGTCCGCGCGGAGGAGGTCGCGGAGATTGAGGTCCTGGAACTGGATGGACTGGAGGAAGGCGTTGGCCCTCCGGTAGATCCGCGTGAGCGCTAGGGCGCGCATGTGGTGCTCCGGGTTGTCGAGCGCCTGCAGCGCCTGGAACTGTAGTTGCTCGTCGGGCTCGTCGCTGCAACAAGCAAAATGCCCCCCAACACCAAAGCAGGCAAACGCAGAGATGAGGCCGGATCCAGGTGAGACGGGACAGCTCGTGGCGGGGGCGTACCAGACGAAGTTGGCGAGGAAGAGTTCGAGGACCTCGGCGACGAAGCCGGGCCGAGGGTTTTCGACGTCCTCGGCGCAGAGGTTGGGGCTGGGCGCGATGCCGTAGCTGTGCAGCGCGTCCACGATCTCCGCCGGCTTATACTTGGGGAAGGAGTAGGAGCTCGACATCCCCTCCGCTGCGGGCACCACCCGCGAATCGAGGCCCTGTTTAGATACTAAATATTTCCTCAAATTCTACTATGCAAAAAGAAGATTCCTCGTCACATCAAAATGCCGGCATATGCATGGAGTACTAAATGTAGATGAAATCAAAAACTAATTACACAATTTTGTTGTACTTTGTGAGACGAACGTTTTAAGCCTAATTAGTCAATGTTTGAACAATTTTTACCAAATAAAAATAAAATGCTACAGTGTCGCACAGTGTTCTACAGTGTTTTAGACGGCGCCAAATCTGGCCAACTAAACACGGCCCGAATCGAAATCGGATGGGTGGGGTGGGGTGGCGGTGGGTTTTCCCCTTTCGACTCGGGCAGGCGGCGGCGGCGGCGGCGGCGGCGTCGGGGTTTTCGTCTTCCCGCCCGCCCGCCCGAATGGAAAGCAACTATTACTGTGGGTGTGTTTATATGGCTGCAAAGTGTGTGTAAAGTTTCTATAGCACTTTTCGTTGTTATTTGGTAAAATTTATTCAATCTTGGACTAAATAGGCTCAAAAGATTTGTCTCGACATTTACAGACAAACTATGCAATTAGTTATTTTTTTAACTACATTTAATACTACATGCATGCGTCCAAAGATTTGATGTGACTGAGAATCTTGTAAAATTTTTGGAATTTTGAAGCAACTAAACACTGCATGTATAGTAGATGCAGCGTCTGTGTGTGTGTGTCTGTCGCTGAGAAACTGAGCCCACCGTTTGAGGCCATGTTTAGTTCCTAAAATATTTTAAGGACACATGCATGAAACATTAAATATAGATAAAAGAAAAAACTAATTATATATTTTGGTAGAAAACCACGAGACGATTTTTTTTTAGCCTAATTAGTCTATGATTAGACACTAATTAATAAATACAAACAAAAATACTACAATAACAAAACCCAAAATATTTCTCGAACTAAACACAGCCTGATTTTGAATTCGTGGGGAGCGGAGCCTTCTATCTCCTGCTCATGTCCCTAGAAAGAGAGAAAGGACGGTTGTGGTGGCCAACCTTTTCAGATTGTGAATGCCAAGCCATGCGCCGTTCGAGCCACCACCACACGATACTCCCGAAAAGAATGCTTTGCGTGTCATGGAAAATGATTCATAACCAAGTTTTGAAGTAAATAATATTCACAGTTATGTGTTTAAATTAATTTATTATAAAAATATATTTCATAATTAATCTGATAGTATTTATTTGGTATCATAAATATGAATATTTTTTATTTATAATTGGCCAAACTTAAGATACTAAAACGTGACACTATGTTAGAATTGCATTCTTTTATGGACGGATATAGTTTTACTTCTCTCCTAAAAAGGATGCAACTATGAGTTACGTGCCGGTTAAAGTGTTTCACGTTTGACCAAGTTTCTAGTAAATAATATTCACATTTATAACTCTAAATAAGTTTATTATGAAAATACATTTCGTAATTAATCTAATGATATTTATTTAGTATTATAAATATTTATACTTTTTATTTATAATTAGTCAAACTTGATATACTAAAACATGACACTATTCTATAATTTCATTCTTTTGGGGACGGAGCGAGTATTCATGATCAGAAATTTGTGAAAAAAACGGTGATGAGAAGTTCAATGAAACATGCGAATACATGGCTCGAAGACCGTGAAAATAATAGTGATCTGAAACTCACTATATTACTTTTAATATTATTACATATTGTATTATTTACTGTAATCTATTTCTTGCAATTATCTAAATCTTGTAGATTTATTTTATTACAATTTATATTTATTAGTATAAGTCGCAAAGTAATCCTGAAGATTGAGTCATAAAAAAGAGGAGGCTCTATGTAGAACGAGGTTCCATGTAGAACGAGGGACGAAGTTATGGCCACTTTTAATTGGTTTAGGATGAAACTGAGACTAAAAGTAAATTTGAAGATGGAAAAGGCTATTTTTAAAACTCGAGCTGAGCCGTAAGCAATTGTTGGAGGATCAAAACGACTGTTCCGACTATTTTTTCGGAGAAAGGGAACAAATGGAGGGTGCTCTTGCATCATGTATAAGGTGTGCAATCGATAGGTCAGATTGCCCTGACCAAGTGACCATTGTCCAATCGGGGAGAGAAATGGATACTAGATAACGTGGCTTTATCAAATTGGGTTAGCTATTCAGATTATAATAAAAGACTAGTGAAGGGCGCGCGCCATCACGTGCGTACGCGGCCACGAATACAGAGATGTGCTGGATATATATTAAAAAAACACAAGCATACCCGATTAAGCCTGGTACATAGTTCAGATCCAAAGATACGTATGTAGTTCTTTGCTGAAGAATGAACAGAGTGAGCAGTTAAATAAACAGATACATAGTGATATTACACAGGCATAGTAGATTACAATAGTTTTTAACAGGCTGTCATTTTTTTAGCCTGCTAAGGAAACGACGTGTCCCTTTATCGTAGAAAATGTGATCATGCATGTTGAAAACGCTGAGGCAGGCATCTTTGGCTATCGTCACCTGATATAGGAAGGAAGATAATGAATTGATAAAACGATAGAGAAGAGATGGGCGAACTGTATCTTCTTTCGTTGGGACAAAATACAGTGTAAGTGTTGGCAGGAAGAAAGTACCACATGGAGACCAAATTAATATTTAAAGCAGTAAGCAGGCCTGTGGTAAGCAAAGGCTCCAAGCAAAGAGGCATTTCTTCCAATCTCAGCACAAATGTCATAACTAAAATTGTTCAAAATAAGAACTGGTAGCTAAATTCCAAGAACAGAGATGCAATGGGCATAGTTAGGACAGGCAAAAGAGTAACCACTCACCTAGAATACGTCTCAAACTTACCTCTTTGATTATGCTGCATCAGCAACAGTACCTGGGCTGTTTGTTCCTACAATCCGGAGCTGTTCCTGGGATACAACACTGAAAAATTGCGGAAATAACATAGCATGTCAATTTAAAAACTCATAGAAGTTCATATAAGGATAATTGACACAGCTGAGCCAATATTCCATGTATACATTCTATTATAGACTAATGCTTTATCAGAACCTAGATGGATGGGCAAAAAAAATAAAAGAAACAGAGATCTTAAAACAATAATTACATAGCTACTAAATCAATACTCAATAGACTGACTGCTCCATAGTCGAGTAAAATTCATATTGATTGAATTGGTCGATGAAAAGGGCAACAACCTGAGATATGAAGCAAAGAAGACTCCAGGCTGTTGCGTAAGGGTGAAAATGAATTTCTTGAAGCTATAAGTAGTGCTGCAATAAATTCGGGTGGACATTGTATCCCTTCCATATATATTGACAGTATTACTAAGACAGTATTTTGGTAAAGTAAAAAAAAAGAACTTGAGAGGTCTAGCCAATAAAATGTTTCATACATCTTAAGACATTGTGAGATGGCAAGACTAAGGCTATATGTTTCAATTTAAATGTGGGAACTAATATGTATAAAGCACGTATCCTTATTCCAAATAATAAATCTTGCAGGGAAAATAAGAGGAATTATCAAAATATCAAAATCCATGTTTTTAGGTTTCTGATGCCTAGGATTATCTATCTATTTGCAGTACTCAGGAAGCCTATAACTAAAAATAACCATGCTATCTGCAAATACATATAGTGGCATAACTATTAAAAATTAGTTTAATAAAGATCAAATATGATGAGATGCAAAATAAAAGGAGTAACATGGCCAGCTGCTGTCCTGTTGAAGTTTCATATAACAATACTCCGTAATATTAAAATTACGCATTCTAAAATAGAAAGAGAGATTGATTCACTCAAATTTTAGAATAGTCATACCGAAAAGCATTAGAGAGTTACAATGAGTGCACTTCGGATGTAGTAAGTATTTTTTCTCGTTAGCGTGGACCATCTAGCCGAACACCGAGCCTTACGACTCTGATAAGAAATAAATTTACTGGGTCGATCATGGGGGAATGAACAATGATAAAATTCACTCGATTGAAATCTAAGATAAAATCATGCGTACACAACATTAAAAGCATAGGTACGGATCTGATTACCTGAGCACATTAGAACAAACACGATATAACTTTATATCCTGAACATGATCCAAAACCGCTGGTCGACCGAAAAACCTAGAGAGTATTAGGTCCATATGTCAACGATAAATATAAACTGGCAAATGAATTAACAATAAGATATGGATAGAATATATTTCTATTTTCTATTCGGCATGCATCATATATCTACCTGGAACTTCATGTCACACTTACTTTGTTGGAACAATTCAGAACCTGGCAGATCAGAGCAGTATGTGCCTTAAAGAAAACACCATATTCATTTATGAATTATGCATGGCCTTGACATAGCTAAGAATAAAACTGAACCCATGAAATTGATACAGGACCAACGTCTGCCATTGCAAAGGAAGGAAAATGAAATTGTAAAGTGAACCGATAGTCAAATTTATTTTCCTAAACACGCCCAATCTGAAATTAGATGGTGTAAGAGGTACATGAAGAAACACTGCTGGAGCAAATGTGATTATTTTTGGAAGATGGCACTTTTCAATTTGAAGCCAAACAACAAATCCGTTCATTGTTTGCAAATCTGGTAGTGTTCCATTTTTATGCACATTCGTGTTAGTATTCACTAAAGAGCATGAGCAGGCAAGCAACGACATAAGCTCTCTGGGTTTTAGATCGATGAACTAAGACAACACAAAGGCAATATAAAATATCAGCAAATAATTTAAATATCATCAAATAATTTTAAATATGAACAAATGAGTTCAAGCTGCATACTTTTAATATTGTTGTCCTGTCTTGTAGCATGTGTGGCATGTGAGGAAAGTGAACATCACAAAGTCACTCAATTAATTAATCTTGAGGTGCCAGGATCAAGCATGATCAAACGAAAGCAGTACATAACACTGTAACCGGCTGGGGAGACGACACTAAAAATGTGCACTAACCGACGGACAAAGCAAAGAACAGATGAAGCCGTCATCGAGACCCTGATTAGGCAAAATAAAGAATGGAAATGAACCAATGCCACGCAAACAAGCAGACGAGGAGCTAACCTGCAAACTGACGACTCCAGAATGAAGCGACGGACAGCGTCGGCCTAAACCACCCGAGTGGAACTACGAACAGCGCTGGCCTAAATTACCCAAGTGGAACTGCGAACGAAGCAAAGAATAGACGAGGACATCATTCAGAGCTGGACCACGCAAAATAAAGAACGGAAACGAACCAATGGCACCGAAATAAGCATAGGAAGATCTAACCTGCTAAACTGGCGAAGTGGCCGCGCCGACAGGGGGCGGTGGGGAACCCCTCCCCCGCACTCCCCAGACGACTAAACTCCGGGTGGACAACTACACTGCAGCACGATGAGAGCAAAAGGGAAGGTTCTCGGATCTGTCAACAAAGCGAGGATTCGGATCAGTGAACAAAGCAAGGATTGAAAGAAGGTGTCATCCAGATCTAGAAGTAGGCAAACAAGGAGTAGTGAAACGGAAGAGAAAAATGTGACGCGTAACCTGAGAAGCCTTGAAGCTGGTAACGGCGTACGAATCAACGGCGACGGAGGTACTGTTAGGGTTAGGGTTGGAACTGTTCCGGGTGGCCTCTGCCGCACGACGACTCCCACAAGGGGCGCAGCCAAACACCCAACACGCTGACTACGGCCGAAAAGAGGAAGAGAGGTGTCGGTGTTCGGACCCGAGGGGGTCCTAAACCAACGAGTAAATGTTGTGTGTCTCTTTCCTGGATGGTGATGCAAGGAGAACACACGGGGGTTTATCCTGGTTCGGGCAAAAGAAGGCCCTACGTCCAGGGGGAGAAGTTTGTATTTCCTTGCACCGAAGTGCTCGTGTAGGGGTTACAAGCATGCGAGAGAGGACGTCGAGCCCAAGTCTCAAAGAGAGGAAAAAGAGGACAAGGGTGATTGCTTGAGATATCGATCTCTATCTTGCGTCTTGCCTGTTGTCTCTTATTTTTCTTCGTTGTTCCTCCCTGTTGTAGAACCCTGGCCTGCCCTTTTATAGGGCGAGAGGAGGCCAAGACGACGGGGAGCCTTGAGGTGATGTTTTATCGATTCCTGTTGAGCTGGCCATAGCGACGTGCTCTGGGAATGGCCGGCCATCCCTGGACACCATGGCGTCGTGGGAGACGAGACGGCGAAATGACCCGGAGCGCCATGCCACACCGTCCTTCCCTTTCCGTTGAACTGTGCCGAGCGTCGAGGTTGGGTCAAGGCCGGGTCGAGACCGGATGGATAAGGCCGAATTCTCGAGATTGCGGAGAACGGGCCTTGTCTTATCCTCCCTCGAGGGTGATCGATGGTAAACAGTGCGCGGTAAGGTGGGTACAGTGACAGTTTTCACCTCCCATCATGGGATGGGCGGTAAAACAGTGAGATCTGACACGGGCATTGTTCCTACGTCGATCCTAGTCGTAGCCATGCCGGTAGGTGGTAGTAGGTAACCGCATTAAATGCTATGGCTTTTGTCCTGGGGTAGGTAAAGAGAAGGAGTCGGGGCGCTCGACCTGGGCTCACGCGAGTCAGAGTTTTTCCCAGTGGGCGGACGAGCCTCGCGCGGGTCGGAGCGCCGTCGAGGTACCTTGCTGTACGGGATGGGGCACGGTCGAGGCGCCCCGTCGAGCGGGCCTCATACAAGTCGGAGCCGGAGCGCGGTCGAGGCGCCCCGTAGAGCGGGCCTCGTACGAGGTGGACTGGATACGCGGTCGAGGCGGGCTGCCTTTTATTGCGGCTTCAGTTGTTTTAGTTTTTATTAGCGATGGATGTGGGTACCCCCGTACTGTTGGTACTGACAGTAGCCCCCGAGCCTTTGGGTGAGTGTGTGATCACTCTCCCAGAGGTTTGTTTGAACTGGAGTCATAGCGTCGTAATTTTTTTTTGGTGGGGGCGCGCGAGCGCACCCGCCGGGTGTAGCCCCTGAGGCCTCGGTGGAGTGTTGAGACTCCTCTGAGGTCTTGTATTCATTTTATTGGGGAATGATTCGTTGCGGTCAAGGCCCCGAGCCTCACGCGCATGAGGTCGATCAGAGTCCCGGTCGTCTTTTGCTGTGCGACCCTCACGCTCCTCCTTCAGGAAGGAGGAGGGGTGGGGAACGCCGTACTACCCCTGTTTGGGCGAGTTCTGACGATCTCCGGCGAGCTATTAACAGGGGAATTCGAGTGAGAGCCCGTGCCCCAGTCGTTAGGGGTCAGCTAGTGGCCCGGAGGCGCTCTCAAAGATACCAAGAAGTGGTCGTGTGGATCTCGATTCCCTGCGACAGGATTCGAGGGCTCGGTGCCTCCCCCGAGGGGATTCCTACGTCGACCTCCTCCTTGGGCCTCGAATACGTCCTGGGGTGCCACGAGAGCGTGGCTCAAGCCCTGGCCATGTACAGGCGTACCCTTGGTCATCCCTAACTCTGTTACTCGAGGGCAGCTGTCGAACCCTGGTCGAGGGCCAGCTTTCGATCCCTCAAGGTTTAGGTTTCTGCGGTCGAGCCCCCGAGCCTCGCGCGCGTGAGGTCGATCAGAGTCCGGACCATCTTTTACTGTTCGTCCCTCATGCTCCTTTTCTGAAAAAAGGAGGAGGGTGGAGAACGTCGTACTACCCTTGTTTGGGCGAGTTCCGACGACCTCCGGTGAGCTGCTAACGGGGGAATTCGAGTGAGAGTCCGTGCCCCAGTCGTTAGGGGTCGGGTAGTGGCCCGGAGGCGCTCTCAAAGATGCTAAGAAGTGGTCGTGTGGATCTCGATTCCCTGCGATAGGATTCGAGGGCTCGGTGCCTCCCCCGGGGGGATTCCTACGTCGACCTCCTCCTTTGTCCTCGAATACGTCCTGGGGTGCCTCAAGAGCGTGGCTCGAGCCCTGGCCATGTACGGGTGCACCCTTGGTCGTCCCTAACTCTGTTGCTCGAGGGCAGCTATCGAACCCTGGTCGAGGGCCAGCTTCCGCTCCCTCGAGGCTCATACCGGGCTCGGGGCCTGTTTCCCAGGTATTTGGGAATATCCATCCACGGATCCCTCCCTCGCCCGTTAGCCGGGCGCGTCTTTTTAGGAGGGGAGACGAGATCGGCGCGGTAGTGGGCGATGTGGCGTACGGTTATGAAGTGGGGGACGGCCACGTGCCCAACTCCTGCGAGATGTAAGGAAACGGTTAGGTGGGCGCATTTAATGCGGGAAACTGTTCCTACCTTTTCACGTGGCCGTTGTGCTTCCGCCTGGGCATGTAAAATCAAGGCCTAGGGGTCTGCGTTCCCCACCGGTTCTTTGCACTCCTGCAATCTTCTGCCTCAGACAACCCTTGTCTTATTGCGCTCTCCGCCCGCATTGCTGCCGCCACCGCATTCTCTCCGTCCACCCCCCTTCCAACAGCACCGATGGCAGGAAAGAGCCAGATCCTCCCCGCCGATGACTGGGCCACCTCCTCGGTGATGGAGAGAAGGTTGGAAGAGTTGGTCGAGGATGGGCTGTTGCGGCCAAGGATGAGCCGATCGCAGCCGGAGTGGATCGCGTCGCCTCCTGCCCACCGGGAGCCGGCGCCCCCTGAAGGGTACGTGGTGAGCTTCGTCTGCTTCCACGAGCGGGGGTTTGGCGTGCCGGCGTCCGTCTTCATGCGCACGCTCCTCCACTACTACCAGGTGGAGCTTCACCACCTTGCCCCCAACGCCGTCGCGCAGGCCGCCATCTTCGCAGCGGTCTGCGAGGGCTACCTTGGGGTGGAGCCGCAGTGGAACCTGTGGCTTCACCTTTTCAAGGCCGAGCTCTTTGCCAAGAAGGCGGGGGAGAAGGGCATCCTGTGTGCGGCTCGAGTAGGAAGCTGCGTCCTACAGGTGAGGTCGAGCCGGGGGGATTTGTACATCCTGGCTCGCCTCATCTCTTCGAACAGCGGGTGGCACGAGGGTTGGTTCTACCTCCACAACGATAAAAATCAGTTGCCGAGGTACACCGGCCGCGTGCTGACCGCTCGAGAGGATCGCTGGACGTATGAAGTGCCGGAAGCCGAGAAGCCGCGCCTGGACCTGCTGCTGGCGGCGCTGCAGCAGCTTCGCCTTCGGGGCTTGACGGCTGCTGCGGTGGCCACGGCCTTCCATCGCCACAGAGTGATGCCACTGTGCCGGCATCGTCTCCACCTCGACCAGATGACTCCGGAGGCATCTCTGGAGGGGACCCGGATGTCCCACGAATCCCTTGCCCTCGAGGAGGTCCTTCGGCGAGCGCGCTGGATGGTTGGGAACTTCAAGGTGGAGGAGGCCAACCGGGTCCCCATGAGACCTACCGAAGGGTTCGAGCCCATGGTTCGTATCTTAGGGCTAGTATGTTTGCTAATTTCGTTTATTTTTGGATTTCACTGATTTGGTCGAGGCCGGCACGTAGGATTTATCGGCGCTGTGGGAAACGCGTCCGCCAGTCCTAGAGGATCAGCCCGCCCGAGAGGCTCAATGCCAGCATGCCTCCAAGAAGAAGCAAACCAAGGAGACGGCCAAGAAGCGGGCAATCCGCAAGGCCAAAGGGGCGGAGGCGTTGAAGAAGCTCTGGCGCCAGCAGACCATCGACGGGGTCCCCCTAGCGTCGTCGCCTTCCGAGACGATCTCGGGGGAGGACGACGACAGCAGCGGCGAAGACGACGACGCCCTGTCGCGGTATGAGACCGCGACCGGACTAGGGGACCTTCTCGACATTCGCCCCCCTACTGGAGCCCATCAGGGGGGTCCTCCTCGGTCATCGTGGTCGAGGAGTCCGAGGAGGGGGAGAAGATGGAGAAGGAGACGGGCCCCTCGACGGGAGGGGCTGCTTTACCCCGGACCCAGCAAGAGGGGTCAACGGGGACGCCCGCACCAGCCTAGGCCCCGCAAGCTCGGGCAGGGGCAGGGACGGCGGTACCGGCATCGTCATCGGTGGCGGTGTCGGTAGGCATGAGAACCCGAGGCCAGCTGGCCTCGGAGGCATAGAAGGCGCAGGGCGGTGCGTCGGTCAGGGCCCCAAGGAGTGCCCGGCCTGCTGGTGGGGCCGCTGCGAGGCCACAATCGGCCACCCTGGGAGTCTCGGATCGCACGGGGTCGAGGCCCTTGGTGTCGATTTCCGGGTAAGCGTTTCTGCTTGGTTGTTCTGCCTTTCTCTGGATCCATTGGCTGACATTTCTTCTCACTTTGCAGGTTAAAGCGGAAGGCGGAGCCAATGGGGTCTACCCTCGTGAAGTCGCTGCGAGTCAGCGCCGTTGTCCTTAACCGGATGACGGAGCAGGATGCGGCCTGGGTCCGGTAGGTCGAGGCCGCGAAGGGGCGCCTACGACAACGGCAGGAGGCAGCGGATGCCACGGTGGTTGCTGGCCCTGATCCTGCCGTTGAGGGGTCCGAACTAGCGGAGATGGTGGTGCTCGGTGCGGCCGAGGCGGGGCCCAGGTCATCGGCGACGGCCAAGGCTACCGTCAAGGTCGTGACGGGCGAGGCACCCATCCACGGCGTGGAGCGGGCGGGTGCTGACGTGACCATGGAGGAGGTCGCGTCGGCGTCGGGGCAGGAGGCGGCCCTGGCGAGGGGGTCGCGGCCGCAGTAAGACCCGTCGACGGAGCCAGCGGGTACGGTGGAGGGCGGGGCGGTCGAGCCCCTGACCGGAGCACCAGAAGAAGAGGCGCCGGCTCCGGGGGTGCCAACGGTCGAGGCGCCGGTACCGGAGCCGTCGTCGGTCGAGGCGCCGGCTCCGGAGGCGCCGGCGGTTGAGGGGCCAGTTCCCTTAGGAGGGCGGGCACCCATGACCGTGGACCTTACCCTCGACGACACCCCCCTGGACAAAGGGAAACAAGTGATGGGGGTCGAGGAGGGCGAGGCCGCAGATCAGGCCAGTGCCTCAACGGCCGTGGGAGAGGCGGGAACTGCGGGCGAGGCCGGTCCTTCCGCGGGACCGGGAGACGCCCTGGCCGGGTCGTCGTCGTCATGGCCCGACATCGCCGTGCTGGCGATAGCGCGGGCAGAGACGGAGATACCGAGGTGGGGGGGTCGTCCCTCTAGTTTAGGGACGCCGCGAACCCCGACACCGAGCCCATCTTCGTCCTGAACGACAAAGATGAAGTGCACCGATGGGAGTACCTCGAGGGTGTCCGCTGGCACCTTGATCGGTTGCTCTGAGTGGCGTCCGAGGCCGTGTCGCAGAGTATGTGGGATGCCACTGAGGTATGATCGACCCATCGTCTTTCTCCGTGGTTTTCTTGGTGTCTTTTTCCCTCAGCTTTTTAACCTTTTCGGTTTTTTCGAATTGCGTTTAGGAGCTGAAGGAGTACTCCCACCGCAAGTCACTCTTCATCCGAGATGAGAGTGGCGTGTGGGCCGCGCTGTCTCAGCAACGGGTCCTGGTCGAGGAGGCCCAGAAACAGCTTTCCGATCGAAACGCCGAAATGGCTGAGTTACGCGTCGCGTACGCGGTGGTGAAGGAGGAGGCGATGCAGGCTTGGGCGGCCGAAGCCGTGATGCGCACTGCCATGGACAAGGCTTAGGAGGAGGCTGACCAGGCCCGCAGGGATCTCGAGCCCCTGTCGGGACGGGTGAAGGAGCTCGAGGAGGATGTCTCCTAGGTTAGCCGTCAGCGTGACGCCCTCAACATCGAGGTCGAGCAGGCCACCGCTCGTTCTGATGCTCTAAAGGACAAGGTCACGACGCTGAAGGGAGCCGTCCAAGAGAAGGACACAGCTCTCGAGTCTGCTCGGCAAGAGATCGAGGCGCTAAAGGTGACTATCAGTGACAAGGACAGCGCCCTCCTAGGGCTCGAGCGGACGTGCGGGAGGCTTCGCAACGAGGTCGTGGGCCTGCAGACCCATATCGAGGGTAAGTGTGATCATTACGGCCATGACGTTGAGGGCCTCGTGTTGGGGGTTAATTTGTTTATCGTGTTTCAGAGTTGGAGAGGGAGAATCGAGAGGCCCAATCTTCTGCCAACTCCTTCTAGAGCCTCCTCGAAGCCGAGATCCGGAGGACCCAGCTGCTCTAGGGCACGATCACCACCATGTGTGACGGCCTGGGGGTCGAGCCCGATGCTGACACCAGGGAACGAGGATGCCTGCCTAGAGCTGATTGAAGCTGCGGAAGAGCCTGGAAACCGTCTGGACTCACTTTTTGAAGCCGAGGTGGTTCCGCCTGCTGACGATGAGGGCCTGTGAGCCAAATCTGGGCATGAAGGCCCATGTAATAAGTTAGTATTTTGAATTTTGGTCGTGGTGGCCTCGAAGGCCCTAAGAACTCGAAACATAAACCGGTTCGTGGTTAATTTAGTTTTATTCGAGCTTTTCTTCCCTTTATCGCTTGGATCGTGTTCTCGCGTGATTTACTTAGCACGCAGTTGCATCCTTTGGCGTAAGGGAGCAAGTAGAGGTACCGTAGCCTCAGGGGCGTAAGTGATCTCATGGCTCAACTGCCCTCGAGCTTCAGGGTGATGTTGTGGCCTTGTAAATCATGTGAGAGCCCGATCTAAGCCACAGGGGGTATGTTCTTTTTCAAAGTTAGGAACCATTATTTAGATCTCCCTAGCATGAAATCCCACCTCTAAAGGGTGTGAGGGGTGAGTGGAGGTACCGTAGCCTCGGAGGCGTAGGTGATACTCCTGACTCGAGAGCCCTTTCGAACCTTAGGGTGCTCTTGCAGCGAAGTCGATCTAAGAAGCGGTTCTTAAATTTAAAAAAGAGCATAAGTTTTTTTGGAGACTGGGGGGTTCCCCCCTTGTAGCCCCTGAGGGAGGGTCGATTCTAGGAGTGCAGAGTCGATCCTTCCTCATTGTGAAATGAAAGTTTGAACATCGCTGTATTCTTTATTGACGAAAAAGAAACTACAGAGCCTCGATGCTTTTTAAGGAAAGAAGCGACGTAGCTGTTCAATGTTCCAGGCGTTGGTGAGGATTTCGCCCTTCTCGTTGGATAGCTTGTAGGTGCCCGGCTTTAGTACTTCTGCGATGATGTACGGCCCTCCCCATGGTGGCGTGAGCTTGTGCCGTCCCTTGGTGTTCTGGTTCCGCCATAGCACCAAGTCGCCGACGTTGAGGTCATGCTTGTGGACGTGTCTGTCATGGTAGCATCGGAGACCCTGCTGGTACCTGGCAGAATGCAACAGAGCCACATCTCGAGCTTTCTCAAGCTGGTCGAGGGCGTCCTGTCTTGTGGCATCGTTATTTCTTTCGTTGTAGGCCTTCAACCTTGGGGATCCGTATTCTATATTAGTTGGGAGCATAGCCTCAGACCCGTAGACTAAGAAGAACGGAGTGAACCCCGTGGCTCGACTCGGCGTTGTTCTTAGGCTCCACAGGACCAAGGGTAGCTCGGCAGCCCATCTTTTGCCATGTTTATTTAGTTTGTCAAAGATTCTGGGTTTCAGGCCTTGTAGGACCATGCCATTGGCACGTTCCACCTGACTGTTTGTTTTTGGATGGGCCACGGCTGACCAGAGCACTCGGATGTGGTGGCTGTCGCAGAAATCCAAAAACTTTTTACCAGTGAACTGGGTGCCATTGTCTGTGATGATACAGTTGGGGACCCCAAAGCGATGAATAATGTCGGTGAAGAAGAGCACAGCTTGCTCGGACCTGATGCTGGTGATAGGGCGGGCCTCGATCCATTTGGAGAATTTGTCGATTGCAACGAGCAAGTGGGTGAAGCCGCCAGTTGTCCTTTTCAATGGTCCGACAAGGTCGAGCCCCCAAACGGCAAACAGCCATGTGATGGGGATAGTTTGCAGGGCATATGCCGGAAGATGGGTTCATCTCGCATAGTACTGACAACCCTTGCAGGAGAGTACTAGCTTGACAGCGTCGGAGACCGCGGTCGGCCAATAGAATCCTTGTCGAAAGGCGTTTCTGACGAGGGTTCGAGGTGCTGCGTGGTGACCGCAAGCCCCCGAGTGGAGATCGCTGAGCAGGTTCCTGCCTTGCTCATTTGTGATGCATCGTTGGAGGATACCAGTAGGGCTACGACGGTAGAGCTCTCTACTGTCGCCCATGATTACAAAGGTTTTGGCCTAGCGTGCGATCCATCGAGCCTCAGTCTTATCCGAGGGGAGGTCCCCTCGGCTGAGGTAGTCGAGGTACGGGACGCACCAGTCAAGCTCGAGGTCAGACTATGGGGTCAAGTCTTCCACCTGCATGGCTTCAGCCCCAGTTGAGGGGGCTTCTGCCACAGGTGGAGGGTCGAGTGACGTCCCGTCAACCCCTCCGTCTGGCCCAAGGTCGACGGATGGCTGCTGAAGGTCTTTTGCGAAAACGTCCGGTGGAACCGTAGCTCGACTAGACGCGATTTTTGCCAGTTCATCGGCGGCCTCATTATACCTGCGTGCGATGTGGTTGAGCTCGAGGCCATGAAACTTATCCTCGAGGCACCGTACTTCTTGGCAATAGGCTTCCATCTTGGGGTCACGGTAGCTCGAGCTCTTCATGACCTGATCGATCACGAGTTGGGAGTCGCCTTGAACGTCAAGGTATCGGACCCCGAGCTCGACGGGGATTCTTAATCCCGTGACGAGCGCCTCGTATTCGGCGACGTTGTTAGACGTAGGAAAATGAAGCCGGATGACGTAGCGCATGTGAACCCCGAGGGGTGAGACGAAGAGCAAGCCCGCGCCTGCTCCCGTTTTCATCAATGACCCATTGAAGTACATGGTCCACAGCTCCGCCTGAAGCTGTGCAGGGGAGAGTTGGGTGTCGGTCCACTCAGCCAGGAAATCTGCTAACACCTATGACTTGATAGCTTTTCGCGGCGCATAGGACAAGGTCTCGCCCATGAGTTCGACTACCCATTTGGCAACCCTACCCGAGGCTTCTCAGTTCTGGGCTATCTCTCCCACGGGGAAAGAAGAAACCACAGTAATCGGGTGACCCTCGAAGTAGTGTCAGAGCTTGCGCCGTGTCAGGATGACGGCATATAGCAGTTTCTGGATCTGTGGGTATTGAATCTTGGTTTCTAAGAGCACCTCGCTAATGAAATAGACCGGCCTCTGGACGAGCAAGGTATGTGCCTCCTCGGCCCGTTCGACAACCAGGGCAGCACTGACTACTTGTGATGTCGCGGCGACATAGAGTATGAGTGGTTCCCCTGGGGTTGGAGGGACGAGGATTGGTGAGTTAGAGAGTGTGGCCTTGAGTTTTGTGAGAGCCTCCTCAGCCTCAAGGGTCCAGGAAAAATGCTCCGATTTCTTCAAGAGATGGTACAGAGGGAGTGCTTTTTCGCCGAGGCACGAAATGAAACGGCTGAGTGCCGCCAAGCAACCTGTGACCCTCTGTATGCCCTTCAGATCTCGGATGGGGCCCATCTTGGTTATTACAGAGATTTTTTCAGGGTTGGCCTCGATGCCGCGTTTAGACACGATGAACCCTAAAAGCCTACCTCGTGGGACGCCAAAGACGCATTTCTCTGGATTGAGTCTGATGTTTTTTGCCCAGAGGCATTTGAACGCAACGTCGAGGTCGTTGACCAGATCGTCGGCTTGTTTGGTTTTGACAACGATGTCGTCGACATAAGCCTCGACGGACGACCCTTGGGATCAGCGAGGTCGAGGGGTACGAGTTTGACATCTTCCGCGGGCTCGAAGCTGCCGGCATGGCGTTTTGGGCCGGGAATCGCATTAGCGAGGCCGTCGAGGTCTGCAGCCAAGATCGCCGACTCCAAAACAGCCTCACCGTGCTCGACGCACTCGACGTCGCACTCGTAGGCATGTTCATATGAGGGCCCTATAGTGATGACACTGTTTGGGCCTAGCATCTTGAGCTTGAGGTAGGTGTAGTTCGGGATTGCCATGAACCTGGCATAGCATGGGCACCCTAGGATAGCGTGGTACGTTCCACGAAATCCGACCACTTCAAAAGTGAGAGTCTCCTTTCTGAAGTTGGCCGGTGTGCCAAAACAAACAGGCAGATCGACCCGTCCGAGGGGTTCCGCCCGTTTCCCTAGCACGACTCTGTGGAAGCCCCCTACGCTAGGTTGGAGGCGCGCTCTCTCGACCCCCAGAAGGTCGAGGGTCTAGGAGTAGATGATGTTGAGGCTGCTTCCTCCGTCCATGAGCACCTTGGTGAGGCGTGTGTTGGCGATGACGGGGTCAACAACAAGCGGATAGACTCCTGGGTTGGGGACGTAGTCTGGGTGGTCGTCACGGTCGAAAGTGATGGCCACCGCAGACCAATCAAGGAAGCGGGGGACTGCCGTTTGTACGGAGAAAACCTCACGCCGTTCTTGCTTGCGCTGGCGCGCCGAGAGGCGGGTCGAAGGCCCTCCGTAGATCATGAAGCAGTCATGGATCTCGGGGAATCCCCCGTCCTTGTCGTCACTCTTAGGGTCCTCCTTCTTGTCGTCCTTCTTAACGTCAGCACCCCCAAAGTACCTGTGAAGCATATGACAGTCTTCAAGGTTATAGTTAGTGGGTCCCTTGTGGTAGGGACACGGCTCTTTGAGCATTTTGTCGAGGATGCCCCCGCCGGGGGGGGCCTCGAGGCTTCTTGTGCTCGGTAGCAGCGACGAGCTTGTCGGCCGGGGCCTCGAGCTTGCCCTGCTGGCCTTTTTTCTTCTTGCGGATGTTTCTCTCGGAGCCCCGGGTGGAGCTCACGGGATCGTCAACCTTCTGCTTCCCCCTTTCCAGGTCACCACCAAAGATTGCACCAACCGCCTCCTCGCCGGTGGCGAAGTTGGTGACAATGTCCATCAACCCGTTGGCAGTGAGTGGAGTGTTACGGCCCAATTCTCGGACCAACTCCTTACAAGTGGTGCTGGAGAGGAAGGCCATAATTACGTCGGAGTCGGTGACGTTGGGGAGCTCGGTACGCTACTGGGAGAAGCGCCGGATGTAATCCCGGAGGGATTCACCTGGTTTCTGCTTGCAGCTCCGGAGGTCCCATGAGTTGTCAGGGCGCATGTAGGTCCCCTTGAAATTTCCCTCAAACACCCTTACGAGATCGTCCCAGTCGTGGATCTGTCGAGGTGGGAGATCCTCGAGCCAGGCTCAAGCAGTGTCGGAGAGGAACAGGGGGAGTTGTCGAATGATGACCCGGTCGTCGGTGGCCCCGCCCAGCTGACACGCCAAGCGGAAATCGGCGAGCCAAAGTTCAGGTTTGGTTTCGCCGTTGTACTTGGTGAGAGTCGTGGGGGGGCAAAACCGAGCTGGGAGCACCGTCTCACGGATAGCCTTACTGAAGACCTGAGGACCCGGGGGCTCAGGTGAAGGGCTACGATCTTCCGAACTGTCGTAGCGTCCGCCCATGTGGACGTGGTAGCCTCGAGGCACGCCGTCACCGTGCTTGCGTGTGCGGCGCTCGACGATGTTGCCACGGGTGTCTCAAGGCTCGTGGTCGTTGGTGGTGGGCTCAGGGGCCGGAGCTACCCAGTTTCGCCTGGCAGGCTCGGGGTGAACCAAGGCTTCTCTCTCCTATCGGGAGGGCTCGATGATCCGCTCCGAGGCTGCCTCGCGTCGCCTTGAGGCAGAGCTCTCGGCCTGCTGCATGGCGGCGGTCTCGAGGAGTTCTCGGATTTCATCTCGAGCCCGACGGGCGTCGGGGTTTGACGGCTCGGGCATGTTGTGGAGGAGCATGGCGGCGGCGACGATGTTCTGGCTGGCTCAAGCGAAAACTAGGGGGTCGACCACCCGATCCTCGTTGATGCGACGGTTGACGTCGCGAGCTCTCTCACGAGCTCTCCCGCCAAGTGCGTGTTCCGCACGCTCACGCTCGAGGGTTTGCTGGAGTAGATCCAGGTTTTCCCGTTCCTCGTCAAGCCTATCCTGCAACTCATGAATCTGCTCGAGCTGCATCCCTTGATCCACAAGGAACTGAGGGTCGTCTCGCTCAGCGGGAAGCTCGATATGAGGTGGCGTGTTCCTTCCTTCGACTAGCTCTTCATCCTCTGATTCTGAAGTGCTTTCAACATCGATGTTGAAGCATTCGCGGGTCGGATCATAGGTGTTGTCAGTCGAGTTAGAGTCAGGAGCGCCAAAGTAGTAGTATGACGGGGGAATGTGTGGCCGTTGCAAATCGTCACTAGGGTTGCGATGTTGAGAAGCAGTCACATGGGGCTCTGTTTCCGGCGTCTCCGTAGAGTCCCGATAATCAGAAGCCGGTGTGGATGCAACGAGGTCTAGAGTGGAGCGTAGATGGTGCCCGGGGAGTTCCTCATAAGCACTCATGCGAGTGCTCATGGAAGATGCGTATACCCGGGCAACCGAGTCTAGCCCAAACGGGAATGGTGATGGAGATGTTGCTGCCTGTGCCGGAATGGATGCTCCGGACAGTGGTGTCTCACCGGACGGGGGAGCGGCGGGATTCTCCGTCGGCATGTTACCCTCAGTCAAGCTCGTCCTACCCAAACCTTCCACAAGGAGATCTGGGCCGGCGCCTGGCTGGGGGTGCCGGACCGGGGGATCCCATCACCCTCTGCAAGGTGAAGACGGTGGTTGTACCGGGCTCGTCGTCGTCTGGCGGCCGGCGCCCGCCTAGAGCGATGGTACCGGTGGATTGCTCCCCCGGGCTGGGAGAGCTCATAGTCCTCGTCGGTTGGGTGCCTGGGTGAAAGTAGGACCATATCGTAGCCATAGCCAAGCGACATGAACTCCAAACTTCCGAACCAGATCACCGTGGCCAACGGAATAGGGCGTTCAGGGTCAGCCATCCAGGAAGAAAGGCGAGAAAGCGACGTTGGCACGCAGCGATTCCCTACCTGGCGCGCCAACTGTCGGTGTTCGGACCCGAGGGGGTCCTAAACCAACGAGTAAATGCTGCGTGTCTCTTTCCTGGATGGTGATGCAAGGAGAACACACGGGGGTTCATCCTGGTTCGGGCAAAAGAAGGCCCTATGTCCAGCGGGAGGGGAGAAGTTTGTATTTCCTTGCACCGAAGTGCTCGTGTAGGGGTTACAAGCATGCGAGAGAGGGCGTCGAGCCTAAGTCTCAAAGAGAGAGAAAAGAGGACAAGGGTGATTGCTTGAGATATCGATCTCTATCTTACGTCTTGCCTGTTGTCTCTTGTTTTTCTTCGTTGTTCCTCCCCGTTGTAGAACCCTGGCCTGCCCTTTTATAGGGCGAGAGGAGGCCAAGATGACGGGGAGCCTTGAGGTGATGTTTTGTCGATTCCTGTTGAGCTGACCGTAGCGACGTGCTCTGGGAATGACCGGCCATCCCTGGACACCATGGCGTCATGGGAGACGAGACGGCGAAATGACCTGGAGCGCTGTGCCACACCGTCCTTCCCTTGCCGTTGAACTGTGCCGAGCGTCGAGGTTGGGTCGAGGCCGGGTCGAGACCGGATGGATAAGGCCGAATCCCCGAGATTGCGGAGAACGGGCCTTGTCTTATCCTCCCTCGAGGGTGATCGATGGTAAACAGTGCGCGGTAAGGTGGGTACAGTGACGGTTTTCACCTCCCATCACGGGATGGGCGGTAAAATAGTGAGATCTGACACGGGCATTGTTCCTACGTCGATCCTGGTCGCAGCCATGCCGGTAGGTGGTAGTAGGTAACCGCATTAAATGCTATGGCTTTTATCCTGGGGTAGGTAAAGAGAAGGAGTCGGGGCGCTCGACCCGGGCTCACGCGAGTCGGAGTTTTTCCCAGTGGGCGGACGAGCCTCGCGCGGGTCGGAGCGCCGTCGAGGTACCTTGCTGTACGGGATGGGGCGCGGTCGAGGCGCCCCGTCGAGCGGGCCTCGTACAAGTCAGAGCCGGAGCGCGGTCGAGGCGCCCCGTAGAGCGGGCCTCGTACGAGGCGGACTGGATACGCGGTCGAGGCGGGCTGCCTTTTATTGCGGTTTCAGTCGTTTTAGTTTTTTATTAGCGATGGATGTGGGTACCCTCGTACTGTTGGTACCGACAAGAGGGGAACGGCTGAGGCGACGGCACAATCCCGGCGACTATCGCCGAAAGAGGCGGGCGAGGTGCGCCAAGCGGAGCCGACGAGGAACGAGGCGAGAAGGAACTGGAGCGGCCGGGATTGGAGCGGACCTGGAAGGTTCTAAAACGAAGATTCCGGGCATATATTGGTCGGTTGGCCGCCGTCGTCCTGAAACAGCGGGGACCCTATCCGGACCGAAGGAATCTGCAAAATCCGGTCAACAGAGGCTGATTCCGCTCTTGTGAAATCTTGAGCCGGCTAATCCGTGCCACTAATTGAAGTGATCAAACGGATGAAGTAATTTAGGAAGACGTGGACACAGGTTCCTTTCGAGAACCCCTCACATTCTATATTCTATAGAGTTAAAAATACTGCTACGTACTTCATGGGCTACCTAGCAGCTAAGGATTACTAGTACCTAATATAACAGTCCGCTGCAAGTCCTCAAGAAATGCAAGCTTCGTTCCATAATTACCGTCATTTCCCATGAACGAATATTCAGATCAACATCCCAGTGCTTGTTTTGACGTCCCACATTGTTCCTTCAGTTCCTGATCTAGCGGCAGCAGGAGATGAGAAGAACGTGCCAGAGACGAGGAAGGGGGGAGGCTCGTCGCCGGCGAAACGAGGCGAAGGGGAGAGGCAACAGTAACAGCTCCTTGGCAGTATTATGTATTTTTTTATTTCAGATTTTTTTTCACGTGTAATTTAAGGATGTATTGTGCCAAGATTTAATATAAGTCCATCTTCCCTTCAAAAAAAAAGAAATAACTCTGTTTTGTTGATTTATGTTCGGGCAAGTTCCAAATCTGCAACGATACCCTGAAGAGAGAAATCGACCGTGCAAGTGGAGAAGGAGAACCATGCTGTAACAGATTGCTTCCTTGACGTGTATCTGATCTGATACTCACGGAATCACGTCGGTCACCTGATGATTCTGTACAAGTTCAGAGCACAAACCTAAAAATGAATCTTGGGGATCAGCAACTACGCAGCGCCTAGGGTTACACATAATAATATACTATGAAAATTATGGATCTCATTAATGTGCAAAAAATCTTTCTGACGAGAAAAAAGGAACCATGACGGTAAACAACATGAATCTCTCACAACTAAAAAGACTAAAGAGTGGACGCTGTTTTGGTGCGACAATCTAACTTTATCCTGTCTGTCTGCTTGTGCGATCCCGTCTACGCCGGCTTCCATCGCTTCCCCCTGCGATCCCACGCCCCACCCTAGTAGGTGGCCCCACCGCCGGCCCTCCATCCTCCTCGGCTCCTCTCGACTCGGTCCCAATACGCCGCCCCCCACCCCATTCGCCGCCTCCCTGGCGCCCCCGCCCCTTCCCATCGACACCGGCCCTGATCCTATCCCGTCCCGCATCGACGACCATGGCGATGGGGACATGTGAGAACCGGGGACGAGGGAGCAAGTCTGCACGGCCTCCCTTCGCCCCGCTTGCTCTCGCTCCACCTCTGCCTCCCGTGCCTGCAATCTGCACGCGCCCCTCTCACAAGTGCGCCCAGTCTACGCACCTCGTCCCCCGACGTCACGCCCCTACCCGGCTCTACGCTGCCGTCGCTGCAGATGGGACCTAGCCCTGCCACAGTCCCACATGGCCCCATCGTTCGTCACCCCGGCCTCCAGCACCCCTTCCCCCATCGCTCCGCCGCCGTCGCGTTCTCCGTGACTGTTAATTTCATGAACTTTTCTTTTCGGATTAAATGTCACTTTAACGTCGGTATTTAATTTCACGGTATTCTTATCTTATTTTATTGTGCGATCCATGTGTTTTTAGTATAAAAGTTTAGTTGTCCTATAGCAACGCACGGGCATGCTACCTAGTCCATGTTAAATTAAACAATACTCGTTGCCAGATAACAAGCTTCACCCACGGGGAAGCAAGGGGGTAAGGTCAAGCACCATGGATGGAAATTAAAGTAGTAGGTATTAACAAGGCCAAACACCCATAGCCTCAAAGTGAACGACCAGCACTAGGTTATCAGGGTAGTTAGCACATTCCGCGGTAGTTTTAAACCTTGCGCATGAGTAGAAAAAGCCTCTGATCCAGCTCAAAGCTAGCAGCAGTGGAAGGGTCACCCCTGAGCAGCATCAGGAGACCACCGAATGATGCATAAATCTCCCTGAAAGTAAAATGAAAAGTACCGCACTACCGCGTGAGAAAACACAGCTACTTTGAAAAGAACTACTGCCTATGCAAAATAAGATTCGACTCTACGATAATATGAAGGTTTAAACTTTAAACAAATCAATTGAAGCCGTTTAAGCTTTTTTTTAAAGTAATCAACTGAAACCATTTTATTCTTGCTTATCAACATAAGATATTGAAGTGACCTCGAAGTAATTTTCTATATCTATACGCAAATAATGCTATTATCAGATGAAAAGAATGTGAAGATAAATCATGATTAATGGGATATTCAAATCAAGCTCTTTTGGTGTTCAAAAGTACTTCTCAGAATTGCCTTAGCAGAATCAAATTCTGTCACGAGCATGACTCATCATATGGGCGTCATCAGGATATATGGGTACATTTCCTTTAGAACCATGAATAACATTAATTTTATAGTTGATGTGTTCACTTTGACAAGGTCAAACAATGTAGAAATCCTTTGATTCTTAATTCATTAGTCAATAGTGGATTCGTGAGCTGTCATATGTACTGGAAGTCTGGAAGAGCTCAACAATAGGATAAAAATCTTAATACACAATATGTAGTAGCACCGCCACAAGTGAATCGAATACTCCCATAGTTTCATGCTAACGGAATAAGTTCTAGACTAGTGCATAAAAAAGTGTAAATTGCTACACTGTTCGATAGCTTTCAGTTCAGGGAAAAGTGGAAAACCATACACTTTAGCATTTTGGCTGGAGGTGTCCTCTGAGATTTTGTAAAGCTTCCCTTGCATGACATATTCATAATTATCTGCCAGAGTTTTTCTACCAGCCTGAAAATTTGGTACTTTATGCTAATATGTTAAATAGGTCTTATATACATGCTTGATCACATTGGTGATATCATATTGAAGGTATCATATGAACCCAAGACACTGTTACCTGGGTGCTGTATTGCATCGGTGAATATCATTAAAATTCAAGTTGCATGATGCAAATTCAACAAAAATGGATAAGTTAATCACCTGTGTGTAGTAGCCAGTATCTGGAGTGCCATCCAAATTCAGAGTAGGCGCTAAAACTATGTTAAATTTCTCACCAGCACGCACAGGATACACATCCGTAGCAACATCCAGCTGCATATAAATATCTAACTGCTCGCTGTGAGCTTCAACACGAAACTGTACACACGCAAGGGATTAACAGAACATGAGGTCATACTATACTAGAACAAGGCTGGCAACTGAGCATAGTTAGTTAAAAATAGAATAGCGATAGTACCTATATAAAGTTACAAAGAAGCAGCGTATTAGAAAGTAGTATGTGGATAGATGAGTAACAGAGTATACAGTGGAATAATTCAAGATAAGAACCTTCAGATAATTGTTAATAATTGCATGCAAATCGTTTCAATATACAGGGTGCAACTTTAGATTTTAATTGTATTGTATGCCCTACAAGAACAAGTACTAGAGATAGCAGACAACTTGAGATTTTCAGTATTAAAATTATGGTTTTATCCGTACCCGCACGATTCAAGACTATCTAGCTTGGTGTTTTGAGTATATACACCAGTGTCACCAATCGAAGCGCGAAGCCATCATCCTGAAGCTCGACTTCGAGAAGGCGTTCAACACAATTGAGCATTCCACAATTCTCCTAATGATGCAGCATATGGGCTTCCCAAGTAAGTGGATATCATGGATCCACAGTATTCTGTCATATGGTTCTTCGGCTGTACTCCTCAACAGCGTGTCAGGAAAGGTATTCAAGTGCAAACGGGGCATGCGGCAAGGTGATCCGCTGTCCCCTCTACTGTTTGTAATTGCAGCTGAACTACTCCAGTACCTGGTCAACAAGGCAGCAGACAGAAACCTGTTAAAAGCCCCAATCCCACAACCAAATGGTGACTTCCCTATTATCCAATACGCAGATGACACACTACTCATCCTCCAAGCAGACGCTAGACAGCTCTATTTTCTTAAATCCCCGTTGAACAGTTTCGAGGAGTCATCGGGCCTCAAGGTCAACTACAGAAAATCTCAGATGATCCCAATCAATGTGCAGCATGACACAATGCTTATCTTGGCAAACACTTTTGGTTGTCAGATCGGCTCCCTGCCATTCACATACCTTGGGCTTCCAATGGGCACGACGAAGCCACGTATGGAGGATCTCACCCCGATGATGGATAGAATTGAGAGACGCCTATCAGCTTGCTCTGCTTGGCTTTCATACTCAGGAAGGCTTGAAATGGTAAATTCAGCCATCACTCCCATAACTACTTATACTCTTGCCACCATCAAGATTCCAAAAGGCGTCATCGAAAACATTGATCGAGCCAGAAAGCAGTGTTTGTGGCGAGAAAATGACCCTGCTAATAAGGGCAGCAACTTGGTTGCATGGCCGATTGTGATGAAGCCGAAAGAAAAAGGAGGCCTAGGAGTGATCAATCTGAGACTCCAAAATGACGCTCTTCTCATGAAGCATTTGCACAAGTTTTACAATAAGGAAGATGTTCCCTGGGTTCGTCTCATTTGGGACAAGTATTACACCAACAAAGTGCCACATGCCTCGAGAGAAATCGGCTCCTTCTGGTGGCGGGATGTTATGAGGTTGAATCCCATTTACAGAAGCATTGCTAAATGCACAGTTGCTAACGGTTCAATCGTTTGTTTTTGGGATGACAATTGGTCTGATATTGTGCTATCCAAAAGATCCCAAGGCTCTTCTCCTTTGCTATAAATGAAGCCATCTCTGTGCAAGGAATCATTCAGGCTGAGGACTTGGATTCTATATTCTTCTTGCCACTATCTGTTGAGGCATATGATGAGTTGCAGCTCTTGCAGGCTCAGCTCAGTGCCATTCAGTATGACGAAGATGGAACAGACACTTGGGAACCTATCTGGGGGGCCGTTACACATCTAAGAAACTATACAATCATGCCTACAAGGACGTGGAGGGACACCCTATCTTCAAGCTGGTTTGGAAATCTCGCTGCACACCTCGTGTCAAGTTTTTTGTGTGGCTTGTTCTTGTTGACAGGCTCAACACAAAGGCAATGTTGAGAAGAAGACATCTCAATACCCAAGATGATCTATATTATGTATTGTGCAATGCCAACATTGAGGAGGACATCGAGCACCTCTTTTTCTCTTGTCCCTTCGCACAACAATGTTGGTCTGCTCTCAGCTTCAGCTGGGACACTACCCTCCCTCTCCAAGAACGCTTCCTGAAGGAGAAGGAAGCCCAAGGATTGCCATTTTTTACGGAGGCTGCTCTAATTGGCGCGTGAGAACTCTGAAAGCTGCGAAACGACAAGATCTTCCACCGTAGAGACTCTACTTCTGTTCTTTGGTTAGCTAATTTCAAAAATCAATGTTTTGCTCAATCTGTTAGATTTAAGGACGACCTTAGGTCCTCCTTTT
Source organism: Saccharum hybrid cultivar R570 (assembly GCA_038087645.1). Lineage (NCBI taxonomy): Eukaryota > Viridiplantae > Streptophyta > Magnoliopsida > Poales > Poaceae > Saccharum > Saccharum hybrid cultivar. The sequence continues at coordinate 1,556,252 of JAQSUU010000059.1, forward strand.
GCTTTTGGCTTGATGCTTTTCAGTTAAGACAGGTGTGTATGAACCCTTGTAATTTTCCTGCAATTCATTTATAAAATCCAAACTGTGGGGATCTCCCCCACAGTATTTTCTGTCAAAAAAAATAATACGAAGGCGTGTTGTTTCAGCCAAGTGAAGAAAAGGAAGGTATAATCATCATCCCGCAAAAAAGAATGTATTTACCAATTATAATTAGATTAGACAAAGACTCTTAAAATCTAACAGCATGGATTGCCAGCTCCAATTACACAACAAGCACATGGCGCAGCGAAATATCATGAGAGCAGCTTATAGGTATCAAAGGAAATGATCCACTCTCTGATTTTTAACGGAATTCCATTGCTAATGGCTTATCTGCTTTAGATGGTACCACAATTAATTCTATCAAATAGTGAAATAGTACTAAACCATGAGAACAGCTAACAGTGCCATGAAAATCAAAATGGTGAAATCGCACTAAACCATGAGCAAGGCAAACCGAACCAAGAAAACATCAGTTCTAATTGTCATTACACTATTATTACCACAGTTGTGGCAGCCAGAAATTACCTTTGTCATTCGTGTCGTAAGTCGTAAAAAGAAGTGGAAAAAGAAAAGAAAAGAAAGAAATTACCTTTGTCAAAACTTTTTGCCATCAGGATCTAGCCTGGTAACGATGAAGAGATGCTCAGACATCTTTCCTGTATGTAATAAAAAAAGAAGAGCGCCTACATAAACCCTCCTCAGCTATATCTCTAGGTGGCAAAATCACGCATCATCGAAACTTGAACCGAAACAGTGCCCACACCAGCGCGGTGGCGAGGCGACACTTCCAGGCCCTAGGGAGATAGGGGCAGGCGCCGGCGGCGAACACTCCATGGCTCTCACCAGAAGCAGACAGAATGAGAGGCCCAGCCCAGTAAATTTCGGCCCATCGCCGACGCCCCTCCTCACCTCCTTCGCGCTCCCGGCGGAGCCACAGCCACCGCCACCGCCCGCTTCTCGCCTTCTCCCTCCGACCCCGACTCCGAGCCCCAGCCCCGAACTCGACCCTCTCGTCAGGAGCGTGCTTATGGTCCCCACCGCCCCTCTTCCAACCACCGGTCATAAGGATATCTTCTGAGTTGCCTATGTCACGGTGAGTAAGTAGCCCCTTCTGTTCTGCCAATCAATCAATCCATCCATCCATTTCATATGCTAGTATTGGTTTTTATGCATTGTCCAGCAACTACATATGACTATCTTTTTTGGTTAATGTTGCAAGTCATTGTATTTTGAGCATGTGCAAGTTACTATGCCTTGTTTGATTGGCACAAGAAAACTAGCTAGCCATGAGCATTTCATCATTCGTCCTCTTCACTGATGCAGTGTGATGTTAGCAGTAGAGTAACCTGTAACATTAGTGTTTTGTGTTTTGGAATTCAGATGATACATACATTTGTTTATGTACCTATGACTATCTTTTTCGGTTAATGTTGCAAGTCATTGTATTTTGGCATGTGGAAGTTACTATGCCTTGTTTGATTGGCACAAGAAAACTAGCTAGCCATGACTATAAGAAGAGTATTGCTGATCCTCTTTCAGTGTGGCGAGATAGTAGTCTATGAAGTTTCACTCCTTTGTTTGGGCTTTACAAGCCTTGTACTCCGTACATTTGTACTTTTACCCTTGTTATAGAAAAATAAAAAAATAGGTAGGGAGCTTCCCTGCCGTTTCCTAAAAAAACACTATTTCATCATTCACTCTTTCCACTGAAGCAATGTGATATTAGTGGTAGAGTAACCTGTAATATTATTGTTTTGCGTTTTGGAATTCAGATGATACATACATTTGTTTCTGGTTTGCCCACTTGCCCCCAAACCCACAAGTCTGGAACTAGTAAAGCTAGGCGTGGCCTTGCTGCGCCCCAGCCTTCATAGCAGGGCCAGTGCGCCTGTAATTGTGTATGGGCCGGAAAGATATTGCGAGTCCAATCAGTGGAGGAGATAATATCTTCGCTGCGCCGTGCAAATCTGTTGCCTTCCAATTTTTTCCCTGTATCATCTCTGCTAGTGTCACTGTTCTACTCCAGCGCTGGTAGTTGTCGTGGTTCTGGCCCGCGACCTTGCACCACCGATCTCTCTGATGCACACCTTGTCTCAGAATGATGCGAGGGTAACGGCCATTCCTATGTTGAACCTGAATGTAAGAAGTAAGCCAGCAGCAGTAGGTGTCCGCTCCACATTTTTTTTCTCTATCAGATTCCCCTCTTTTTTTATATGAAATCAGAAAAGAGCAACTAATAGTCCTGTTTTTTTTTATCAATTTTGGGCATGGATTTTTTTTATATCAATTTTGGGCATGTATAAAGTACAGTATACTGCATGCAAAACATATGTACGCGGTTGTTTTGGCAGCGGTTTGCTAGTCTCTTTGGAAAGCATCTGTTTGCTTTGGAAAAAAAAATCGAGTGAATCTCCTGCTGAGAGTGTATGCATGATGTGTTGTTTTCTCTCATATTTGGCAGGGCTCCAAAACAAGGACCTCATACCACAAGTGGAGCAAGGTGTGGAAATCTTGAAGACCAATGCTCTCCATTCCCATTAACAAGCGCAAGCAAGCAAGGAGCAGCCGATGATATAGGACAGGACCTTTGTTCAAGCTGGGTTCCGAAGGGTCTGAGAATAGCCTGAGTGCTGTAATCTGCTTTGCTTTTGTAGTGTCTGCCCTTGTTAATGCTGGTGCTATGTAAGCTGAATGGTATGTTGGCTATTTTGGTCGCCTTGCTCTTGATCCCTGGGTGATTGGAGCCATGGTTGCAAACTCTGTAATTTCGTTGCTTTCAAGTAATGAAATTTGGGTTTCCCTGTGGTGGAAAAAACACTGTGTTCGTTTTTGAAGATTTAACTTAGATGACTATGAGTAGTCTCTTTCCCCTCGATTAAATTGTCCATTACACTATTGATCCCTGCCTAATTTTCCCTGTCCTGATGATAAAGAAACGTTACATTATTTGGTTACAAGAAAAGTTGTCTGATGATCAAATTTGTGTCTGGCCCTTCCGGATCTTGATAAGCAGCAGGCAGACAGACGAGTGGAGTAGTGCATTGAAGTATTGAACTGTGCCAGTGCTTTTCGACAAGACAAGATATTGCTGATGGTGCAAACAAGTTAACTATGAGTACTGCTTGACAAGTCTAGGCGTTCCATTTTGATAATATGTACTGCATAAGGATCATGTGCAGACTCCAGAGCATGTTTTTGTCTTGTATAAATATCATGTCCTACAGGATGATGATTTGGTGAGATAGTCAAAATGCTTCGAGAGCTCTATCTATCCGTGGTTAGCTATTATATCTACACCAAAATACTCTCAACTACAATTCTTCCAGCATTAGTAGATTGGATAAGGGATCTAGTTTTTATTCACAGTTCCTGAACTCTTATTCAATCTAGGGCTATAGAGTGTATAACATTGTTATACCATGTCTTTTTCAGCGAAAGTGCAAGGACTGTTTCCTTGTAGGATAGTAACTCAAAAGGTAGCTCTTGAGTTTGCGATAAAAGGTTCGTGAAATAAGAAGAGAAAAAACACCTCGGCTCGGGTCGTCTTGTCGTCTCGACGGCAGGTACGGATCTCACGCGGCCGTACGCGGAATGACGTTGCGCGCCAAAATCCACCCCACCTCAGTCGCTGCGACTACGGAGGCCCGCAGCCTCGGTCGCTGATTCGGCTGCGATAGCACGAACCCTTGGTCGCGGAACGGCGGAAGCAGTCCGCACCCTCTGTCTGAGTTTCGATTTGTCGTTCTTCATCTGCTGCGATGGGTATTGGAGTTTTGGGATTACAAATGTGGTAGCTTGGCTCGGTGGAAGGATGCGTGCATGTTTCATTACTTGCCCTGTATGACTGAGAGTTCTTAAGCATCTGTCTGAGTTGCGCAATAGAAGCATCTGATCAGTTCTTAAAGTGCTAAATTGTTTCAGAGAAGTAGGGCAATCTTGTACTGAAGGCACCATGACTTTGATGTTGCTTGGTAGTGTTAAGTTTCATATAACTAGGCAACTGAATTAGCAGTATGTAACTTTATGTGCACCATTCTGAATCTTGATGGCTTTGTGAACTATTTTTTTGCAGGGATAAAGATTATGCAGTGGAACAGTTTGGTTGCTTCTTGGGCGGGATGTTGGCCGGTGTGGCAATGTGGAGCAGCGTAGAAACTCGAGCTGGTGAGGTTGGAGGAGCACCACGGCAGGCAGCAGGTGCAGCGGAGGACGGTGGCGATTTGGAGCAGCATGCAGGAAGGAAGTGGCGGCGTGGGTGGAGCCGTTTCTGTGTAGGCGCGTGAGGCAGGACATGCATGACGTTTTCGTTTCCTTCAACTACGGAATCGGAGGCAGATGTGGGTGGACTTTCGTAGTGGTTGGATGAATGAATGGATTTTGCTTTCAATGCAAATCGGACGGCTTAAGTTATATGGATCGCCGTGGGATCAAATAAATCTTGTAGTGGGGTTTTGCTTCATAAGAGTTATAGATATAGCCCCCATAGATTTCTAGTTTTTTCTTACTTCCATCTTCACGAATCAGCTTGAGAGCATAAATTCAGAACTCTACGTCAGATGTATCCGTCCGAGCACTATGCTTACCCTTAATCTTATAATAGTCATTAATCTTCACGAGTATCCCTTGCTTCATACTTGTTATCAATCCATAATATTTTTGAGACCAAGACAACCATGTGGTCAACAAATGAGTAACTAAAGCAAATGTAACTCCTGCCAATTAAACACAGTGTATTCATCGATTAGCAAAAAAATCCAAATCCAAAATTAGGACACAAATACGTTCAGATGGCATAGCTCATAAGCTGGGTCCCACCTTGGGACGAGTTTTAATGCAACAATGGATATTTCAGCTCATTGTAACATGTATACATATATACTTGATTTATTTTCTACAAAAGTTGGGTAGGAATACCCAGGCATCAACGTAGTTCACTTCCCGTGTGTGTGACGGCACATTTTATCACCATCAAGAACAAAACTAGCTAGGGGTGTTTGGTTGCTAGGCGGATCTTACTACGCTTCACCTTAGTCGAAATGTGGCAAGATTTCTTTAGAGCAACCCCAACGCAACATCATGGTTGTATGCCTAAGTTTTTCCACGTTTGCATGCAGTGTCTACATCAGCCCGACAGTCCAAGTAGTGGTTTCGCATTCGGCCAGCTCTACCTGCAGAAGGTGCAGTTGCTTCACCTAGCGAAAGGGAGAAGCTACTGGCGATGCACATGTTGGGAGCCAAAAGCTGGAGGTTTATCACGCGTTTTATCGAGGCCACATAGCAACATCATAGCTCCTATAGAGAGATGATGAAAGCAACATTTTATTGGAAGAAGGAATGGGGGGACAAGCACTTAGGATGTGATTGCTACATGTATTTCTGCTGCCAGACTCACTATATGCAAGTTCTATTTGTTCGGTTGTCTGTTCGAGCACTCTATCCAGGTTTCAATCTTGCAACCGTACAACTCGATCTAGGCTCATCGGGAACACAGGAGATCCCCGTTTTGCATGGGCCAAGCTCACAGTAGATGCAATCATGTGCAAGCACAGAGTCAATACACATGCAAGTCTATCTGTTTTGCACTGGCTAATAACAAACAATGTCCCAAAGGAACCAGGCCCTACATACGCAAAAAACCAAACGATAGCACTGGCAGCCATGTGGCAAGGCTCAGCTCATCTTGGTTATGACATACGGGCCAGACTACAGGCATTCAAGGAACCAATCAAGCCCTTCCCAATGCGGGTTGTCAACTGTGTTGGTTTCACCTAAAAGTTACAACCACCTACTGTACCCATGAACAAAGACAAGTCTCCTCTACTCCCAATGCAAGCCAACACTACTCAATACTACTGTTGACTTCAACTTTAGTCAGGTACTCGTATGCTCTTTCTCTAAAATGCCCTATAACCATACAGCCACATTTGCTGCAACACACTTGGAGTAGTGGTTTGAACATTTTGTTAGACCAGGCACCGGTTGCTTCTGCAAGACACTGTTGGTCTGCGGAGCCACCGATGAGCATAAGCTATAGGAATCAAGCCGACGTGGAAGCTAGGACTAATTAATGGTTATCGGCCAGCATGGATACATCCTGAGATTGAAATCCCTGAACCCTCTCCATCTATGTGGCACATGACTTTAAGCTGAAATCATTTCTTAATTAATTTGTCATGCTGGTTTGTGTTGACCTTGCACTTAAGCATGACAAAATGTAACCCTAAATTTTCTAATTATACCTTTTATAGCTTTCCACATCTTTCTAAATTTTGTAATTAGGGCCTTTTATTTATAACTTGCCACATCTTTCTAAAGCTAGTTGTGATAAATTATTGCGGAAGCCGAAACCAGACAGCCGCCTCCGGATCAACCTTTCGAAAGCGGATGTCGAACCGATAGACAGACAGGAGGACACTCCACGGTCACCTAACCAAGAGACAAGGAATACATGGCCCGCTCGATCGATGCCTATACGTGAGTAGCAAGTACAGTAGCAGGTAATCTGGCCTATCGAACATGGAGCTAGGTTGGGGAAGCTCACGGCTAACGATGAAAACGGATCGGATACAGACGGATATCGCTGATATCATATTTGTTTTCGTATTTTTGTCCGGATTCGAATTCGAATATGAATAGTACCAACCATACCGGATATGATACATTTGGATATTAACATCCACTACACCACAACACCGAAATTAGTGATGGACAGTCTGACGCTAAAAGCGGATACAGTGCCAGACAATCTGACGCTAAAAACTTATAGCGTCAGACTTCTGCAGCCGCTGTAAGTCCTGACGCTAAAGATTTATAGCGTCAAACAACACTTTTAGCGTCAGATCATCTATTGCTCTGAAAATTTATAGCGACAGACAACCCGATGCTACTCTTTAGCGACACACAACCCGCTGCTACTCTTTAGCGACAGACCATTTGATGCTACTTATAGTTTTACCGTCATATGGTCCAACGAGATAGTTTTATATGGTTAAAAAAATAAAAATTTGTCTGTGAGCAATTATTACAAATGTCACACTTAGCTTCAAAAGTTCATTCAGCAGATACACAACTAGAATACAACTTCAATAAAGAATACATGCATCTTCACAAATTTAGCCAAAAGTTTACAGTAGCTCACATAGGTAAGCTCACCATCACATCTAGGTCCTCTAGAGACAAAAGCAATCCTCCAAAACCATCCTAGGCTAATCTAGTTGTGGAAGCATGAGCCTTGTGCTACTAAAAGTAGTGGTTGCGACTGAAACAATAGGAAAGTACATGACATTAATTTAGCATAATAAAAAATCATAGTATGAATGCAGAAGATAACAAAGCATTAAGAATTGACAAATTAGTATTTGCATATTCAACATGGCATATATACTCAAGCAGATACATTAGTTCGTGTGGTGATTAAATTTTTACCATTTACATCGATCAATACAATAGGTTGTATAAAACTGAACACAATATATTCAATGTTGCACACATGACGTGTCAAGGAGCACTGCAGGCCTACAGCTACAGGCTGCAGGTAAGAATGATCTGAGTTGTGTGTCATTTTCTTCCCAATCTCATAAACAACTACACAAACAACTTAAAATTGAATTTTCCCAAAATTTCCCTATTTTATATGAAACCCTAACACTAACCCTAAGGGAAAATTCAGTAGTATTTAACATATGCCATTTGTTGATTGACTTAGGATTTCTCATCTGAATCCCTTAGGTGAAAAGGATACATGAATACTACCACGAACATGTAATATGCTAGCATGACAATATTACTATAGAAAAGAAGTTTCATTGTGTAGGCACCATGGTGTCTCCTTTGAATTCTCCATAACTACAGTTTGTGGCAGTTTGTGAAAACAGAAAACAAAAAAATTGTCAAATGTAATTAGCATAAACTGACCAGATAGGTTTCTCTGTAGAAGATTTCATTCACTTTGGATTGCCTTTACCCATCTTTGGTGACCTGGTCACATATTATTATGAGGTGGGGAAATTGTGGTTGGATCTAATATATAGAAAAAAGGTTCACAAAGTGGCAGTTAAGTAGCAGAACAAGCATGGTGTCAACTAGCAAAACAGTTAACTAGGATAAAGTTGGTGTCATTCAATTTACATTTACAGTTGGCCATTTAAGCTTCAGAGTTTATTGACTTCAATGTCATAGTTATGTACCACATATACAAAGAGCAGAAATTTTCAGGCTAATAATTACTTTTAGCAGGGAACTAGGCCTAACACATCTGTTTCAGAGAAATAAACTTAAGGAAAAAAAACAGCGGAGAAGAATATACAGTGTAGTGGCAGTGAAAACATGAAGGGCAGTGGCAGTGAAAACTTGAAGTGATGAAATACCTGGTAGTAGCTAGTAGTAGGTGCTGGTTTTTTTAGCCATCTACAGAGATATATGTCATCCAGCTTTGTACTACCTGCCAACACAGAAAATTATTTTTCTTCCAGACAACATGTATTTATGGGTTATGATGGCGTGATGCAGTTTGATGAATTTATCAACTCATGTCTCACTAATGGATTTATTAACTAAATGTTTGAATACTATTGCAAAAAATTAATACCCGTTCAAAAGTAGAAGTTCATACATCTTGGCTACCTCGATAATTGGACATCAGGGATTAAACAAAACCAGAATGGTCATTCTTCTTTCTAGCAGCAGCAACCTCCTCTCTTTCAGACATTCAGTTCACTGGACTTAACTATATTGATTGGGAAATATATAAAGTCAAACATATGGCATGCAGACATGAAACAAACAGTTGCTTTTCAGAGATAAATTTACTTGCTGCCTTAACGCAGACAACAACAACCTATGTTTATCACTCCAGTACACTAAGTACCTACAGCTAAAAGCCATGAACAAATACTAGCCACCTGCTTTGGTGCTCCTGCAACAAATCCAACCCAGCCCCAAGCTTTAGTTTTCATGTATGAAATGTTGAGCAAGTTTCAGTCAAATAATTGAGACCATCGATCAGTAAAACGGATGGCATATGTGCTTCTTATCACACAACAGAGATTGTGGTAACCAAACTACAACTACTGTCACTGTGCAAAATTACTCAAACTTGATCCAAACTACAACAGGGATGGAGCAACTCACCTCATCACCTCACAGCAGGGCTGTAGGGGTGCCCAACATTGCCTAGTATTTCCATGATAGATTCAAAAAAAAAGTATCTCCATGATCGACAGCACAGTGATTAGATAAGGTTGCTAACCTGCTGTCGCTGCTAACCTACTAACCTGCTACTGTTAATCTGCTGTTAACTGAAAGGCTGTCATTGATTATATTCCTACTACTCTGATTATCAATTTGACTACCATGTGCAATGCAAATTAAATTGTTCATGATGATCTCACTACACACCTTTCAATTTTGTTTCAACTATCAAGATTAAATAGGGAACCTGCAATAACACAGCTTCCAGAAACAAAACATAGAAGATGATATTCTAATTTACTCTACCACCCGGAGTTGATCAGTAAATAAAATAGTTTGTCACTACTATCATGCATCTTCTGTTATCCACCCATTTCAATAATGTACTTATATGCTAATTAAACTTGAAAGGAAAAAAAGGACAAGAGATGGACTGCAGGCACTGCTTGACAGGAATCTGCAATCTTCCTCTCTCTGATGCATTGCTGGCTGCAAGCTGCAAGCAGGCAGAAACCAAGCTGCAAGCAGTACAATACTGCGCTGGTGTCTACTACTGCTAGCCTACCTATCGATCTAGCCTGACACATCGTTCTCTCCTTTAATCAGTGCCCTGTGTACTAGTTTAAATCTCAATCACCACATGAAATTTGCAGGTTAGTACCCAGCATGTATGACATCCATTGAAACTTGACTCTTACCAAAAAAATTGCTTGCAAAGTTTTATGTTTAGTACCCAGTATGCATCTACTATTCTTGATGCTGCATCAACAGATAATCCATCCTTTGTATCCATGCCATGAACAATCACTTGAAAGGATCACCTCCCTCCCTCTAGTGACACATGAATCAAATCAATTTCATTTTCTAAGCCCCTATTCTTCAAGAAAATCCCAAAATCCGAACCCTAAATCAAAATTAAAATCCCCAAATCCGGTACCAAATACCCAACCCTAAGATTAAGAAATGGTCCTAGTGCTCACCTAAGACGGCGCCGATGGACTCGTCTGAGAGCTCGCCGCCCATCTCTAAGCGTCGCCACCACCGTGAGGCTCCTTGCGTGCGTGCACGCGGCCAGCAAAGGGCACCACGGCAGTGCTGCTCGATGGTGCCGCGTGGAGCTTCGGCTGCGCGCGTGAGCCGGCGAGGGGTGCCGCGGTGGCGTCACCATCTCCTACCGTCGCTTGCTTGGGCCGTCGTCGCGCCGGGTCTCCTAGCTGTGCGGCGGCTGCGTGAGCATGGAAGGTGGAGGTGGAAGAAAAGAAAAGTGAAGCTAGGGTTTTGGGGAGCCGGCTTCCTACTGGTTTTGATCCTCTGAAATTAAAGGGCAGTCGTCCGATGCATCTAGATGGCTGAGAAAGCTCAGGGCCTTCACAGGCCCGGCGGGGGAGAAGTTGGCTCAATAGCCTTCACCGGCCCAGGCCCAGGTTGAGCGTTTACTGGCATGCACGGTTGCATGCTGTGCGTGAGCCAGGCGTGGGGCCCATTTTTTAGCGTCAGACAGATCAACATTGTATCTGGATTTAGCGACAGACGGGTTAACGCTAAACATGAATACCTATAGCGACAGACAACAAATCGCTAAACAAGGAATTAGCGTCAGATAGTCTGTGAGTTATCTATAGCGTCAGATCATCCATCGATAAATATAACTTTTACCGTCAGATGTTTGACGGTAATGCGATGTTGTGGTGTAGTGATCATAAATATGCGATTTGGGTATTCGGATATGGATACGGTATCGGATGTTGAATATCCAGACGAACAGATCTAAACCTCTCTAAACAAATTTGATCTCGAATACGATCAAAAAAAAATATCCCTACCATTTTCATCCATCCTCACGACGCATGCACGAAACCTCCTATGACGATCCGGACTCCACTCGAGTGTCCACCACAGACACAGTCCACAGTCCACACTCCACGCTCTACACTCCACACTGAACAGCAAGCGGCAGCAATGTAGTAGCAGCTACGATGAGTTCGGGTCGGGGGTGTTTAGATGCATTTTTTTTTGAATTTTGTTACTGTAGCACTTTTGTTTGTATTTGACAATTAGTGTCTAATCATAAACTAATTAGGCTTAAAAGATTCGTCTCGTGATTTACAACCAAACTATGTAATTAGTTATTTTTTTAACTATATTAAGTATTCCATACATGCGTCTAAAGATTGATATGACAGTGAAAGCGTAAAAATTTAGAATTTGGAAGAGAATTAAACAAGCCACGTAGTGAACTCTTCTCAAATTGGAAAGAAAACGCCAAAAGTGATGGGATGGATCAGGGGACGCCATGAGTGACCGAGCGTCTAGGACCCTGTTTAGTTCCACCGAATTGGTGGCGGCTGATTTCCTGTTGAACACTGTAGCGCACTGTAGTATTTCGTTTGTATTTGGTAAAAATTGTCCAAATTTTGACTAATTAGGCTCAAAATGTTCGTCTCGCAAAGTACAACAAAACTGTGCAATTAGTTTGTAATTTCATCTATATTTAGTACTACATGCATGTGCTGGCATTTTGATATAATGGGAATCTTCTTTTTGCATAGTGAAATTTAGGGATGAAATTTGGGATCTAAACGAGGCCTAGATAGCGGAGCCCAGCCAATCTCATCAGTGGTCGGCGGCGGCGGCGGCGGCGGCATCTTCCATGGCGGGCGATGGGATATTCCTCGCTACTATCCTGCAGCTTCGTCCACTTTTTTACTTCCCAAAAAAACGCTCAAAAGCACGAGAGCATTGTAGGCATAGCCTCAGCTACGCCCTTATCCCCAATTCTTCCCAAAATTCACTATGCAAAAAGAAGATTACCCGTCACATCAAAATGTCGGTAAATACATAGAGTACTAGATATTGATGAAATCAAAAACTAATTGCACAATTTTGTTGTACTTTGCGAGACGAACATTTTAAGCCTAGTTAGTCAAAATTTGAATAATTTTTACCAAATACAAATAAAATGCTACAGAAATTCTGATACAGTGTTTTTCTCCCCAATTCACTCATCTAAACGAGGCCTACATCGTCCTCGCTATCCTGCAGCCAACTGAGGCACAGTCCGCCACGTAGCACCACGTTGACTACTGGCCTTTTCTCCCCACCCCTTGGGGTTGGGGGCCCTTGGCAAATCTGCGGTGGTCGGGGCCCGCCGCCGCGACAGCGCCGTCCGTCCTCGGCTCCGCTCTTCCGCCCATCCGTTTCCGTTCCCTATAAATTCCCGCCCCGTCCCGTAATCCCGTTCCCCTCCACCAACCCGACGGCGAGGGAGAACACCGCAGGTCCGCAGCGATGCGTCAGGGCTCGCTGCCGCTGCTGCTGATTGCGGCGGCGGCGGCGGCAGTAGCGGCCGCCGCGGTTTCCGCCGAGCCGGCATCGACGCTGTCCGGACCGTCGCGGCCGGTGACGGTGCTGGTCAGGGACAGGGGCCACGCGGTGGACCTGCCGGACACGGACCCGCGGGTGCAGCGCCGCGTCACGGGCTGGGCGCCCGAGCAGGTCGCCGTCGCGCTCTCCGCCGCGCCCACCTCCGCCTGGGTCTCCTGGATCACAGGTACACCTCCCCGCACCCCGGCAACCCCCACCCCACAAAAGAAAAAACCATTCTTTGGCCTGGATTCTCTCCTCTGTCTGCCTGCAGATCGACATCGACGGTGGCTCATCCATTGATCTGCCTGCAGGGGACTTCCAGATGGGCGGCGCCGTCAAGCCGCTGGACCCCGGCGCGGTGTGCAGAGTCGTGCGCTACGGCCTCGCCGCCGACTCCCTCGTCCACGAGGCCACCGGGGAGTCGCTCGTGTACAGCCAGCTCTACCCCTTCGAGGGCCTCCAGAACTACACCTCCGGCATCATCCACCATGTCCGCCTCCAAGGCCTGGAGCCTGGGACCAGGTACTTCTACCGGTGCGGCGACCCGTCCATCCCGGACGCCATGAGCGCCGTCCACGCGTTCCGGACGATGCCGGCCGTCGGTCCCAAGAGCTACCCGGGGAGGATCGCCGTGGTCGGGGACCTCGGGCTCACGTACAACACCACCTCGACGGTGGAGCACATGGTGCGCAACCAGCCCGACCTGGTGCTCCTCCTCGGCGACGTCTGCTACGCCAACCTGTACCTGACCAACGGCACCGGAACCGACTGCTACTCCTGCTCCTTCGCCAACTCCACGCCCATCCACGAGACCTACCAGCCGCGCTGGGACTACTGGGGAAGGTAATAAGGTGTCTGAATTAACTCTGAAGAACGAACGGCGTGTTCAGACTTCAGAATCAGAACAACAATTATTCAGAATTTCTGAGTCTGTTTGATCTGTTCAGAGATCGATCAGAACAATGCTGGATGGATTCAGAGCTGAGAGCGATCCTCGTGCGTGCAGGTACATGGAGCCCGTAACGTCGAGCATTCCGATGATGGTGGTGGAGGGCAACCATGAGATCGAGGAGCAGATTCTGAACAAGACGTTCGCGTCCTACAGCTCCAGGTTCGCGTTCCCGTCGGAGGAGAGCGGGTCTTTCTCCCCGTTCTACTACTCGTTCGACGTCGGCGGCATCCACTTCGTCATGCTTGCGTCCTATGTCGACTACAACAGATCAGGTGAAATTTAACCTGATCATCGATCTAACTTAACACTGTAGGAAGGACAGTTGCTATCTCACAAGATGGTACATTAGGAGCTACTACATGCATCAGAGCCAAAATTCAGTAAACAGAACATTCCATTGTGCAAAGCATCTGATAGCAGAACAACTTGGAGTACTCAGGTGCGCAGTGCCGGTGGCTGGAGGAGGACTTGGTGAAGGTGGACAGGTCAGTGACGCCGTGGCTGATCGCCGGCTGGCACGCGCCCTGGTACACCACGTACAAGGCTCACTACAGGGAAGCCGAGTGCATGAGGGTGGAGATGGAGGAGCTCCTCTACGCCTACGGCGTCGACGTCGTCTTCACCGGCCATGTAAGCCTTGCCGTCCTTGCTTGCTAGCTGATGCTGCTACGGCCAATGGTTGATCACTCATCGATCAGGTGCACGCGTACGAGCGGTCGAACCGGGTGTTCAACTACACGCTCGACGCGTGCGGCCCCGTGCACATCTCGGTGGGCGACGGCGGCAACCGCGAGAAGATGGCGACGGCGCACGCGGACGACCCGGGCCACTGCCCGGACCCGGCGTCGACGCCGGACCCCTTCATGGGGGGCCGCCTCTGCGCGGCCAACTTCACGACGGGCCCCGCGGCGGGGCGCTTCTGCTGGGACCGCCAGCCGGACTACAGCGCGTACAGGGAGAGCAGCTTCGGGCACGGCGTCCTGGAGGTGAAGAACGACACGCACGCGCTCTGGCGGTGGCACCGCAACCAGGACCTCAACGCCGACGTCGCCGCCGACGAGGTCTACATCGTCAGGGAGCCCGACAAGTGCCTCGCCAAGCCAACATTATTGGCCTATTGATTGATTATTGTTACTCCTAGCTACTCTAGATTGGCCGGCCAGTTCTTGTTCTACTCGAGATGAAATAACATAGCAAACTAATCCATCAAGTTATTGGATAGCAAAGATTTTGCTGTCTGCTTCTCGCGTGTAATCTCTCTGCCAGAGAGAAAATGGAAATGCATATCAGCAATATGCTCCCTCCATCCCAAAATTTTGGATACAATCCTAGAACGATACCCAATCAAACTATCTTAAAGCTGACTAATTTTTTTTTAAAAAAAGTATTACACTTATTATACTAGTCTAGTAGATTTGTTCTGAAATTTAATTTCAGAATTTACCAATTCGCGCTGTTTACATCCAAGCAACTAATAGTTAGATATCAATAATTAGTTAGCTCCTCGGATCCAAATAATTTAGCTAATTGTTAGAGTATCTTCGAGAGTACCTCATATCCCTTTCCTATTCATGATTTTTGAAAAAAAAAAAAAGAAAAATTCATCTCCATGAGTACCCCATATCCCTTTTCCATCTTTTAGCAATGAGCAAACAGGTCGGCATTGTGCGTAAAAATGCGCGCAGCCTTTCTTGCGCGCATCGCTCTTCCCCGCGCCGTCTTCTCGGTCAATCTAAAGGCTGAAGGATGTAGGAAAGAATAGAGAGTAGAAAAGGATTCCTGATGTGAATGTACGATAATTTACAAATAGTATAGGATTCCTGATGTAAAGTTGATTATTGGAAACTCTTTGAGATGACCTTCTTTTTTCCTTCCAATATCTTTTTAGGAGTTGCAAAACAACATGTTTTTGGGAGAGAAAAAATAGGATATTTAGCAACTAGTTGGACCAAACCAGCTAATAGTTAGCTAGCTAATTTTTGCTATGAGCTATTAGCTAGCTAACTATTAGCAGCTAATGGATACAAAACAAGGCCTTAGCAGCTAATAATTAGTTGTTAGCAATTAGTTCTTATGGATCTAAACGGATCCAACTAATAGTTTAGCTAATTGTTTGCCAAAACCCAACTAGCAACTATTTCACTAGTTGGACCAAACCAGCTAATAGCAACTAATAATTAGGTAGTTGGTCTGTTTGGATCCATTACCTGGTAGCAGTTAGGTACCTAATAGATCACAACTATTATTAGCTGCTATTAGCTACTTCGGTTCAACTAGCTAGTGAAATACTTGTTATTTGAGTATTTAGCTAATAATTAGCTAAACTATGAGCTAGACCCTGTTTGGATCCAAATATCTAATTACTGGTAGGTACTCCCTCTGTCCCTGAATAAATAGATTCTTGGAGTTGTCTTAAGTCAACCTTTTTAATCTTTTAACGAAATTTGTCAAAAAAAAACATCAAGATCTATGATATCAAACTAGTATCATTAGATGTACCATTGAATATATTTTCATAATGTGCTCATTTTATGTCATAGATGTTGTTACTCATTTCTATAAAAAAATTATTGACGTGGATTCTAGAAATTGATTTACTTGGGGACGGAGGGAGTAACTACTATCTCCTTGAATCCAAATAAGGGCTAGTTATGAGCTATTAGTTAGCTAACTATTAGCAGCTAATGGATCCAAGTAGGGCCGATAAAGCAAATTGTTAGCTAATAACTCATAACTAATAGCAGCTGGCTAGTAGCTCATAACTGTTATTAGCTTGTTTGATGAATTAGTAATACAGTTGTTAGTTGGGTACCAGCTAAACTATTATCTGGACCCTGTTTGATCTAAACTATTATCTGGACCCTGTTTGATCTGAGCAGCTACGTAAAAGTTAGCTGGTAATAATTTACAACTTTGGATCAAACGGGTCCGGCTAATAATTTAGGCGCTGTTTAGATCTATAGGACTAACAACCAGTTGACAAATTTTTAGTTCTACAAGCATTTAAACATGCAGACTAATTGTTAGTCTATTGGTCACGAACTAGTTGTCAGCGCATTATTCTAGAAGCTAATAGGACTGGTTGGTAGACCTAATCCATTCAAACGAGCGAGGTGCAGCTACAAGCTCCTTACTCCTATATATACCAGCAAAGAGAAGCTGAAGCAGGGAGCTGTAGCATCAGCTCACACTCCACAGTCATCACCCACACACCAAGGCAACAGTGACGATCACCAGCAGGAGCAGGAAGCCGGGCTCAAGGTGCACGACGTCGACTGCTGCAGCCGCCCCGCGTCGCCCGGGCCTAAGCGCCTCTCCTACAACCTCAAGAACGTGGCCTTCGCGCCTCACGGCGAGTACTGGCGCGAGATGCGTAAGCTCTTCGCGCTCGAGCTCCTCAGCATGCGCCGCGTTCGCCTTCGGCAGCGTCGATGCCTCCCAGCAGTTCGCGCACAGGGAACGCTTCCAGCACGTGCTGGACGACGCCATGGACGTGATGGCCAGCTTCTCCGCCGAGGACTTCTTCCCCAACGCCGCCGGCCACCTCACGGGCTTCCTCGCCCGCCGCGAGCGCATCTTCAACGAGCTCGACGTCTTCTTCGAGAAGATCATCGACCAGCACATGGACCCGGCGCGCCCCGTGCCCGACAACGGCGGCGACCTCGTCGACGTCCTCATCAACCTGTGCAAGGAGCACGACGGCACGCTCCGCCTCACCAGGGACCACGTCAAGGCCATCGTCCTGGACACGTTCATCGGCGCCATCGACACCAGCTCGGTCACCATCCTGTGGGCGATGTCGGAGCTGATCCGCAAGCCGCGGGTGCTGAGGAAGGCGCAGGCCGAGGTGGGCGGCGACAAGCCGCGCGTGGACTCCTACGACTACGACTCCGCCAAGATCCCGTACCTGAAGATGGTGGTCAAGGAGACGCTGCGGCTGCACCCGCCGTTGACGCTGCTGCTGCCGATGCGAGACACCACCATCTGCGGCTACGACGTGCCGGCCAACACGCGCGTGTTCGTCAACGCGTGGGCCATCGGCAGGGACCCGGCGAGCTGGCCGGCACCCGAGGAGTTCAACCCGGACCGCTTCCACGGGAGCGACGTCGACTACTACGGCACGCACATCGAGCTGATACCGTTCGGGGCCGGCCGCCGGGCCTCGCCATGGGCGAGACCAACGTCACCTTCACCCTGGCCAACCTGCTCTACTGGGCACTGCCGGAGGGGATGAGGCCGGAGGACCTCAGCATGGAGGAGACCCGCGCGCTCACGTTCCTCCGGAAGACGCCGCTGGTGGCGGTGCTCACCAAGTACCAGCACCGCAAGGAGTAGCTTAGCACTCGTCGACGACGACAACGGCTCAACATAAAGCGTGCCGAAGTTTAGTAATGCTAGCAGCCACAGCCAACAGTCAGAGTTATTATGTGTTTTTGTGCCGCACAACACAAATAAATAATCCTATATGTGGAGATGGAGGAGCTCTCCTCTACGCCCACGGCGTCGACGTCGTCTTCACCAGTTCACCGGCCATGTAAACCTTGTCGTCCTTGCTGCTACTCCCTTCGTTCAGAAGACAATACAATTCTCACCTACTGACAAGTCAACCAATTTAAACTTTGACTAAAATTATATTAAAAATACTAATATTTTTTTAATACAAAATAAGTATTATTAAATTAATTATAGAATATATTTTTACCATGAATTTATTTGAAGACATAAATGTTAATATTATTTGCTAGTTGATCAGCACGAATCTCTAATTGTATTTTTTGGGGACGGAGGAGTAGTAGCTCTCTCTTGTTTGTCTGGACATGGTGATCAGGTGCACGCGTACGACCGGTCGAACCGGGTGTTCAACTGCACACTGGACGCGTGCGGCCCCGTGCACATCTTGTTCTTGCAACCGCGAGAAGATGGCAACCGGGCAGTTCTTGTTCTTGCAAGACTACTCGAGATGAAATAACATAGCAAACTAGTCCAATATTAATTGGATAGCAAAGATTATGCTGTCTGCTTCTCGAGTGTAATCTCTCTGCCAGACAGAAAATATACAAATGCATATCAGCATATGCTCCCTCCATCTCGCCAAATTTAGATACAACTAGTTCATCCTGTATGCTTTCGCATGGGTTAGAATCTTAGGAGACACTAACTAACAAAAATTAGTAATATTATATATCTTTTTCTTTTCACTAATGTTCTAAAATAATAGCAATAATAGGTACTCTGTACTAGCGCTGGGATTTGGGCTGTGCCATTTGAAGGCATGTCATGGTACGGTCTTTTAGCACGACCCGAAGCGCGTCACAGCACGAAATGTTTTGGGCCGTGCCGGCACGACACAAACACGAGGGTTGTGCCGTACCTAAGATCTCGGCACGGCGGGCTACATGGCCCGGCCCATATTTTGGACCGTGCTTGAGCCGGCACGACATGAAAATGGCACGTAGACACTTCTATAACTATACAATGCAATTTTCTAGCATTTACTATACTATCTCTCGTCTAATTCTTGAATAGATTATGAAAATGATTAAAACACACATTAAAATAGTACACACAAAATATATATATTCATATCACAAGCGGAAAAAAAGAAAACTAGCAAATACATTTTGAGGGCCGTGCTCGTGCCGGCGTGCCATGGATCGTGTTTGAGCCGAAGAAAAGATTTACCGTGCCATGTCAGTACAGCCTGACGTGCCTCCCGTGCCTAGAGAGCACGATCCGAAGCGACACGAAGCACAAGAGGGCCGGGCCAGGCCGGCATGCCTGGCTCAAGTTCCACCTCTACTATGTACTCTATAGTCTATATTCAATTACGATAATCTATCAATTATTGATTTATATGTATTTTTCATTTATCCGGTGTTTTATTACATCCTGCCTTTCTTTTTTAATCAAAGACACTCACCCAACTTTATCATAAAGCATGACGAACGCCAAAGGGGTTACCAGTTTTACAGAGTAAAAGCACTGCAACACGCGAGATAGGGGAAAAAAACTAGCAGACCTCGACTTACTCTCAGACCACTAACTCAAGGCGTTTGGTTTTACCTCGCTAAACTTTAGTAGCTAAACTATAAACTAAATTTTAGTTATTGGATGCTTGGTTTGGATGACTAAAAAAGGTCTTTTAGTCTCTTTTAGTCAGGGTGTTTGGCTAAATGGGACTAAAAGGTGATGTTTAGTTCAATTTAGTACAGTTTAGATCTCCCTTGATGACTAAACTTTAGATTCCCTTTTAGTCTCATTTAGTCTAAGCAACGTATCAGGTGGAAACAACACTCTTCGTGAAAACTCGTGCAAAACACAGCTAAAAAGTCGTCTAAATTCACCAAAAAATCACATATGTAGATGATACGATGATACACAACCTTGCAAAAATATGTTCGAAGTCGAGTTTGGACAAGATATTTTAAGGTTGTGTATCATCATATCATCTACACATGTGATTTTTGGGGTGAATTTAGACGATTTTTTTGATGTGGTTTGCACGAGTTTTCACGAAGGATATGGTTTCCAACTGATACGTTCCCTTTAGTCTATGTATTTGGATAAAAAATAACTATGGACTAAAGTTTAGCAGCCAAAACCAAACATGCCCTAGCATCCAAAGTTTCAGCGAACAGCGACATTACAACTCAACAACCCAAAAAGACGTTTTAGTTAAGTGGTACAGGGGCACAAGGGCTACAAACTAATGAGCACTAGCCGAAATCACATTCATCATCTCATCCGTTGCGCGTGTTAGCTTCATTTTTAGCAACGGGCGCCAGGTCTTGATCAGCATCAAAGTCTTGTAGATAATGGCCACCGGTGACGACAACACCTTCTTATTTTACGCTACATCATTTCTTATTTTCCTAATCGTTCATAGCGCACCTGCACATGTAAAGAGCGTTACCTTAGATTTTTTTTTCCTCAACATTCAACAACAAACTCTAGAAGAAAATCAGCACAGTTGGTTGGTGAGCTCGACCAGCCAAGTCTATCTCTCAGGAAGGACCATAGGAAAACAGCAATAGGACACTAAAAGAGAATATGGTCAGAACTTTCTAATATATCACAGGTTGCACATTCTTTCAGACCATACCATTGCTTTTTCTGTAGTTGAACCCCATATTGGATTCTGTCGAGGGCAGCCATCCAGATAAAGATTTTCACTTTTAAAGGGATGCTGCAATTCCACACATTCATCATCTGAATATCACATAGCACCTTTGTGTATCTCCAATATACATTTAGTTGACAATTTGCTTAAACTGTGATGACTTTCGCTGCAATCTATATTTTGACGACATGGACCTGAATTTTAATTATTTTCCCCAAATTTTAAGCTTATTTACCACTCAGATACAATGGCTATTATTTACAATAGTGATTATAGTCTACCGATTTGATAGCAAAATGTTTCAGATTTTGTAAGAATTTTAGGATCCGTCTTATTTATTTCTAGTGGTTTCATGAGCTGTAATAATTTCTAGGATGAAACCTTTTTTCTACCAAGATATGTATTTAGTTGAAACATAAACTTAAAGTATACAAACTCTTATTAAATCCCTCAATGTGGTATCATTATTATTAAAGTGAGCAAAAATTGTCCCTGATTTTTTGGCATCATTATTAGCATGTAAACTCTATGTAACCCAATGACATTATTATTATTAATTAAAGTGAACAAAAATTATACCCGATGGTCAATAAGGATTATATCAAGACTTATTTGTTTGAAATAATCCAAGGACATTAAAATTAAAATGAAAATTGTACATAATGGTTAATAAGGATCATATCATGACTTATTTGTTTGCCACAATCAAGTAAGATTGTATCTCATACTCTAGTGACTCTTGCTTTGATTTTTTCACAATCCTTTCTTGGTCTAATCTCACTTGAAGTTTCACTAACCATGCCAAAACAGTATAACACATTGGCATTAATATTAAAGTGAAAAAAATATACCTGATGGTCAATAAATATTACATCAAGACCTATTTGTTCTAACTAATTTAAAGACATTAAGGTTAAAATAAAAATTATACGTAATGGCCAATAAAGGTCATATGATGAGTTATTAATTTGTTCATCACAAAGTATGATTTGCATCCCATACTCTACTCACTCTTGCTTTGATTGTACGCATTTCAAAAATTCAAACTTTATTATCTTTAACCAATAATTACTCTAACAATATAAAAAATTTATAGTACAATAGTGATAATATTAGATTTGCCTTTAGATTTTCTCTATAACATTAATAATTTGTAAAAAAAAAGATCCAAATGGACCCAGCTAATTGTTACTACTCTCAGGATATAAGGCATGCACACATTTCAAAATGCAAACTTGATTATCTTTGACCAATAATTAGTCTAACAATATAAAAAATTTATAGTACAATAGTGATAATATTAGATTTGTCTTTACAAATAGTTTGTAATGATACTTTTGTTGTTGCCATAAATTACATATAATAGTATAAATTAACGATTAAAGTATGATGTTGAAGACCGCACCAAGTCAAATCACGCCTTAGAGGTAGTATCTAACTAGTTATCCAAACTCTTGTTGCATTCTTTCCTCTTTTTTTATTTTAAATCTATATCTTAGTTTTAAACATTTTTTTATTATTGCTTGTTGCATTTTTTATCAATGGTTTTGAGATGAAACTCTAGGCGGCGGGACGAGTAGCGGCAGGCACGGGAGCGAGATTCCGTGGTCGCCGAAGAGGGCCGAGCGCCGCCGCTAGAGGAATCGCGACCATGCTGCCCGTGCCACTTTGCCCTTCCTTTGCACGCCCGCTCCCGTCGGTCAGATTCGTGAGGAATAGTTGCTGCCGTGGCGAGGTGACCGAGTGCCTAGTCTGGCTGGGCAAAAGAGGGCCAAACGCCGCCAGTAGATGAGCCGCCGCGCGCGCCGTACACGCCACACCGCATGTGCCTCCTTGCCCTTGCTGCCTGCACCGCTGGGATGCCACGCCTTGCCCTTGTCGTCCGCCGGTAAAGGATTGGTACCGAGATGTTTTAGTTGGAGATAGAGATAGAGTCGTGTTGGAGATATGCGCTTCGGAATTCCAATATGGGCTGGGCCAAGTTTGTATCAATCAATCAGGGAACGTTATCACCAGCACCACGACCGCTCGCTCCGTCGACCTCGCCGTCTCGTCTCTCGCGGAAGGAAGCAGAACGCGGCAGTGAGCAGGCATGGCTCACTGCCTTGCCGGCAGCCCTCCCGTCACCTTCTCCCGCCTGACTGGGTAAATTTTCTCCTGCTCAGAACCGGCTCTGCGCCTGACTGCCTTTGCCCTCGTCCTCTGGACCCGTCCGTTCCCATAGTTCCTGGTGGTCTTTTCGCTCCGTGTGTCGGTTTGCATGGTTTTTCCCCCCCGACTGAATCGGTGGTTTCAGGGGAGCGTCCTTGAAGGTTGGCCCTCAAAATTCCAAGTTTTTTCACTCTCTCTCCATCACGTCAATTTTTAGCCGCTTGCATGGAGTACTAAATGTAGGTAAAAAAAATATCTAATTACACAGTTTAGTTCAAAATCACGAGATGAATCTTTTGAGACTAGTTGGTCTACGATTGGACAATATTTGTCAAATAAGACGAAAGTGGTACTATTCGTCAGGTCTAAACAAGGGCTAGGTAGACGGAGCGCCCACAGCCTGTTCCTAGATTATATGAGCATAACGAGCAACCGAAACACTACGAGTTCGTGGGTTTACTGTTCCTAAACTGGAGAGCTAACCAGGAATTTGGCTTCCCAAAACTACACAGATACCTTCACTTTCTCTCCTGAAGCTATGACTGTCATTCCAATCTCCTCATTGAGCTTTTAAGAAGGCAGCAGCTAACCCTATCCAATCGTTCCCCATTCTAAAAGGCAGCAGCGGCGGCGGCGAGCGGCAGGGGCAGCTGGAATGGGACTGGCTGGTGCGACTAGCAGGCGCCACGAGTGCGAGTGCTTCCCATTCCCCTCTCCTTTGCCTAAACAACAGTGGCGGCGGCGGAACGAGCGGCAGCAGCGCCTGCAGGCTGCGGCGGCCGCGCGACTTGTAGCAGCTACTACAGGTCTCAACAGCAGCAGCAAGCCAGCATACGCGACCAGCAGCCAGCAAGCGTTCTCCTTGTTCCTTCTCTTCCCCAAACAGCCGGCAAGTGCTCTCACTGTTCCTCTATTCCTGACTTTGCCCATCTTTTGTTTGCAAAACCGCTAATAAATGGTTAGCGGCAGCTATAGCTGTTCTTAGCTGCTGGGGAACCACTCCGCTATCTTGCTTAGCCGGCGATTTAAACATTGCTTTTTATTGAATATCTGCTTTCTACTCTTTAACTCTGTAAAATGAACACAAGTTTCTTTATGTTCATTTGAATTATTGTGTTCTACTATGTGACCATATTAAGTTTCCTGCCTCCTAGGAATCTTTCAGTCAACGTGCTGTTGTACAATGTAGCACTTCATTGAGCACGCCAACAATGTCTGAAGCCGAACCTTCATCAGCACAATCTTCAGCGCTTGTTCAAGGTGGTACCGCCCCTCTGGTTTGTGCACTGCAATCAACTGCCACACAAGATGTTTCCTGCTTTCACTTCCCAGGACACAACAGAGGAAAAGCCGCTCCATCTTCCTTGTCGAAACTTATTGGCTCACGGGCATTTCTCCATGACTTGCCCGAGCTACCTGAGCTCGATGATCTCTTCTCCCCAAAAGGTGTGATTCTAGATGCTCAGATTCGAGCAGCTCAACAGTTTGGGTCATCTAAAACTTGGTTCCTTGTCAATGGAACTACCTGTGGAATCCAGGCCTCAGTGATGGCTACCTGTTCTCCTGGCGACTACCTAATTGTGCCGCGAAACTGCCACATTTCAGTGATCTCTGCGCTGGTCTTATCTGGTGTGGTGCCTAAATACATAATACCAGAGTATAATTCTCGGTGGGACATTGCTGGTGGTATCACCCCGTTGCAGTTGGATGAAACACTAAAAGAGCTGGAGGAGGATGGAAAGAGGGTAGGTGCTGTTCTTGTTACTTCGCCAACCTACCATGGTGTATGCAGCAATGTGCAAGGTATTGTCAGTGTTTGTCATCCACGAGGCATTCCAGTTATAGTTGACGAGGCACATGGAGCGCATTTCAGGTTCCACGACAGTTTGCCAAGCACGGCAATTGAACAAGGTGCTGACCTAGCGGTGCAATCCACGCACAAGGTCCTGTGCTCACTTACACAGTCCTCAATGCTTCACATGGCTGGAGATCTTGTGGATGTAGATAAAGTAAGCCAATGCCTTCAGCTCCTCCAGAGCTCGAGCCCGAGTTACCTCCTACTGTCATCTTTAGATGCTGCAAGAGATCAGCTGAGCAAGAACACAAATATATTTGATGAGCCATTAGCTATAGCGTTGGAAACAAAAGACCAGCTGATGAGAATCCCAGGGATATCTGTTCTGGACTTGCCATGCTTTGCTTCTGATTTCCCTGCTATTGATCCATTGCGTATCACACTCAGTGCTTCAGATCTGCAATTATCAGGATATGAAGCCGATGACATTTTATATGAAGATCATCAAATTGTCTCTGAGCTCGTTGGCACACGGGCAGTGACATTTGCAGTCAACTTAGGAACCAGAGTGCAAGACGTTGAAAAGCTTGTGCAATCTGCAAAGCATCTATCAGAAAAATATATCTTTGCAAATAGCTCCAAACCTATGAAGGAAAATCGTGTGTGTGGCCCATTGGAGAAGATCTCTGTGCATATAACTCCAAGAGAGGCCTTCTTTTCAAAGAAGAGGAGAGTGAGAATTGAGGACAGCCTTGGTGAAATTTGTGGTGAGCTAATATGCCCTTATCCACCTGGTATCCCAGTGCTGATCCCAGGCGAGGTAGTAACCCATGATTCACTGTCTTACTTGATTAGTGTCAGACACCAAGGCATCACAATCAGTGGAGCAGCTGATGCTGAGCTAAATTCCATCCTGGTGTGCAACTTGTGATGATTGCCCAGTTGTTTTCAGAAGACTATATTTCAGAGATACCGTGGGAGAGATCAATTATAGTTAGGCCAAGTCAAGAGCACAATCTACTGTCTGCTTGATGGATGTGAACTACAGTGACGTTAAACTAATGGCTAGCCACTTGGCCAAATAATTTAGGTTGTGTTCTGTCTCGTGAGCTGAAAGAGTTGCCAAGCTGCAACATATGATGCCAAAGTATGAATAGGGTCTATAGCATGTGATCTCTTGTGAGTTTGATGTATGAATTTCTGGGGAGGCTACCTTTTCATCTGAAGTGCCTTGTAATGTAATGGTATCCTGCTTTTCTGTATTTCTCTTCAAGAAAGGAATTAAATTAGTCAGTAAGTAACGGTGCTGCTTCTTCCTTTTCCTTTTCAGGTTTCCTCTTTGGTTCTCTTCAGAATGGGAGGCTGAGTCTGAACTGACAGCAAAGCTCAAGCATCATATGCAATGCAAGTTTGTACACCTTCATAGTTCTGCCTGCGGCCGCATGTTGCAGGGCTTCTGAAGCAAGTACTCTCTAGCTTCTCTTCTAAGTTTATCCATCAACTCATGAGTTCACGAATATTCCACAACTTGTACATACAAAAGGGAAATATAGGAATGGACTTTTTTTTCATTTTGTAGAATGGTACTCCTACTCTATATAAGAAATGAAGGGCGCTTACAAATTAAGACCTTGACCCAAACCAGGAACTCAAAACAGGATACAATTGTAGCAGATTTGGTCACGATAAATTGTTTATTTAAAGCTTGATAGGCCCCTATACATTGCCATCAACAACCATGAAGTAATGTGATGGTGATGATGACGATGATGATGCAGTTGGGTTTGTCACGGGCTGGCGTTCTTTCCCTAACAAAGCTCACCATAAACAATAAGGACTTGTGAGCTAACGCTCTGCCCCCACTGTGCTGTCGGTTTCCTTCCCATTTAATTAAGCACATACAAACAGCATTTGGGCTCATCAGCCTCACTTAATCCAACCCTCTCATGATAAACATTTAAGCAAGCAGACATGCATTTATATTAGTTAGAGCCTTAAGATTCCCACTAGCAGAAGAGTCCACCGTCTGACAGGTGGGACCATATCCCTCCGTACGAGGCATGAAAGCCAGATAATTGAATTGGTTCTGGCAGGATGCTAGCTACAGCAAGATCATGTGAACTGCTCTATGTCTATAGAAAAGGATGTATATCTATAGTTTTGTTTTTTTGGCCTTTTTTTCTTCAAAATCATGTCTATTGCTATCATCGAAGAATCTTCCTTTTTTAGTAAATATGAAAGACGTGCTTTGCATATCCTAAAATCTAGCATATCATATCACTCTACCTTAATCAACCTGTCATTTGCATCTAAATAATTGCTGGTTGTACTCCTGTCTGTCACAGTTACCAACAAATCATCACGCCAAATTCAGTTTTCTTTGCTTGCATGGACTTGTAAGATAGACATCCTCTGTGCCGTGTGCTAATTTTGTCGGAAACCTAGAATGGAACTAAATCGACTATATAAAAGCAGGGGCTAGTAACAGTTGTTTGGCGCGTACTGACAGAGTGACAGTTGCATCTTTGCTAATAATCCGTGGTTGGTGAGATTTGTTGGCTATTTTTAGGGCAACCCTGATTAAAAAAAGGGTTAGAGAAGACAAGGCTACTAATTGGCCGTGGATCCGAATTCACGATCCAAATGATTCGCCCGGCTGCTGAGCTATCGCATCCTTTAATTGTGATCATGGTCATTGGTCACTGGTCACCAGTAGTATGTATACTACTATCTTCCTCCACTGGAAGAAGATTGTGACACTATGCCACAGGAGGATTCTTTACATGCTAAGTATCTGTGCGTATATATTTCACGGATTCACCATCACTGTATGTATGACATGTGGGTCCTGATACTATAATTACTGTAGATGATCAACTGCCAAGAGAGCTGATGCATGTGGGATATATTTTTTGGGGGTTAATTTGGCCATTACCATTAGTGAATGGATAGCGATCTCATCAATCAAAGCAAGATTATAAGCGCTAATGGAACAGTGGCCTATCTCCATTGTCACATTCTTGACGTGATAAGCTACCGGAAAAAAAGGAGAAGAAGGTGGGGTGTACGCGTGCATGTACACTCACCACACTCTCGTCGGTGGTGGTTGTCACCTTTTTTCTAGAAAAATAATACAGTAGTTGCTACGTGCACCGGCGTGAATGTGATGAACAAAACCTGTTTGTTAATCCGTCTTAATCGTTTGTAGTAATGACTAGCAGCAGCCGATCGCGTATGCGTGTACGCGTGGGTGCACTGATGAATTGCTGTAGCTGTGTTAGCCAGCAATGCATGAAATTGCAGAGTAAACACACTTGAATGCACGCACGACTAAGGCCCCGTTTGGTTTGGATGTTAAAGTTTAACAAACACTGTAGTAGTTTCGTCTTATTTGACAAAAAGTTTTCAATCTTGGACTAATTAGGCTTAATAGATTCGTCTCGTAAATTACTCCTAATCTGTGCCGACATGCATGCAATTAGTCTACATTTAGTACTCTATGCATTTGAGGGAACATCGATGTGATGGGAGTTAAACTTTAACTCCTCCAAACCAAACGGGCCTAATGTACTGTCAAATACATATGTGCATGCATGTTTGCAATTTATTACTAGTGATGGCTGCACTGATTCCATGTACTGCCTGTTTCGTGTTAGTTCACCTGCTCGATGGTACCAACAATATATGGCCAGCCAACAATGCCTCCTCTGCTCACATTCATTCATATCATATAACAAGATATCAATGATGAGAGGAAAAAAACTTTTTTCTGTAAAATGGAATGGAAAAATTTAAAATTGGGACTAAAGAACACACAGAGTTATAGGTCACTGGCAGGCACATGTACTGACATGAGCTCCAGCAAGCACCATGGGTGTGTGATGGGGATGGCAAAGTCTCACAATCTATACCAGTTGGCATGCATATGTACACAAATACGCTTCTCGTCTCATGCTATCCTAGCTCACATCACACCAGATGACACAGAAAGAGGGATGTTTTCACGGCCGGCACCGGCAAGAACAAGAACAAGCACAGTAGCACCGGCCGGCAGTAACAATGAAAGCAGCAAATTGGAGACATGGGAATCGATCAATTTCCAACGCAATTCATCACCTTCTTCTTCCATCTCCAAGTGTCAACCAAAACCGACGCAATCAGTGGAGAATTCTACTAGCTACGACGAGTCGACGACGACGGTACCGGCCGGCGGTGGCGGCGGCACCAGGTAGCCTTCGTCGGAGCTGCTGGCGGTCAGGTTCAGGCGGAGGCGTGCGCGGCGGCGCGGTCCATGGCCATGTCGAGGTGGCGGAGGGAGAGGGAGGAGGGCAGCGAGAAGGCGTTCACCATGCTCGCCATGGCGGCGCCGGCGCCCACCGTGTTGTTGTGGCCGTCCCAGCCGATGTGCCCCACGTGCTGCACGTCCGTGGGGTACCCGATCACCATCTCCCGCTCCTCTTCCTCTTCCTCCTCGCCGTCGTACGCTGCGAACATCTGCGACAGGCTCCGGATCCCCTTCATCAGCCTCGACACCCCGGCCGCCACGAGTCCCGGCGTCGCCGCCGCCTTCACGGCCTCGCCGGCGGCGCCTCCTTCTGATGAACCTGCTGCTGGAACTGCTCTGTCAGCAACTCAGCACGACATACATATGTACTACAGAATTGTGATCGATCAGACAGCCAAGAACTCACTCACCCTGGGCCGCCATGGTGGCGGTCGTGACGGCGGCTGCAGAAGAGGAGAAGGAGGGGCCCCCCTGGTCCTGCGCCTGCGCCTTCTTCTCGCTGGGGTCGGCGACAGACACGGCGGACTGCGACATGCAGCCCATGGAGAAGGGGAAGACGGCGAAGCGGTCGCCGCCGCCGGAGCTCCCTCGGCGGTCCTTCATATACGGCCCTCTGCTGGCCGGCGTCACACGCACAGAGACACACAGACGCTGCACACGAGTGGGAAATCCGGCGGCGTCTGTCCTCTCCTCGCCTAGCTACCTTATATGGCTGCTGCTGGCTGGGAGGTGCAGATGGATGGATGGATGGATGGATGGGTTGGGCCTCCCGTCCGGCGTCCGGTCCGGGCTTTTGTGTTTTTGGCTTTGCTGCCAAGAATGCATGATTGACTGTTTATATAGCAAGAGGGGCCAAAATGTATTATTATACTAAAACAAACAGACAGGGGAAAGGCAACGTTTGGTGGGAGAGAGAGAGAGACAACGACAGGGAGTGGTGCTCCCTCTTCCAAAAAAAAAAAAAAGGAATGCACATCTTGTCTTTGAGAAGTTCATTTTTTTTCCTTTGATTTTGACTAGAGATTCATATAAGTAGTGTCAACAACTCACCATTTGTAAATTTAAATATATTTATTATGATAATACCTTACCCTATTAATTTAGTGATACTTACAACTTACTTTTATACATTTGGTTAAATTTGAAAAAAAAAATACCCGATAAGTGAGATGTGCATTTTTTTTTCTTTTTGAACGGAGAGAGTAGCTTCTATGCTGCCGTAGAAAGGAAAACTCTGTAAGAGAGAGGGGGGGGGGGGGGGGGGGGGGGGGGGTTGATATTGGCATGCTATCATCGTCAATCTTGATCCAGATGATCTCTGTACTAATTCGGCATTAGGGAAATTGATTCTATTGCTGGTGCTGCCTGGACGCCATGATATGAACAACATGGCAATAGATCGGTCTGCATATTTTAGTACTATATTATACCATACCACTCCTTGACACTACTGACTGAACATAATCTCTGTCCAAAATAGTATATGCTATACAGCAGCTGAGAAACTAAAAGGCATTGACCACTGCCGGATGGAGTATGTAAGAGATGGATTTGCTGAATCGGATGGGCCGACGACTGTTTAATCCGAGACCGGTTTGACCGACCGACAGAGGAAAGGAGGAAAGGAGAGACAGTAGTTGGGTTAGGTCAGGCGCCATCATATCTATCATTTGCCACTCATGCTATCTGGGCCTCTGTGGGGTTTCTCTTCTGCTGAACCTTGCTGCTATGTTGCTTCCTCCATCCATCTCCTCTC
This sequence comes from Saccharum hybrid cultivar R570, assembly GCA_038087645.1. Classification (NCBI taxonomy): domain Eukaryota; kingdom Viridiplantae; phylum Streptophyta; class Magnoliopsida; order Poales; family Poaceae; genus Saccharum; species Saccharum hybrid cultivar. The sequence continues at coordinate 1,586,908 of JAQSUU010000059.1, forward strand.
CTGCTGCTGTTTAATTCCCTTTTGCATACTTCTGGAAACTGTTGATGTCGGAAGTGATCTGAATCAAACACCAACAGGGCCTTGGACGTCCGGGTCGCTACGGACCGAAGAGCGCAGCAAGATGTCACACTTTCACGATGCAATGGTGAAGTCCGTTTCACATTTTGACAACTTCACAAAATGGACAATTTTGGTTGTCAACAGAAACCTTGTACTTTTGGATGGAGGATGGACAGATATGATTGCACTGTTGTTGGGTCCATGTGGAAGTTTAGTCTTCAGGATTCATGCATGCATATATCATATATTATATATATGCATCCTGTGATATATGTAGGTTTTATGTATGTACAATAAACTCCTGATGATAGCATGCAGTTCCTACTTCCTACCAAGATCTAGCAGGTGCAGAGACAAGTAGTAGCAGTAGCAGCAGGAGGACAATAAAGGCATTATTAGTTATCTGCTCCAGTGTCCACTCCACAATCTTCTCACCCTGTAATTTCGTCATACTAAAACATCACACAAGATCTGCTCATGAGTCTCCTCCCCAACCACCTTGTGCCTGCTTTATTTGCCATTCCATTTGGTACTGCAAAAAAAGGAATGAAAACGAGGGAAACAAGGTAAAGAGAGTGAGAAAGGGATCGCTCGCAGCTACTTAAACCAAGTCTAATCCTGCAGACCTATCAAGGGCGTTAGAAAGAAAAAAGAAAAAGAAAAAGAAAAAGAAGTAGGACAATGTGCACGCGCATGAAACTCTCTTTCTGCTTTCGATCTCTGGGTTCATATTCTTTTAGATTCGGCTGATGAGGTACACATGTCTTGGCTGCTGTGCTCTGTTCATTCAACAACCATCTGCTTCCAAGTGCTGCCTTTCGATATAAACTATTATCTGCTCATTATATTATATATAGATACAAAAACAACAAATTGGACCTTTAGTTTGCTTGTGCGAAAGAGATCGCTTAAACCACCGCAGCTAGGGAACCAAATCAGGCTGCAGGAACCTATCACCTATGAGTGAAGCGAACAAATCCAAAAAGAAATGGCATATGGAACTGCAGCCTTTTTTCCTCTATTGCTCTTATATCTATCTATTGTAGTATTATTCTCACTTGCCTTACAGACCAAGCCATTGGCAATTGGAGGAGTACATCCTCAGTCCTCCTGTCCGGGCGGGCAGTTGTGTGTCACTCAGCTGCTTGCTTGCATCAGTTGCATAGCATGAGCAGCAAATGGATAGTGGCGGCAGCCGGCAGGCACTGCACGGCAAGTGCAGGAGCAGGAGGCGTTGGTGAAGCTGAAGCTCAGGTGCAGGCAGCAGGCCTGAGCGGTGACCGCAGCAGCGACCAAATTCCGGGGTCCGGGAAGGATGGGCGCGGATTTCTGGAGTGGGGTGCAAGCGATTCTCATTCCATTCTCTTTTCTTGTCGCCAAGAATAAGATCGTCGATACCCGCCCTGCAGGCAGCCTGCACGATGAGGAAGGAAAAGGATGGTGCGTCGTCCGTGCGCGCGAGCATGCTTGCTGCAGGTGCAGGGTGGTGGTGGTGGTGGTGGTGGTGGAGGTTGGTGCCCTGACCACGTCGACAGTGATCCGCCACAGCTACACACACGAGATTACTATACTCCTACTATGGCTGGTGATCAAAGTTCAACGACATTATTATATTATTATTAAAGACAGACCTAAGTCCCTCGTTAGGGCCTATTTGGTTTGGAGTTCCTTTTAGTCACTTTAACAAAAAAAAAAAAGGTGATTAAAAAATGACTACATGGGTTTAGTCATCTGGTCACCAAGGGGGTGGCTAACGAGGACTAGAAAGCCAAAAAAAAAAAGACACCCCTAGCCCCTCATTATTGCCCTTCCCCCACCTAAAAAAAGATCCGGAACAATTAATAAGTACATTTTGGTCTTTTTCAACGGCTTTAGTTCTTTTTAGTCAGCTAAACCAAATAGCCTAGGACTAAAGTTTAGTCCCTAGACTAAACCAAACCAAACAGGCCCTTAGTGAGTTCTGATACCGATAGATGCATACATATGCACCATCATTATTTTGGGAGTGTTTGAATCTTCTCTCATACTGATTTTTAGAGGCCTTAAATGAGCTCCCACGTTAATCCTCACGAGACATGCCAGAAAATAGATAAATCTTATAAATTCTTACAATAATTAGAAACATTTGGCTTTTAATTCGGTACACTCTAGTATTAACAATAAACGTTATATCTATTCTATTTTATAGATAAAATTATCCACCTCCACCATTATATAAAACAATCATCTAAATTTGCATCTAAATTACCACCTCTATTATTATAAAAATATACAATAATTTAAAATAAGCCTCTAAATTTATATCTAAATACCTACTATGCCATTATAAAAGATAATTTGAAATAATTCTATAAATTTGATTATAAATTATCGACATCTGCCAATAAAAATAATGCATAATAACCCCTAAAATTTCTATCTAAATTGCGTACATATGTTACTACAAAATATCATATATCAGTGCCTACCTCATCATCTCCCCTTGACCTACAAAACCAGATATTCTTACTCCTCATCTATCCAAAACACATGCCTCGGTGACACCACTAGAGCTCACATATCAGTGCCACCATATCGGAAGAATATGGGAAATGTAAGGATAATCTAGTAGGTAACCAAGACAGAAGACACCGGGGATTTTACGAAGAATTGGAAGAACAGAGAGGATTGGTTCAAGAGAGAGAGTTTGTGCGTGTGTTACTGTGCGTAGGTTGGAAGTAGGAACCCTGAATGATCAGGGGTTTAAGATTTCTGTCATTGCAATTCGATGCATGCACACTGTCCATATTTATTCGTCTTGCAAAAAAAAAGGTCCTGTGGGTTATGGGCCCAACACAATGTTCACAAGTTGAACCGGCCTGGGCCCCAACTCCTCCGGCTTCACGGGCTCCTGGGCTTCATCATCTGGTACAGCCTGGGCCGTTACAACATCATGCATATTGGTCCGTGTTCTTTCGATGCTGAGCCGTGCAAGAGCAAGAGCAAACAAGAAGCTAGGTTGGCTGCTAGCTGCTGCACTGAACTAGAGACGTTCAGACGATCTGCCTGGTGTCCAACGTTATCTGTGCGTGCGCACCGTGCTGATGGGGTGCCAGTGCCACTGGACAGTCCCCCCCCCCCCCCCCCCCCCCCCCCCCCCCCCCCCCCCCTTTTTTTTTTAGGGGAAGGGTCCATATCACGCAAACTGAAAGGGTCGACAACATCCATCCAGAGAGATCTGTGTAACAGCTCCAAAGAAAACATGCAGGTGACCAAATGACTAACGGCGACTCAACTCACTAAACCACTGCTGATCTTCACAGTTCACACATGACACATCCAACCACGTAAACAGTTTACAACAAGCAACACGAACATGTAATAACAGAACATTAACACTAGATGCCAAGGGTCAAATGGTCTTATTATTTGCTACTAGTTCAAAACTCCCAAGCAGTCTTCAATTCTGATCACAACTCAGCAATGTGGCACACACGAGGTGACACGACACTATGACAGAACCTCAACATCACTGCCGTCGGACAGAGTAAAATTACAAACCTCAGGTAAGTACCGCCACATCAGCATCTCCGTAAGTAAGGGCCTGTTTGGTTTCAATGCGTTAAAGTTTAACTCTCATCACATCAATGTTCCATCAAATGCATGGAGTACTAAATGTAGACTACGTCGGCACAGATTAAGAGTAATTTACGAGACGAATCTATTAAGCCTAATTAGTCCAAGATTGAAAACTTTTTATCAAATAAGACGAAAGTGCTACAGTGTTTGTTAAACTTTAACTCCTCAAACAAAACACCCCCTAAGCTAGAGTTATATACACAGGAAAGGTGAGGGTCAAGTGCCAACCTTTGGAACAAATCAAGCACAAGCAGATTTATCTCAGCCAGCAGCAGCAGCTCAAATCCATCCAACTACTATAAATGAAGAATCTCAAGTCTTCCCTCTCCTCGCCCCCCATTCTCTAATGTACATTTTGGTATTAAAAATGCTATTACACCTTACAGATCAAAATTGTGCAGCGATAACACCTAACCACTCCGTTACAGATTCCAACCTCTTGGCAACCAACACTGTTTGTGTCTCCACGCAGCACTCAGCTGGGTCACGCCCCAGCCTAGGAGGGTGCATGTAGCTATGGCAACAGCTACTTGTAAAAGTTGGGAACATCCCCGCATGCTGAGCTACACAAACTGTAGCAAAGAGCTAGCCGAAATAGGTGGAGTGGTGTTGTTCATTGATGTCTCAGTTCTCAGCTACTTCACAGGGGATTGTCACTCAGCTAAAAGGGTATCACGTATGGTAAAGCGATGACATCAGCAGGGTCAATTTTCAGAGCCTGAGCCCACACTTGGGGGACTCCATCAGCCTCAGGCGCTGAACTGGGCTTCCTTGATTGGGTGCCACCTTGATCGAACAGCCACTCCTCACCTTCCTGCCCAGGCAATTCCATTATTTGTGGTGCTTCAGGAATGCTGTATATCTGGCTAAGATACTTGCAGTCGGGGTGAGGTGACTTCCTAGAAGTTGTGCCATTCTCATAAGCAGCCACCGGATCGACTGGAGCTCGCTGAGCCTGTTGGTTGCCATTGACCTTCTCTTCCTTGTGGAGCCTTTCAGCCTTTTCAATATTAATGGCTTCCGGCTTCACAGAAGAGAGTGGCGCGGCTACATGAGATGCTGTACCATTCTCCACACGATTGCTGGGGAGGGCTGGTCTCGGCAACTTTGTAGGCCGCATATCAAGGTTGTCTGTATAGCATCAGAAGTCTTATAATATAAAGCACCATAAAAAAGGATAACGGTGTCGTACAGGACTACACATGCTGTTAAGTGCAAAAAAAAAAGAAAAAGAAAAGCTAGGAACTCACTTTGTAAGTAACCATTCGTTTCATGATTCTTTCGCTTCTTCAGGTTCTCATCAGGCACAACAGATTTTCCATCATCAACTGGTGGGACCAAAGGAGGGGCCGAGGGCTTCAAGTTAAGACTATCTATCGGATAACTTATATTGTTCTCTCTTGTCTTATCATGCTCTTTGTGATTATGTTCCCCTTTCTCCTTCTTTGCCTCTTTCTCCTTTTTCTTCTCTTTGTGTTTATCTTTCTCTTTCCTTTTCTTTTTCTCATGACGATCACTCTTTTTGTCCTCTTTCTTAGCAACATCAGGTGCCCCATCTCTGACCTTCTCCATCCTTTCTGCTCTTCCATCTGCAGCTTTCTCCACAGCTGGAGGTTTTGACATAACCAGTTTCTGATCAGTTGAAATATTAGCTTGCAGCAACCTTCCACCTTGTTCCTTTTCCTTACCCATAGCAGGAGAAAGGCCTCCTGCATCAGGTTTCTTAGCAGAGACAGAAAGGTTTTCAGCCGGCCGTACCATTCCATTTGGTCTCCGTATTGTAATGCTCGGGCTTGGGATGGATGACCTAGGTGTTCCTCTATCCATTCCCCCTGCTGCACTTGACGTAGATGGGCTGCCGAATCTCTGCATGGATGCTTGTGTGTTCTCCATTGGCCTACCAACCTTGCCATTTCCCTTATGCATAGCATTAGCAGGATTTGGAGGCAATGGAGAGGAGGTGCCAACTTCTTTCTTCGCAACATCTTTATTTGTGTTCTCAGTTCTCTTTTGAACCAATATGCTAATGTTACTGATTCGCTGTCCAATCCCCTCTTTTCTGGGTGCAGCTTCAGTACTGGATGAAGGCCTTGCAGCTTTGAATTTTTCCTCCGTTGTAGGTGCTGGTGGAAAGCCACCAGCAGTTCTTTGAGCAGAAGCGGTGAAGCTTTCAGAATGCCGTATTGATGTCCCATTCTTTTGCTGATTGGCATTGATGCTCTGCTGTACCAATCCCTCATTTTTCCTTGAAGCATTGCTAGGCTGAATATGCACTTTATTAAGTGCAGACCTTTCAGTCTCCATTGCGGGTGAAGCACTGAAGCCTTTGCGATTTCGATCATTTGAAACAGCATAATTTTCAATAGGTCGACTCGCGGCCCCTTTCTCATCCTGTACTTTTCTGACCAAGTCCTCCCTGAATTTAAGATCCTTGATTTCTTCAGATCCCCTGCTGCTCTCTCCAACCTTCTGACCATGGAGAGCCTCATCATTTCTGTCAATTCCTTCTCCTGATTCCCTGCTTTTATCTTTGCTCTTGTCTTTTTTCTTGTCTTTGTGCTTTTCTTTTCGATCTTTCTTATCTTTCTGCTTATCCTTACTCCTGTCTTTATCCTTCTTTTCTTTACCTTCTTTTCTATCTTTATCCTTCTTGTCTTTCTTATGCTTCTTGTCTTTTTGTTTCTCCTGAGATGAGAATGTTGTTTCCAAGTCAAGTAAACGCCAATTACACAAAAACTAGAAAATGTGTAAAAAAAATAAAGGCCAGGAGCATGCACTAGTGAAATACAGTACATAAAATAAAAATAACCGTTAACTAAAATGTATGAACTGATAAGCAGTGATTTTTTAGGATGAACAGTGAAATCAAACACTCCCTCCGCGCAACTATTCAAGGCCACACTTCCTAAAAGCATACTGAATGACAAGTTATTAACTAGTAACTGCTAGTAACTTGTTCACTGATTTATACTAGTTCACTTCCAGACTTTTCAGCTCATCACATTTGCGTCAGATGTAAATAAAGTTGTATCCACGGTACAATAAATCTGCTAAGTACAGGCAATGTGCAATACACATCACTGAACTACATTGATATACTATTAGTACTTCTACCTTATAATATGTGCAAGAGACATGTTACATTCGAACCCAATTCTCAAAAATTAGAAATAGATTAGCAGACAGCTGGTTTTCCAACTACAACTTTGGCCTATGAACTATAATGAAAGGAACAAGATAACTATAGTACTTTATGCGCTTTCAAGTTAATGTATTCAATAGTAACTACAAATTAGGTAAACCCCTATGCACATTTTTATTAGGATGCATCCATATGCATAGAAGGATTAAACAGGCCATGCGAGGTCTCAAAGACACGCAATCTATTTCACAAAACAATAGTGATCGGCTAAAAAGTCTAAATCATCACACTTTTACACATCTAATTTTTTGCATTGGCTAAAGCCTGTGGCTAAGCCTACTCATAGCACACATAACGAACATGATCAAGAAAACTTCTATGACAACCAAACCTCCAGGCAACATATATCCAAACATCCAGGCAACACTTATCCATCTTAATAAGTGTTAAGTGCTACAGGCCTACAATATTTAAATGGCATGGTAGCGTTTTGTTATGACATTTCTGGATTTTAATGTAACCGGTTCATACATTCCAGTGCTATCGAGGGAGTAATTTTGCATTGTTAAGCTTGTTAAAACTTGATAAGCTTGTTAAAACTTGATCTTGGACACTGGCAATCCAAAATGTATTGCTTCCTGCCATATTTTTAGTTTGTCCATTTAATTGTAATCAACCGTCAGAACAAACAAAAAATAATCATGTGGAGTCTAAAACACATAGCAAGAAGAAAACTTGAGTCTTGTAGGGATACATAACTTGATTTGCCAAGAACAATGATATAAGGATCCCAAGCCAATGAATACAGCAAAATGTAGCAACTGGGCTGTATACAGTCACTATTCATGTGGAATGTAGTATGACACCAGCAATTTCATGAACATCTACGGAGACCTGGCGCTGATTTTATATCAGGACGCATAACAAGTCCAAAACAGGAAATATATTGATTAAATGTCTAAAGCATAGCCCGCTATGTCATGAAATGACAATAAAACATAAACAGACCAACCGATCTAACTCTTCATTTTGCCTTCAGCTATAGTTGAAAAGATATCAACCCAAGATTATCTTCTCTCTATTGATGGATTGAACATATTTTCCCGCAGCTGGTAGCCACCAGAAATAACATCTAAGTATAACATTTATTCACATCCAAGTTTGCACACACATAGACAGTTTTTTAACCATGCCAAATCGTATTACTTGCTTTTCAAAAGTGAATTTCATTGGCATGACAATTGTGATAAAATCTAACCTGCAAGGTCAAAGCCTCAAATCAATAACCAAAAAATATCACATCAAACCAGTACTTTTTTCATTGGTTCACCCAGATAAAAACATCCAACTTTGTGACACATGCATCCCTACTTATGCATTTCATGTAAACAGGGACACTCCTTAGTGAAGTATTGAATATCAATTCATTAAAACAAACTCTTTCCAAATCTATCTCAATCACTGAAGCAGCCAAAAGGATCACCCAAGTAACGCCTTGCGCATCCTGTAACGCCTAACGCTGCTAAAGTCTTTCACGCAGAGGCCCTAACCAACTTCCGTTAACTCTGGACAGTCTTTAGGAAAAAGAGCAGATACTGATTCAGCAAGACTAATATTTTCCTAGTTTCCCCCAATCCACGTGGATCCTGTAACGCCCGCGATCTCAGCTGCCGGGAACCAGGGACTCAAAACACTGCTAGAATTTCTCAGACAGGAACCCCAACCAACCTGCCCTAACTCCGTATCCCCCCAACAGAATGTGAGCTAAGGCCGAGACTAAATGAAATCATGTAAACAACACTGATGCATCCCACATCAGTAATTTTTTTCATTGATCCACCCAGATGAAACATCGAACTTTGTCCCACGTGCATCCCTATTTATGCATCTCATGTAAACAGGGACACTGCTTAGTTAAGTATTGAATATATTAATTCAGCAAAACAAACTCTTTCCAAGTCTATCTTAATCACTGAACCAGTCAAAAAGGATCCCCCAAGTAACGCATTGCGCATCCTGTAACACCTAACGCTACTAAAGTCTTGCACACGGAGGCCCTAACCGACTTCCGCTAACCCTGGACAGTCCTTTTATTTAGCAAAAAGAGCAAATACTGATTCAGCAAGACTTAACGCTTTCCTAGTTTCCCCAAATCGCCAAACCAAAAGGAATACCGATAGAACGCCTCGTGGATCCTGTAACGCCCGCGATCTCGGCTACGGGAGCTCAAACACTGCTAGAATTTCTCAGGCAGGAACCCTAAGCAACCTGCCCTAGCTCCGTGTGTGAGCTAAGTCCGAGACCAAAAAAAAATCATGTAAGCACAATCCTAATGCGCCCAAGTCAGTCCATCCTATGAGAAATAGTCAGTTCCACGAGTGTGCCGGGCGATCGATCAGTGAACGAGCTAGCGAACCAGCCAGGGCAAGGCGGGGTGCGGGGAGCAGGAGTGCGTGGGTGTTGTTCCACCTTGTCAAGCTGCTGCTGCTGCTGCTGCTGCAGGTGGGAGGCTAGCTGGGCGTCGGGGCGCGCGGTCTTCTCATATCCTGGTGGCGGAAACGGGAAGCAGCGAGACATGGCACGGCCGCCTCGGGCCTCGGATCACCCACCCCGACCACCGCCGCCGCCTCCTCCTTGACGACTGCTCGTCTCAGGCCTCAGCCACAGGTCCTCCTCCACCACCCGCCGCTGCTGGTGCTGGTGCCGCCGCTGGCTCACTGGTCCCGCGCCAGGGGCCACCACAGGCATGCCCTCCGTCCTCTCATGCCCGCCGCCGGCGCCGGAATCTCGGGGATCTGGGGCCGGAATTCCCCCTCCGCGCGCGGGGGATCCGAGGATCCAATCCAATCCGGCCCCCCGCGCGACCGCGAACGAATCGGGCGCCGCGATCTCCCTCGTTTTAGTTCTCGTTTGCTCCCTGCGCCCGCTGCTGTGTCGTGGCGTCGCGTCGGAGTAGGGTTGAGGTTGAGGAGGTGGGGTGGGGTGGGGCGAAGAAGAGGAGGATTGCAGCACTCCACCGCAGGAGAGGGGAACGGGGGAGGAAACCGGAGAGAGGACACCCGGCTGGGGGTTATATAGCCCGGCCGAAGATGGGGGATGCCGGGACCGGGGCCCACCCACCCAGCCGCTGGTCTGGTCTGGTCTGCCTGCGTGCCTGCTTCTGGGTGGGCTTGGCTGGCTTTTGCTGCCCAACCCAAACATATGGTCCTGTTATTTTCCGGTTTTGTTTTATTATTATTCTTTGTTCCTCTATCAGCTTGCTCCGTTAAACTTGGGCCGCTTATTTTTAGTCAGTCAGCAGTATTTTTCTTCCATAATAAATCAGTCAACAGTACTTTCAGCCGCTTATTTTCAGCCAAGCGAATAGGCTGCTAGTTATGTGTCGCCCCAGGGTTAGCTTCATGCTTCCGACACCCTTTTGATGCATAGGATCCCCATTCCCCTCTAGTAGCTTTCCATTTTCCTTAGTACACTATGGGTAAGACTGTGGTCCCGTTCATTCGGCTTATAATCCGTACTTTTCAGCTTATTTTTTTAGTCGGAACAATATTTTTCTCTCACAACAAATCAGTCAACAGTATTTTTTAGCCGGCTTATCAGCACAGTCGAACGGGCCTATGTCACTTTGAGGCTATTTGGTTATCGGGCCACTGCACGCCACAACCTAGGTGTTGGTGGCGCCAATAATCAAAACCATACTTTGTCCACGAGAGTCCAGCATATTTGCATTGTAATTTCCCGTGGCTGCCTACGTATTATGACTAGCCAGATAAAAGTTGTGATTTCTTGTGGCACATCATGTTTTGCCATGTGACATAATGGTATAGGAACCAAGCAATCGCCGTGTTTCTAAGAGTTTTATATGCTTTCTATGAGTTATGAATTGGTTCCGAATAGTTTCTTTGGAGCGCTAGAACATATCATGCGTGTGTTTAGGTGCTACAGTGCGGCTAGCCATGCTAACGTCTCTAGAAATGAAGGGGAAAAACAAAAAAAATACACAGATACGAATGCAATCGTCCGTCGTCCGTGTAAATTTGAGTTGTAAGGGACCCTTGCTCGAACAGAAATAAAATAGAGAATCGTCATGTGAATAGGTACGGGTCGTTATGATCTATTTGATTCCCACAACCCGCGCACTATTCACACGTGTGACTCGAGATGCATACATAGAACACGGTAACTCCTTCCGTTTTAGATAGGATGTATTATGATTCAAAAAAAGGACAAGATTTATAAACCATGACCAATAATTACTTACATTGTACAGGAAAACAATATCAATAGATCCATGCTTAATGTACATCTTAATACAAGTTGATAAAGAAATTGATGGCATTCTATAAGATTAGTCGATGGTCAAAGCACACTTGACTTTTTTCTGAATCCTAATATGCCTTTATAAAACGGAGAATATGTCTTTGTTCGTTACTCAACACAAAGAAGATCCACTATTGCAATAAACCCTTTAGCGAGGTGAACAATGCTAAACCTTAATGGAAACGAGTTGTAAGTGAAGCCAAGCAGAGTATCTTTGGGTTATTATATACTTATATATGCGATATATATTCTGCCTTCCCATTTACTACAGGAAGGAAATAAATAATATCTTGGCTACTGAACTTTTTCAGTGTTCAGTGTAATCCAATAGCTACCTTTATATATATTTAGTTATTTTTAGTTACAAGGGAAGATTTGATTAAAACCGAAGACAGCTTCATACAGTATATTTTGTGGCAACTATCTTAGATTTTTGTTTCTCATTTATAATATAAATAAAAATATATACATGCATGCACGCCATGATTTCACATTTTTCGCGAGACTAGAGACCCAAATCGAAGTTGGTTGATTGAATCTCGGCAAATTACGTACGAAGTCGCACCGCGAAACGATATGGGCATGCATGCGTACGCACAGTAAGCGCGTGACGACGTGACACGCTTTTGGTGTGTGTGTGTGTGTGTGTGTGGATATATAGCTCAGAAGAGACGACGATGACTAGAGGAGAGAGACGCTTCGCCTGCCACCGCAAACGTGCCTTGGCGACGTGGCGTGTGGCGGTTAACAAGGCCCGCTGCTAGGCCTGGTTTAGATCAAGGCTAAAGTTAATTTTTTTTCTGTCACATTGAATCTTTAGATACATATATAGAATATTATATGTAGATAAAAAATAACTAATTATATAATTTATCTATAATTTACGAGATGAATTTTTTTAAGCCTAATTAGTCTATGATTAGACACTAATTATCAAATACAAATGTGCTACAGTAGTCTAGATTAAAAAAAACTAGACGAGGCCCTATTAGTCCAGGGTACTACGGTGCGATGCGAAGCACAACTTTCAGTCCCAGGTCGCATTGAACACGTGTTTACTGGCTCTCCTGGAGAGAGAGAGATCTGGCAGTGGCCTACCACGGGAACGGGATCAACAAATCACCGTGTTTATTCCTCACTCAGGCTCCTCGGAGATTTTGCCGTGTCACGCTCGTAAAAGGTGGTGGTTAGAAAGGGAAAAAAGTACTGGTATAAAAAGCGGAGTACGTACTGCTACAGTGTTATGCCTGTGCACTTGTAATTTGGCAGGAGTGAAGAAGGGCAAGGGCGACTCAGAATTGGAACAGTGGACGACAGTAGTACAGTAGTTTTTACTGATACTACTGTGCCACGAAGTACCAGGCAATCCTGCAATAATTCAAGCCTGATCTCAATTCTCAAAAAGGAATCAGAAAATATACGTCGTACTGCTAGCACTTATGGTTACTGTGTACTCTGTGATCGGTACGAGTACTACCAGTCCACACTAGTAGTATACCGCTCCAACCAAAGGTGCTGCTGTGTTGTGTTGGTCACTTGGCCAGGGGAAATTTTGGTCCCGTTCGGCTGTGCTGATAAGCCGGCAAAAAAATATTGTTCGCTAATTTGTTGTGAGAAAAAAATATTATTTCAGTTAAAAAAACAAGCTGAAAAAGACGGATTATAAGCCGGATGAACATGGCCTTTGTGTAGTCCCTGACAGGCAAGGCAATGCAGGAAATGAACGAGAGGTTCCCAGCCAAGCTCGGGGTGTGTCCGTTGCCCTCGTGAACGGCTCATTTATATACTTTGGGGAGATACGCGTTCACTCGAGCCAGTGATCTTCACTCACTCTGCGGGTGCTAGGCCTCGTTTAGATGGTGAGTTTTTTAAATTTTTCTACTGTAGTACTTTCGTTTGTATTTGGTAATTAGTATTTAATTATGGACTAATTAGACTTAAAAGATTCATCTCGTAAATTACAGACAAACTGTACAATTAGTTATTTCTTTTACGTACATTTAATGTTCTATATATATGTCTAAATATTTGATGTGAGGAGAAAGTAAAAAAAAATCAACTTTAGTCTTATCTAATCAAGGCCATAGTGCAACTGCTGCTTGTTGCAGTAGACATCGAGTCGGCTTTATGGGTGGGTGGCCCCTGGCCCGACACGCAGCTTCCGGCGTCAACTTTTTGTTCAGGCCCTTGGGATGCCACGACACGGCACGGCACGGCGCACGGCAGGCACTTACCTAAAAATAAACGGCTAAAAGTACTGTTAACTAATTTATATGAGAGAAAAATACTATTAGTTAGCTGAAAATAAGTAGCTAGAAGCTCGAAGTGAACATGCTGAAAAACACAAGTCAGGCAAGGGCAACCCTTCCAGCCTCCGCGTCCGCGCCCGCGCGCGCGTGACTGTGTGAGCGTATCACGATGTTCCAGCTCACCTCACCTCGTGCATCCAATTCCAATCGGCCAGAGCTGCGTTAGCATCTTCGCCCTGCTGTGCCACTAGTGGCAGCCAGCGAGGCGAGGCTCTCCTCGGTCCTCGCCTTCTCGCTCGGCCATCTAGGGCACCGTTTAGACGCCATAAATTTTGCCAAAATTTTCAGATTCCCTGTCATATTGAATCTTTGAACACATGTATGAATCATTAAATATAGATAAAAAAATAAAACTAATTACACAGTTTAGACGAAATGGACGAGACAAATCTTTTAAGCCTAATTAGACCATGATTGGACAATATTTATCAAATAACAACGAAACTGATACAGTAGCATTTCGTCAAAAATTTTATCAACTAAACAGCCCCCTTTGATGCCCACTGGCTCGGGCCTTTCTTGCTCTGCCTCTGGCCTCTGGCAACCGTGCAACGGGGACAGACCTGACCACACAGCACCAACGACGCCCGGTGCTCTTGGCTCTTCAGCCATACAGGAGGAACAAGACACGAGCGCGCGCGCGCGCACGCACGAACACACTGTTTGTTTGAGCGTGGGTCGGGGGAACCTTCACCTGTTTGTTTCGCTGGATCAGCAGAATTAGCAGTCATCTAGCAGTATTTTTCTCTCACAGCAAACCAGCGAACAGTACTTTCAGCCACAATAATCCAGCGAAACGAATAGGATGCTTACTTGCACTCAGCGCCTGAGCGGCAGTGAGCTGAGCCCGTGCTATCGTTTAGTTTCCCAACTTTGATGTGCAAAGTTAGCAAAATGCATTGTAGTGTTACTGTAGTATTTCGTTTGTATTTAGTAAAAATTATTAAAATATTAACTAATTAGGCTTAAAACGTTCGTCTCACAAAGTACAACAAAACTATACAAATAGTTTTTGATTTCATTTACATTTACTATTTCATACATGTACCGGTATTCTGATACGATAAAAATCTTCTTTTTACGTAATGCCAAATTCTAGATTCCGGAGGCAACTAAACCAGGCCCAGCAACCAATCGGTACGGTACGCGCCCTTTTAGGTCTTGTTAACTTCCCCATCCCAACCCAAAATATTTTCTCTTTCACCTATCACATCAAATCTTTCGACGCATGCATGGAGCATTAAATGTAGGTAAAAAAAGATAACTAATTGTATAGTTTGTCTGTAAATGTCGGGACGAATCTTTTGAGCCTAGTTAGTCCATGATTGGACAAATTTTACCAAATAACAACGAAAGATGCTACAGTAACTTTTCACCTACTTTTCGCGAAGTAAACGCACCCTTGCTACCATACCAGTCAGGCTTTCCGCCGACCGCTGACAGCTCCCAGGCCAGGCCAACCGGCCAAAGCTTTCCGGCGACGGCGAGTCACCCCGTCAGGCGCCCACGCCCTGCTACTCCGCTTGCTTGCAGGTTGAAGCTGCAGGCCCCGCCGTCCGTTTGCTCAGACCGCATGTCTGTCCCCGGCCGTGACAACAATATCAAACACTGTACAAATGGTGGCCATTCTACCGTGCTTTAGGGAGGTAAAGGTTAAGTGTGTCACGTCGAGTGTCACACGTGGATGTTCATATAGTAATAATAAAATAAATTACATAAGTCATCAGTAATCCGCGAAACGAATTTATTAAGTCTAATTAATCTATCATTAGCACATATGTTACTATAGCACCATATTGTCAAATCATGGACTAATTAGGCTTGAAAAATTCATCTTGCAAATTAGTCACAATTTGTACAATTAATTATTTTTAATCTATATTTAATACTCCACGTATGTGTCAAATATTCGATGTGATAAGTAAATATAACCAGGAGAAAATCTTGACTTTGTTCGGTACCTTGGACCCCAGATACGCTGTCCGTGGACATCATGTTGCCCCTGACTGTCACCCAGAGCATAGTAGGCATCTTTCGTGGAGTATCTTCTTCCTGTCAGCCTCATAAGCCGCTGGTCATGGGCATCGTCTAACTCGATATCCTGTAAACAGATAAGAAGGGAGGCTAGCTGGGCACTAGCAGCATTAGTAAGTCTAGGGCGCAAGCACAAATCAAAACCCGTTAGGAAAACACTCCGCACAGAGATGTCAGGCCTGGTAGTGTGAGTAAAAAGAGCAGCGTGGGAAAGGCAGAGTGGCCCATCAGGGAGCCAGTGATCGAACCAGAAAGAAGTAGAGGAACCGTTGTGAACATTAACATAGGTAAGAGAACGGTACGTGGAAAGCTCATCGTTGATAATCTTCCGGAGGTAGCTATTGCCACCGGTGATAGTAGAATTAGAGGCAGAGACATCACGTAGAATCCAATCCTTCCACGGAGCATCATCGCTGGAGAACAACTTATCTATGAACTTCATGAGAAGACATCGGTTTTGCAACTCAAGGTCCTTGACTCCCAGACCACCTTGAGACTTGCTTGTACGTACAGTATCCCAGGCCACAAGGAACTTGGACCCATGACAGGCATCTTCACCAGTCCAGAAGAAAGCGCGGCGTCGCCGATCAATGGCATGGATCACCGTCTTCGGTAGTGACATAGCCAACATAAAGTGAATAGGAATGGAGCTGAGAACAGAAGTGGACAAGATTAATCGGCCTGCTCTGTTGAGAAGGGAGGCGCTCCATCCAGAAAGGTGCTTGTCCACCGAAGAGATTAAAGGAAGGCAGTCAGAGACGCTGAGCTTGTTGGGGGAGAGTGGAAGGCCGAGATAAGTTTGGGGAAAGGAGGAAACGGTGGTGCCAAGTGTAGAAGCAAGGTGAAGAGCCAACGTTTCGGGCACAGCAATGGGGAGGAACGTAGTCTTGTGATAGTTAATGGAGAGGCCAGTGGCTTCCTCAAAGAGCTGTAGAACATGCTTAACCTGGTGAATCGCGCCAGCAGAGCAATGGAGGAAGATGAGCGTGTCATCAGCGTATTGCAGGACCGGGCAGGGAGCACCCGGGACAAGAGGATGGTCGAGAGAGGGGGAGAAGTCAGGGTGGTGGAGGAGCCGGCGTAGCACGTCAGCAACAATGATGAAAAGATAGGGTGATAGGGGATCACCCTGGCGAAGGCCATTACGACAATTGATCCATCTCCCCGGGACGCCATTGAGGAGGATGGCTGTCTTGCCAGTGTTGAGAAGGGTCATAACCCATTGACACCAGTCCTCAGGGAAGCCCCTAACACGAAGGATGCGAAGGAGACTGTCCCAATTCACGCAGTCAAACGCCTTGTGGAAGTCGAGCTTGAGCACCAAAGTTGGGGCGTTTCTATGGTGACAGCAGTGGAGAATGTCAGCGGCATACGCAAAAACTTTCAGCAATACAGCGCCCAAGAACGAAGCCTGCCTGATCACTACCGACTAAGAGGGGTATAGCCGGCTGAAGCCTATTTGTTAAAATCTTGGAGAGGCACTTGATCGTGGTATTTTGAAGGGCGATAGGCCTGAAGTCTTTGGCCTCCCTAGCGTCATTTTTCTTAGGGAGAAGAACAAGGTGGGAGCGATTAAGGCGCTCGAGGTCGGCAGAGTGCGTGTAAAAAGCATGACAAAGATCAACAATACTTTGGGAAGTAACAGACCAAGTAGCTTTGAAGAAGGAGGGGCCGAAACCGTCAGGGCCTGGGTTAGCATTGGAGTGCATGTGGCGAATGGCTTTCTAAATCTCATCATAGGTGAAGGGGATGTTGAGATGCTCGAGGGGGAGAGGCCCTTCAGGGTAAAGATTCTCTAGTCTGAAATTTCAGGTAGTGTTTCGGACACTCCCCATTAGGTTGTGGTAGAAGGAGTGTAGGATTTCAGCTTTTCTGTCATGGCTGTAGCACTCGCACCCATCATGCTCAATAACTTGTATGGTGTTTCTTCGTCTTCGCTGGTTTGCACAAGCATGAAGTAGCGTGTGTTCTCATCCCCGCAAATGGCAGCCTTCACTTTACTCCTTTGTTTCCAAATTGAGAGTTTGGCACGAACAACTCTGTGCAGCATGCTAACCATCACAGTTCGTAGTTTCGATTCGGCTGGGCAAAGGCCCCGAAGTTCTTCAACATAGTCAAGAAGATTGATCACAATTTTGCAGTCAGTCTCTTGCTGTGCTATGTGGGAGAAGGTTTTCCTCCAGGCTTTGAGAGCAAACCTAGTCTCTTTAAGCTTGGCTGCAATTAGCCCAGCTGGGTTACTGTTGTCAGTCTGGCAAGACCAAGCAGAGGCCACCACATCCTGAAAGCTAGGAGCATGAATCCAGAAGTTTTCGAAACGGAACATCTTGGATTTTGGGATTTTGGTAGACACAACAATTTTGAGGGGGACATGATCAGAGGTAGTTCTAGTGAGTGAGGAGAGCACAGTGTTGGGAAGTAGCTCATCCCAACATAGATTAATAAACACCCGGTCGAGCCTCTCTAGAGTTGGGTTCGTCCTTTTGTTAGACCAGGTGTAACTCCTATCCAGCAACGGTAGTTCGATGAGGCACATGGCATCAATACTGTCATTGAAAGCTTTAGATTCAGCAAAATGGAAGATATTATTGTTTTTCTCATGTGCATAGCGAATCATGTTGAAATCCCCACAGACTATCCAAGGAACATTAGCAGGGGTGCGACTGACTGAAGTTCAGTGAGAAAACTAGCCCTGAGCTCAGGGGTAGACGGGGCGTAGACATTGGTAATGATGAACGAAAAATTAGTGATAGTGGAAGTAAGGTGAACAGACAGGGTGTGATCGGTGGATGAGCTGCAAACAGAGGAAAAGAGGGAGGCAGCCCAGGCAGTGAGGATGCCACCGGAGGCACCGTCAGAAGGAGAGTAGTGAAAACAATTTAACTGTCGTGGGAGAAAAGTAGACATTTTAGGAGGAGAGATGGTGCTAAGTTTGGTTTCTTGAAGAAGAACAATGTCGTGATTAGCATAGAGTAATTCCATAAGAACATCACCACATTTTTCATGATCACCCAAACCTCTGACATTCCAGCAACAAACCGAAAAGGTTCTATTCATTAGGGAACTGGTACAGCATCTTCTTTAGGCAATGGGCACAGGCCACTGGCTGGACCTTTACATTATTCCTCAGGCTGGTACCTGGGCTTCCGGTTCCAAGACCGGGGTCTCCACAAGATGCTGTAGCAAGACTAACAACATAAGCTGACTGAAACAACATACTAGAGGAACTAGGATACATGGGACTCTGACAAAAGGAAACAAGACTAGAGAGCGTAGGCCTCCCATCTCGGTGACTCTCCTGGTGTGACCAAACAGCGAGCTGCTCAAAGGAGATGTAGCAGGTCCTCGCCGCGCTAGAGCAGACATGTTGCTTCATTCTTCATTGGCCGGCGCCTCTGCCGCACCAGAGATGGACGCCAGCTCCTCCTGGCTGGCTCCACATGCTTCTGCAATCTCAAGGAGGGACTCATCGTCACCTGATAGATAGTAGGGATCAGAAAGGAGATAAGAGCGAGAAATAGCATTACGGAGTCGCCGAGACGCACCAGAGAAGTCAAATTTGGCCTGCTGGACGCGGGAAGTTTTGTCCTCCGGGAGCTCAAAGCTAGGCTCCTCCTTGGCCATGAGCCTAGAGCTCCTGCGCAGCTTGCGTGCGGTATCCTTGGCACGCTTGCGCCTTGCACGCCTCTTCTGGGCGCGACTCTCATGCTCCTCCTCAGTGTGGCCACCGGTAGAGAAGGTGGGGGGCACGTCCAGGCTCAGGCTCTCCAAAGCAGTCACTGCTTCCTCTTCCACCATGCTTAGGGGAGCAGGTGCCTCCATGTCTTGAGTTGACACCTCGCGCTCAGGCACGCCACCAATGTCGTACCACGGCAGAGCAAGCACAGAAGCAGCATGAGCAGCAGGTTCAGCGAAATAGGTGCTTCTATTGGAGGGGAAAGGAGTGGCCTACCTAGTGTTGACAGGGCGAAGGGGAGGTGTGTTGCTGGGTATTTCCCACTCAAGGATGGTGGTAACAAGGTTCTGTGGAGCGGCAGGCATTTGAGTTGGCGGGTTACCGATGGGGTGGTAAGCCGGCGGAGTATGGATAGCGGGCAGCGGGCCAAAGGTGTAGGTGGAGAAGTCAGGCATGGGGTTGGCGTCCACCCAGGTGCGAATGGTGTACACCTTGGCGATGGTGGCTGGCCCGCTGTGGTTGCGCACTAGGAGCTGCTCAGGCACCTCACGATCATGATCAAGACGAAGAACAGCACGCATAGAAGTAAAGTCAACTTCAAGAAGACAATCTGGATCAATGCAGCAGACATTACCAATAGTGCCCAGGGCCTCCCTCACCAGGGGCTCCTTCCAATGCTCGAGGGGGAAGTCCACAGCAGCGACCTCGGCATAGATGTTGTAGAAGGCGTAGAACCGGTTGTCTGCGTTCTCGTGGCGTTCCACGATGATGTTGTTCCCCTCGTAGCTGATTGGCGAGCGGGCCACCACCTGCTCCCTCTCCTCCTAGGTGCCGAAGACCATGATGCTCACGCCACGCGATGACGCCGCCAGGTGGAAAGCGGGTGCACCACAAGCCTGCTCCATGGCTTGGCGGATGAAGAGGTGTGGGCTGTGCACAGCCTGCTCAAGGTACACGTAGGCGTACACCTTGGAAGCCTCGTACTCGCCATCGCTCACATGGGCCTCCACCATGGTACGCCTGGCAGGGATGGAGGTGGAAGACCCGGCACCAGGCGACGGGGGTGGAGCGGGGGGGGGGTCGGAGCTGGTGGTGGAGCTGACAATGTGGGACTGGATGATGTTAGCAGCAGTGGTGATCATGGCAGCGGTGGTAGGAGAGCTGGTGTTGGGGTTTTCTTCGCTGTAGCCGGAGGAGTTGCCTGAGTGAGCAGACATGGTTGATGAGTTTTTGCACTGGAAGCTTTTGTGGCCGGACCGATGGCACTGAGAACATTTTATAGGGTCACGGCAAGCAGCCACCAGGTGATCAGACGCCAGGCATTTGAAACACCTCTTCAGCACTGAGGTCCCTTTGCTCCTAAGGAATATCGCAGGTTGCTGAGCAGGGCGCCGTGGCACAGCACTGTTCATCCGCTGAGAGGCGTCGCCGGCGAAAGGAGGACGTGTCCGCTGCCCCGTTGCATGATCAATGAGGTGGCAGCCCGTTTGTGCACCAGCAACGGTAGGAGGAGATGAGTAAGCAGGGTTGTCAACATCCTTCATCAGGCTAGGCCTAGATAACTGAGAAGTAGCTGTGAAAGTTGTATCGCAGGAGGGCGATGCATTAAGAGAGGCAGTACTTTTGACCGGATGACTATTGCTCTCGTCGCCGAGGTTACTATTCAGCTGACACGCAGGCATATCCACGTTACTGCCGTCCAGCTGCTCTCCATGTTTTCTGTCAGGGAAGTAGATGGGTTGAGCGGGCTGTTGCTGGGCCAGCAGGGCTTCCATGGGTTGAAATTTTGAATCTTTGCCCGCTCCCAGGGAGGCTGCCATGCAAGAGACGTTGCTGATAGCAGATTGACGGTCACCATGGATATGAAAGATGAACCCTTCCACAGCGAAGACACCAATACGGATAAGATGAAGTTTGATCACATTGGCAGCAACAGAGGAGGAGAAGACAAAGGGGATGTCGGGATTGACTATGAAGCGCTCAGGGTATCCACAAAAGTGGAAGTTAAGGGCCTTGGCAACAAGGCGATTATCACAGGGTGTATCCCCATTAGTTTGGGAGACCCAGATTTTATGAGCAGGAAGACTAGGATTAAGAGGCCTAACAACCGGGCAGAAGTAATTTTCCAGAACGTAATTTTGAAAGTGCGTACCCGGCTCAAATGCTGGAGCGGATGCCCAGTAGCTCGGATCTTCAGGGATGTAGGTTGTCGCAGCCATGTGAATGCCATCTTCATCTGCTGAACCTGCTCGGACGCAGGTGGCCGCAATCTTGTGGTCGCCATCTTCACTGGGACATATTGTCGAACACCCAGCGTGCGTAGTGGGGCGCCCGCGACCCACGCCCCTTGCTGGATGCTCCAGCTTGGTGAAGACCGTCACGGAGGTCTTCGGCGGTGTCGAAAGGCCTTGGCGCATCGACTGAGAGCTGGAGGGAGGCGGCCATGGCGCGGATGGGAACAGTGGGAGGTGGCTATTGGGGATGAGGAAGGAGGCAGAGAGGGATCCGAAACAGGGGGCTGCGGTGGGGCTCTGCGAGCAAGATCCCGGTGTAGGATGGCCGCCACGGAGGGCGCCTGGGCCGCGGAGGTCGCTGGCGGGCGGGGTGGGAGGTGGTGCTCGCGGGGGTAGGAGGTGGGGCGAGAGGGAGCGGGGTGCGGAGCCATCCCCAACCAGGTTGTCCAAAACTGCACCATGATACATGTTGTTATCGAACAGAATCCCGATGTGATAAGGACTAAGAGCATCTCCAACAGTTCCCTAAATCTCCTCTCAATTCTTGGTTTTAGAAAAATGAGAAAAAACCCTCTCCAACGACTCTTAATTCTTCCGCCTAAAATTTAGGCACCTCCTAAAAATAGAGCCATTCCGCGCAAAGTTACGCGCTCCTCCGCCTCTGCGTATCCTTCTCCCCGCGCCGCAACATCTCATCGTAACCGCCGCACCCGGTGGAATCACGTCTGGAGGACACCATCATCCGACGCGACATTGACATGGACGGTGGCTTCGGTGCTCGATGCTACCATATCGATGACTCCACCGCCGCCGAGCGGAGGTGCTGGCTCGACGCTTCCAGTCATACGCCGGCATGGGCGTACCGTACAGCGTACAACACCACGCCTTTGGAGTGGCGGCGGCGCTTGGGAAGGTGCTCATCGACAACTCCAACCGCAGGAGGCAGAAGCGCTCCGTCGACGAGAACGAGGACCAAGCCGTCGCTGGCCTCACGCTGGTGGTTGCCTATGAATGTATAGATTTTTACCGTGCAAGTGCATATACATGTTGAAATTTTGATCACAATCGCTGCTTTTTCGTTTTGACGTAGATGTGCATACCCACATCTACTATCTTTTGTTGAACAATAAGGCATTTTCATATTTATTTTAATCCATAAAAATAACGCAATAAAAAGAAGAGTGAAGTCATGAATAACAAGACAGAAACACTTCATGACAAATGTTAACATGATAATAAAACAAATTATAAAGCCGAAACATATGTGAAACATTGTTTTACATAGCTGAAACATCACAGACATGATCTCAAATATAAAAGATGTGTTCTCAAATATCAAGATCATGATAATCACAAAATTAAAAGGAACCAGAAAACCAGTACTAGCATAATCATCCAGATCAATCAAACAGAACATGTTGAACATGAAAGCAGTATTGCCTAGGAACATCATGATATTGATAATAAAACTCAGAAGAGGGTGAAGGAGATTATACCCTGCGGCGGAGCCGCTCGCACCAAGAAAAGCCATGGTGGTGCTTTGCTGTTGTAGTCGTCCCGCTCGATGCAGTGCAGAAAAAGACGCCGTGAAGAAGCACCGCTACAGGTTGACCAGCGAGTAGTCGTGCCACCACCGACACTCCCCAAAAACGTAATCGCCCGTCTTCACCCGAGCAGGTGAAGCCCACGACGGAGACGCGTTCCGGAGGCCTACTCTTCCATCTCTGGTGCTCGCCGGAGGTGGAACGGGAAGAACTTGCGCTGCTGGAAAGTGGTGTATTTCGCCAAGAGAGCTTAACCGAGAAGAGAGACTTTGATTTATAGACAGAGGCCAGAAGACGAGAAGCCGACGGCACCGAGGGGTCACACCTCCATTCCCCCTGCGGCGGAGGAGACGGAGACGGAGAGCCAGGAGTCACGGGAGTTACCAGAAACTCCTCCAATCAATTCCAATCAATTCATCAGTTTCAAAAATAAAGGCCTCGCCCGCCCGTCCGCTCGCTCGCCGCCCGCCTGCCTGCCTCGCCTCGCCACGCCACGCCACGCCACGCCTCGCCTCGCCACGCCACGCCCACGCCCACGCCCACGCGCACGGGCACGGGCTCGGGCCGGGCCGGGCGGCGGCGGCGGCGCGCGCGCGCGTGTGGCATTCAGGTGACCCACTTTTACTTCTCAAATAGATCGATCAAACATCAAGTATTTAAGTAGAGTCGTCTCTCGATTAAATTCCCATATGGTATAAAACCATTAATGTACATGTACGGACCATAGAGTTTAATAGAGATATTAAATAAATGGGCCAAGCCCATAATATCTAACAATCCCCACCAAACTCTAGGGTACGCAGTTTGAAATTCTCAGAACCACATTCCTTTTATATACCAGTGTTTCGATGGAGACTGTTAAGTTGAACATCCATCTAGAAAGTTAGCTACACTCATCCACAACTGAACAATGGACAGAACCTTGAATTGACAGTTTTGTGCGAGATGAGTTTCACATAACCTCTTAACTGATACTAGGCTGCCAAGTGCCTTCCCTCTGTTTTGAAGCATATAAGTCACACTTCGAGGCCTTTTCATGAGCATCTAGAGATTACCCACATCTCATAGATTGTGACTAGCAATCGAGCTCATATAGGTGTGTTCCTTATAGGATGTTCTGTAGAACAACATCCCCGCTATACCAAGCCGTTCGGATCACATTAAGAACTTAATCATCCTGCCTAACAGTATTAGAGAGACATGCATCTCTAACGAACTGAGCTATAATCTAAGGAGTCTCTCCCTCAGTCAATCAACAGCTTGTTTCGCCATCCTAATTCACGGGATCTCCGATCACATAGGATAGGTTACCACTGTTGATGACTCTATGTGGGTCTCAAACCCAGTTCCCTCGACGCACCTTCTATCACATTGCGTGACAGACCCTTAGTGAATTGATCTGCCAGATTATTTGATGTATGGACATAGTCCAATGCAATTACTCCGGAGTTTCTCAGTTTTCTGACAGTCTTCAAACGTCTCTTCACATGCTTTGTGGACTTCATGTTATCCTTAGAACTGTTTACTTTAGTGATCACAGTTTGATTATCACAGTTCATGGAAATTGCTGGGATTGGTTTCTCAACAATCGGCAAATCCATCAGGAGATCATGGAGCCACTCTGCCTCAGCACTAGCGGTATTCAATGCGGTCAGTTCTGCTTCCATTGTAGACTTCGTTAAGACAGTCTGCTTGCAAGACTTCCAAGAAACAGCACCACCTCCAAGTAGAAACACGTATCCACTCGTGGCATACAGCTGATCCGCATCAGAAATCCAATTAGCATCACAATAACCCTCTAGTACCCTCGGATACCCGGAAAAGTGAATGCTGTAACTCATTGTCCCTTTCAAATAGCGTAGCACTCTCTCAAGAGCATTCCAGTGAGTATCTCCCGGATTTGACACAAACCGGCTCAGTTTGCTTACAGCGAACGAGATATCAGGCCTGGTTGCGCTAGCTAGGTACATAAGAGAACCAATTATCTGTGAATATCTCAATTGGTCTCTTGCAATTCTGTGATTCTTCCTCAAATGAATACTTGGATCGTACGGATTAGGAGCAGGCTTACACTCATTGTACCCAAATCGGTTCAAGACCTTTTCCACATAGTGAGACTGCATAAGAGTTACCCCACCATTTCCTTCCTCCCTTGAAAGCTTAATGTTGAGAATAACATCAGCCTCTCCCAAGTCTTTCATCTCAAAGTTACTCGACAGAAAATCTTTTACTTCTTTAATCACATTTAGATTGTTGCCAAATATTAATATATCATCCACATATAAGCATAGTATCACACCATCACCACCACCAAACCGATAATATACACATTTATCAGCTTCATTCACAACAAAGCCGGCTGATGTTAAAGTTTTATCAAACTTCTCATGCCACTGCTTGGGGGCTTGCTTTAGGCCGTACAGGGACTTCAGTAACTTACAAACTTTACCCTCTTGACCATTTGCAATAAACCCATCAGGCTGATCCATGTAGATCTCTTCCTCAAGCTCTCCATTTAGGAAGGCTGTCTTAACATCCATCTGATGAATGAAAAGACCATGTGAGGCAGCCAGGGATAGCAACACACGAATGGTCGTCAATCGAGCAACAGGTGAGTAAGTATCAAAGTAATCTTCACCTTCCTTCTGTGTATAACCCTTAGCAACAAGCCTAGCTTTGTACTTCTCAATTGTACCATCAGGCCTCAGCTTCTTTTTAAACACCCATTTACAGCCCACAGGTTTGCAACCGAATGGACGATCAACCACTTCCCATGTCCCATTGGACATAATGGAGTCCATCTCACTTTGCACTGCCTCCTTCCACATGTCAGAATCAGAAGAAGAGTATGCCTCAGAAATGGTTGTGGGAGTGTCATCCACGAGATATATAATAAAGTCTTCTCCAAAGGATTTTGCAACTCTTTGCCTCTTACTCCTTCGAGTGACAGTATTATCATCCTCCTCAGGATTTTGCTCAAGCTCATGGGTGTTATCATCAGCGTGTATATTTGATTCATGAAGTTCAGGAATAGAATCATGACCAGACATTCTAGATGCACCTATTTTCATTGGAAATTCATTCTCAAAAAATGTGGCATCTCTAGACTCCATGACCGTTTCAACAGCCATATCAGGAGCACTAGAATTTATTATTAAAAAACGATAGCCCACACTATGAATGGCATAGCCTAAGAAAACACAATCTACAGTTTTTGGTCCAAGCTTTCGCTTTTTGTTTATTGGCACGTTCACTTTGGCCAAACAACCCCAAACGCGAAGATAAGAAATATTTAATCTCTTTTTCTCCCAATCCTCAAATGGAGTGATTTCTTTGTTCTTTGTGGGCACTCTATTTAGGACATGATTCGCAGTTAAAATTGCCTCACCCCACCATTCCTTAGATAAACCAGCTGTCTCCAACATGGCATTCACCAAGTCAGTTAGAGTGCGGTTCTTTCTTTCAGCAATCCCATTGGATTGTGGTGAGTATGGAGGTGTCCTCTCATGAATTATACCGTGCACCGCGCAAAACTCAGAAAATTCATTAGAGAAATATTCTCCCCCGCGATCGGACCGCAACCGTTTGATATGCTTTTCAAGTTGATTCTCAGCCTCGGCTTTAAAGGTTTTAAAATAATGTAATGCCTCATCTTTTGTTTTAATTAGGTACACATAGCAATATCGAGTGTAATCATCTATGAACGTTATGAAGTATCTCTTACCACCTTTTGTCAAAATTCCGTTCATTTCACAAATATCGGAATGGATGAGATCAAGTGGTGCCAACTCTCTCGCCACAGCTGCCTTGTGAGGCTTGCGAGGTTGTTTTGCCTCAACGCATGTATGACATTTGGAGCTTTTGGCAACGTCAAATTTAGGAATTAAATTCAAACCAGCTAAGCGGGACATGCAACCAAGATTAACATGACATAATCGAGAATGCCAAACATTCATCTCAACATTAACGTTATTAACGACATTATTCACTGCAAGAGGTAAAGTATCAACCAAAGACAAGCGGAACAAGCCTCCGCTCTCATAGCCTTTTCCAACAAAGGTTCCATACTTTGACATAACACATTTATTCGACTCAAACACAAGTTTAAAACCGTCTCGACATAGCAGAGAGCCACTAATAAGATTTTTCCTTATTGAGGGGACATGATGCACGTTCTTGAGTTGCACGGTCTTCCCTGAAGTAAGCTTCAGATCCACCGTACCAACACCATGAACACCAGCACGCGCGCCATTCCCCATCAGCAAGGCTCCACTCCTCCCGACCTGGTAAAAAGAAAACAAGGACTTATCAGCACACACATGTATATTTGCACCTGTATCAACCCACCAATCAGGTGAGGAACAAACTGTAAATGCAGATAAATTACCATACCCAGCAGCGTCTGCATCAGTCTCAATGGTGTTGACTGTCTTCGCCTTTGATGGGGGCTTCCACTTAGCCTCAGGACACTCTCTAGAAAAGTGCCCAGTGTTCCCACAAGTGAAGCAGTTCATCTTTGCCTTGTCTAATCCCATCTTCTTATTATTACCTTTCTTGAAGAAGGTAGTGGATTTCTGCTTAAGCTCCTGCTGGGGCTTCTTCTTTTGTGGCTTAGGACGAAACTTTTGCACCACATGTGCACTAGTAGTCGCCTCACCATTCCCGCCCTTGCTCTTTCCCTTAACATCCTTTGCTCTTGCCTTGTCCTCAACATCAAGAGTACCAACAAGTTCAGCAATGCTAAACTGCTGCCTCTTGTGTTTTAAGGTAGTGGCAAAATCAGTCCAGGAAGGTGGCAGCTTAGCAATAATGCAACCTGCCACGAACCTGTCAGGGAGAGGACAGCCGTACAGCTCCAATTCCTTCACCAGTCCCTGTATCTCATGAGCCTGTTCGACTACAGGACGGTTATCAACCATCTTGTAGTCATGGAACTGCTCCATGATGTACAGCTCAGAACCGGCGTCGGAAAGACCGTATCGGGCCTCAAGGGCTTCCCACACAGCTCTGCCAGTCGGGAGTGGTATGTAGGCATCAACCAGAGAATCATTGATGATGCTCAACAGTGCAGCCTTGCACATGGTCTCAGCATGTCCCCAAGCCTGCTCATCCTCATCGGATCTCACAGTAGCAGGCTGCTCATTGAGCACATGACCACAGCGCATGGCCGACAACCACAGAAGGGCTTTTTCACGCCACCTCTTGTAGTGAGTGCCCTCAAACGGCGTAGGCTTTAGCATGCCCGCAAAGCCAACAGATGAAAATGGCCTGAAATTACGTTTTTGGATTGTTGAACAATAAGGCATTTTCATATTTATTTTAATCCATAAAAATAACGCAATAAAAAGAAGAGTGAAGTCATGAATAACAAGACAGAAACACTTCATGACAAATGTTAACATGATAATAAAACAAATTATAAAGCCGAAACATATGTGAAACATTGTTTTACATAGCTGAAACATCACAGACATGATCTCAAATATAAAAGATGTGTTCTCAAATATCAAGATCATGATAATCACAAAATTAAAAGGAACCAGAAAACCAGTACTAGCATAATCATCCAGATCAATCAAACAGAACATGTTGAACATGAAAGCAGTATTGCCTAGGAACATCATGATATTGATAATAAAACTCAGAAGAGGGTGAAGGAGATTATACCCTGCGGCGGAGCCGCTCGCACCAAGAAAAGCCATGGTGGTGCTTTGCTGTTGTAGTCGTCCCGCTCGATGCAGTGCAGAAAAAGACGCCGTGAAGAAGCACCGCTACAGGTTGACCAGCGAGTAGTCGTGCCACCACCGACACTCCCCAAAAACGTAATCGCCCGACGGAGACGCGTTCCGGAGGCCTACTCTTCCATCTCTGGTGCTCGCCGGAGGTGGAACGGGAAGAACTTGCGCTGCTGGAAAGTGGTGTATTTCGCCAAGAGAGCTTAACCGAGAAGAGAGACTTTGATTTATAGACAGAGGCCAGAAGACGAGAAGCCGACGGCACCGAGGGGTCACACCTCCATTCCCCCTGCGGCGGAGGAGACGGAGACGGAGAGCCAGGAGTCACGGGAGTTACCAGAAACTCCTCCAATCAATTCCAATCAATTCATCAGTTTCAAAAATAAAGGCCTCGCCCGCCCGTCCGCTCGCTCGCCGCCTGCCTGCCTGCCTCGCCACGCCCACGCGCACGGGCTCGGGCCGGGCCGGGCCGGGCGGCGGCGCGCGCGCGCGTGTGGCATTCAGGTGACCCACTTTTACTTCTCAAATAGATCGATCAAACATCAAGTATTTAAGTAGAGTCGTCTCTCGATTAAATTCTCATATGGTATAAAACCATTAATGTACATGTACGGACCATAGAGTTTAATAGAGATATTAAATAAATGGGCCAAGCCCATAATATCTAACATCTTTTACATAGCTCATACACCCTGAAATTGAGGGTTAAGCGCGAGCCCTACCCCGTCTCTGGCGGCAGGGACGGTTCCTCCGCCACCGGTCTCTGCTCCTACCTCCGCGGCCCCGGCACCCAGCGTGCCGCCGAACGTGGGGGCGATCAGCCCCGCCGGTCACCGGCGTCGTGCCCAGGGCGTCGTCCTCTTATTTGCGTTTGATGTGGCCGCGGCGCTCTACGCTACTTGGTTCTGTGCGTCCATCATCTGGCGTTTTGTCGACGGAGGGTCTCGCCGGAAGACGGCCATCGCCGAGGGTCTGGCGCAGCGCATCGCGGCAGGGAGGTCGCGGCGTGAAGGGTTCGGCGCGCCCCTGTGTTTGCCGCGACCAAAAAAAAAAGCCGCAAACTATTTGACGTGGGATTCAAATTTGATTTTTTTAGAAGCCATTTATTAGGAACTCTTGGGATAGTCTTCTTTTTTTTCTTCTAATATTTTTTAGAAGTTACAAAACTATAAGTTTTTAGGAGAAAAGAGTAAGGAACTCTTGAAGATGTTTAGTTCCCAGGTGAAAAATTTTAGAGTGTCATATCGAATGTTTCATAAGATATTAAAAGAGATGTTGAGATAATAATAATAAAAACTAATTACATAACTCGTCTGGAAACCGCGAGATAAAATTAAGCTTAAAAATTTCATCTCACAAATTTATCGCAATATGTATAATTAGTTATTTTTTCCGTCTACATTTAATATTCCATACATGTGTCCAAACATCCAATATGATGGGATGAAAAGTTTTGAAGGAGGAACTAAACAAGTCCTAAAGTTTAAGAGGAGAGCCGAATCTCTGTACGTAGTTCTTAATTAATGAAACTTCTTAAAAAAACAATATCAAACACTGTTAGGTCATATCACAAACTTAACTCTCTCCAGACACTGTCAGGTCATATCACAAACTTAACTCTCTCCAGACTCACGGACGTCACACTGATACACGGACGTCTCTGATACACAGCCATGCTCAGCAACTCGGTGCTCATCCACATCACTGCAACATTGCTCATACAAAACTGTTTCTTTTGGGAGATAGATGTCCATGCCGTTATTTACATAGGGGGGGCGATGTGAAATACGACCAGACGAAAAAAAAAGGTGGTGGTGAAGAAAAAGAAAAAGATCAAGAGCTACGAACTGTATATACATTTCCTCTACTGCCTGTCGCCACTTAGCCGCCACTTATTCGAGTCAAGCTAGTGTGTATACAGCGAGAAGCTGGACGTATCAAGAAGAACGCAAGAATCGTATGAATGCTCAATCTGTTAATCCTGTCTCCGTCAGAAGAAATTCACCTGCCGGATTGGTGCTAGCGAATGGTTCTCCAACAGGTTCGGCTGCAACGTCAGGCCGAACGGAGAGCCAGAAAATTCTGGCAGCGCGGCTTGGCTGCACACACACGACGCAGTGCTTGTTATTATTGGATAATACTCGTACAGAATTTTATTTACTTCTATCTACTTTCAAAGAGTTGCAAAGGGCGAATGCTAAATGTGCCCATGCTCACCTGTCAACCATATATGCCTGCTGCCAGGATGGCATGACCGGAACATCACCAATGGGACGATCAGATGGCACCAGAGGCCAAAAACCTGCTTACAGTTACAGAGAAGCAACACTTGTCAACTTAACCAAAATTGGCATCTAAATACTAGTGCTAAAGCTCGCTCAGTCCAACACAAGGCAAATAGTATGTCAATAATACTAGTTACCACATTTGTTAGCCCCTTTCAGGGTCAGCAAACGTGATACCATGCTTGACATTTTGCTGTGGCAAGGAAGAGCAAAAACAATTCCAAAAGGACACAACAAATTAGCGCAGGGAACATACCAGACTTCACAGGGGTATTCTCAAATCCTGAGAAGAGTAGAAGTTCCTGCATGTCAAAGTAGCAAATATCAGAATGACATCCATTGCATTATAAAATGAAACCGTTTATACAAACACTAATAACAACTCACCACTTCTGTACGTCGCGGAACATGGTTAGCAAGGTCTGCAAAACAAAAGAGCAGTAGCAATGTAAAACAGCACGCCACAGGTGGCAAGATGACAAGATCAACGATAACTATTTCTTGAACCTCACAATGCAACTCCGACCAATATCAAACAATGGATTATAACCATGGATGAAGTTTACAGGGATAAAACATTCATGCACCTGTTCCAGGAAAGCTTGGCTTTAGACTGAGAGTTAAATCAAGGAAACAATCATCAGGTTCTGTGCTGAAATCCCACAGGTTCAGTTCCAATCTTGGATGCGCTTCTGTTAAAGTTGTAGAAAGACCTTAGTCCAAATATGTACAAAAAGTTAAAGATATGTCATGAACATAGTTTCCGTAAAAAGACTCACTAGGTTCTTCTGTTTTTGCATGGGAAGCATCATGGACAGGTCTTGGTACCCAGTTGCACACCTAGAAAACTCACAAGAGTCAGGCACACTCATGGAACAAAAAGTGTTGGAGTATATGTGTGTGGCCCATGTGGCTAGGCCCATGAGGCCCATGTATGCTACCCTATATAGCTACCCTTCTAGGGTTAGCCTAATCAATGAAATCCAACATGGTATCTAGAGCCTGATTTTCCCTTCTCCCTCCCTCCCTCTTCCTCCAGCCGCCGCTAGGCAGCCAGCGGCACCGCCGCCCTCCCTGGCCGGCCATGACTGAGCCTCCCTTCCCTCCCCTCTCCCACCCCACCTCCTGGGCCCTGTTCCTTGCCTCCACCCCAGCGCCGCACCCCCACCATCCTCAGGCTGCCGCTGCTTTCCCAGGGGCCGCCCGCCCAGGCGCGGGTGAGGCCTGCTCCCTGGCGCCGCCGGCCGCCGGAGGACCACCGGGCGCGGGTGCGGGCCACACCTGGGCCCCACTGCGCCACCGACGGCCGCTACTCCTCTGTCTCCGGGGCCGCCCGCACATGGCGCCGTGCCGCGTCCGCCCGCAGGCACGGGCCGCCCCCTAGCGCCGGCCCCCCTGACCCCTGGATGCCGCGTCTCCAGGCTCCCTGGCGGGCCTCC
The DNA here is from genome assembly GCA_038087645.1 of Saccharum hybrid cultivar R570. Lineage (NCBI taxonomy): Eukaryota > Viridiplantae > Streptophyta > Magnoliopsida > Poales > Poaceae > Saccharum > Saccharum hybrid cultivar. The sequence continues at coordinate 1,619,304 of JAQSUU010000059.1, forward strand.
AGCTCTCGCCCTCGCGTCTTCCACCTCTGGCGCGGGCGCTGGACAGGGCCGGGCGACGCCGGCCGCTCCCTCTGCCGGCGCACCTGTCCTCGCTCCTCTCCTTGCTCTGCCCTCGGATGGAGCTCCAGCGGCTGCGGTGTTCCCAGTGGGTGCCACCGCTGCCGCAACTGCTGCTGCCGACCTCGCCCTGCCGGATGGTGATGGTGCGGCCTCCCACCTACAGGCCATGGGCAGCAGCCCCTTCACTCTCCCCGGCCCGCCTTCGGCTGTCTCCGCCCTTGCTGCTGCACTGGATTTCGCCCGGGCCGCGCCACCACCGGACAGGAGCGCGTCCGTGCGGCCGCCCTGGTGTGGCAACGGGAGCGGGACGCCGCCGACACCCTGGCCCGCCGGATCGCTGGTTTGGGCATGCCACCACCGGACGCCGCGGTCATGGCAGCCTTGCCACGCATACCCGGCGCGAGTGCTACCCTCTTCCCTACCGACACTCCGTCCACTACGCCACCGTCGTTTCTTCTGGGTTCTCCTCCCCCCGGACCGAGCGGGGGTGGGGGGGGGGGGGCGTGGCGGACACCATCGTCACGGACGAGGACGTGGTGGTCATCGCCGACGCGGACATGGTGGGGGTCCTGGCTTCCACGACCCGTGGTTGGGGCACCTCTGTCCGTGGCCCTTCCAGGCTCCCGGTGGTGCGCCTCGCCCGCCGGCCACCGCCATGCTTGCTACTGCTTATCCAGGTTTTCACCCAGCCGCATTCCCATGGGCTACACCTTCCAGCGCCTCGCCCGCGGCCTTGGCACACTCCTTCAGCGCTATGGGCCCGACCACTCCTGTCGGCCCACAGTGGGTCGCCGATTCGGGTGCTACCTACCACACCACTTCCGACCCCAGCATCCTCTCTTCCGTTCACCCTCCATCTTCCTCTCACCCTTCGTCCATCATGGTCGCTAATGGGTCATGCCTTCCTATCACGTCCGTGGGTGCCGCCGGCGCTCATGGCTCCTTTCGTCTTCCTGATGTTCTTGTGGCACCTTCTATGGTTCACAACCTTCTTTCTATTCGTCGGTTTACAGCTGACAATTCATGTTCCGTGGAGTTTGACTCTACCGGTCTCACTGTCAAGGATTTGGCTTCCCGGCGTCCTCTGCTTCGGTGTGACAGCACGGGGCCCCTTTACACCCTTCGCTTCCCGGCGTCTCCTTCGTCTTCTTCGCCGACCCCTATGTCAGCTGCTTTCGCCACCTCTTCTTCCTCCATCACTTGGCACCGGCGCCTCGGCCATCCTGGTCGTGATGCCCTGATGCAGCTCAGTCGCAGTTCCGACATTCGGTGTCCTCGGACTCCCGGTGAGCATTTGTGTCATGCGTGTCAGCTGGGCCGTCATGTCCGTCTTCCTTTTCATAGTTCTTCTTCTCAGGCGGCTCACATCTTTGATCTTATACATTGCGACCTTTGGACTTCTCCTGTCATCAGTATTTCCGGCTACAAGTTCTATCTTGTGCTGCTTGATGATTTCTCTCATTACTCCTGGACTTTTCCTCTTCGTGCAAAGTCTGAAGCTTTCCCCGCCATTCTCCACTTCTTCGCGTGGGTGTCCACACAGTTCGGCCTCACCATCAAGGCCGTCCAGTGCGACAATGGTCGTGAGTTCGATAACTGCGCCTCCCGTGCCTTCTTTCTCTCTCACGGTGTCCAGTTGCGCATGTCTTGCCCGTACACCTCCTCCCAGAACGGCAAGGCTGAGCGCATGATTCGCACCACCACCGAGACCATGCGCACCCTCTTGCTTCAGGCGTCACTCCCTGCGCGCTTCTGGGCTGAGAGCTTGCATACCTCCACCTATCTCCTTAACCGCCTTCCTTCCGCTGCCTGCCCTGCTCCCACACCACACCACGCCCTTTTCGGTACCCCTCCTCGGTACGACCACCTTCGCGTCTTCGGATGTGCGTGTTACCCAAACACCACAGCTACCGCTCCCCACAAGCTGGCACCTCGTTCGACTCTCTGTGTCTTCCTCGGGTACTCCCCGGATCACAAGGGTTACCGGTGCTATGACCTTACATCTCGTCGCGTCCTCATCTCTCGCCATGTGGTGTTTGATGAGTCTGTCTTCCCCTTCTCCTCCATCCCCACTCCCACGTCCAACCCCGATCTTGACCTCTTCTCCTTGTTTCCCACTGACGCGGTGGTCGAGCCACCTTTTCGATTGTCTACCACAGGTACTGCTCCACCGTGCCCTTCGCCGGGGCCGTGCCCTCGCTCGCCGCCCGCCGGTGACACCCCTTGCCCGGACCTAGCGGGATCCCCTCACGGGCCGGCCACCGTCACTACGCCTGACGCGGGTCCCGGGCCGTCGACTTCGGCACCACCTGCGCGCTTCGCCCAGCCGGTGCTCGTCTACCAGCGACGTGCATGACCGGAGCCGCCGCATACGTCTCCACCGGTGGCTCCTTCTTCGTCGGGGTGCCCTCGACCACCGACTGCTTCTTCTCCGCCGGCGACACCGACACCGCCACCGAGATCTCCGGATGCCCGTGTCACGACGCCGGTGTACCACCCCCCGCTGCTTCACCGACACCCGCGTCATGTTCACCCGATGGTGACACGACACGCGGCGGGGACCCTGCAGCCCCGGGCTCTTGCGGCGATGCCCGGTGACTCGCAGATCTCTCCGGTACCCTCTTCCGTCCGCGAGGCCTTGCTGGACCCTCACTGGCGCCGCGCGATGGAAGAAGAGTATGCGGCTCTACTCGCCAACCGGACCTGGGATCTGGTGCCACGTCCCCCAGGCTCCAACGTCGTTACCGGCAAGTGGATCTGGACACATAAGCGCCGGGCGGATGGCACTCTCGAGAGGTACAAGGCTTGTTGGGTTCTCCGGGGTTTCACTCAGCGGCCTGGTATTGACTACGATGAGACCTTCAGTCCAGTGGTGAAGCCGGCTACAGTCCGCACGGTGCTCTCCCTCGCACTCACTCGGTCTTGGCCTGTGCATCAGCTGGATGTCAAAAATGCCTTCCTGCATGGTCTTCTCACTGAGACAGTTTACTGCAGTCAGCCGGCCGGGTTTGTTGACTCCTCAAGTCCTGACATGGTCTGCAGGCTCAACAGATCTCTCTATGGCCTCAAGCAGGCGCCCCGGGCATGGAACCATCGCTTTGCTGCCTTTCTGCGATCACTGGGGTTTGTGGAGGCCAAGTCCGATACGTCCCTGTTCATCTTCCACCATGGAGCTGAGACTGCGTATCTACTGCTCTATGTTGATGACATTGTCCTCACCGCCTCCAGTGAGTCACTCCTTCGCCGCATCATCACCTCTCTTCAGCGGGAATTTGCTATGAAGGATTTGGGTGTGCTCCATCACTTCCTTGGGGTCACTGTTGCGCCTCATCCTGCTGGACTCCTTCACCAGCGGCAGTACACTCTTGACATCCTTGAGCGAGCGGGGATGACAGACTGCAAACCCTGCTCCACTCCAGTTGACACGCAGGGTAAGCTGTCTGAGGCTGAGGGGCCCCCGGTGTCTGATCCCACCGCGTACCGGAGTCTTGCTGGTGCTCTCCAGTACCTCAACTTCACTCGACCGGACATCACTTATGCGGTTCAGCAGCTGTGCCTTCATATGCATGATCCGCGGGAGCCCCACCTCACTGCCCTCAAGCGTCTCCTCCGCTACCTCCGCGGCACTGTGGGCTACGGCCTGCTCCTTCACCGGCGGTCCTCCTCCACTGAGATGGTTGTCTACACTGACGCTGACTGGGCCGGATGTCCGGACACTCGGCGCTCCACCTCCGGCTACGCTGTCTTCTTGGGCGGCAACCTGGTGTCCTGGTCGTCCAAGCGTGAGCAGGTGGCCTCCCGCTCCAGCGCCGAGGCGGAGTACCGCGCCGTGGCCAATGGCGTGGCCGAGGCTTCTTGGCTCCGACAGCTCCTGGCCGAGCTCCATAACCCTCTTCTCCGGAGCACGCTTGTCTACTGCGACAACGTCAGTGCAGTATACCTCTCCACCAACCTCGTGCAGCACCAGCGGACCAAGCATGTGGAGATTGACCTTCACTTCGTCCGAGATCGGGTGGCCATCGGCGCGGTGCGAGTCCTACATGTACCTACGACGTCCCAGTTCGCCGACATCTTCACCAAGGGCCTCCCGTCGTCGACCTTCACCGCCTTTCGCTCCAACCTCAACATCACCAGTGGCTAGTTGAGTCTGTGGGGGGGGCTCGTGTGTATTTTCTTTTCCTGGTGTACAGTCTGACTCCGCTGCGTCGGTAGCTCAGACTGCGGGAGGGTGTTGGAGTATATGTGTGTGGCCCATGTGGCTAGGCCCATGAGGCCCATGTATGCTACCCTATATAGCTACCCTTCTAGGGTTAGCCTAATCAATGAAATCCAACAAAAAGGTACCCCAAATTACAACTCAACGAGTAAATCAGTACATTAAAGAAGGGATGTTGTAATGCTTGCTCAGCAGTTGGCCTCCTTCGTGGATCCCAGGAACAAAGTTGCTTTCAAAACAAAGCAAAATGGTACCCATGTTAATATTGAGAATTGCCAATGGACAAATAAAGTAAAGCAACAAAACATAGATATATCTACAGCATAAAAGGTGTGGAATTAGTACTTGGATAAACCCAGAACTTTGTTTTATATCCAAACAGCATAGAAGCAGTCTATAGATGTACCTGGATCAAGTCAATTGCTTCCAAGGAAGCATTAGGAATAAGCTCCCATAAGTTTCTTGGAGGAATCTGTCAGAAAGGAAAAACAATCAAGCCAAGGGACTGGAAACATTTAATCCAATTTCTCCAGATGGAACTCAATTTCACCTGAAAAAACTTAAAGCTACATGAACGAGGCAGGTTCATTCCCTCTGGCCAGATAGTGCAATCTGGGGTCCCAAGCACAGTGCATATTTTGTAAAGCTGATCTGTCTCACTGTTAAAAAACAAAAGAAGCAATGTAAAATCACACAATATCAATGGTAAAAATATTGCAAATGTTGTTTAAATGTTTCAGTGCACGCTTTAAGCTCTTACACTTCAACAGCATCAAGCATATAAGGTTGCCTATATACATGTACGAAGTAAGGCATCAGCCAAACACAGTTGCAGATGTGAGGCATTTATATTAAAGTTTAAAATAGTAGGCATAGCATAGCATAGCAGATAGTGTAGAGTGAGGTTCCAGGCTAGTGGTGAGCTATATATACCCATTAAGACAAAACACAAATATACTTGTGCATTAGAAGTTTTAGTTCAGCAGAACTAAAGTTGATTACTGAAAATAAAACATTATAACCTATCACCTATAGTGCAAAAACTAAAGTTCACATCAGCATAACAAAACAGGTAGCATACATGTGCTAAACAGGTATCATACATGCACTAAGGCCCTGTTAAAATTAATACATGATAACTGCGGAAGCAATATAGTGATCGTCCACAAAAATCATCACTGCAATATTACCTTTCACCAGGAAAAAGAGGGGACAGTGTAAAAAGCTCAGCCAAAATAGCACCAACCGCCCACATGTCTGCAAAAGCGCACAGCTATTAATGGTGATATCACAAGCTAAAAGCCACAAAGATAAAAGTTATGCATTTCAAGAAAAAAGAGCACGTTATTGTTTGCTCGTTGTTGAGTTGGTACTATGTGGTGTACTGATGTTTGGATACAATCATAGTATGAGAAGCTATAAAGTATGACAAACTAATGGCTTGCAGAGTACAACAAATCTTTTTCTAGCGACCTTTTGCAGCATAAGAAGAATCATTTCCATGCATTATGTGTAGTGGTATTGGAAATAGAGTAGGCTATACATAACAAGAAAGTATAAAAGGTTAATAGCACACCAAAAGGCAGGACAAGGGCACCAGGAAATTACCAATAGCAGGTGTATAAGCTGAAGATTGCAGTAGAACCTCTGGAGCCCGATACCTAAAGAATGATGATCTTGAGGCTTTAGTTGCATAATATATTGTTATATATATAAACAAATTTCAAATTTCATACACGAACTCACCATCTGGTGGAAACATAATCAGTGTAAGGAGGATTGGAAGATACTTCTCTAGCCAACCCAAAGTCAGCAATTTTAACAATACCATTTGTCACCAACAAATTCTCTAAGCAAATAGATAGGGGGAAAAACTAATTATTTTAACAGGAACAATGACAAGATAATTCCAATGTAATATCAAGAAGCCACATTACCAGGTTTCAAATCACGGTGGAAATACCCGTTATTATGCATATATGCAAGACCTTGCAGCATTTGGACCATAAAGTTCCGTATATCCCCTTCAGGGAAAGGAACTTGCCTTTCCCTTATGACATCATATAAATTACACTCCTGAAAAGAAAAAATCAGCTGACATTTCAGCAAGGGACAAACTACATAAAGAACATTTAGATGCAAGTAAGAAAGCAGTCTAGGAAAACCCAATGGTTCATCCGAAAGAAGTATACACCTCTCACTAAGTGAGCATAATACATCACAAATATAAGGAAATAGTAGTGGTTCACTCATTTAATGAAGAAACATAGGTGAACTGATTTTGTGGCTAATATAACCCAAAGTACAATGACAATTTAGTACGTTTAGTGTCGTTCTCAAGTTAACAATAAAAAAAATCGACATCTCAGTAATGTGTGCCTTTGAGGGAATAGCATGGTAAATTAGTTTTTTTTCTCTTCCTTTTATTTATAACAAAAATATGGTAAAAAAAACATGCCAGAAGTAGCAAGGAACAAACCATGTGTTCAAAGATGAAGAACAGCTCATGATTTTCCATCGTCACCTCCTTCAGCTTCACAATGTTAGGGTGAATTAGTTTCTGAAGAGCCTGCAGAAGGATAGTTCTTTGTTAAGAAAACAAATGTCATGTGGGGCCAACCCTACATCCGGCGCAGGCGCGCCCGCGACGTCCGCCGTGCCGCTGAACGCGCGGAGCGCGCGCAACAGGCCGCTGCGTCCTCCAGCGGTTAAGATGGAAAGATAGATTTTTATTTGTTAGTGATTTCCCTAGAATTAAGGTGTGAGTAGTTTCCTTTTGCATGCACCGCCAAGAGGCTATTTGTATTGAGAGACACCGAGTTGATTCATTAAGCAAGATCATTAACCTAATTCTATCTCTCTCTCTCAACTCTCAAGTCCGAGCCGCTGTGAGGGGTATAACCTCCGCGATCGGAAGACACGGCACGAGACTACGAACTCCGTAGTCGAGGGCCAGCTACCCTAGATCACCAGGCCCTTGACAACCTGGTATCAGTTAGCCGTCGATCCTCATCCGCCGCCGCCGCTAGCAACACCCCCACTTCTGCCGCCGCCACTCACCACAATTCCACCCCCCCATCGTCCCCTACTTCAGCCGCCTCCGTCACCATGACAGAACCCACCATGGCCGATCTCCTGAAGGCGCTGGAGGCACTCACCGCGGACGTGACCGCCATGAAATCCGACATGGCGACCATGAAGGCCACTTCCTCGTCGTCGTCCGGCAGCGGGGGCGATCGTCGTGCGGAGGGACCGAGCGAACAGGAGTTCCACCCGAAGCACAAGAAGTGGGATTTCCCCCGCTTCGATGGAACGTCCGACCCGATGCTCTTCCTCAACAAGTGCAAGGCCTTTTTCCGCCAGCATCGCACCATGGTGGACGAACGCGTCCCCATGGCGTCGTACCATCTGGATGATGTCGCGCAGCTCTGGTTCACCCAGCTGCAAACCGATGAAGGCACGCCGAACTGGAGCCACTTCAAGGACCTCCTCAACCTCCGGTTCGGCCCCCCTCTCCGATCCGCGCCCATGTTCGAGCTCGCCGAGTGCCGCCGCACGGGCACCGTGGAGGAATACTCCAACCGCTTCCAGGCCCTCCTTCCACGCGCGAGTCGGCTCGAGGAGGCGCAACGCGTCCAGCTCTACACCGGGGGCCTCCTTCCGCCACTCAGCCACGCCGTCCGGCTGCATAACCCGGACACTCTCGCCGCCGCCATGAGCCTGGCGCGCCAGGTGGAATTGATGGAGCAGACTCGGCCGGCGCCGCCTCCACCCCGAGCGCCTCCGCGCGGCATCCTGCCCGGTCCGGCGCCACGACCGCCGCTCCCGGCTCACCAGCAGCCCTTGGCGCTTCCGGCTCCACCGGCGACCGGCCAGCCGGGCCAGGGTCGCGGCGAAACCAATCTCCGCCGCCTCTCCCCGGCCGAGATGGCGAAACGGCGCCGCCAAGGCCTCTGCTTCAACTGCAATGAACCATACACCAGGGGCCATAACCGTTTCTGCAAACGTCTCTTCTTCGTGGACGGGGTGGAGGTCGACGACGCCGTGGACACCATGGACGCAGCGGCCGCCGCGGAGGCTGACGCGGGGGCCGAAGCTCCCTGCTACTCCCTCCACGCCGTCGCGGGCGTCCCCGTTGCGGACACCATCCAGATTAAGGTGTCCGTTGGTGCGGCCTGCCTCATCGCCTTGCTCGACAGCGGCTCCACTCATAGCTTCATCGGCGAGGATGCAGCGCGCCGCACGGGGTTGACAATCCAAGCTCGGCCCCGCATGACCGCCACGGTCGCCAACGGCGAGCGCGTGGCCTGCCCAAGCGTCATCCGGAGTGCCCCCTTCTCCATCAACGGCACGGGCTTCCACACCGATCTTTTTGTTATGCCTCTTGCAGGGTACGAAGTAGTGCTGGGTACCAATTGGATGGGCATGCTCGGACCCATCGTGTGGAACTTCGCGGCTCGCGCGATGTCCTTCCAGTACGAAGGCCGCACCATCAGTTGGGACGGGGTGCCGTCGTCGTCAGTCGCCAGCCTGCAGACCATCGCGGCGGCCAGTGGGACGCTCCTGGACGAGCTCCTGGCCGCCTACGAGGACATCTTCGCTGCGCCGTCGGGACTACCGCCACAGCGCACGCGGGACCATGCCATCGTCCTCAAACCCGGCACGGGCCCCGTCACGGTGCGGCCGTACCGCTATCCAGAGGCACACAAGGATGAGCTAGAACGCCAGTGCGCCGCCATGATCGCGCAGGGCGTCGTCCGTCACAGCGACTCGCCATTCTCCTCCCCGGCCCTCCTCGTCAACAAGGCCGATGGCTCGTGGAGATTCTGCGTCGACTACCGCGTCCTCAACGCACTCACCGTCAAGGACGCCTTTCCGATCCCTGTCGTGGACGAGCTCCTCGACGAGCTACATGGAGCGCGCTACTTCACCAAGCTTGATTTGCGCTCGGGGTATCACCAGGTGCGGATGCGCGCCGAGGACATCCACAAGACGGCGTTCCGCACCCACGACGGCCTGTATGAGTTCTTGGTGATGCCGTTTGGGCTGTGCAACGCCCCGGCCACGTTCCAGGCGCTGATGAACGACATACTCCGGGCCTACCTTCGGCGGTTTGTCCTAGTCTTTTTCGATGACATCTTGATCTATAGCACTTCATGGACAGATCATCTCCGGCACCTGCGCATCGTCTTCGAGCTCCTGCGCCACCATCGTCTATTCGTGAAACACTCCAAGTGCTCCTTCGGGGTGGACGCCGTCGCGTACCTCGACCACACCATCTCAGGAGCCGGCGTCGCCATGGACCCCGCCAAAGTCCAAGCCATCCACGACTGGCCTCGCCGACGCTTTGCTCGTGCGGTGCGCGGCTTCCTCGGGTTGGCGGGTTACTACCGGAAATTCGTCCACAACTACGGGTCGATTGCCGCGCCACTCACGGCGCTCTTGAAGGACGGGTTCGCCTGGAACTCTACAGCGGAAGAGGCTTTCGGCGCCCTCAAAGCGGCCGTCACGTCAGCGCCAGTACTGACCCTCCCGGACTTCTCCAAGCCTTTCGTCGTCGAGTGCGACGCGTCGACGTACGGCTTCGGCGCCGTGCTACTCCAGGACGGCCACCCGGTCGCCTTTTTCAGCCGGCCAGTGGCGCCCCGGCACCGCTCCCTGGCGGCATATGAACGAGAGCTCATCGGTCTCGTGCTCGCGGTGCGGCACTGGAGGCCATACTTGTGGGGCCGGCACTTCGTCGTCAAAACGGACCACTACAGCCTCAAATTCCTCCTGGACCAGCGTCTCGCCACCATTCCGCAGCATCATTGGGTGGGCAAGCTGCTTGGCTTCGACTTCACCGTCGAGTACAAGTCCGGGAAGACCAACACTGTGGCGGACGCGCTCACGCCGTGACGCTGAGAAGACAGCATGGGCGCCCTCAGGTCCATATCGGCGCCGCGCTTCGACTTCATCTCCAGGCTTCGCCAAGCACAGGCTCTGGACCCGGCGTTGGTGGCCATCCATGACGAGGTCCGTGCTGGCACCCGCGTCGCGCCGTGGTCGGTGCGGGACGGCATGGTGCTCTATGATGGGCGCCTCTACATCCCGACGTCATCACCTCTACTCCAGGAGATCGTAGCGGCGATCCACGACGACGGACATGAAGGTGTTCATCGCACCTGGCACCGGCTGCATCGGGATTTCCACTTCCCCAACATGCGTCGCGTCGTGCAAGATTTTGTGCGGGCGTGCACTACGTGCCAGCGCTACAAGTCGGAGCACCTGCTGCCGGCCGGCCTCCTCTTGCCGCTGCCCGTTCCGACCACCGTCTGGGCCGACATAGGGCTGGATTTCATTGAAGCGCTTCCACGGTTCAATGGCAAGTCGGTGATCCTTTCCGCCGTCGACCGCTTCAGCAAGTATTGCCACTTCATCGCGCTTGCCCACCCGTACACCGCCGAGACCGTCGCCCAGGCGTTCTTCGCGGACATAGTCCGCCTCCACGGTATGCCGCAGTCGATCGTCTCCGACCGCGATCCGGTGTTCACCTCCACCTTCTGGCAAGAGCTCATGCGATTGATGGGGACTAAGCTCCACATGACTTCCGCCTTCCACCCCCAGTCCGATGGTCAGACAGAGGCAGCGAACCGCGTCATCGTCATGTATCTTCGCTGCTTCACTGGTGATCGTCCCCGACAATGGCTTCGTTGGTTGCCCTGGGCCGAGTACGTCTACAACACGGCCTTCCAATCCTCGCTTCGGGAGACCCCGTTCCGGGTGGTCTACGGTCGCGACCCGCCGACCATCCGCTCCTATGAGCCGGGCGAGACACGGGTCGCCGCCGTGGCCCGCGACATGGAGGAGCGTGACGAGTTCCTCGCAGATGTGCGCCAACGCTTGGAGCAGGCGCAGGCGGTCCAGAAGACACACTACGACAGGCACCATCGTCAGGTGTCCTATGCCGTCGGCGACTGGGCGCTGCTGCGCCTTCGACATCGTCCGGCGGCGTCCCTGCCCCACGTGACTACCGGCAAGCTGAAGGCTCGCTTCGTGGGACCCTACCGTGTCGCGGAGCTCATCAACCCTGTCGCCGTGCGGCTGGATCTTCCCCCGCAAGCTCGTCTACATGACGTCTTCCACGTCGGCACACTCAAGAAGTTTGTCGGCTCTCCACCAGCGGCACCCCCGCCCCTGCCTGAGATCCAGCTAGGTTCGCTGGCTCCTGCTCCAGAACGCGTCACGCAGGCGCGGATGGCTCGGGCGTTCGTCAGGTCCTGGTGTACTGGCGCGGCGAACCAGACTCGGCAGCAACTTGGGAAGACCTCGACGACTTCAAGGCCTCCTACCCGGAGTTCCAGCTCGAGGACGATCTGGGTCTCGAGGGGGCGAGAGATGTCATGTGGGGCCAACCCTACATCCGGCGTAGGCGCGCCCGCGACGTCCGCCGCGCCGCTGAACGCGCGGAGCGCGCAACAGGCCGCTGCGTCCTCCAGCGGTTAAGATGGAAAGATAGATTTTTATTTGTTATTGATTTCCCTAGAATTAAGGTGTGAGTAGTTTCCTTTTGCATGCACCGCCAAGAGGCTATTTGTATTGAGAGACACCGAGTTGATTCATTAAGCAAGATCATTAACCTAATTCTATCTCTCTCTCTCAACTCTCAAGCCCGAGCCGCTGTGAGGGGTATAACCTCCGCGATCGGAAGACACGGCACGAGACTACAAACTCCGTAGTCGAGGGCCAGCTACCCTAGATCACCAGGCCCTTGACAACAAAGTTGCAAGACAGTATCTTCTGAATACGTATGTGATTCATCCAGTTTGACAAAACAGAATGTACCTTCACTTCTCGAAGACTAACGCATTCTTCCCATTGGAAAAACTTTCTCTTCATTTTTTTAACGGCAACCTGAATGGAGCAAGGAGAACAAGTTAGTTGGTGTAAATACTGTAGTTGCCAGCTAACTTTAATAAAAACAGCTCTTCAGTGAAATAGCCAAATGGGTATAATATGCTATTGCTGAAATTGAGCCGGTAAATAGTGCATATACGATTGGGGGTTCATAAATTCTTGGAAGAACAATGCTAGAAAGGTTTCGATTTGATATACTGAATAAGACAGCAAAATGTTTCAATAGGTGAGTCATTGCACTTACAATTTCATTAGTTTCTACATTATAAGCCATAAAAACATTCCCACAAGTTCCATCACCTATCTCCCGTAACAGTTTGTACCTGCAAGAAATAGAAAGTCAAGTTAAAATTAACCTTTCAGACCATCTAAAGTAAAATGTGAAAAGAGCAATTACTACTTACCTTTCCATGATTATTAACTTAACCAAAGAGCGTTTGCCAAGAATCACTGAGAACAAATAGAACTCCGCAGCAAAGATCCCTCGCCGCCTTCAAAACTCATCGCAGCCACCTCAAAACTAGGTCCACCTATATACGGTTGCATCAGAAGAAGGAAGTTCCACTCGAGGGTATAGCAGCATGAATGATTAAGCATCATTATGTGCACAACCGTCATGCTTTATTGGAGCTTGAGCAAGCTTCAGCGGCAGATCGTCATCGCTGATACGTGTTGGCTGACACCGTCATTGGCCAGAAAAAAAGAGCAGATAGGTTTCAGACCAAAGCATTTTTAGCCTAACGTGCATGGAAAAATCTGCAATGGAAGAGTAAAGGAAATCTTTGCTTCAATACTTGGTACTTAACATAATAATATCACCCTCCACAAAGGAACTAAGTAAACACAAACTATGGGGACACAGGAATATGAGGAACATATGCACCTGTTTCTCATTTCGTGCACTGAAAAGTAGTTGTACCGTGCAAAACAAAGCCTAGCAACCTATAAAGGACCTATGGAAACAGGCCACTTTCCACAATCAATTCAATTGCAAGTATACTCGACAGAAACGGCAATCAACTTGGTATACTTTGCTTTTATTAACCGTATACCCTGAGTGATTTCAATTCCATGGTAAAACAGGATTTAAACAGGTCCGGTTAAGATCCAAATCGATAAAGAAGGGGAGAAATGATGGAAGCATGTGCAATTTACCCAACACGCATCGTCTCTGTGTCTACATGCAGCAAAGTACCAAGCACGTGAACAATGCCAAAGGTGAACGAACAGTAACAGCTGTCAAAAAAAAAAAGTGGTGACTCATGCGTACAAGAGTACAAACGAACCTAACGCATCACAGACCGGCCGGTAGTGCGGCTACACGGCGCGGAGATCTTCTTCTTCCTCCTCCTCTCTAGAAGATTCGAATTCGACTCCGCGACGCACCGACGCCGCGATTCGCGAACAGATAAGAACACCACACCCGTCCGCGGTCCGTCACACGACGTAATTGGTTGAGATAGATAGAGAGCACGTGGGGGGAAATTGTCGTGGGTGAAATGCGGGGTCCTGATTCGATTGCTTGAGACAGGGGGTACCTAACGGGGAAAAAAATGGAGGGCAATCGAACCCGCAATTGGCACCGAGCAGAGCAAATTCACAAGGAGCCGGGCGGGCACACCGCACAGCCGTTCCGGGACGAAATTCACCCGATGTCCTCTCGGCGAGGAAACGAAAAACGGCAGGGCAGAGCAGGACGAGGAGCAATCGGGAGGCAGGGCAGGGCATCCTTACCGGGGAAGGAGGAACCCGATCCTGGCCCGGCGGCGAGGTGGAGGGGGAGCCAGTCGGCGAGGCAGGGGATCGCGGGGCGATATTTCGGACGGGGCGACGCGGCGAGAAATTGGGGGAGGGCAAAAGGAGGGAGACGAGACGAGACGAGGCGCAGGTGGGGACGGGCGCGGGCCGAGATTACTGCGCTGCCCCCGGGGTTTGGGGGACAATTACGCCGCGGGCCGGGAGGGTTGTGGCTGGCGATGGCGCGAGTGGATAAGCGCGGGGAGGGCAGGCTCGTCATTTCGGGGCCGCGTAACGGCGTCGGGCTCCCGCGCTGCTGCCGCTCACCGTGGTACGCCTAACTTTTCGCGTTCGGGGCCGCATTGATGAAATTCACTTGTTTCGGGTTGTTTAGTTGGTTAAAAATTTGGGTTCGGTTACCGTAGCACTTTTCGTTTTATTTAGTATTTTTCGTTTTATTTGACAATTTATGTCCAATCATGGACTAATTAGGCTCAAAAGATTTGTCTCGTGATTTACAACTAAACTGTATAATTAGTTTTTTCTTTCGTCTACATTTAGTACTCCATGCATGTGCTGCAAAATTTGATGTGACAGATACTGTAGCACTTTTTAGGTTTACTTTTCGTGAACTAAACAGGCTCTTTACTGCCGAGGGGAAAGGGGCAAACAGTAGCAGGTTTGAAAACTTGACCCGGTACGCTGCCTTCTTCGCCTTCACACCACGCCACACCGCTGCTGGTTTTCTGTGAGCGTCTGGCGGCCGGGACTCCGGGCGTGTTTGTTTCGCGACCGTAGTCTGACAGACAAAGCAATCTAAACGCATTACCAAACACATGTTCGCATCAGAATTCAGAGGATTATACACGATCGTGAAACAAATGTCTACACGCCGTGGCATGTAATAATCTTTTATTGAAGTTCTTTATTTATTTATTAGATTACTTAAACTGTGCTTTGTGAATAGCATATATATACAAGGCAACTAGGATATATCCAAATCCCTTCCCGTTTTGCTACACAAATCAAAGTTGGGTTGTTTTGTTTGGATGTCGAATGAAATGTTTGGAGAAAGGATTGAGTAGTCAGGGAGCAGGGATAATACGCTTGGGTGGTAGAAACTGCGTAGCAATTTTATATAATTATTTAAATGGGAGCGTATGCTATGGAAACTAGCTTCTTGTGGAAACTATGTAAACTTCAATCTAAGTCCACAGGATTCTAATCCGATGGCCTCAGCTGAAGGTGGGTCATTTATTCACTTAAACCCTCCCACCAAGATTCTAATCCGATGATCTCAGATGAAGCACAACCCACCTTCAGCTGAGGCCATCGGATTAGAATCCTGTGGACTTAGATTAAAGTTTCCATAGTTTACACAAGAAGCTAGTTTTCATAGCATACGCTCTATTTAAATATCACATATATTTATGTATTTGTATTTGTATTTGTATTTATATTATATTATCCTCTGATTAATAGGGAAATCCCAAGGTGTTTAGAGTTCTACGTGGAAGTGGTCAAGTAGTCAGGGACGATGCGTTTGGGTGGTACAAACTCCGTAGCAATTTTATTTTTTTAAAAATCACACATATCAGCCTGTTCGTTTCGCTGGTTTATTATGCTGAAAGCACTGTTCGCTGGTTTGTTGTGAGAGAAAAACACTGCTGGATGGCTACTGATTCTACTGATAAGTCCAAACGAACAGGGCGTATGTTTGTGTCTGTATTTATATTCTGCTTTTAATAAATTTACATGCAAATCCCAAGGCATACCAAACACTACATTAGAGTTCTACTTCAAAGTGATTCTTTGTGGAAAATTGTCACAAATGCGAGAATTTATTTCGTACCTAAAAGTGGTTTCTTTATGATAAATTTTATTCTTTTATAGAGAAAGGGAATCAACTACGTATCAAGGAGCCCAAATTTGTGAGAAAGAAGAAACTTTGTATTCACTTTACGATCTAAATAAGTCCTTGCTTTGCTTTTTCCCTCGAGTTTTCTAGGCCTCCTACATATATCGTAGTAGTTTTCCTTGTATAGGAAAGAGATGTGCACGTCTAGTGGCTACTGAGGTCGACACATGGATAACTTTGGTTGAGTTACACAATTTCCACATTTCCAAATTTAACAAATTGAAAGTCTATGAAATTGAACCCTTTCTCTCCCTCTTCCTTCTCTGGCAAGACACGGAGAGATGGCGTGCCGCCCTATTCGTTTGGGTGATGAGTCATGACTGAAAGTACTGTTCGTTGATTTGTTGTGAGAGAAAAACATTACTGAATGGCTGGCTGATATGGCTGATAAGCTCAAGCGAACAGAGTCAATCAAGAAATAAATAAACGCCGCGCGGAAGTAATATGCCGCCGCATATTCTATTTCTATATTTTATATATATATATATATATATATATATATGTGTGTGTGTGTGTGTGTGGGGGGGGGGTGTTATGTTCAGCAGCCATCTACAAAATAAGTTATTTTGTAGTCACCTCTATTTACGATAATTTTATATACTAATTTACGATAATGTCAATACATATTTACGATAGTGGTATTACTATTGCACATGAGGATATTTACCGTAACATTATAGTAAATCACATAGTAAGAAGTTACTATAATCTTATAAATTAGCATACTAATTATCGTAACTCAAAGTGGCTACAGAATAAGTTATTTTATAGCTAGCTACAGGGTAGTATATATATACACACGCGCTATTCTACACCCTAGGTGTATAATACTATTCTACACCGAGCTGTTATACTGAACAAAATTCAATATTGTTCAGTAGTCGTGTTTCAGTATTATTCAGTATTTCGTGGTACTGTGCGTAGTACTAACTAATACTGAACACGATTCAGTAGTACTCAGTATTTTTTAGATCAGTTTTGGCTTATGGCGTAGAATAATATTCTACATCTAGGGTGTAGAATATATATATACCCTACTAATTAGCATCCTGCACTGTGAATAATATTCATCACACTCGCCGTGGATACCAGGCCGCCGGTGAGCCTTGAAATTGTCCACCCGTTTGTAATTAAAGTAGCTTTTTTAATTCATTTACCATGCATGGCTGACGTAAATAGGCTCCAGCTACTATAATTGCTTTGATTGAGGTGTTTTAAGGCTGATGAGGTAAATCATGCATGCGGCTGGAATTTTTTTCCTACCCGTTCATGCATGCATGTCGCAACAAAAAAAAGTGGTGCCACTAGAGACAAAATAATTACCGTCATATACAAATAATTACTACTATTTTTTATTACTACTCTGGTTGTTTCCTTCTATAAATAATTATTTCAGCCGAGCTCATACGTCGAGGGGTCGGGTCAGTAGATGAGGACAATTTTTTATTACTATTGTTATTTTTTGCTTCGACAAATAATTACCACCAGAGACAAATAATTACTATTGTTATTTTTTTATTACTGCTCCCGTTGTTTCCTCCGATAAATAACAATAGACAGGCAGATGCATAGTATCTTTTGGTCTATAAATAATTACTTTCGGAGCCATAAGGATTAAAATTAACTTTGATAATCATCGGAGCGTCTAGTTTCCGGACGGTATATTATTTATTACTATTAGAATCATTTGCTTTTAAAATAATTCTGTATGAACCCGTTAATAATAAAATTAACTCTGATATTCATCGGGACGTCCGGTCTAGACCCGTGAGGAGTAAAATTTTATTATTATCATTTACTTCTATAAATAATTCCTTCTAGACCCGTGAGGAGTAAATTTTTTTACAATAATTATTATTACTACTCTTGTTGTTTCCTTCTATAAATAATTATTTCAGCCGAGCTCATACGTCGAGTGGTCGGGTCAGTAGATGATAATTTTTTATTACTATTGTTATTTTTTGCTTCGACAAATAATTACCACTAGAGACAAATAATTACTATTGTTATTTTTTATTACTGCTCCCGTTGTTTCCTCCGATAAATAATTACAGACGGGCAGATGCATAGTATCTTTTGGTCTATAAATAATTACTTTCGGAGCCATAAGGATTAAAATTAACTTTGATAATCATCGGAGCGTCTAGCTTCCGGAATATGTAGGTTTTATTACTATTAGAATCATTTTGTTTTTAAAATAATTCTGTATGGACCCGTTAATAATAAAATTAACTCTGATATTCATCGGGACGTCCGGTCTAGACCCGTTAGAGTAAAATTTTATTACTATTAGAATCATTTGCTTTTAAAATAATTCTGTACGGACCCGTGAGGAGTTTGGTTATAAAATAATTCCTTACTTTATAGTGAGTGGTAAATTAGCCAACTTGCCAATCTCCGGAGCCGGCCCGGCTATTAATTTATCACTAGTAGTATCATTTAGTCGAGGAAAATATTCCATCATGTCCCTTAAGCGGTAGATTTGCCCGTGCCAATGACCGTGGCGCCCGAACACCGCACATGATTTTTTTTATTAACGTTAGTATCAATATGCTAATAAAATAATTCCTTCGTTTCTCGTGAGCGGTAAATTAGCCATGTGCCTATCTCCGGGGCGTCCGGTCACCGGCTGGGCTATTAATTTATTACTAATAGTATCTTTTGGACGAGAAAATTATTCCATCATGTCATGTGAGCGGTAAATTCAACTGTGCCATTGACCGTTGCGCCCGGACATTGCTCGTGATTTTTTTTATTATTAGTATCATATTGCTAATAAAATAATTCATTTTTCCGTGAGCGGTAAATTAGCCAACTTGCCAATCCCCAGAGTCGGCCGGGCTATTAGTTTATTACTAATAGTATCATTTAGACGAGGAAAATATTCCATCTGGTAGATTCGCCCGTGCCAATGACCGTGGTGTCCGGACACCGCACATGATTTTTTATTACCGTTAGTATAATATGCTAATAAAATAATTCCTTACTTTTCTGTAAGCGGCCATGTGCCAATCTCTGGAGCTGGCCAGGCTATTAATTTATTACTAGTAGTAGCATTTAGACGAGAATATTATTCCATCACGTCCCGTGAGCGATAAATTCTCCTGTGTCAATGACCGCGGCAGCCAGACATCGCATGTGAGTTTTTTTCTTACTGTTAGTATCGGTTTACTAATAAAATAAATTCCTTCCTTTCACGTGAGCTGTAAATTAGCCATGTGCCTATCTTCAAGGCGTCCGGCACCGGCTAGGATATTAATTTATTACTAATAGTATAATTTGGATGAGAAAATTATTCCTTCATGTAATGTGAGCGGTAAATTTGACTGCACCATTGACCGTGTCGCCCAGACACTGCTCGTGATTTTTTTAGTACCGTTAGTATCAGTTTGCTAATAAAATAATTCCTTACTTTCCAGTGAGCGGTAAATTAGCCATGTGCATCTAGAGCTAGCCAGACTATTAATTTATTATTAATAGTAGCATTTAGACAAGAAAATCATTCCATCATGTCCCGTGCGGTACGATGAGCGGTAAATTATCCTGTCTTAATGCCCACGGCGGTCAGACACCGCATGTGTGATTTTTTATTGCCGTTAGTATCAGTTTGCTAATAAAATAGTTCCTTTCACGTGAGCGGTAAATTAGCCATGTGACAAACTCCGGGGCCGGCCGGGCTATTAATTTATTACTATTAGTATCTTTTGGACGAGAAAATTATTCCATCATGTCTCAAGCGGTAGATTCGGCTGTGCCAATGACCGTGGCGCCCAGACACCGCATGTGATTTTTTAATCACCGTTACTATCAGTTTGGTTATAAAATAATTCCTTACTTTATAGTGAGTGGTAAATTAGTCAACTTGCCAATCTCCAGTGCCGGCCCGGCTATTAATTTATTACTAGTAGTATCATTTAGTCGAGGAAATTATTCCATCGTGTCCCTTGAGCGGTAGATTAACTGCAAGTCTGTGTTCGCAATGTCATATCCTGTCCCAGGAAACAATAACCTGTTGAAGATCACGAGGAAGAAGCATTTCATTGAGAGGTCATCGGCGTTTCCCTTGGCCACCTCTTCCAAAAGCCGAGTGACTGTGATTTTGTTTGTTGCAATTCCAAGCTGAGCCATAAGCTCTCTCTTCGCATTAGAAAGTTCCTTGCTGGACTTCTCAGGAATGCCCTCTGTGCCAGCTGGCACACCAAGCACAGCATCAACAGCTGGCTTGTTGACAGGTAGTTCGATGTTGGGTGGCAGTGGCACACGTAGAACCATGCTGTTGGTATCCAGCCTGTCCAGCAAAAAAAGAAATAGGTTCCTGCTCTCCACACAATCTATAGCAATTTCTAGAAATTTACCCCATCCAAGATCACGAACCCTCTTCTTCTGAGGTTCTGAAAGTTTATTGATGGCATCGAGCGCATGTTTGGTAATGCAGCGGGGGTTAATCTTGGCCGGTAAACCATCATCGTCCTGTGGGAGTAAAATTATGTAAATGTGGACATAAAACTAGATAGCTATACATATGCTTGTGTGAAGGCATTTTAGCTCACCTTTTCCTGTATGGGTGGAAGCATAGATTTCTTTGATTTAATATCTTTGTGAGCAGGAACCTTCGGCCTTGGGCATTTTATTGCCGGTTCGAAATCCTAGATGGAGTTGAAGTATGATCAAATGTATACAATCATTAGTAAAAGGGAGATTGATAAAGCAGTAAATCTGAACTCACATCTTCTTTGTTGTCTTGTGATGCAGGCGGCAGTGGTGAGCGTCTGGACGGACCAGAAAGCAGGTCTTCATGGGGTATGGGGTGTTCTCCTCTTTGGGGTTGCTGCAGATGAACACTGACCCCCCTTCTGTTGGGAATGATTTGGTATGGTGTTCTTCTGGTGGTGCCTTGAACCAACACACTCATGAATTGAACCAGATGCATCATGAGTACCGTGTTCATTGATGCTCGCTGACCTTGAGATGCCACCATTGTTATCAGTCGAACGCGGAATTTGAATCTAAAAAAACTCCTGGCTGTTTGATATAGTAAACGTTGTAACACGTTCAGGAAAGTGATCAAGTTTTTGCTTCATCTTGCACCGAGGGTGGATCACACTGAAAGGAAGCAGATAAGGGTGAACTAAGTCTATGAGAGGAAGTATAAACAGTTATGCCCAGCATCGCTTGAAATTAACCTATTTGTGCAGCTAAGGAATTATGATAATATCTTGAGTAAAAGAAAACTACCAAAGCATTGTGAGGATAAAGATTAGAGCAACAATAAACTATTACCTCACAGCCCTGCAGGTTAAGGCGATAGTACAGGTGTGAATTTTAATCACAAACATGAGACAATGATAAAACTGCTATTGCTTTCGGATGGATAAAATACTGAAAGACAAACCTCGCTGATCTAGCTAGGCGTAGGGCAATAATAAAATGCAATGATGACGATGGCTCGTCCCGAAAACTGAATGAGACTGGATGAAAGAATCTACAAGATACTGAGCTATAATGCAAAAAGGGTAATTAATTAATTTCAAACACCAACAAGATGACTGCAGGGATATCGAATTTGGTACAGCTATGGACACAGTTTGCATTTTGCCTCCCTCATCAGTAAAATTTAACCTACTTTGCAGCTAATGAGTAAATTATTAACTGAGGTAAATAAAATTACGAAAGCATCGTGAGGATAAACAACAGAGCAACAGAACACTGTACCTCTCAGGCATGCAAATTAGGGTGAGAGTACAGGTGTGAATTTTAATCCCAAACGTGAGACAAGAATAAACTGACATTGATTTCTGGTGGATAAAATGCTTTGGTGTTAGAACAGGTGTGGATTTTATTCCCAAACCAGTGAATAAATAAAATGCTTTGGTGTCAATGGCTCAGCAAAAATTGATATGAGATTGGTTCAAAGAATACCAACAAGATAATTAACTGTAATGCATATGGGGGGTTAATTTAATTCCTACACCAATAGGACTCCAGCGATACTCACCAAATGTGGATCTGTTCGATGTGGGGGTGGGTACAGTTGGGGGCGATTCCAGTCCCTTGTTCTTGAGTTGTTGGGGACGACCCTCGGATCTTCTCTGAGGATATTAAACGGAGAGTGTTTGAGACGAATGAGTGGTCTTCTCCAGCGATTAGTGGCGGCAAAAGTTCCTGTGTAGGAACGGGAGTAACAGGAAGCAGAGACGGAGAGGAGCGATGCTAACCGGTGCTGGTACGGCAGGGATTCGACGGCAGTCGAGTCTGGAGCACCGATGGGGGTTCGGGGAAGCCTGGAGCAGCGACGGCAGCGCTGAACATATATATTCTCTAGAAGAAAGGCCTTCAAAATTACTACTGCTACCGGGGGCCTGCACATAAACATCGATATAATTAGACAAGAACGAACTCATTCAAAATTATTTGGGTGGTGTAGTTCGTAATCACGTCATGTCAACAGTTTGACATTTTTTCGTTTGCCATTTGTTGTAGTTTGCCAACTCCCAAAATAATATGGTAAGGGAGAAAAAAAATATAATCTCCAAGGGTTTGGCAAAATAGACTTGGCAAAACTAAAAAAAAATGTGGACCCAGCGTCTTTTTTTTTGGCGCCGTCTCTGGTGCCGCGCGTTTTTGTCTCGCGCGAGTTTCTTCGCGCCCTTTTGGTTTCACGCGCGCCGCCAGTTCGTGCTCCCTGGCCGCCGCCGGGAGTGTCCTTGCCCTGGGAACCATCGCTGCTTTGGGAAGCAAGGAGGGATTCCAGTCACCGTACAGGCCTTCCTGCCGCCGTGGACTGCAGGTCGTCATCGTTCTCCAAGGTACGTGTTCTACACAGGATTTGTTCTTACGTAAATGCATCTTGCGAGGCTGAACATGATGATCTCCATTTGCTTTCCTTCTCATTAGTATAAACAATTTGTGAGGCTAAATATGATATCAATAAACAGGATTGTTCGCCCATCATGAGGGCTTTCAAATCACGGGCACGAAGACTATTGGATGAAGAGTCTTCAGACGACGATGATTCCTTCATATTCACAGCTGCTCAAATTGTGCGCACGTTTTCGAATAGAAAACGAAGACGTGGTGGTTCGGTCCCTGGCCATGTAGTTGTTTATCGGGATAGAGAAGCCGGCCACCGGAGGATGTATTAAGATTATTTGGCTGAAAATCCGACGTATGGTCCAGAATTATTCCGTCAGAGGCAGTGGTTCTTTCACCTCAATTTGGTTCATAATATATTTTTAATTATTATATGAGTTGTTGAATTTTTGTTTGTTTTCTTCGGATTTAGAATGAGAAGGAATCTTTTCATACGCATAATGAACGACTGCACCTGCAACAGCTGCCGACGACAGACCTGATCCTGTGGCTCGTGCTCGCTCGCGTGACGCGTGTGACGAAACCACTACTACACCAGACACAGATCGCTAGCGACCACTTCATCCGGCCAGGAACCGAATCCAGCGCTCGGTCCCCATACAAACAATTGAAACAGTGGATGGATCATGGAGTACCTCAATCCTAGGGAGCCGCGTTGATGAAGATGGAGTCGCGATCGATGGCCTTGTGTCCTTCTGGAATCTCGCGTCAAAGTCTGGGGCGGTGTCGCGTGAAGTACTGGCGGCGAGATAGCTTCGATCCACTCCGCCCTGGGGTTTCACGGGGGAGAAAGAAGGCGGCGCGGGAAGCGCGCGAGGGGGAAGAAGTTGCGGGAGTAGCGCGCAAGGGGGAAAAGATCGCGCGGGATGCGAATGGCAAGCGGACTGCAAGCGCGCAAATATGCGCGGAAACCACTGGGGAATGCCAAGTTGATAAAAATGCCAAAGGCAATTGCCAAACTGTTGGAGTTGCTCTTACAAGCTAAGGTCTCCAATTCTTTGACGGATTATTAAGGCATGATAGGGCTGGACAAAAAGCTCGTTAAGCTGGATCGGAGGCTCGGTACAAAAGTGCTCCGATTGGACTCATTTATCTTTTAAAATAAAAATGACTTGATTTGGAACGACTTTCAACTTCGGCTCGGCTCGTTAGGCTCGTCGTGAAGTTGGGTCTTAAACAATGCAGGAAATAATGATGAATAAGATTATACCAATTTCTAAAAAAGCTCGAAAAAAACTACGGTTGGTTCGATATCCAGCCTTAGGCATGATGATGATTTTTTACCTCGTCCGTTTTTTTTCTTTTTTTTTCTCACGGTCCCTCAATTTTTTCTTTTTCTTTTTCTTTCATCACTTTTCACTAGGACAAATCAGTTTTACCTCCTCAAATCATCGTCATCATTTGATTTTCTCCTCAAGCTCCTAGATCGTGTTGCAAACTAACCGCTAGGAGTTAACCACACTAATTTCACCTACCAATTGTTGCCCTCTATTTCTGCTCCTCGTAGCCACAGCTGTAGACTTTGTGGACATTTTTGTGGAAGGCCATGCATTTTCCCTCTTACCACCTACTCTAATTGCATACTTTCCTGCCCTCTTTTATAAAACATTCATGAACAAGGAATCCAATGAAGTAAACTGTTAATTGATTGGCGTAGTTCCTGCCCTGTTTTATAAAACACTCATGAACAAGGAATCCTATGAAGTATACTTTCCTATAGTATTCTGGAACAATCTCTGCATCATGCTTTCTTATTTTCCACATTTGTGCAAGTACAGACTCTGGAGTGTTGTTTTATGCTACTCATATCAATGACCTTTTGGATTTAGAAACACGGAGGTTTGGTTGTAATGGTCTGAAAATGCCTTGCCCTTTTTGGTTGCTTCTTCAGTTATCTAAGCTATGATTGCTCATCAACCAAGCAATGAAGAAACTAGGTACAATGATAAATGGCAGCAATCTTTGTAGAACGTTATCACCATTGGTCATTTTGGTTTAGCATATTTTATTTTGTTCGTTTTCTGTGCAACGATATTCGTTGAGCCATCTATAATCTTACGCTGCCATAACACAGCTATCCAACATTAACCTCTTTAAGCCGCAGTTGGCTCCCGGATGGGCAGCCCGGCCACGTCACCCGAAATCTCGTCTGCCGTTCGATCTCTTTGAGAAATAGAGAGATCGAAAGTGTTTTTCTAGTGTCCCACAAGGTAGAGATCTCAATCATAAAGATTTCAAAAGAAAGGCATCACAAATACCAATCCAGAAAAGTAGAATGAAATTGGAAATCTAAGATAATGAGGAGCGAAGTCTGGGATACCTCGCGTAATTATATGTATAGTGATTAAATGTATGGAGACAGTTGCAAGAATGTAGGAAAAACACAATGTAACATCACGTATTCATACAAAAATAAATGGTTTGCAATCTCACAAATTATACCAAATGTACATAAAAAAGATGATTGGCAGACAGAACTACCTTGAGCCAGCACAGCACAGTGCACCTTTCTTCCTATTAAATAAATTATTATAAATTTGGTGTGATCCAAACCTCAGAAGGAGCAAGCTTGAGGCGATCTTTATGAGGGCAGAGACGGAAAACATGATCAAATGTCCTTTGTTTTAGGTCGTAGGTCCTCACGCCTCCCCCATTCTGGACATCGACGAAGCAGATGACATATGGGTGCCATACAAGGAGCTGAGAAGTAGATGCAACAAGGCCTCAGCCCGGGGAAATTTTTGGTGGACAAACATGCTGAGTGATTCAAGCCAAGGAAGATTGCATGCTCCATTAAGTCTATATTTGGTACTGGTGATACCTTCTCATATCCATCAAGATGAACCTTGAAAATTCGGAATGCGACACCATCTTTATACATCCTCCTGGAGTTTGCAACAAATGCTCGCACTTCCAGCAGGTCACCCCACGGTGTAGACACCAGATGCCTGGCGAGAATGCATCTACTGCTCCTCTTGGCTACAATCACCTCCTTTGTTGGTCCATTCGGTCCATCAAGATCCCATTTCTCCACTATTCCTTGAAATGTCACGGTGTAGAACATCCCGTTGTGGTACGCACAGTCGGCATACCGGTCCGCCTCATGAGCGACTAAAGTTGCAGCCACTTGCCAATTGCTTTCTCCAGCCCTAAGAAAAGAAAGCCAGTTGTTATCCCGGTGGATGATCATGACAACATAGTTAGCACTCTTGGATGGACTCCAAGACAACACCGCTTTCTGGTAGAACCATGTTGCCAGGTACTTTGCATCCTGGACTTGATGATTCTCAAAATTGTATGCTTCAATGTTCCCTTCGCTACCACGGACTGCCTCAACGCATGTGAAATCAGTGATTGGTGGGAGATGGGTCATTTCCGAGGTGAAGGGGTTGTAGAGCACGAGATTGGCGAGTTCGTTCACCAGAATCAGCCAGCCATGGCCGTCTTTTTTTAAGCCTTTTTTTTCGAAAGATTCTCTCAAATATATCCCTGGTGAAAAGATTTCAGTAAATAGACCTAGGGCTTGACGCC
Organism: Saccharum hybrid cultivar R570; assembly: GCA_038087645.1. NCBI lineage: Eukaryota > Viridiplantae > Streptophyta > Magnoliopsida > Poales > Poaceae > Saccharum > Saccharum hybrid cultivar. The sequence continues at coordinate 1,645,532 of JAQSUU010000059.1, forward strand.
ATCCACGCCACTTGACCGACGCCGCCGAGCTAGCGGTGACGTGGCAGCCACCTTGGCGCCGTCACCATTGGCGCCGTCGTCATTGGCGCCAAACCTGACGCCATCTTCTGTTATCATGTATATCATTTTTTATCCTAAGTATTTATAAGTTGTTCTAAGTGATCAAACAGAAAGTCACTGTAAAAACTCTAGAGTTAGCCAAATTTCTCAATATCCAAGTCATGGTAAAAATTCAAATTTGTAAATGTCCAAGTCATGATAAAAAAGTCATTTTTTCATGTCTAGTCCCATGATAATTGGTATTCTAACGTATCCAAACCGTAGTAAAAATCCAGATTTACTATGACTTAAGTCTTTAAATTTACTATGGGATAGAAATATGGTTAAGTCTGAATTTTTGCTATGATTTGGATATTGATAAATTTAAAATTCTACCATGACTTGGATATTGAAAAAGGGCTTCATGTTTTGGACTTAGATATTTAAAATTTTATCATGACTTGGATATTTAAAATTTATATAGCAAATCAATTTAATATCTTACTACGAGTTTGAATACTCTTTGAGGAGATGACAACAAAACAAGTCTCGTCAATTTTGGACTTAACTATGATAAAAAATCGGACTTAGCTGAGCTTATGATTTTTTTACTATATGTTAGGATTTGGTCTCACAAATTTGTCAATGTCATGGTAAAATTCCAGACTTAATAAATTCTAACAGCTCTACGTCAAGATCCATGGCGCTAGGCTTCGCGCCAATGACGACGGCGTCAAGCTTGGCACCAATGGTGACGACGCCAAGGTGACTGCCACATCACCGCCAGCTCGGCGTCGTCGGCCAAGTGGCATGGGGCTTGGCGCCAACGCCAACGGCGCCAAGCTATGTTATCTTGGCGTCAGCGTGAATGGCGCCAAGTCCTGGGTCCATTTCGTGAAATCTTTCCACTAGGTGTATATTTGAGAGAATCTTAAAAAAAAGCTAAAAAAAAAGACGGCAGCCATGGGAGGATTCGCAGCATGCCACGAAGCGTAAACCTGGGGGAAATCTCACATCATAGGCCTTATGGACATCCAGGAGATGGAGGAACTTGCAGTTCACAGATGAGCTGCCCTTGGCCCTCGCGCTTCTGTACTCTCGAGCAGTGGCGGAGCTTCTCACAAGGCCAATAGGGGCCATGGCCACCCCTAAACTTGCATAAACTGCATTAGTTGCATCCATTCTGGCTTGATAAAAACTAAAGATTAGCCATCTTCTTTAATGATTGGCCCCTGCTGGATTTAGGTCCAAGTTCCGCCACTGCTCTCGAGAATGTCCCGCCAAGACATGATCATTGGTGCGCAAGAGCGTGGGACACCAGCGGCTGTGGCAGCCGAACGCCATGATGTGCATACTACGAGAAATTATTTAGGACGTGAAAGTGGTTTCTTTACAATAAATTTTATTTTTTTTATAGAGGAAGGGAATCAACTATCAAGGAAGCCCAAAATTGTCGTATGGGTCTATGGGAAAGAAGAAGCTTTGTATTCACCTTTTGGGATCCAGATAAGTCCTTGCTTTGCTCCTTCACTAAAGCTTTTAGGGCTCCTATATCTAGCTTTCCCTTGTATAGGAAAGAGAAGTGCACGTCCACTGTCTACTGAGATCGATACACGGATAGCTTTCGTTTTTTTTTGTGACAAGGGGATAGCTTTCGTTGAGTTACACAATTCTCACATTTCCAAATGTAACAAATCCAAAATCTATGAAATTGAACCCTTTCTCTCCATCTTTCTTCTTTAGCAAGACACGGAGAGAAGCGCGTGGCCTCCATGGCGATTCCGTGCAAGTCAGGATCAAGAAAATTAATTAAAGCCGCGGGGAAGTAATATGCTGCCGCATATTCTATTCTATATTCTCGAAGAAAGGCCTTCGACAAAACGAATTCATTCAAAATTATTTTGGGTGGTTTATTAGTCCGTAATCATGGTCCTATATATCTATATCTTATCTTATATATACCTAATAATAAATAGGCAAAATTTTCGCCATGATTTTTTTCCACCAATAATCCTACGTGTAAGACGTAAGATGTAACCGTTCGTGACTCAATCTCACGTAAGACTCAATCTCACGTCAACACGACAGAAAAACGGATATGCACACATACAATCATAAACGGACTCTACGAAAAGAAAGAAAACTGCACTCGGTAAATGCTCGTAGAAAAAACGTCAATTAAAATTCCAAAGGTCCAGCGACGGGCTGACGTCCAACTCACGGCCCAATATACCTTTTATATATTTTATTTATTTATTACTATCTGTTTTTTTTCTTTTCTTGTGTTTTGTCTCCTACAAGTACAGTATGCTAATTTTTTATTTTCTGTTTTTTCTGTGTCTTTTTCTGTTTGATGATGATTTTCTCCTTTTCCGTCAGTTCCATCACGTTCCCGTTCTATTTTTTTTTCTCTTTTTCTCATAAATATAAAAAACAAATAGTAAATACATAATATATAATTTTAATAAATCCGGCCACCAGAACGGATGTCCGACAGGAGCTCAGCTCATGTACGTATACGTGCTCTCATAGGATTCTTCGATCAGAGACACAAATTTGTCCTTTAGTCGTCACGAGTCCAAATCTGAGTTGGCCGGCTGCACCTCACGCCCCATGTATATAGCATATAAATAAATAAAGTACATCGCTTGGAGCAATACACCCAAAACTTAGCTCACGTATGTTGATATAATAGCAGCAGGGTTCTTTCATCTTCATGCTCGCATGCGCATGTATGAGACGAGGTGCTCGCACATCCTGCAGGCGAAGTACGATTCGTTGATTTGAGCTCCGTCAATACTACAAGCGTCGATGCGGTGTACTCGTAGGTGAAACTTTGATGTGGAGGCGATCAGGCAAAGACTCGACGAGCCAGCAAGGCACAAGCGCACAACCATCCACAAGTTGGTTGCAAGAGAGTGATGAAGCGAAAGTGTTGAAACTGAGAAGTGCGGCAATCCTTGCCCTAAGGTAAAAGGGAAAAACCTCCATGGATGACATAGGTTTTTTTTTTTTTTCATTTTTTTAAGTTAGGCGCCGACGTGGCTAAGTGGCACCCAGATCAGGTAGATGGCGCCTAGATTAGATGGGCTAATAGCCCAGTTATCCTTGTGCTTTATTATTTGTTATTTTCCTCAAATAGGATATTTATTTCTTAAAATGGGGACTATTAGCGGGCAGAAGCAACAGATTAGTTGTCGGCTTCCCCTAGGAGCCCTAGCCGCCCCCTTCTCCTGTGTTGTGACCCATTACGACGCCCACATGTCGCCGCCGCTTCATCCTCCGCTCTTCCATCCCTACAATCTCTGCAGGAACTCCGGTAGGACTCCTAGTCCTATTAATCTGGTATCAGAGATGTCAAGTGCTCCTCCCACCACCACCCTACCGCCGCCTGCCACCACCTCTGCGCTGCCGACTACCACTTCTGCGCTGCCTATCACCTCGACACCGGCAGCGCCTTCGTCGTTGATGCAGGACCCTTTGGTCAAGGCGATCGTCGACCTTGCTCGCTCTATCGCCGACATCTACACTCGCCTCGCCAGCATGGAGACACAGAGGCAGCCAACACCATCGGCCACGGCCTCCCTGTCGTCGGTTTCCCTTACGGGATGCTGGGATACGGAACGACGACACCGTCGTTCCAGGGCGTGCAGGCGACCGGTTCCAATCCAACAGCTGTCGTTCCAGGGCGTGCAGGCGACCGCCCTAATTCCATCCATCAGCTAGGAATGCCGCCTTCCCTCTCGTCGATTCCGTCCTACGTCATGGCTTCGACGCAGGGTCGGTGTTCACCTCGGTGGGCACTCAACACTTCACGACCACGACGGTCGCCCCGGTGGCCACCACTAGCGCTGCGCCCCAACTTGATGGTCCGAGCCACTAGTACCAGCACACCAACAGGGTCTTATACGGGGGCATGGAGGGCCCTCTCCTCTACGGTGGCAGCTCGCCGTACTTGTATGGTGCTGTCCCAACTAGCGCGTCACCATACCTGGGCGGCGTTCCCGAATAGCCCGTTCTAGGAGTCAGCTAGGGCATGGCTCCTTCGCACTTCTACAAGCTGGAGTTCACAACGTACGATGGCACCGAGGATCCCCTGAGCTGGCTCAACCACTGTGAGCAGTTCTTTCGCGCCTAGCGCACCCTGGCTTCGGATCGCATTTGGCTTGCGTCTTACCATCTGCTTGGCGCAACACAGACTTGGTACTATGCCCTCGAGCAGGATGAGGGCATGCCTACCTAGGACAACTTCAAGGAGCTCTGCAACCTCCGCTTCGAGCCAACGGTTCATGGAACCCGCCTGTCCGAGCTTGCCCAGTTGCTATTCCTATCGACGGTCTAGGACTACTCTGACCACTTCAATGCGGTGTTGTGCCATGCCCATAATCTGTCCGTCCCCCAGAAGGCGAAACTCTTTGTGGGTGGCTTACCTGAGCACATCAAGGTTGACGTGGAGCTATGCGAACCTTAGGTTCTGTAGACAGCCATGCACGTCGCGTGTGCCTTTGAGCGTCGCGCCGCGGCTGTGACGCCGGCTCCACCTCAGCGTGCCGGCCAGTTCTCCCAGTGACTGGGCCTGCCGGTGCCCCCTCGTCCAGTTGCTGCAAGGGCCGCCCCTTGAGCCGTGGCTACTGGAGCCATGCTTGCACTGCCTACGCCGGTTTCAGCAGCACCTGCTCAGCCGTTTCGTCGCTTTTCGCCGACCGAACAATTAGAGGTGTCGACGTCAAGGGCTCTGCTACAATTGTGATGAGCCCTATGTTCATGGATATCAATGCCAGCAGCTCTTCGACCTCGACGACGACGTTCCTGCAGAGGTGGTCGCTATCGCTGCCTTTATTGAGGAGGCAGCCGACACAGTGGCGCCTGTGGAGGTTGCTGTCCTGCTAGCAGTCTCCCTTTATGCCATCGCAGGCATCCGGACGGAGAACGCCATGCACCCCCATGTCTACGTCCATTGGCCACCGCCTCCTAGTGCTTCTCGACTCTTGTTTCATGCATAATTTCATCGATGTCGATCTCATGCGCTGACTCCGCCTGTCCACAGCACCACACCCCACCATGAGGATCCTGGTGGCCAACAGGGACCGCGTTCCTTGCGAAGAGGTCACCCGTGATGTGGCGCTAGCCATCGGCACTGCGGAGTTCACCATCAGCTGCTTCGGCATTGACCTAAGCGGCTTCGACGACATCCTTAGCGTCGACTTCCTCTGTATGTTTGGTCCCATCCTCTGGGACTTTGAAGACCTATGCATGGCCTTCACACGGGGCTCTCGGCGCATCTTGTGGAAAGGCCTCGGCTCCCCCCGTTGAAAGCATCTAGGCCCCGGTGTTAGTTTCGGCAATTGATGACAACACATTATTACCATGACTAACGTGTGTTTTGTAGAAACGTTGGTAAGTTAGATCATGGAGCTGATAACTGCTTTGGGCAATATGGTATTCATGTCCCTTGATGGAAATCGTTTCGGTTTTCAAAGGATCAACGACAAGATTAAGGGCGGTTAGTTCCGGATGTCAAGGTGTTGAGTTGCATCTGGAATAGTCGTTAGGATCTTTGTTTCTTCCTTTGACCGTACTATAAAGGGGGGCATGAGCGAGTAGCTTGACCTAGGTGAGTCTTCTATTTAGGTGTGGTGCACACTTGTCAAACTTAGCACTAGGTAGCTCTAGAAAAGCTCAGAGTTCAGTTGAAAGCAACTTGGTTCAAGTTACGACGCGTTTAGAAGACGTTTGAGCAGTTTACCTGTGACCGGACGCGGTTCTGGTCATGACCGGACGTGTCCGGTTAGTACTAACATGACAGTGCGGGTTTAACTGATCGACCAGACGTGGTCCTTGAGAGGACCGGACACGGTGGTCAGTCTGACACGTGTTCCAGAGGGTAAACAATATAATCGGACGCGACTGTGAAGTGATCGGCGCGTCCGGTCACGTTCCAGTAAGGTCCCGAGCTGACCTGACGCGTCCAGTCAGCTATGATCGGACACGGTCTTGCGTCAGGTCATTTTCCAGTACAGCTCTTGCATGATCGGACGCGTCCGATCATCTCTGATCGGTGTGTCTAGTCATTCAGCGTAACTCTCGGTTTCCGACCGTTACACTTGACTGGCGCGTCCGGTCATGTCGACCGGCACGTCCGGTCAGTGCACGTTTTGCTGATTCGACAGATAACGATTGGATTTGTCTGAGGGGTGTATAAATACATCCCCTCCACCTCTTTTAGAGGTCTCTTGCTCATTTGTTCAGCTGAGAAACACCTTTAAAGTGCAAGGGAGTGCAAGAGCCCTAGTGAGGATAGAGATTTGCGAATCAAAGTTTGAGAATCCTCTCTAGTGACAAGAGTGTAGCAAGTGTGCATCCATCTTCTCATTAGGCTTGTTGTGGTTAAGTGAGAGTTCTATCTTATTACTCTTGGTGATCGCCATCACCTAGACGGTTTGGTGGTGATTGGGAGTTTGGTGATCATCCGACGAGATTGTGGGTGACCCAACTCAAGTTGTGAGCGGTTTTGGGTGATTCGTCGCGACGGAGTGTCGAAGAATCAACCCGTAGAGAGCACTTGATCCTTGCGCGGATCAAGGGGGAGCTACACCCTTGCGCGGGTGCTCCAACGAGGACTAGTGGGGAGTGGTGACTCTCCGATACCTTGGCAAAACATCGCCGTGTTCCTAACCCTTACTTTCAAGCATTTACTTTCGTGCATTACTTTCATTGCTTGTTTACCTTCCTAGAATTGCCATGCTAGTCTAGGATTGGAACTTAGGGTGTAAAACTTTTATCGGTAGAATCACAAGGAACACTTGTAGGCACTAGGGGTGAAGTTTGGCTTGTAGGATTTAATTCTTGCAATTAATTTTTAGAAAAGCCCAATTCACCCCCCCTCTTGGGCATCTTGATCCTTTCAATTGGTATCGGAGCCGTGTTGCTCTTTATTTAGGCTTCACCACCTAGAGCAAGATGTCTAATGGGGAAGGACCACCTCCCACTTTTGAAGGAGACGATTTTCCATATTGGAAAATTCATATGGAGGCGTACCTCGAAGCCATAGATGTTGGGTACCTTAGAGCCACAACCGAAGGGCTTCCTCCTATAAGGGATCCCGTCAACCCAAGTGGTGACGAGGAGAAGTATGACCGGTGGAATGCAAAGGCAAAGAATGCACTCTACCGGGGCTTAGGCAAAGATATCTTCAATCGTGTGCGTAATGCCAAAAATGCTCATAAATTATGGGAAAATCTTTGTGCTCTCCATGAGGGAACTAAGAGTGAGCGTGAGGAACGCTATCACATTGCTTTAAAGAAGATCAATTCTTTTGAGATGCTTCCCAAAGAAAGTGCTAATGAGATGTACACTCATTTGAATGTTCTTGTAGAAGATCTCAATGCTCTTGGACTCACTCAAATGAGTCAATCGGATGTTGCAAGGAGGATCTTGAGTGTTCTTCCCGTTGAGAAGTATGGACACATTGTCACCGTACTTCACCAAAGCGATCTCTCTGCCGCAACACCGACACAAGTATTGCGAAAGATCAACGCACATGAGATGTACATGCACATCACTCCGGAAGAGGGCTCATCATCTTCCAAGAAGAAAGACTTGGCCTTCAAAGCTAGCCATGAAAAGAAAAAGAAGAAGGGCCAAGCCATGATGGTGCAAGAAAGCTCAAGTGAAAGTGATATTGATGATGCATCACTTGCACTCATGGTAAGGAAGACCACCAAGATGCTAAAGAAGCTCAACAAGAGTGGCATCAAGTTCAATGGCAAGAAGAAGAAATTCTTCACAAGTAGCAAAAGGAAGCCAATATCTGAAATGGATTGCTTCAATTGTGGTGAACTTGGCCACCTAGCTCATCAATGCCCGAAGCCTCCAAAAGACAAGTACAAGAATAAGTACAAGGGTAAAAAAATGATTCAAGTGATGAAGAAGATGAGAAAAGAAAGAACAAGCCATACAAAAAGAAAGATGGCAAGAAAAGAGAGTTCTACAAGAAGAAGAAGGGAGGCAAAGCTTATATTGTTGGTGATTGGCTCACCGACATTGAATCATCATGTGAGTCCTCCGGCGATGAAAGTGACAATGAAAAAGAGAAGATCGCCGCACTTGTGATTGAGCCATCATCATCTTCGTCGACATCTTCATCACCACCTTCACCGCCACCTTTACCATCATCTTCCACTACTCATCTATGCCTTATGGCTAAAGGTGATCGAAAGGTATAAAATAGTGACAGTGATGATGATGACAGTGATAGTGATGATGAATATGACACACCTTCTTATGATGAACTAGTAAAATTGTTGAATAAATACTCTAAAATCATAAGAAGAACTATAAATGAAAATGATGAGCTTTAACATGAAAATGAATCACTCTCATCTAAGCTTGAGAATGCACATAAGACTAGTGATGAGCTCAAAGATCAAAATGAAACTATGTCTTCTTCTCTTAAGGAGCTCAAAACTTCTAACAAGGAGCTTAGAGATAAACATGATAAAATTAAGAAGAAGCATGGTGAACTCATCACTAGGCTAAACTTGCTAAAAGATGAATATACCATATTGAAAATCAATTATGATATGCTAATGAGCTTGCCCTTGAGACACATGATGCTACTAACCAAGTTGTTAAGATTGATATAGCTACATCATGTGATGATTTGATTGTTGAGAACTTTGAGCAAGGCTCTAGCGGCAAAGGCAAGAGTGTGGTTGAGTCCGACAACTATGATGAGTATGTCAAGCTCAAGAGTGAAAATGAGATACTTAAGGATGAAAACAAGAAGTTGATGGCTCTTGAAAAGCAAGCTTCAAATGAGTCACTTATTGAAGAAAACAAGAAGCTTAAGCAAGAAAAAGAGCATCTCAAGACCGGCCTAAGCAAGTTCACAAGAGGCCAACATTTGCAAAGTGAGCTACTTATGAACATCGTCATGAAGATGGATAGGAGTGGCATTGGTTACTTGGCAAATCAAGAGAAGAAGGTTAAAGCTCAACAACAACAAAGCAAGTCAAAGCCCAAGCCAAAAAGATGTGTTGATTGTGGACAAGAAGGCCATTTTGCTCATGAGTGCAAAACCCCACCACCACAACCCTTGCCCAAGCATGCTAGACCCTTTGTCTTCAATGCTCATTACATGCTTAGAAAGGACTCAAGTGGAAAGATGAAAGTCATGTTCTTAGGTCCTCCTAACAAGAATAGGCCTAAGAAAATATGGGTTGCCAAGTCACTAGTTGAGAAAGTTAAGGGTCCCTCTCAAGTTTGGGTCCCTAAACAAAAGGCTTGATCTCTTGTGTGTAGGTGAACTACAAGACCGGTGGATCTCATTGGGTGATTGATAGTGGTTGCACACAACACATGACCGGTGATCCTCGTATGTTCACCTCATTTGAAGATAATGGGGTATGTCAAGACAAGATCACATTTGGGGACAATTCAAAGAGTAAAGTCAAGGGTATAGGCAAGATTGCAATATCAAATGATCACTCTCTCTCAAATGTGCTCTATGTTGCTTCATTGAGTTTCAACTTACTATCCGTTGGACAACTTTGTGACCTTGGCTACCAATGCTTGTTTAGTCCAAATGAAGTGGTTGTTACAAAGATAGATGACAAGCAAGTGATTTTCAAGGGCTTTAGATACAATAATCTCTATCTTGTTGACTTCACCTCCGAAGATGCAAACTTGATGACATATTTATTCACCAAAACTACACTTGGATGGCTTTGGCATAGGAGGCTTGCTCATGTTAGAATGAACACTCTCAACAAGCTATTGAAGAAAGAGTTAGTGAGAGGCTTGAAGGATGTAAAGTTTGAGAAGGACAAACCTTGTAGTGCATGTCAAGCCGGCAAACAAGTTGCAAACACTCATCCAACCAAAGCCTACATGTCAACATCAAGAGTACTAGAGCTTCTACACATGGATTTGTTTGGTCCTACAACTTACAAGAGCTTGGGTGGAAATCTCTATTGCCTAGTGATTGTGGATGACTACTCAAGATACACTTGGACTTTCTTTCTTCATGACAAATCCAAAGTGGCAAATTGCTTCAAGAAGTTTGCAAAGAGAGCTCAAAATGAATTTGAAGTCAAGATAAAGAAAATTAGAAGTGATAATGGCAAAGAGTTTGACAACACCAACATTGAAGCTTATTGTGATGAAATTGAAATCAAGCATGAAGTTTCATCAACCTACACTCCTCAATAAAATGGTGTAGTTGAGAGAAAGAATCGGACCTTGATCACTCTTGCAAGAACAATGCTAGATGAGTACAACACACCGGAGAAATTGTGGGCTGAGGCAATCAACACCGCATGCTATGCTTCAAATCGCCTCTTCCTACAAAAGTTCATTTGCAAGACTCCTTATGAGTTGCTAAATGGGAAGAAGCCGGACGTCTCATTCTTCCGGGTGTTTGGTTGCAAATGCTACATCTACAAGAAGCGTCAACACCTAGGGAAGTTCCAAAGATGTTGTGATATTGGTTTTCTTGTTGGTTACTCATCAAAGTCCAAAGCATATAGAGTATTTAACCATGCCACCGGTTTGGTTGAAGAAACATATGATGTGGAATTTGATGAATCTAACGGCTCCCAAGGAGCAATTGAGAATTGTGATGATGTAGGTGATGAACCATTGAGAGAGGCCATGAAGAACATGCCGGTGGGAGACATCAAGCCTAAAGATGATGAAGACGATGTACAAATTGTCAATCCACCATCTTCATCATATGTGCCTCAAGATGATGACAAGAATAAGAGAGTTGAAAATAAAGATACTCATGTCTCTCATCAACAAGCCGAGACACAAGCACAAGATGTTGATGCTCCCCATCCTACTCCTCAGATGGTTGATCGAAGAAACTCACCTCTACTTCAAGCACATCCACAAGATCTCATCATAGGGAGTCCTACAAAGGGTGTAATGACTCGATCTCAAAAGTTTACTTCTTTTGTTGAACATCACCCTTTTGTCTCTTGTTTTAAACCTAAGAATGTAGAAGAATCTCTTCAAGATCCGGATTGGGTGAATGCCATACATGAAGAATTGAACAACTTCGCCCGCAATCAAGTTTGGACACTTTAAGAGCATCCAAAAGGTGCAAGAGTCATTGGAACCAAGTGGGTGTTCCGAAACAAGCAAGATGATCAAGGCATAGTAGTAAGAAATAAGGTAAGACTAGTAGAAAAAGGGTTCTCTCAAGTTAAAGGTCTTGATTTTGGAGATACTTTTGCACCCGTTGAAAGACTTGAAGCCATTCGTATCCTTCTTGCATATGCATCACATCATGAAATGAAATTATATCAAATAGATGTGAAAAGTGCATTTTTAAATGGCTTCATAAATGAACTAGTCTATGTTGAACAACCTCCCGGGTTTAAAGATCCTAGATATCCTAATCATGTTTATAGGTTGTCCATGGCACTATATGGGCTCAAGCAAGCCCCTAGAGCGTGGTATGAGCATCTCCGGGACTTCCTTATTGAGAAGGGCTTCACTATTGGAAAGGTTGACATCACACTATTCACCAAGAAGTTTAATGAAGAGATCTTCATTTGTCAAGTCTATGTTGATGATATTATCTTCGGGTCAGCAAATGAAGATTATTGCAAAGAATTTGGTGAATTGATGTCAAAAGAGTTCGAGATGTCAATGATTGGTGAGCTAACATTCTTCCTTGGGTTTCAAGTCAAGCAAATGAGAGAAGAGATTTTTATCTCTCAAAAAAAGTATACCAAGGATCTTCTCAAAAGATTCAAGATGGAAGAATGCAAGCCAATCAAGACCCCAATGCCAACTAATGGACATCTCGACCTAGATGAGGGAGGTAAACCAATCGATCAAACTCTTTACCGTTCTATAATTGGTAGCTTGTTGTACCTTACCGCATCTAGGCCTGATATCATGTTTAGTGTGTGCATGTGTGCCCGCTTTCAAGCGTGCCCTAAAGAACCTCACCTAAGTGCCATAAAAAGAATCCTAAGATAACTTAAGTATACCCCAAGCATCGGACTTTGGTACCCCAAAGGAGCTAGATTCCAACTAGTTGGCTACTCCGATTCGGATTATGCCGGTTGTAAAATTGATAGAAAAAGCACATCCGGAGGATGCCATTTGCTTGGGAGATCCTTAGTATCTTGGTCATCTAAAAAGCAAAATAGTGTGACTTTGTCCACCGCCGAGGCGGAATACATTGCCGCGGGGGCTTGTTGTGCATAAATCTTATACATGAAATAAACCCTCCTAGACTATGGAGTTTTTCTTGAAAAGGTGCCGCTTTTATGTGACAATGAAAGTGCCATTAAAATTGCTAATAATCTGGTACAACACTCTCGCACCAAGCACATTGATATTCGCCACCACTTTCTAAGAGATCATGTTGCTAAAAATGATATATCACTAGAAGGTGTAAGAAGTGAAAATCAATTAGCGGATATCTTCACTAAACCTTTAGATGAGGCTACTTTTTGTAGGTTGAGAAGTGAACTAAATGTGCTTGATTCTAGTAACTTTAAAAGATGAGCTTGTGTTGTCCCTTGCATTGCATTGTATTTTATGTCATGTTTAAATTTTCTGCAATGCATCTAGGACTTGTCTAACACGGTTGCGATAACCCTTCTTTGGAGGAGTGAAAAAGCCTAACCATGGATCAAACTTGACATGCAACCTATCTTTCCTTTCTTGTTTTGCATTGCATATGCATGGTTGTTTCTTTGTCGTTTCTCTTCGGTTTAGCTTTGAGTAACCTCTATGTTCGTCCATGAATAGAGAGAGCATTTGAAGCTCCCAAGGGTTCATAAACTCTATTGCATGGCTATACGTTGCTCCTCGGGTATTTATTGAATATTTTCTTAAAAATAATACTAGCCTAAGGCAAAATATTTTGAAAATTTTGAGGGTTTAAGTGAGGTCACTCATATCAGGTTCCAATTAGTGTTTATTTGAGTCTCTTTGAATTGGAACTTGATTGGGAGAAGCCGCGTTGAAAATCGGTTTGAAAAAGGGCGTTTTACAGCGACCGGACGCTGGACCGGACGCTGCATCAGACGCGGTTCAGCTTCACCACCGCGTCCAGTCTCGGTGTCCACCAGCGTGTCCGGTCTTTCCCGAAGTTTTTCTTCGGAATCTCTAACCGGACGCTGCACCGGACGCGCCTCTGTCGACCACCGCGTCCGGTCCCGGTAACCACCACCGCGTCCGGTCATCCGTTCTAACTTTCCGGGCAATATCTGACCGAACGCTGTCAGTGTCCGATCGTGGATAATCAGACATGTCCGGTCATTCTAGGAGCTTACTGGAATGTGACCGGACGTTGCCTCCACCGCGTCCGGTCATTTGACCACCGCGTTCGGTCATCACGCGAAAAGCGGATCTCATTCTTTTTAACCGTACGGTTGAATCTCGATCCACCTTCTTTTTCATTCGCCGCCGCCGTACTTGCCAAATCCCGAGCACCGCCTGTTCGCCGAGCCACCGCGCCACCATCATCGTGAACTCCTGCACACAGCCGCCTCCGCAGTCGCCACCGCAGCCGCGCCCGCGCCTTCCTCGCCACGCCCGCGCCCGCGCCTTGCCGCAGCGCCGCCGCGCAACCGCCCATGCTCCTGGAGCAGTCCTACGCGCCAGCCCTAGCTCCACCCTCATGCTCTTCCCCTGCCGCGCGCGCCCACCTCCGAGAATCTCGCCCTCTGCCGCGAAAACCCTAACCCTAGCCACCCGTTTCGTTTCGCCGAGACTTTTCACGAGTTTTCGTCTCCACGATCGTCTCCGTCTCCACGATCGTCTCTGTCTCCGCAAGGTGACGTCTTCTCCTTGGATTAGGGTTTACCATCGATTTTCCGGTGAATTACTAATTCAATCGTCGATCTCTCGGTACATCAGGGTTTTGATCGCCGTCTCCAGGTAACCCTAACGTGTCGAGATCGTCTTCTGCTCATCGGATCATCGCTCGTCGAGGTAGCTATCGTGGTCCCTTCATATCTTACCTTACATGCTTGCTCTTATTAGGATCTCACTTATCTTCTAGATAATATATGTTGCTTATAATAGATCCATCTATTCTATCGTTTCAGTTTGTCCTATCAGTGCTGAGTGTGTCAGGTGATCAGTTGTGAATCCGAGGCCAAGCCTGCAGATACGGATTGAGGCCAAGCCTCACAAGTGTCAGTACATCATCTGCTACTTTCTAGTTTGTCTCAGTACAACCGCTTGTTAGTATGGTTCATTGCAAGAACGCTGGTGGGGCACCTAGTGATGGGGATGACAGTCCCCCAAGGAGGACAGAGGTAGCTCATGGGAAGCGAGTAAAGATTGCTGCCAAGAAAAGAAAGAGAACTTTTACAGAGGCAGAGGTAGCTCAGGCAGTTGCAGATGCAACAGAGGTAGCTGAGAGAGGTGGCAGGAGCAGTGGTATTCGCATTGGCGAGAGTCGCTTTCATCTTGAAGGTCGACAACTCGGTACAGAGGCCACAAAGGAGACAGTGGATGCCCCTGCAGAGCAGCCCACAGAGGATCTAGAGGAGACTAAGGAGCAGACAGTTCAGACTCCACAGCGTCGTCGCTCAGGACGTACGCGAGCTCAGGTCACTCCTAGGCCAGAGGGTCAACGTCATGGAGGTCGTCCACCTCCCAGGGTTAGAGGTCACCCCCCTGTTGAGCACTTTGACCTCAGGGGTGCAACAGCCAGATAGGTCTAGGCCCTCAGATTTGTTGAGGTCACTCGGTGGTTCCCACCTCAGCGGGATCCCCGGGCGTCAGAGGGTTTCTACACTCCTCTGCACGAGGACTTCTACAGGGCCTATGTCGACAACGGGATTGCTTTCAGACCACAGAGATTCTGTCGACTGGAGGCCTTAGTTGAGGTGGTTGGTGAGCAGCTTCGTCCGCATCTTTCCTTTTTGCCCGGACTATCAGATCTTCTTGGATGGACTGGAGCGTACTGCGGGACCTAGGTCAGAGAGTTTTACTCCTCACTATGGATTGACCCAGCACATCAGTTCATTCATTTTGCTTTCAGAGGCCGTGACCATAGGTTATACAGCACCAGGGTACAGGAGATTCTCAGACTCCTTGCTTTAGAGACCAAGATCCATCAGCTGTGCTTCGAACAGACTGCTCCTCCGAGACGCCCTCACGGCGGGACAGTGCCACCTACAGACATGATTCGACCCTGTTTCCATGAGCCTTTTGGCGAGGGGTCTCGACGCACACCAGCCAGCCTAACACCCATAGCTAGAGCACTGGATGCTATAGCGAGGAGGACACTTCTTTCGAGGCTTAGATACAGAGAGGGTCTGACTCGCATGCAGCTGTGGGTTGTACATCACCTCGTCTCATAGACCCCGTTTGACCTTTGGGATCTAATGCTTTGTGAGATGGAGGATACCTTAGCAGAGGGCTTCAAGGGTCACAGGCAGCTACCATATGCTCACTGGATTTGCTTCATCATCTGGTCTGCCTGTGAGTTGCCTACAGAGATTAGAGCTGAAATTTCTGATACCACCATAGCCTTCCCAGAGTATGACATCCACCAGCTGTGGGCATCAGTGACCAGAGAGCAGGCACCTGGCCCAGGACAGCGTCAGAGGCCAGAGGTACCGGAGACAGCTACTGAGCAGGACGAGACCGTTGAGGGTCTTGCCGAGGCAGAGCTCGTAGATCTAGATGCTCAGCCAGCTGATCAAGCCGAGGATGTGGCCACTGACAGCACAGATGAGGATTATCAGCCCATCCCCCGGTACCGCTCTCCTCGGCCTCACGACCATGAGGCCGGTGGCTCTGGCTCAGCCTCCCGCTCAGATCTAGCCATAGTGGCTATACTTGAGAGGTTGACCAAGACCCAGGAGAGACAGGAGATCTAGATGCAGCGACAGGCATAGGACTCAGCTGTAGCGTTCGCACAGATTTAGGCTCGTCAGGACGAGCTTCAGAGGTAGTAGCTGGAGTTCCAGCGACAGCAGTTCGAGATGCAGAGGCAGCAGGCAGCCACTCATTAGCAGTACCTAGAGCTCATGCGCCACCTTGTCACTGTGGGAGTACTGCCACCACTGTCTATCCTGACTCTAGCCTTACAGTCCAGTGGACCTCAGAGTCAGGGGCAGCCGAGCTTTCAGTACACCTCTCCCCAGTAGCAGGTACCGTAGACGTTTCAGTCTCCGAGCTACATGCCTATCTAGATAGGATTCACTCCACCAGCTCAGCCGAGACCTCACCTACTTTCAGGCACTGTATTCCCTGACTTCAGTGCCACATATAGTGAGCTGACTGGACAGCCGACACCGTCGCACTCTACCTTTGTGACTACCTCAGACGTGTCGGCTTCAGAGACTGCTGCATTTTCAATGATAGGGGCCGCCACTATAGACACTCAGCCATCTTCAGTTGCATCTATAGATCCTCCCACTCTTGGTGTCTTTCAGGCTCAGGCGACAGTGACTGATCCTATAGTTGCTTCTACACCTTCAGTTGCTGCACCTGCTCTACTGACCCAGACCGCTTCTCTGTCACGTCTATCTATAGAGGGTCAGCCTGACAGTTCAGAGTCTGAGGAGGACACTTCGTAGTTCGTGATCACTCCGTGCTCCTCGGCACCCGACACGATAGCTTCTGTTCCCCCGTCAGGTCCTTAGATTAGTTTTTAGCGCTTGATGCCAAAGGGGAGGAGAGAGCGTAGATTCAGGAGGAGTGTTGATAGAGGGTTTCGTTCTTATGTGTGCTACTTCATGCATCATGTTTATTTTCTCGCCCTGCATTGTGTGACTATGAGTTTGTGAGACTATGTCTTTATATTTATGTCACTTAATGGTGTTTAGCTCATAAGGTTGTGCTTCCGTGCCTTACTCTGATTTCATATGAGCTATGTTTTTTGTGTACTAACTCTTCATGTTTTATCTTATGAGTACACTAAGTTGGCTTGGAACACATAAGCAATGACTAACCCCTTGTGCTTACAGCTTTATGCTTATGTGAACCAAGCATGATCGAAAACCTCAACTCATACCTTCTGAATCTAAGTGTTGTCATCAATCACAAAAAAGGGGGAGATTGAAAGCATCTAGGCCCCGGTGTTGGTTTTGGCAATTAATGACAACGCATTATTACCATGACTAACATGTGTTTTACAGAAACGTTGGTAAGTTAGATCATGGAGGTGATAACTGCTTTGGGCAATATGGTATTCATGTCCCTTGATGGAAATCGTTTCGGTTTTCAAATGATCAACGACAAGATTAAGGACGGTTAGTTCCGGATGTAAGGTGTTGAGTTGCATCTGGAATAGTCGTTAGGATCTTTGTTTCTTCCTTTGACCGTACTATAAAGGGGGCATGAGCGAGTAGCTTGACCTAGGTGAGTCTTCTATTTAGGTGTGGTGTACACTTGTCAAACTTAGCACTAGTTAGCTCTAGAAAAGCTCAGAGTTCAGTTGGAAGCAACTTGGTTCAAGTTGCGATGCGTTTAGAAGACGTTTGAGCAGTTTACCAGTGACCGGACGCGGTCAGTACTAACAAGACAATGCAGGTTTAACTGATCGACTGGACGTGGTCCTTGAGAGGACCGGACGCGGTGGTCAGTCTAACATGTGTTCCAGAGGGTAAACAGTGTAATCAGACACGATTGTGAAGTGATCGGTGCGTCCGGTCACGTTCCAGTAAGGTCCCGAGCTGACCTGACGTGTCCGGTCAGCTATGATCAGACGCGGTTTTGCGTCATGTCATTTTCCAGTAAAGCTCTTGCATGATCGGACGCGTCCGGTCATCTCTGATCGGCGCGTCCGGTCATCTCAGATCGGCGTGTCCGGTCATTCAGCGTAACTCTCGGTTTTCGACCGTTACACTTGACCGGCGCGTCCGGTCATGTCGACCGGCGCGTCCGGTCAGTGCGTGTTTTGCTGATTCGACAGATAACGGTTGGATTTGTCTGAGGGGTGTATAAATACATCCCCTCCACCTCTTTTAGAGGTCTCTTGCTCATTTGTTCAGCTGAGAAACACCTTTGAAGTGCAAGGGAGTGCAAGAGCCCTAGTGAGGATAGTGATTTGAGAATCAAAGTTTGAGAATCCTCTCTAGTGATAAGAGTGTAGCAAGTGTGCATCCATCTTCTCATTAGGCTTGTTGTGGTCAAGTAAGAGTTCTAGCTTGTTACTCTTGGTGATCGCCATCACCTAGACAGTTTGGTGGTGATTGGGAGTTTGGTGATCATCCGACGAGATTGTGGGTGACTCAACTCAAGTTGTGAGCGGTTTTGGGTGATTCGTCGCGACGGAGTGTCGAAGAATCAACCCATAGAGAGCACTTGATCCTTGCGCGGATCAAGAGGGAGCTACACCCTTGCGCGGGTGCTCCAACGAGGACTAGTGGGGAGTGGCGACTCTCCGATACCTCGGTAAAACATCGCCGTGTTCCTAACCCTTACTTTCAAGCATTTACTTTTGTACATTACTTTCATTGCTTGTTTACTTTCCTAGAATTGCCATGCTAGTCTAGGATTGGAACTTAGGGTGCAAAACTTTTATCGGTAGAATCACAAGGAACACTAGTAGGCACTAAGAGTGAAGTTTGGCTTGTAGGATTTAATTCTTGCAATTAATTTTTAGAAAAGCCCAATTCACCCCCCTCTTGGGCATCTTGATCCTTTCACCCGTGACGACATACAGGAGTCGGTGGCCCGTGCGGTGGCTGCAGCACCTGACCAGCCCCTTGCTGGACCGCCTCCTCCGCTAGTTCGATGACTTGTTCACGGAGCCATGCGGTCTGCCTCCAGCGCATCCCTATGACCACCGCATCCACCTGCTGCCCGGTACCGCGCCCATCACCGTTCGGTTGTACCGCTACCCGCAGCTCCAAAAGGATGAGTTGGAGCGGTAGTGTGAGACCATGCTCACTCAAGGCTTCATTCAGCCTTGCACATCGGCGTTCTTCGCTCCCCTCCCCTTAGCGCGGAAGGCATGTAATACTTAGCGCTTCTACATCGACTACCGTGTGCTCAACGACAAGACATCCAAGGACAAGTTCCCTATCCCGGTGGTTGATGAGCTCCTCGATGAGCTCCATGACGCCCGCTTCTTCACCAAGCTCGACCTCCGATCAGGCTATCACTAGGTGCGCATGCACCCAGACAACATCGAGAAGACGACATTTTGCACGCATCACGACCACTTCGAGTTCCTGGTGATGCCTTTTAGCCTCACCAACACACCAGCCACCTTCTAGGCCTTGATGAACGACGTCCTTCGCGTGTTCCTGCGCCCTTGTGTTTTTTGTCGACATACTAATCTATAGCTTGTCATGGCCGAACATCTACAGCACATCCACCTCATCCTCAACGCGCTCTGGGCGCACCACCTCCACCTCAAGCACCCGAAGTGCTCCTTCGGGGCGCCTTCGGTCACTTACCTCGGCCACATCATCTCCACCGACGACGTCGCCATGGAGTCATGGACAGCGACAAGGTGGACGCCGTCGCATTGTGGCCCATGCCGCGCTCGACTTGCGGCCTATGTGGCTTCCTCGGCCTCGTGGGATACTACCACAAGTTCATCCGTGACTTAGGCACGATCGCGGCGCCCCTCACCCGGCTCTTGCGCAAGGACGCCTTCTCCTGGTCTGAGGAGGTTGAGGTGGCTTTTCAGGCGCTCAAGCGCACCTTGTCGATAGGGGCGGTCCTCCAGATGCCCGTCTTCGACAAGCTATTCGTCGTCGACTGCGACGCCTTCGGCGCTAGGTTTGGGGCTATTCTCCATCAAGATGGAGGACCGCTCGCCTTCTACACCCGCCGATTCGTCGCTCATCACCTGAAGTTCACGGCCTACGAGCGGGAGTTGATCGGTCTTGTGCAGGCCGTGTGTCATTGGTGCCCGTATCTCTGGGGGCATCACTTCCTTGTCTGCACCGACCACTTCGCCTTGAAATTCTTGCCTGATTAGCACCTCTCCACCGTGCCATAGTATCAGCAGATCAGCAAGCTCTTCGGCTTCAACTTCACTATGGAATACCACCCAGGGCAGTTGAACACGATGGCCGGCGTGCTGTCTCGTTGTGACTTTGACATCATTGAGACTGCCGCCGGGGCGCACGCCCTCTCAGGGCCCTCGTTTCGCCTCATTGACAACATTCGAGCAGCCACAACCACCGCTGACGATGCCTGCCATCTCCTGCAGCAGCTCCACGATGGCGAGCTGGGTGAGCTGTAGCGCCTTGCTGAAGGCCTCCTGCATGGGTCCCGCATCTATGTGCCGGCCCATGATGACTTGCGCCACTAGGTCATCACGCTGGCGCATGCCGCTGGTCATGAGGGTGCCCAAAAAATGCTCTAGCGGCTCCTGAGCGAATTCTTCTTCTCAGGTGACCACACTCTGGTCCAGGACTTTGTGTGTACATGCAACACGTCCCAGTGGAACAGGACACAAGCATTATTATTGGCGGGTATGCTGCAGCCCCTCGACGTGCCATCCCAGGTTTGGGCCAACATTTTGGTGGATTTTGTCGAGGGCCTGCCAAAGGTCAATGGCAAGTTTGTCATCCTCACGGTGGTCGATCGCTTCTCCAAGTATGCACATTTTATCGCCCTCGGCCACCCCTAACCGCTACTTCCGTCGCACGTGCCTTCTTTGACGGGATCGTGCGTCTCCACGGGTTCCCCTCCTCTATTGTCAGTGACAGGGACCCGGTGTTCACAGGCCATGTGTGGTGTGATTTATTCAAGATAGCAGGTGTCACATTGCGCATGAGCACAACCTTTCACCTACAGACGAACGGTCAGTCCGAGGTCGTCAACAAGGTGATGGCCATGTATCTTCGCCGCATCACAGGTGACCGGCCTAGTGCATGGGTCGAATGGTTGCCATGGGTGGAATACTGCTACAACAAATCCTTCCACTCCGCTTTGCATGCCACTCCGTTTGAGGTGGTCTACGGCCGGCCTCCCCTGCCCCTACTGCTATATACAGCGGGGACCGCCCGTACCGACAAGGTGGATGTTCTCCTTCGCGACCACAATGCCTTTCTCGCTGAGGTTCATGAGCGCCTCTTCCAGGCGCAACAGCTGCCCAAGAAATACTATGGCGCCTCTCATCGCGATGTGGTGTTTGCTGTGGGCAACTGGGTGTGGCTGCATCTCCACTGCACAACACAGTCCCTGGAGCCCCGGGCCAAGGTAAGCTTGGCCCTCGCTACGCTGGGCCATTTCAGGTGTTTGAGTGCATTGGATAGGTTGCATATCGTCTTCAGCTTCTCGAGGGTGCTCTCTTCCATGTGGGGCTGGTGAAGCCGCACAAAGGTGACCCTCCAGCCGCTCCAGCAGCCCTGCCCCCATCACTGGATGGTCGTCTCCTTCCGGCGCCTGAGTGTGCTCTCCGTGCCCAACTTCGACGGGGTGCTTGGTAGGTCCTCATCCAGTGGCACAGTTTGCCAAAAAGATGACACTATTTGGGAGTTACTCTAGGAGTTCAAGGATCTCTACCCCAACTTTCAGCTCGAGGACAAGTTGTTTGTCGAGGGAGAGATGTTATGACTGGTATCCAATACACCAGGTGTCGGCGTGGCTATGTGGTGCCCAGATCAGATAGATGGCGCCTAGATTAGATGGGCTAATAGCCCAGTTATCCTTGTGCTTTATTATTTGTTATTTCCCCAAATAGGATATTTATTTCTTAAAATAGGGACTCTTAGAAGGGATATATATATCTTGTAAACATTATTCAAAGAATTAAGCAGAAGCAACAAATTAGTTGTCGGCTTCCCCTGCATCGTGACCCATCACGCCCACACGCCGCCGCCGCTTCCCTGGCCCTCGTCCTCCGCTCTTCCATCCCTACAATCTCCGCAGCAACTCCGGTTGGACTCCAGTCCTATCATAGGTTTCATCATGAATACATGGCTAGTGTTATCAATTTTCCATCATGCCTGGGAAAGAAAAGGAAAATGGGAATATAGGAAAAAAGAGGAAAGTGTTATGAGTCAAAAGAATTCACATGTCCAATGTTATATTTTGAAAAGGCTCGTTAATTGGAAATAATTTTTGATATTTTGGTCAAACTTGTTACTTTTGTGGACAGGAAGTACTTAGCTATTGTTTTTGTTTTTAGAACTCTGGACTTATTGTGAATGCTTAACTTTTCTGCAGATTTTCTCCCACTGCTCTCAACACACTCCTTCTTGGCTAGAGTTTGAAGGGACTGTGTTAGATGAGAAATTAATGTGTGCACAATTTAATGCAAGATGAGAGACTTCAGAGTCCTAAAGATTCTTGGTGAGTTGTTTGTAATTTCTTTCTTTTACTTTTAACGGATAAAAAGGCTCACAAATAATTTATCTCTTTATCAAATTTGTAACAGGTGAAGGAGCTGCAGGAAAAGTTTATCAGTGTGTGTATAGGAATGATCCAGTTCAGTATGCTTTGAAAAAGATGGATATATCAGATGATTTTGACGATATTGAGACAATGAATGGTGAAGAACCTAGGTTTGTGTCTTTTTCCTCAAGGGTCAATAATATTCAAATATGTTTCTGAAGTCAATTCTGACTTTTTATATATTTATTTACAGGGAGGTCAATATTCTACCGTGTCTAGAAGATGATTTTATTGTTGGTTTTTTCCAGGTATGAGAGAAATGCCTTTTGACTTATAAGCAGCAACTGGGAGCCGATTGTAGGATAATATATATGGTGGATTGTAGGATAATAGATATGGTGGAATAGATTGTAGGATGACTTTGTTGTTAGCTTTTTCTAGGTATAAGAGAAATGCCTTTTGACTTATAAGCAGCAACTGTAAGCCGATTGTAGGATAATAGATATGGTGGAATAGATTGTAGGATAATATATATGGTGGAATACATTGTAGGATGACTTTGTTGTTAGCTTTTTCTAGATATAAGAGAAATGCCTTTTGACTTATAAGCAGCAACTGCAAGCCGATTGTAGGATAATAGATATGGTGGAATATTGGATATATTGCATTGGGCTTCATGGGCTGATTATATAGGGTACATAGGACTAACACTCCACGTGGGTAGACAATGTGATATTATTTCTATTTACTCTAACACCGATAACTGGTTCCTTTTTCATTTTTATTAGGCATGGGCAGCAAATGGGGAATATAAGAGTTATTTGAATTCAGATGATGAAGAGGATACCATGAAGGATGGTCTACTAGAGCCGAGATATGTAGTTATTCAAATGGAATTCTGTCAGAGGTATTCATATACTCCCTCCATCTCAAATTATAAGGTATTCCGAGAATCTTGGAGAGTTAAAGGATCTCAAGTTTGACCAAATTTATATGATAAGATAATAATATTTATGACACCAATTAAGTATCATTAAATTCTTCATTAATTATATTTTCATAGTATACCTATTTGATGTTATAATTTTTTTTTAATTTTCTCTATAATTTTGGTCAAACTTAAGATGCTTTGACTCTCCAAGATTCTTGGAATGCCTTATAATTTAGAATGGAGGGAGTATGTACTTGTCTCTGTCTTAATATTCACATTTTTTCTGCTGAAATATATAGGATTTGCTTTGCAATTGCTGTTTTGAGCATTTATGCATGAATAATAAGGGCACCTGTATGTTTATGCACTTTCTTTGGAAGCAGTATTTATACTCCTAGTAGTGATAGCTAAATCACTTTTACTAACTCAAGTGTACGAGGTTTCTTTTTCTCTAAGTATGAAACAAAACACAAGTATTAGAATACAGGGGTTGGTAATTTTGCTATACGATTTGGCAGATCTTTTCCATTCTTTTGATACTCCAAACATTATTCTCAGTTATGTGTTTTCTCCATAGCGTATCTTTTTTAACACCTCTGTCATTGTTTATTTCTTCTTGATCTTAGATGCTTGAAAATATTAGTGTGTGCATGTGTTTGAAACCATTGACATGAGGTTGCAAATAATTAATGTGCAGGACTCTTAAGGATGATCTGCCTTACAAAGAACGTGAAATAAATGTAGAAGAGTCATGGAGGATATTTGAAGAAATAACAAGAGGTCTTCAGTGCATGCACCGCATGGGCATTATACATAGGGATTTGAAGCCCGATAACATATTTATTGGAATAAATGGCAGAATCAAAATCGGTGATATGGGCCATGCTTGTTGGGCCGAAAATGGTGAGCTGATTAGAACTCCAGACCGTGGGACATTTCTGTACAACGCCCCAGAGTTGGACACGGGACGTGGTGTTACCATCAAGGTATGTGTCAAGGGCAAATTTTCACAGTTGCAGCTCTTTTTCTTCACATGTAACTTACGCATCCCTTTCTTTAGGCTGACATTTATAGCATCGGTGTTATATTCATGGAGCTGTTCCATCCTTTTCTGACCGTATTTGGGAAAAAGGAAGCTTTGTCAGAGTTCAAGAATAATATGCAACCAACTGATTGGAAGGGTGACACAAAATTTCTCATGCAACTGACCGCTCTATGCCCAACCAATCGTCCATCTACAGAGGAAGTACTGGTAATTTTCTAGTCTGAGCCTTATTTTCATCTCTACATTTCTTTGGAAAGCATTACATTCTACAAAAGTAGCATTGTCATTTTCTTCTATGAGATGGTATGAATGACCTATCTTTATATATTAAATAAATAAATGTAGTATAAGAGAAGTACCAGAGTCAACCAAAGATCTATAGCACATGCTGCAGGCAATTCCTATATGTAGGACGTCCGAGCTCATTCTGCGGGCGGTGGGAGGGCGGGGGTGTTCCCACTGTTAATTTTTTACTAGTAGAATTAACATAGCTTTACAAAACGTATTTTCCAGTGAAAAGCTCGAACATAGCTCAAAAGTAATATCCAACAGTCAAAATAGCTGAAACCTTTTGTAGCTGCGAAAGTGTCCAATATCTGTATTTAGGCGGCTTAATTAAGATATTTCTTTACCACTTGTGAGAAGTTCCAATATTATGATGAGTGCAAACTGCCAAACTGTGCAAATGTAATGACTGATCGTTTGTGTCTTGGAGATATAATTTGGAAATCCAACCAATCGAAGTTCCTTCCCATAGTTGTTTTTAGCTCTAAGAAAAAAGGCTTTCATCTTCTGTGAGAATAATTGCTTTTATTCACTCTACTCGATCATGTGCTACTGACCCTGCTAAAATATTTTAGTACTACAGCAACGAGCATATCACAACCCATCAAGACATTAATTTTTGTTCAGATTCGAAGGAACCATAGTTTTCTGTAAATCTTATCTGAAACGAACAGATAGTTGTTGGCTAGGCTGTCGTCAAGAAAGCATGCATCTTTCAGCCAATACTATCATGATGATACATGTTCCCGCTGTTTGTTGGATTTTAACTCATGTAATGTTTGGTAATGGTGTTACTCCATATCAGAAATTCATATTTGATCAAGTAATGATATTTGTTCTTTTATTTCAGGATTACATTGCTCAAAGGCGCAAAAACATTGATAGTCAGTAGTGTTTGTGCCAAATTAGCACTTGAGTTCACACAGTATGTAAATATAGCACGGGAGCTTCCCGGAGCTACTTTCTGTCCGTGTTCCTTTTCGATAAACATGTGAATTGACCAAGAAGTTTTAGAACTTTGAGCTTTCCTGAGCCCTGTATACTTTTTAGATGTGCCTGCATAGCCATCCAGGCCACTGGAAATGACTAAGAGGCATCTTGGTCTTTCATCGACCACGATGGCCAGATACTAATGAAAATGCTCTGCAATTTGACGTTTAACCATGCCTCTATATTCTTGTTAAATTATCAGGTAGATATTGCAAGGCATAGGCCTGGGTTTATTCTCTGTGGCGCTGCAACTTGCATGGTTGCTAGGCGGTCGTCTGATGCGATTTTTTCGTATGGGATTTCCTGAGATGCATCTATATATGTGAGAGCAGAACAGCATTGCGATTGCAACTTTCGTCATCTTCTGTGAACCAATGGCCGTTGCAATGCCGCTCATAGCGATTATGTATCAACCATTACTAACGATTGCTAACTATCGCTAATCACTAGAAACAAAGCGCGGTATTGCCGTGCGTCTCCCTGTGTCATATTAGCCCATGATATTTGATGACCGATGAGTCCACCCGAAGATGATCACTGTGTTGCCCACCCTGTGCGCCGAATGCTGGAGCAAATCGACCAATGGATCTTTTCGCGTTTGAAATGGGTTAATGATGTGTTGTTTGCCATGGCAATTTAACCTATTTTAAATAGGGTTATAGCAGAAAAGATAATGATCTCTGTAGTTCTAGCGGGAAATAGGACCTCATTTAAATCTACAAATAATATACTAAACAGGGGTTGTAAAATGTATCCTTTAACAAATCTAACACATTTGAATGCCTTCAAACCTGAAATGACCTCAGCTAGCTGCATAGTTTCTTGGTGTAGTGGACAAATTATATACATACATGCCTCTTCAAATTATAAAGTACATGTCTCTTGAAATTGGAATCAAAACTTGCAAGTTTTATTTTTTTTTCAACCCAAGCCCAATGTTTGATACAGAGAGGTAAAAGTGCAGGCCATATGAACCTATATTTGTGTAGTTCCATGGCTGCCCGGAAATATCCATCAGGCATTGGAAATTTGGGAACCTACTATTCAGAGAATCAACCCCCACAAAAAAGTTTTGCCATGCAGAACCAGACATAATGTTAGGAAATCATGTCTTAAGAGAAGTAGTTTCTGTTTCTGACCAGAGGTAAGCTAATTATAGAGCAGGTAAAACTCCAACTAACCAAGTAAACAAAGTCATTGCACTCTAGATAAGGATAGATATCAAGCAAAAGTTGCCAGCAGTTTGCAAATCATCAAAAACATTCAACTGGAGACGACACCGTCATTCAGTGACAAATTAACCAGCTGCTGCTTGTGGGAGGCATTGCTCTGCTGGAGATGTTGGGCAGAGCGTAGGACCTCCATGGCTTCAGCAACCATTGCCTTGAGAGCATCTGGCAACTCCAGTAGGTGGAGAACCTCCGTCTGGTCCATCTCCAGAAGCATGACAGTCACCTTAGCAGCCTGCTCACGCTCCAGCTATTCAACAAGAGGATACAGGTTCTCATCAAAACATCTGCAACACAGAACAATCATGAGCACCCTTGATTAAAAAAGGACCAACCAATAAATAACTATACCAGTCTCTGGTGATCAGGTGGGGGCATTACCAACTGCAGTGGCTAGTGCCCCAATTGGAACAGGTTGTGACACACCATCATCTCTTATTGGCATCACTTCTATCTCATATGGAGATGGCATCACAGCCCCCAACACTATGCATGCCAGGATCAAGCATTTCGCGTCCAGGGGGCGTCTGCAGCATGCAGAAATTTTAGGCCACAATTCAATGAATGAAATTGAAAAATGGCAAGAATGGCATGGGTTGCTGAATTCCACCATTGTCAACACACCTACCAGCAGTAAGCTGTGGTTGCTGCCCCTGCTGAACCATAGGCATCATAAAGTTCGGCAATGGACCAGTGGGCCTCATCCTAGGCATCGGAGGTTGCTGGAAAGCAAATCCAGCCTAACAAACAACATAGAATTCATTTGCTCACAAAATATGATTACAGAGACACCAAGGAGTTCAAGTTAATAACATGATTTCTAATGCATCTTACAAAGCATAATCGCATATGTATCCATCAACTTTCAATGCAAATCACAATAAAATTAGAGAGCAATAGTAGATGTATGATTGTGCACAGTATGTAAGATTTCGTGTTACCAAGGGAAATACACCAAGCCACATAATGTCATAAAAAAAGAACAAATACCAGGGTTGATAAAGGTTCGATGTTTATATAATTATATTTGAATGTTATGTTGGAGCTCAAGCTCCTTAAGCCATAGGATCAAAGGAAACAACAGGTATCAGTACTAGGTCATTCACTTGGCATGCCAGCAAGACTTTTTAGGTGCGCAGAGATAATCATTCTCCCAGCTAGCTTTAGTGTCCATCATACTTTCTGATTCATCATCCCTCCTTGTTTGACTTGTCATGATGATGAGACGATACTCCCATGAGATTTTAACAGGACATACGTGTGGTTATAGTGCAAATACAGTGTTTTAACCACAACTGCCTACTACCAATTTTATGACACAGAGCACATTCATCAATCAATAATAGAATTGATTTTATTGATTTACGTTTCTATTAATGTTTATACGAATTTATTTTTTTTGCATTTATCAAGTAATTTTTTTTTCATTAGAATAAAATTAATTTCGGCTAGAGTAACATGTGCAAGCATATTTTGCACAGGCAGAGGATAAAGCTATGAATCTAACAAAATTAATTTAACATTATTTGGATCAAAAACTATTTTTCAATGATTTTTCACAAGTTTCTGCATGGATTAGTACAAATGTGAAAGTTCTTATTAGCTTTTACTGTCCATCTTGTAGCCTTAGCAGAAAACGTTAGAGAGAGAGAAGAAAGGAGCAAACCTGCCATAGATCCACCTCATCAAAGGGATGCACAACCAGATGAAGGAGCTAGATATAGGAGGGATTTGGTTCGTGTTTACCATGTGCAGCGAATTTGAAGGAGAGCAGAGCTCACCGTGGGCGTGATCTCCAGAGAAGGAGAGGACCGGAATACTGGCTGAGCACTTGGTGGTCTGGCTGCGGCTCTGAGTCTGAGGCGATTCTGAGTTGGCCTCGTCGGTCGGCGCCGAGGAGTGGGAGCGGATGGCGGAGCAACTCGGCGTCTTTTTCGTCGACTCTGCGACTGTGAGGGAGGAGCGCGCGGCGTTGCTGTAGTGCATCGCAGCGGCGCGTGACTCGAGATCTGGCGGCCCGCGAGCTGCAGGTGCACGGAAAAAATGGCTGTTCATCTCCCATCCAAACACCTCCCCGCGCCCCCAAGCATAACTCATTTTTTTTTCTCCCAACAAATAATGAGGTTAAGTTTAATTTCCACATGAAGCATTGCTAGTGAATCAGCTCCACCACGAGATTTTTCATCGCTCACATGTTACACATGAGCATTGCAAGGGTATCAGGTCAATTACAAGATTCTTAAGTTACAGTTAACATTAACCAATCTATTCTTAAGTTTCCTCCGATCCAGGCTGTCTCATAAACAGATAATACATATCGCGACAATTTAGATGGAAAAAAAATTGCCATATAAAAAAAACTTTTAGAATAGCCGCTGCTATCTGTCTGCAAGAACAATGACCAGGTGGTTTTGATGTAAAATCTACACAGTAGCTAGGAAGGTACTCCCTCCATTCATAAATCTCCAGCGTTGTGATATCCAACAATAACCGTTGTGATATCCAAACACCTTATTCACTTATAAAACACACACAGAGACCTTCCTGCTAATCAAAGAATTGTTCATAGCTTTTCCGAGAGAGAGAGAGAGAATTGTTCATAGCTAAAAACAATCACCTCGCTCTCGCAGGTTGGGATGGAGTCACTGAATCAGAACCAAACAAATGGAACGCACGAATAACAATCATGGTACAAATAATTGATTGCATGGTTCTGACTAGGGATGAAAACGGATCGGATACAGACGGATATTACTGATATCGTATTTGTTTTCATATTTATGTCCGGATTCGGATTCGAATACGGATAGTATAAAAAATACCGGATATGATATGATTGGATATCGACATCATAAATATGTGATTTAAATATTCGAATACGAATACGGTATCGGATGTTAAATATCCGGACTCGGATACGGACGGATTAAAACCCCTCTAAACGGATTCGGTCTCGAATACGGTCGGAAAATATCCGTACCGTTTTCATCCCTAGTTCTGACATACATTTAAGATTAAGAGGAGATACATACATTTAAGATTAAGAGGAGATGTGCTTGATGCAAGGTAATAAATAGCGGCCGCAATTGCGGCCGCAATAGCAGTAGCGGCCCGTTGCCGCAACCGTTACAAGACAGCGCTCTGAACTTTGTAGTCTGGAACTTTGCGGCCGCTATTCTGAATAGCGGGGCGATATTGCGGCCACAATTGCATATAGCAAGCCGTAATAGCGTGGAAGCAAATAACTCTTATACAGACAAAGATGGTTCAAGTGACCATGAGGCCGATGATGTTGTTTCTTCTAACAATGACAACGAGTGATAGTCTTGTGTACTATTTTATGGCTCATAAGTCATAATATGTTTCTTTGCAAACTCTTAATGTGATGATCAGTGCATGAAAAAACAATGGTTGTTTTCTTAATTTAAGTATATGAGACGTAAGTTCTTTGAGTGCGATTAAATGTCTATTTATACTCATTTTTCATGATATATGTACTTAAAATTATGTGAGATTATTAGGTGCCGCCGTTGAAACTTATCGTCCACACTATCGTCCGCTACCCATAATCCGCTACCTTGAAACCAATCCACTGCTAATCCGTTGTATGCTATTTATTACTTTGCTTGGATGTCACAGCGGTTGGCCTCCCCTGAAGATCACACTCGTAACGGTCGAAATTCTGAAATTTCGGCTGAGTGACCGGACGCGCCGGTCAGAGGTGATCGGACGCGTCCGATCGTGCAGGGAGCTTACTGTAACGAGACCGGACGCGTGACCGCGTCCGATCGGTGATGACTGGACGGGTCCGGTCGTCGCAGGACCTTACTGGAACGTGACCGGACGCGTCGATCATTTCACAGACGTGTCCAATTACACTGTTTACCCTCTGGAACACGTGTCAGACTGACCACCGCATCCAGTCGATCAGTTGAAACCGTAGTGAAGAATTAGTACTGACCGGACGCGTTCGGTCATGACCAGGACCGTGTCCGGTCATAGGTAAACGGCTCAAACGTCTTCTAAACACGATGCAACTTTAACTAAGTTGCTTCCAACTGAACTCTGAGCTTTTCTCGAGCTACCTAGTGCTAAGTTTGACAAGTGTGCACCACACCTAAACACAAAACTCACCTAGGTCAAGCTACTCGCTCATGCCCCTCTTTATAGTACGGTCAAAGGAAGAAACAAAGATCCTAACGACTATTCCAGATGTATCTCAACACCTTGACATCCGGAACTAACCGTCCTTAATCTTATCGTTGATCCTTTGAAAACCGAAACGATTTCCATCAAGGGACATGAATACCATATTGCTCAAAGCAGTTATCATCTCCATGACCTAACTTACCAATGTTTCTGCAAAACACACGTTAGTCATGGTAATTAAGCGTTGTCATCAATTGCCGAAACCAACACCGGGGCCTAGATGCTTTCAATCTCCCCCTTTTTGGTGATTGATGACAACACTTAGATTCAGAAGATATGAGTTGAGGTTTTCGATCATGCTTGGTTCACATAAGCATAAAGCTATGAGTACAAGTGGTTAGTCAATGCTTATGTGTTCCAAGCCAACTGAGTGTACTTATAAGATAAGACATAAAGAGTTAGTACACATAAAAATATAGCTCATATGAAAACAGAGTAAGGCACGGAAGCACAACCTTATGAGCTAAACATCATTTAGTGACATAAAACAAAACATAGTCTCACAAACTCATTGTCACATAATGCAGGACGAGAAAAGTAAATATGATACATGAAAGTAGCACACACGAAAAATGATACCCTCTAACACAACTCCCCCTGAATCTATGCTCTCTCTCCCCCTTTGGCATCAACCGCCAAAAACTAATCTAGGGATCTGACGGGGGAACAGACAGAGTCGAGTCGGGTGCCGAGGAGCACGGAGTAATCACAAACTGAGAAGTGTCTCCCTTGGACTCGGAGCTATTAGGCTGACCCTCTAAAGAAGCACGCGGCTGTGAAGCGGTCTAGGTCTGATCAATAGGAACAGGTACTGACGAAGTGGCAACAAGTGGAGCAGTCTCTGTGACCTGAGCCTGAAGTGAGCCAATAGCTGGGGGATCTGTCGAGGCAACAGACGAAGGAACTGTCTCTGTAGTGCCCGTCCCTATCACAGGAGGAACAGCTGCCTCTAAAGCTAACAACCCTAATGAAGTAGCAAAAGTAGTGTGCGAGGGCATCGGCTGACCAGTCAACTCGCTATATGTGGCACTAAGATCAACGAAAGGTGTGCCGGTCAAAAGGTGAGGGCGAGGTTGGTCTGAAGGAGTAAATCCCGTCTGAATAGGCGTGTAGCTCGGGGACTAGAACGACTGAGGGACCTGCAGCTGTGGAGAGATGAATTGAAGGTTTGGCTGTCCCTGACTCAAAGGTCCACTAGACTGTAAGGCTGAAGTCAGGACAGATGCAGGTGGAGGAACCCCAACTGTGACTAGGTGACGCAGAAGATCCAAGTACTGCTGCTGGCTAGCTACACTCTGTCGCTGCATCTCATACTGTTGACGCTGCATCTCGACTTGTTGGCGCTGTATCTCAAGCTGCTGTCTCTGGAACTCATCCTGTCGAGCCTGTATCTGTGCAAACACAGCAGCTGTGTCCTGAGCCTGTCTCTGTAGCTGAAGCTCCTATCACTCCTGTGCCTGGGTCAGCCTCTCAAGAATAGCCACCATGGTTGGGTCTGAGCGGGAGGCTGAACCAGAGCCACCGGCCTCGTGATCGTGAGACCGAGGAGACCGATACTTGGGGATTGGCTGATAATCCTCGTCAGTGCTGTCAGAGGCCTCATCCTCAGCTATATCAGCGGGCTGAGCATCTAGATCTGCAAGCTCTGCCTCAGCAAGACCCTGTACGGTCGTGTCCTGCTCAGCTGCTGTCTTAGGTACCTCTGGCCTCTGTCTCTGTCCTGGGCCAGGTGCCTGCTCTCTTGTAACTAAAGCCCATAGCTGACGAATATCATACTCAGGAAAAGCAGTGGTAGTATCAGATATCTCAGCGCTAATCTCTGAAGGCAGTTCAAGAGCAGATCTGATGATAAAGCAAATCCAATGAGCGTAGGGCAGCTGACGGTGTCCCTTAAAGCCTTCTGCCAATGTGTCTTCCATCTCACTAATCATAAGATCCCAAACGTCAAAAGGTGTCTGTGAGAGGAGGTGGTGAACAACCCATAGCTGCATCCTGGTCAGTCCCTCTCTGTAACCAAGCCTAGGAAGAAGAGTACGCCTGACAATAGCATCCAGAACTCGGGCAAGCGGTGTCAAACTGGCAGGTGTGCGATGAGACCCTTCACCAAAAGGCTCATGGAAGCAGGATCAGATCAGATCTGTAGGTGGCATAGTACCACCATGAGGGCGTCTAGGTGGAGCTTGCTGACCAAAACAGAGCTGGTGGATCTTCGTGTTTGAAGCTGGGAGTCTAAGAATCTCCCACACTCTTGTGCTGTACAGTCTGTGGTCGCGGCCTCGGAATGCAAAGTGTATGAACTCATGGGCTGGATCAATCCATAGTGAAGCATAGAACTCCCTAACCCAAGTGCCACAGTATGCACCTGTCCGTCCAAAAAAATCTGACAAGCCCGGTAGAAAGGACAGGTGCGGACGAAGCTGCTCACCCACTACCTCAACAAGTGACTCAATGCGACAGGCCCTCTGTGGTCGAAAAGCAATGCCACTGTCAATGTAAGCTCTATAAAAATCCTCCTGTAGAGAAGTATAAAAACCCTCTGAAGCTCTGGAGTCCCTCTGAGGTGGGAACCACCGACTGACCTCAACAAATCTTAATCCTTGCACCTGATGTGCTATAGCACCTCTCAAGTCAAAGTGCTCGACAGGGGGTGAACCTCTAACCCTAGGAGGTGGACGTCCTCCACGATGCTAGCCCTCTGGCCTAGGAGTCACCTGAGCTCGTGTGCGTGTGGAGCGGTGACGCGGTGGAGTCTAAGCTGGCTGCTCCTCTGTCCCCTCTAGAGCCTCTGCAGGTGGATCAACTGACATAGCATCTGCATCCATTGTCACCTCTGTGCCCTTAGTGGTCTCAGTAGTCTCTGTACCAAGCTGTCGACCTTTAAGATGAAAACGACGATCGCCAATGCGTATACCACTGCTCCTGCCACCCCTTTCTGCTGCATCAGCTGCATCTACCACTGCCTGAGCGATCTCTGCATCAGTAAGAGTCTTCTTCTTCTTTCTGGCCATGATCTTGATGCGCTTTCCACGCGCAACCTCAGACAGACGAGGAGGACTGTCGTCCCCGTCACTAGGAGCACCACCAGCATTCTTGCAACGAACCAATGAAAGTCCCTAGTTTGGTTTTGGCTAATTGATGAAACATAGGACTAACCTTTGTATCTAAGTGGATGATTTAGATAAAAGTGGTCATTGAATATGAGATATGACATTGACTCATGTGACCAAGATGATGAAGACCGAGGTGATGCTTGGCTCGATGGACCGGTTGTGAAGGTGAAGGGCAAGTCGAGGCTTCGAAGCGAAGGACCATGCGATGGTGAAGCTTGAGCAAGACTTGGCGCCGACGGACCGATGCAACGGTGAAGAGTAAGTGAAGTTAAGGTCGATGGATCGAGACGGTCATGTGATGATATGAAGTGGATCATATCTTTTGGAAGAACAAAATGGGCTCAAGGCAAAGGTATAACCATAGGGCCATTTTGTTTTGCACTTAAGACACCATAGAGGGTGTGAGTGGTTTAGGATCGATAGCCGAACTATTAAGAGGGGAAGTCTTATCGGTTATTCGATGCACGGGTGCCACTAGGTGAATTCATGAAGTGCATTAAATGTAGGGCCTAGTGACCTAACTGGAAAACCTTCGAAAATGTTTATGAAAAGGCTAACACACGTGCACAAGGTGGTGATCACTTGTTGGTGTTGGCACATTTGCGAAGGCGATGAAGTTTGAGCGGTAGAGAGGGTTTGGGTCTCTCTCTCCCTCCCGCTGAGCTTGCGAGCACGGGATTCAGGCGTTTTTGGGAACTTGAAATGCCTATTTTCCACTACGCTGGAAGTCAGAAAAGAAAAGGAGGCGAACGGAGGTCACAGAGGTGACCGAACGCTGCACCGGACGTGGTCATGGTATGACCGGACGCGTTCGGTCAGTACAGCGCAGACGCGGGTGTTAGGGTTTGTAACCGGCGCGTCCGGTCACTCGTGGGACCGGCACGTCTGGTCAGTCGCCCAGAGGGAACTGCGGTTCACGAGAACGATCGGACGCGAGGCACGTCCGGTCACTCATGATCGAACGCGTCTGATCATTGAAGGAGCTTACTAGACTCAAACCGGACGCGGGCACTGTCGTGTCCGGTCGTTGCGAGGGGCGCGTCCGGTCGTTACTTCGTGGGCGCGCGATGTTGTGCAATCAGCGCGTCCGGTCGTTGACTGGAGCGCGTCCGGTCACCCGGGACCGACGCGTCTGGTCGTTCTGAGAAGCACGTCCGGTCATAGGGTTTGATCGTTGGCGCAGTGACCGTTGGAGGATCGGACGCGGTTGAGCGCATCCGGTCAGTTATGACCGGCGCGTCCGGTCATCCCGAATAGACCCAATAAAGGGGTATAACGGCTCTATTTGGATGGGATGCTTATAAATACTTGTTGGCCGGCCCTTGGGGAGGTCTCTCGTGTTTTCTAACATTCTTGTACATCCTTTGAGCTAGAGCATCTCCTCCCACTCATCTCTCTTGCTTGATTGCAAATCAAAAGTGAGATTGAGTGATCCCAAAGTGCATTGCATAGCTCGAGGGCATCTAGTGGCACTTGTGGGTGGTTTAGCCGGTGGATTTCTTGTTACTCTTAGAGAGTACCGCTCCTAGCCAGCTTGGAGATTGTTGGAGGCGTTGGTAAGAGAAGGTGATTGTTCTTGGCCACCTCCGGTTGATTGTAAGAGGTTCTTGTGCTTTCCTCGGCGGGACGCCAAAAGCAACTCTATTACATTGCGCGTGTCATTGAGTTACCTCACTTGAGAGTGGTGTTTTGCGGTGCCTTGCGGGGCGTGCCTTGAGGGGCAAGTGACTTGAGGGTCACACCGAGGAACCATCTAAGTGTTGGTCGACACAACCGGTGATGTAGCTTGTCGGTGCACAAGTGAACACAGGGTGAATAAAAATATTGTGTCTCTTGTCTCCCGGTGATTGGTCTTCATATTGTGTTGTTGTCAATATTGATTGATTGTATATCATCTTGGTGATTGGCAACATCTTCACTCCACCGACGGTATAAGACTCACAATCCTATCTCTCGTATTTACTTTACTAGTTATCTTGTGTAGCTCTAGTGGTAGACTTTGCTAGTGTTGTTAGCTTGCTCACTAGTGTAAGTTTAGTGACATAGCCCTTGTATGAACTAGAGATCATAATCTACTAGACTTGTAGATAGGAGGCTTGCATCACAACCGTAGGCTAAGCAAAACTCGCTTTGCGTCGTTTGTTGTTCTAACAAGTTTGCTTAGTGTTTCTTGTAGAAATTTTTATAGGCTATTCACCCCCCCTCTAGCCATCTAGGACCTTACAAGTGGTATCAGAGCCGTGGTCATCGTTTTAATCAAGGCTTAACATCCTTCGGTGTGAAAATAGCTCAAATTGTGTTCAATCATGTTGGGGGGAAGCCATCGTTCTTTGATGGTGTTAGTTCTTTTGCTCATTGGAAGAGAAAGATGACAATGTACCTTGGTTCTATTCATGAGAGAGTTTTGCAAGTCACCGAGAATGACTTTGCTATCATTGATCCCGATCATCTCACCGATGAAGATAGAGCAAATAGAACATGCAATAGAATGGCTCTCAATACACTTTACCATGGTATTAACACAAAAGTATTTGAGGGCATCAAGGACTTAGAATTGGCATATGAAGTATGGACAAGGTTGAGTGAAACATATGAGGGCACTAAGGTTGTGAAGAGTGCCAAGCTATATGGGCTCAAGAGTGAGTTTGAGAACTTCAAGAAAAAGGATGATGAAACAATCATTGAAATGTTTCATAGATTGCAAGTGATAGTCAATGATCTCAAGAGCTTAGGGCACAAGACTCAAGATCAAGATTTTTATCACAAGTTCTTATTGAGCTTACCTAGAAGATTCAAGATGTTGATCATGATGTTGCAAAGAGATGGGCTTGAAGCAATGAAGCCTAATGATTTGCTTGGTAAAGTATTAACCTATGACAAATATGATCAAGATGTTGATGACAAGGAGAAGGTGGAAGATGAGAAGAAGAAGAAGACCGTGGCATTCAAGGCCATCTCCTCTAAGGGTAAAGCTACCATCATTGAAGAAGAAGAAGACAATAGTGAAGATGAAGATTATGAAATTGATGATGAGGCATTTGCTTTTGTAGTCAAGAAAATGGGTCACATGTTCATTAAGAGAAGAGGCTTTAAAAAGAGAAATGACAACTTCAAGAGCAATGAGCAACAAAGGAAGTGCTTCAATTGTGATAGCACCGAACATCTTCAAGCTGAATGTCCCTATGACAAGAAGAAGAACAACAAGAGGGGCAAGTTTGAGAAGAAAAAGAGAGAAGCCAAGATGACTTTCAAGAAGGGCAAGAACGGAGCCTATGTGGTCACTTGGGAAAGTGATGATGATGATGAAAAAGAAGAATCATCCAACAAGGCTTTTGCTTCCATTGCTATCAACAAGAAGCCTTCACTATTTGATTCATCCTCTTCATGCTTCATGGCCAAAGAAGCTAAGGTATTATATGATGAGAGTGATGATGAAAGTGAAATGGAATATGTTCATGATAGTGATAATGATAATAATAATGATAATGAAAATGATGATGATGAACCAACTAAAGAACAACTATATGACTTGATGCAACAAACTAGAGACATAGCTATTGCTAAGAACAAGGAGTGTAAGAAGCTTTCAATGAAAGTAGCAATACTTGAGAAAGTTCTAGGTGAGCTTAAGACCACTCATGAGAGTCTAGTGGAAGACCATGAGGATCTTGGTAAAGCTCATTCCAAGCTTGAAAAAAGCCCACTCATTGCTACTTGAGCAACAAGCAAAGAAGGAGGTTGTTGTATCATGTGATATAGGTGTTACATGTGATATAATTGATGAATCTTTTTATAAACCTATCATCATGACAAATGCTAACCCTTCTTGTAGCTCTTCATCCACCACCACCAACTCTACCTCCACTACTAGTGATGGTTTCACTTGTGATACCTCACTAATGGTTGAGAATGAGACTCTCAAGAGAGAGGTGGATGAGCTCACTCACGCCCTAGGCAAGGCCTATGGTGGTGAGGCCCGCTTGCTTAAGTGCTTGGATAGCCAAAGGTTCTCTCTTAACAAAGAGGGATTGGGCTACACCCCCAAGAAAGGCAAGTCAGCCTTTGCAACTCCAAAGCCTAGCTTTGTGAAGAGCAATGGTCGGTTTTGCAATAGATGCAAGCAAGTTGGGCACTTAGAGCATAATTGTAATAAAAAGAACCAAAGCAAGAAATTTGTTAATGCTATACCTTTTGATTCTTGCTATGTGCTTACCAAAGGTGTAAAGGGTATGCAAGCTAAGTTTATTGGTACACCCATTGTTGGCCCAAAGAAGAAGGTTATTTGGGTACCAAAGAGCTTAGTTACTAACCTACAAGGACCCAAGCAAAAATGGGTACCTAAGCTTCATTGATTTGCTTGTAGGTCAATTACAAAGCCGGAGGAAGGCATTGAATTATTGATAGTGGGTGCACTCAACACATGACCGGTACATCAAGAATGTTTGACTCAATCAATGACAATAATAGTGGTGTTGATTCTATCACATTTGGCAATAACAAGAAAGGCAAGGTTATTGGCTTAGGCAAGATTACAATATCAAATGACATGAGTATCTCCAATGTGTTGCTAGTTGAAAGCTTGGATTTCAATCTTCTATCCGTGGCACAAATATGTGATCTAGGCTACAAATGTATCTTTGGGGTTGATGATGTGGAAGTCATTAGTATGGATGGTTCAAATGTGGCATTCAAGGGCTTTAGATATGAGAATCTCTATCTAGTTGACTTCAATGCTAGAGAAACTTCCTTGACAACTTTCTTAATCTCCAAATCAAGCATGGGTTGGCTTTGACATAGAAGGCTTGGTCATATTGGCATGAAACAATTGAAGAAGCTTATAACTCACAATCTTGTCAATGGTTTGAAAGATGTTGAATTTGAGAAGAATAAGCTTTGTAGTACATGTCAAGCCGGGAAGCAAGTTGGAAGCTCACATCCAAAGAAGAGTACAATGAGCACATGCAAAGCATTTGATTTGATGCACATGGATCTATTTGGCCCAACAACATACTCAAGCTTAGGTGGTAATAAGTATGGTTTTGTCATAGTGGATGACTTCACAAGATTCACATGGGTATTCTTTCTTAGTGACAAAAGTGAAGTGTTTGACACCTTCAAGACCTTTCTCACTAGAGTTCACAATGAGTTTGAAATTAGAATCAAGAAAGTGAGAAGTGACAATGGAAGTGAGTTCAAGAATACAAGAATTGAAGAACTTTGTGATCACTATGGCATTGGACATCAATTCTCGGCCAAGTACACTCCACAATAAAATGGCCTAGTTGAGAGAAAGAATAGAACATTGCTTGATATGGCTAGATCAATACTTCATGAGTACAATGTGAGTCAATCTTTTTGGGATGAAGCAATCAATACCACTTGCTACTACATCAATAGACTATATTGTCATCCATTGCTAGAGAAAACCCCATATGAGCTACTTCATGGAAGAAAGCCCAATATTTCTTACTTTAGAGTGTTTGGTTGCAAATGTTATATCTTGAAGAAGGGCACTAGATTGGGAAAGTTTGACAAGAGATGTGATGAAGGGTTCCTACTTGGTTATTCAACTACAAGCAAAGCTTATAGAGTTTGGAACAACTCAAGTGACATTCTAGAAGAAGTCCATGATGTGCAATTTGATGAAACCAATGGGTCACAAGATGAAGAAGAGAATCTAGATGAGGTTGGTGGAACTCAATTGGTGGAAGCAATGAAGAACATGGATATTGGGGACATTAGAGCAAAGCAAGTTATTGATATTCAAGATGATGATAAAGATCAAGTGCTAAATTCTCCATTCAAGCTAGCTAGTGACTCTCAAGTGCAAGATCATGGTGCTAGTTCATCTCATCGAGATACATCAAGTGATCAACCAAGCTCAAGCAATCAAGTGCAAGTACTCCAACCACAACATGTTGCAAGAGATCACCCCATTGATAGTGTTATTGGTGATATTAGAAGTGGTATGCAAACAAGATCAAGATTGGCCATGTTTTGTGAGCATGCATCATTTGTGTCAACCATAGAACCAAAGAAAATAGAAGAAGCTTTGAAGGATGCCGATTGGATCATGGCTATGCAAGAAGAGCTTAACAATTTCACAAGAAATGATGTTTGGGAATTGGTAGAAAGGCCAAATGACTACAATGTGATTGGAACCAAATAGGTGTTTAAAAACAAGCAAGATCAAGATGGCATTGTGGTGAGAAACAAAGCAAGACTAGTTGCTCAAGGTTACACTCAAGTAGAAGGTCTTGACTATGATGAGACATATGCTCCCGTGGCAAGATTGGAGGCAATAAGGATTCTATTGGCTTATGCTTGTGCACACAACATCAAATTATATCAAATGGATGTCAAAAGTGCATTTCTCAATGGGATCATCAATGAGTTAGTCTTTGTTGAGCAACCTCCCGGATTTGAAGATGACAAGAAACCCAACCATGTATACAAGTTGAAGAAGGCTTTATATGGCTTAAAGCAAGCACCTAGAGCATGGTATGAGGGGCTAAGGGATTTCCTTCTCTCTAAGGGATTCAAGATAGGCAAGGTTGATACAACTCTATTTACCAAGAAGATTGGGAATAATCTATTCATAGTGCAAATATATGTTGATGACATCATCTTTGGATCAACCGATCAAGATTATTGTGAAGAATTTGGTGCTATGATGGCCAAAGAGTTTGAAATGTCTATGATTGGTGAACTTAGCTACTTCCTTGGTCTCCAAGTCAAACAACTGAAGAATGGGACATTTGTGAGTCAAGGGAAATACATAAGAGACATGTTGAAGAAGTTTGGAATGCAAGATGCAAAGCCAATTTCAACTCCAATGGGTACAAATGGTAATTTGGATAGTGATTTTGATGGCAAAATGGTGAATCAAAAGGAATATCGGTCTTTGATTGGAAGTCTACTCTATGTCACTGCATCAAGGCCGGATGTCATGTTTAGTGTTTGTATGTGTGCTAGATATCAAGCCTCACCTAGAGAGAGTCATCTCATGGCCGCAAAGAGAATATTGAGGTACTTGAAGCAAACAAGAGATGTTGGACTATGGTATCCCAAGGGGTCAAAATTTGAATTGATTGGATATTCGGATTCCGACTATGGGGGTTGCAAGATCAATAGAAAGAGCACAAGTGGCACATGTTAATTACTTGGAAGATCACTTGTGTCATGGTCCTCAAAGAAACAAAATAGTGTGGCAATCTCTATCGCCGAAGCCGAATATGTGAGTGCGGGGAGTTGTTGTGCATAATTGCTATGGATGAAATCAACTTTGAAGGATTATGGCCTCAACTTAAAGAATGTGCCATTGCTATGTGATAATAAAAGTGCAATCAAGATGATACAAAACCCGGTTCAACATGGAAGAACAAAGCATATTGACATAAGGCATCATTTCATTAGAGATCATCAACAAAAGGGAGATATTGCCATTGAAAGTGTTGGCACCGATAATCAACTTGCCGATATTCTCACCAAGCCACTTGATGAAAAGAGATTTTGCAAGCTAAGGAATGAGTTGAACATTCTTGATTTCTCAAACATGAGTTAAATGCACCCCACCCACTTATTGACATGCCTCTCCTTCGACATTGCAAGGTAAAATTGATTGACATGTCATTCATCCTATGCTAAGAACTTGCTAGAGCATGTAGACATAATAAGTGGTATGCATGAGCATTCATGATAAATCAAATAAATTTGATGAATATATGTTACCACTATTGCTTCTATGCTTATTTGATCTAGTGGTGGCATATGACATGTTTGTGAGCTTACAAACCTAGTGTTGAATCTAGAAGATTTGCTATAAGTGTTTAATTCAACATAGGCAAGATAACCCTTATTTTGAGGAGTAAAGAAGCTTGTCTTTGGTTCAAATTGAATTAAATATCTTTGGCAAGTATTCTAGGTTAAACCAAATTTGATAAATTCTAACCTACTCCATCAAACATTGGTTTTCTCTCCACAATTTGATCCCATTTTTAGGTAAGTTGTTGACAAAGGGGGAGAGAAAAAGATGATTCAACATGATAAAGGGGTAAATAAAATTTTGATGCACACAAGTAGGGGGAGCAAGCTCATAAACAAAGTTGTTGCATTTGTTTGTGCATTCTCATATGACTTGCTCTTTGCACATGTATTTAAATTCAATATACATGCTTGTGTGGTGCAAAAGCTAGTATAGAACTTGAATGATGAAATGATCTACTAGCATGCATAGGAATAGTTTACATGTGGTATCTAGACATGCTTAAAGCTCTACAAGTGGTACAAGTGGTCCAAGAACCTTTACATATAATGTTGATCTCACGGGGTTCTTGAGTTGTGATGGATGTCTAGTTACTTCTTGATGCTAAGGATGGTGTAAAAGGCAACTCCGATTGGTATCACGCTTCAAAGGTCCATTTCTTACACCTTAGCATCATTTTGGTAGAATTACTCTCTCAACACTTCTATCTATACATATGTGCAAAGCTTTCAATCCAAACTCTATGCACATATGTAGGGAGAGCTAATGCTACCAAAACCGAGCTTGTGATAATTGTCCAAACTTTACTTATGAGCAAAATGATTGGACAAGCATGACAAGTTCAAAACTTTTATTATCAAAATCATCTTTGTGAGGGTTGTCATCAATTACTAAAAAGGGGGAGATTGAAAGTCCCTAGTTTGGTTTTGGCTAATTGATGAAACCTAGGACTAACCTTTGTATCTAAGTGGATGATTTAGATAAAGGTGGTCATTGAATATGAGACATGACATTGACTCATGTGACCAAGATGAAGAAGACCGAGGTGATGCTTGGCTCGATGGACCGGTTGTGAAGGTGAAGGGCAAGTCGAGGCTTCGAAGCGAAGGACCATGCGATGGTGAAGCTTGAGCAAGACTTGGCGCCGACGGACCGATGCAACGGTGAAGAGTAAGTGAAGTTAAGGTCGATGGATCAAGACGGTCATGTGATGATATGAAGTAGATCATATCTTTTGGAAGAACAAAATAGGCTCAAGGCAAAGGTATAACCATAGGGCCATTTTGTTTTGCACTTAAGACACCATAGAGGGTGTGAGTGGTTTAGGATCGATAGCCGAACTATTAAGAGGGGAAGTCTTATCGGTTATTCGATGCACGGGTGCCACTAGGTGAATTCATGAAGTGCATTGCATGTAGGGCCTAGTGACCTAACTGGAAAACCTTCGAAAATGTTTATGAA
This sequence comes from Saccharum hybrid cultivar R570, assembly GCA_038087645.1. Taxonomy (NCBI): domain Eukaryota; kingdom Viridiplantae; phylum Streptophyta; class Magnoliopsida; order Poales; family Poaceae; genus Saccharum; species Saccharum hybrid cultivar. The sequence continues at coordinate 1,688,889 of JAQSUU010000059.1, forward strand.
AAGGCTAACACACGTGCACAAGGTGGTGATCACTTGTTGGTGTTGGCACATTTGCGAAGGCGATGAAGTTTGAGCGGTAGAGAGGGTTTGGGTCTCTCTCTCCCTCCCGCCGAGCTTGCGAGCACGGGATTCAGGCATTTTTGGGAACTTGAAATGCCTATTTTCCACTACGCCGGAAGTCAGAAAAGAAAAGGAGGCGAACGGAGGTCACAGAGGTGACCGGACGCTGCACCGGACGTGGTCATGGTATGACCGGACGCGTCCGGTCAGTATAGCGTAGACGCGGGTGTTAGGGTTTGTAACCGGCGCATCCAGTCACTTGCGGGACCGGCGCGTCCGGTCAGTCGCCCAGAGGGAACTGCGGTTCACGAGAACGATCGGACGCGAGGCGCGTCCGGTCACTCATGATCGGACGCGTCCGATCGTTGAAGGAGCTTACTGGACTCAAACCGGACGTGGGCACTGTCGTGTCCGGTCGTTGCGAGGGGAGCGTTCGGTCGTTACTTCGCGGGCGCACGATGCTGTGCGATCAGCGCGTTCGGTCACTCGGGACCGGCGCGTCCGGTCATAGGGTTTGACTGTTGGCGCAGTGACCGTTGGAGGATCAGACGCGGTTGAGCGCATCCGGTCAGTTATGACCGGCGCGTCCGGTCATCCCGAACAGACCCAGTGAAGGGGTATAACGACTCTATTTGGATGGGATGCTTATAAATACTTGTTGGCCGGCCCTTGGGGAGGTCTCTCGTGATTCCTAACATTCTTGTGCATCCTTTGAGCTAGAGCATCTCCTCCCACTCATCTCTCTTGCTTGATTGCAAATCAAAAGTGAGATTGAGTGATCCCAAAGTGCATTGCATAGCTCGAGGGCATCTAGTGGCACTTGTGGGTGGTTTAGCCAGTGGATTTCTTGTTACTCTTGGAGAGTACCGCTCCTAGCTGGCTTGGAGATTGTTAGAGGCATTGGCAAGAGAAGGTGTTTGTTCTTGGCCACCTCCGGTTGATTGTAAGAGGTTCTTGTGCTTTCCTCGACGGGACGCCAAAAGCAACTCTATTACATTGCACGTGTCATTGAGTTACCTCACTTGAGAGTGGTGTCTTGCGGGGCGTGCCTTGAGGGGCAAGTGACTTGAGGGTCACACCGAGGAACCATCTAAGTGTTGGTCGACACAACCGGTGACGTAGCTTGTCGGTGCACAAGTGAACACCGGGTGAACAAAAATACTATGTCTCTTGTCTCCCGGTGATTGGTCTTCATATTGTGTTGTTGTCAATATTGATTGATTGTATATCATCTTGGTGATTGGCAACATCTTCACTCCACCGATGGTATAAGACTCACAATCCTATCTCTCGTATTTACTTTACTAGTTATCTTGTGTAGCTCTAGTGGTAGCCTTTGCTAGTGTCGTTAGCTTGCTCACTAGTGTAAGTTTAGTGACATAGCCCTTATGTGAACTAGAGATCATAATCTACTAGACTTGTGGATAGGAGGCTTGCATCACAACCGTAGGCTAAGCAAAACTCGCTTTGCGTCGTTTGTTGTTCTAACAAGTTTGCTTATTGTTTCTTGTAGAAATTTTTATAGGCTATTCACCCCCCCTCTAGCCATCTAGGACCTTACAACCATGCTGTCACACTATCGGGAAACCTCTGAAAGATGGTGTACTGACACTCGAGAGGCTTGGCCTCAAACCGTATCCGCAGGCTTGGCCTCGGATTCAACAACTGAACAGCAGTCACCCCGACACACTGACAAACTTGCTGAAAAGACGGAATAGATGGATCTACTATAAGAAACATATATGATCTAAAAGATATGAAACCCTAGAGATAGCAAGCATATAAGATAAGATGTGAATTGAAACGCGATGGCTACCTCGGATTGACGAGAAAACGGTGACGAGGTGAGATGACCTTAGTTCGCGAGACTTCCCGAAACACCGGACGAGCGCTGATTTGCCGAAACAAAAGTCAATTAGGATAACAATACTGAAATTTCAGCAAACCCTAACACGAAGATCAAGGATATGCGTTACAACCTCGGAGTGAAGACATCGCGCGCAGAAATTTTGACGTCAATCAACGGAGACGCTGTAGTGCGAACCCTAGGGTTAGGGCAACGCGCGATGGCCGAAGACGAAGGTGGTCGCGAGGGAAGTCAGGAGCCGGCCGGAGGTGGCGCAGGTGATGGAGGACACGGCTCACCGGTGGCAGCAGCACACGGCGGCGGTGGTGCAGGCGCGGTAGAGACGGCGGCGGTGCGGCAGGGGCGGAGCTGCGAGGTGCGGGCGGAGCTGCGGTGCGGGGCGGCGCTGTGCGGGTCACCGGAGGAGAAGGAGAAGGCAGGGCGCGGCGGTGAGCTCCGGTGCGCGGCGATGGCGAGGTTGGGGCAGGGAGGCGACGGAGTCACGAGAAAATATGGCGATGGATGAAGAAAAAAGAGTGAACACGAAAGGTTATATGAGGGGTTAGATCCGCTCGTCACGCGATGACCGGACGCGGTGGTCGATATGACCGAACGCGGTGGAGGCGGCATCCGGTCTTGTTCTAGTAAGCTCCTGGAATGACCGGACACGTCCGATTATCCACGATCGGACGCTGACAACATCCGGTTTTGATTTGCCCGGAAAACTAAGATGGATGACCGGACACGGTGGTGGTTACCGGGACCGGACACGGTGGTCAACAGGGACGCGTTCGGTGCAGCGTCTGGTCACTGGATCAGGAGTTGGTCTTCTAGATGACCAGACGCGCTGGTGGTCGCCGGGACCGGACGCGGTGGTGAAGCATCACTGCGTCCGGTGCAGCGTCCGGTCCAGCGTCCGATCACAGTTTTTCGCCCTTCTTCATTCCGAACTTCGACGCGACTTCTCCCAATTAGGTTCCAATTCAAAGAGACACAAATAAACACCAATTGGAACATGATATGAGTGACCTCACTCAAACCCTTAAGTTTCTCAAAAAATAGTTTGCCTTAGGCTAGTATTATTTTAGGAAAATAGGCAACAAACACCCGAGGAGCAACGTATGGCCATGCAATAGAGTTTTTGAACCTTTGGGAGCGTCAAAATGCTCTCTCTACCCATGGACGAACACAGAGGTTGCTCAAAGCCAAACCTAAAAGAAACGACAAAGCAACAACCATGCAAATGCAATGCAAAACAAGTAAGTAAAGCTAGGTTGCTTGTCAAGTTTGATCCACAGTTAGGCTTCTTCACTCCTCCAAAGGAGGGTTATTGTAACCGTGTTAGCCAGTCCTAGATGCATTGCGGGTAATTAAACATGACATATAATACAATGCAATGCAAGAGACAACACAAGCTCATTTTTTAAAGTTACTAGAGTCAAGCACATTGAGTTCACTTCTCAACCTACAAAAGGTGGCTTCATCCAAAGGTTTAGTGAAGATATCCGCTAATTGATTTTCACTTCTTACACCTTCTAATGATATATCATTTTTAGCAACGTGATCTCTTAGAAAGTGGTGGCGGATATCAATGTGCTTGGTGCGAGAGTATTGTACCGGATTATTTGCAATTTTAACTGCACTTTTATTGTCACATAAAAGCGGCACCTTTTCAAGAACAACTCCATAGTCTAGGAGGGTTTGTTTCATGTATAAGATTTGTGCACAACAAGCCCCCGCGGCAATGTATTCCACCTCGGTGGTGGACAAAGCCACACTATTTTGCTTTTTAGATGACCAAGATACTAAGGATCTCCCAAGCAAATGGCATCCTCCGGATGTGCTTTTTCTATCAATTTTGCAACCGGCATAATCCGAATCAGAATAGTCAACTAGTTGGAATCTAGCTCCTTTGGGATACCAAAGTCCAATGCTTGGGGTATACTTAAGATATCTTAGGATTCTTTTTACGGCACTTAGGTGAGGTTCTTTAGGGCACGCTTGAAAGCGGGCACACATGCACACACTAAACATGATGTCGAGCCTAGATGCGGTAAGGTACAACAAGCTACCAATCATAGAACGGTAAAGAGTTTGATCGATTGGTTTACCTCCCTTATCTAGGTCGAGATGTCCATTAGTTGGCATTGGGGTCTTGATTGGCTTGTATTCTTCCATCTTGAATCTCTTGAGAAGATCCTTGATATACTTTTCTTGAGAGATAAAAATCCCTTCTCTCATTTGCTTGACTTGAAACCCAAGGAAGAATGTTAGCTCACCAATCATTGACATCTCGAACTCTTTTGATATCAATTCACCAAATTCTTTGCAATAGTCTTCATTTATTGACTCGAAGATGATATCATCAACATAGACTTGACAAATGAAGATCTCTTCATTAAATTTCTTGGTGAATAGTGTGGTGTCAACCTTCCTAATAGTGAAGCCCTTCTCAATGAGAAAGTCCCGGAGACGCTCATACCACGCTCTAGGGGCTTGCTTGAGCCCATATAGCACCTTGGACAACCTATAAACATGATTAGGATATCTAGGGTCTTCAAACCCGGGAGGTTGTTCAACATAGACTAGTTCATTTATGAAACCATTTAAGAATGCACTTTTTACATCCATTTGATATAGTTTCATATCATGATGTGATGCATATGCAAGAAGGATACGAATGGCTTCAAGTCTTGCAACGGCTGCAAAAGTCTCTCCAAAATCAAGACCTTCAACTTGAGAGAACCCTTTTGCTACTAGTCTTGCCTTGTTTCTTACTACTACCCCTTGATCATCTTGCTTGTTGCGGAACACCCACTTGGTTCTAATGACTCTTGCACCTTTTGGATGCTTTTCAAGTGTCCAAACTTGATTGCGGGTGAAGTTGTTCAATTCTTCATGCATGGCATTCACCCAATCCGGATCTTGAAGAGCTTCTTCTACATTCTTAGGTTCAAGACAAGAAACAAAAGAGTGATGTTCAACAAAAGAATTAAACTTTTGAGATCGAGTCATTACACCCTTTGTAGGACTCCCTATGATGAGATCTTATGGATATGCTTGAAGTAGGGGTGAGTTTCTTCGATCAACCATTTGAGGAGTAGGATGGGGAGCATCAACATCTTGTGCTTGTGCCTTGGCTTGATGATGAGAGACATGGGTGTCTTCATTTTCAACTCTCTCATTCTTGTCATCATCTTGAGGCACATATGATGAAGATGGTGGATTGACAATTTGTACATCATCTTCATCATCTTTAGGCTTGATGTCACCCACCGGCATATTCTTCATGGCCTCCCTCAATGGTTCATCACCTACATCATCACAATTCTCAATTGCTCCTTGGGAGCCGTTAGATTCATCAAATTCCACATCATATGTTTCTTCAACCAAACCGGTGGCATGGTTAAATACTCCATATGCTTTGGACTTTGATGAGTAGCCAACAAGAAAACCAATATCACAACGTCTTTGGAACTTCCCTAGGTGTTGACGCTTCTTGTAGATATAGCATTTGCAATCAAACACCTGGAAGAATGAGACGTCCGGCTTCTTCCCATTTAGCAACTCATAAGGGGTCTTGCAAAGGAACTTTTGTAGTAAGAGGCGATTTGAAGCATAGCATGCGGTGTTGATTGCCTCAGCCCACAATTTCTTCAGTGTATTGTACTCATCTAACATTGTTCTTGCAAGAGTGATCAAGGTCCGGTTCTTTCTCTCAACTACACTATTTTGTTGAGGAGTATAGGTTGATGACACCTCATGCTTGATTCCAATTTCATCACAATAAGCTTCAATGTTGGTGTTGTCAAACTCTTTTCCATTGTCACTTCTAATCTTCTTTATCTTGACTTCAAATTTATTTTGAGCTCTCTTTGCAAACTTCTTGAAGCAACTTGCCACTTCGGATTTGTCATGAAGGAAGAAGGTCCAAGTGTATCTTGAGAAGTCATCCACAATCACAAGACAATAAAGATTTCCACCCAAACTCTTGTAAGTTGTAGGACCAAACAAATCCATGTGTAGAAGTTCTAGTACTCTTGATGTTGATATGTAAGCTTTGGTTAGATGAGTGTTTACAACTTGTTTGCTGGCTTGACATGCACTACAAGGTTTGTCCTTCTCAAACTTTACATCCTTCAATCCTCTCACTAATTCTTTCTTCAATAGCTTGTTGAGAGTGTTCATTCCAACATGAGCAAGCCTCCTATGCCAAAGCCATCCAAGTGTGGTCTTGGTGAACAAACATGTCATCAAGTTTGCATCTTCGGAGGTGAAGTCAACAAGATAAAGATTGTTGTATCTAAAGCCCTTGAAAATCACTTGCTTGTCATCTATCTTTATAACAACCACTTCATTTGGACTAAACAAGCATTGGTAGCCAAGATCACATAGTTGCCCAACGGATAGTAAGTTGAAACTCAATGAAGCAACATAGAGCACATTTGAGAGAGAATGATCATTTGATATTGCAACCTTGCCTATAACCTTGACTTTGCTCTTGGAATTGTCCCCAAATATGATCTTGTCTTGACATACCCCATCCTCTTCAAGTGAGGTGAACATACGAGGATCACCGGTCATATGTTGCGTGCAACCACTATCAATCACCCAATGAGATCCACCGGTCTTGTAGTTCACCTACACACAAGAGATCAAGCCTTTTGTTTAGGGACCCAAACTTGAGAGGGACCCTTAACTTTCTCAACTAGTGACTTGGCAACCCAAATTTTCTTTGGCCTATTCTTGTTAGGGGGACCCAAAAACATGACTTTCATCTTTCCACTTGAGTCCTTTCTAAGCATGTAATGAGCATTGAAGGCAAAGGGTCTAGCATGCTTGGGCAAGGGTTGTGGTGGTGGAGTTTTGCACTCATGAGCAAAGTGGCCTTCTTGTTCACACTTGACACATCTCTTTGGCTTGGGCTTTGTTTTGCTTTGTTGTTGTTTGGCCTTGACCTTCTTCTCTTGATTTGCCAAATAACCAATGCCACTCCTATCTAATTTCATGACGGTGTTCATGAGTAGCTCACTTTGCAAATGTTGGCCTCTTGTGAACTTGCTTAGGCCGGTCTTGAGATGCTCTTTCTCTTGCTTTAGCTTCTTGTTTTCTTCAATAAGTGACTCATTTGAAGCTTGCTTTTCAAGAGCCAACAACTTTTTGTTCTCAACTTTAAGCATCTCATTTTCACTCTTGAGCTTGACATACTCATCATAGTCATTGGCCTCAACCACACTCTTGTCTTTGCCGCTAGAGCCTTGCTCAAAGTTCTCAATAATTAAGTCATCACATGATGTAGCTATATCAATCTTAACAATTTGGTTAGTAGCATCATGTGTCTCAAGAGCAAGCTCATTAGCAACAATGAGAGTATCATAATTGATTTTCAATGCGGTGTATTCATCTTTTAGCAAGTTTAGCCTAGTGATGAGTTCACCATGCTTCTTCTCAATTTTATCATGTTTATCTCTAAGCTCCTTGTTAGAAGTTTTAAGCTCTTTGAGAGAAGAAGACATAGTTTCATTTTGATCTATGAGTTCATCCCTAGTCTTATGTGTACTTTCAAGCTTAGATGAGAGTGATTCATTTTCATGTTGAGGCTCATCATTTTCATTTCTAGTCCTCCTTATGATTTTAGAATATTTATTTAACAATTTTACTAGTTCATCATAAGAGGGTGCATCATATTCATCATCACTATCACTATCATCATCATAACTATCACTATTTTGTACCTTTCGATCACCCTTAGCCATAAGGCATAGATGAGTAGCGGAAGATGATGGTGAAGGTGGCGGTGAAGGTGGTGATGAAGATGTTGGTGAAGATGATGAAGGCCCAATCACAAATGCGGCGATCTTCTCTTTTTCATTATCACTTTCATCGCTAGAGGACTCACATGATGATTCAATGTCGGTGAGCCAATCACCAACAATATAAGCCTTGCCTCCCTTCTTCTTGTAGAACTCTCTTTTCTTGCCATCTTTCTTCTTGTATGGCTTGTTCTTTCTTTTATCATCTTCTTCATCACTTGAATCATCTTTCTTGCCCTTGTACTTGTTCTTATACTTGTCTTTTGGAGGCTTCGGGCATTGGTGAGCTAGGTGGCCAAGTTCTCCACAATTGAAGCAATCCATTTCGAAGATTGGCTTCCTTTTGCTACTTGTGAAGAATTTCTTCTTCTTGCCATCGAACTTGATGCCACTCTTGTTGAGCTTCTTTAGCATCTTGGTGGTCTTCCTCACCATGAGTGCAAGTGATTCATCATCAATGTCACTTTCACTTGAGCTTTCTTGGACTATCATGACTTGGCCCTTCTTATTTTTCTTTTCATGGCTAGCTTTGAAGGCCAAGTCTTTCTTCTTAGAAGATGATGAGCCCTCTTCCAGAGTGATGTGCATGTACATCTCGTGAGCATTGATCTTTCCCAATACTTGAGTCGGTGTTGTGGTGGAGAGATCACTTTGGTGAAGTACGGTGACAATATATCCATACTTTTCAACGGGAAGAACACTCAAGATCCTCCTTGCAACATCCGATTGACTCATTTGAGTGAGTCCAAGAGCATTGAGATCTTCTACAAGAACATTCAAATGAGTGTACATCTCATTAGTTCTTTGGGAAGCATCTCAAAAGAATTAATTTTCTTTAAGGCAATATGATAGCGTTCCTCAAGCTCACTCTTAGTTCCCTCATGGAGATCACAAAGATTTTCCCACAATTCATGAGCGTTTTTGGCATTACGCACACGATTGAAGATATCTTTGCCTAAGCCCCGGTAGAGTGCATTTTTTGCCTTTGCATTCCACCGGTCGTACTTCTTCTCGTCACCACTTGGGTTAGCGGGATCCCTTATAGGAGGAAGCCCTTCGGTTGCGGCTCTAAGACACCCAACATCTATGGCTTTGAGGTACGCCTCCATACGAATTTTCCAATATGAAAAATCGTCTCCCTCAAACGTGGGAGGTGGTCCTTCCCCGTTAGACATCTTGCTCTAGGCGGTGAAGCCTAAATTAAGAGCAACACGACTCCGACACCAATTGAAAGGATCAAGATAACCAAGAGGGGGGGTGAATTGGGCTTTTCTAAAAATTAATTGCAAGAATTAAATCCTACAAGCCAAACTTCACCCCTAGTGCCTACAAGTGTTCCTTGTGATTCTACCGATAAAAGTTTTGCACCCTAAGTTCCAATCATAGACTAGCATGGCAATTCTAGTAAGGTAAATGTAACAGAACCGACCAAATTATAAGAGCACAAGTACGAAAACAAGCACCGAAGCGCTCAAATTTTCAAACTTGAGCCCATATAATCCCGGTAGTCAATCGAAATCACGAAGGATTTCAAACCAAACTGCTTACAACCAGGATCGCATCATTCAACATACACATCGTACGTTACATTTCACAAGTAGTTCCGAAATAAGTTTACACCACGGAGTAGCAAATATTACAAACCAAGTTTGAAAGTAGCGGAAGCATAACACACACACTAGTTAATTTAATACTGCCAGTCTGGATGATCGACATCCCGCAAAAGCATGAGGAAAGTACATAAAGACAATCACGCCCTTGTGATCTAGTCATCATCACCCGCAGGGTGGAGACATGTCTTGCAGAATCCCTGATAAAGCATGTCATCTGCAACAGGAGGGAATAAACCCTGAGTACTGGAATGTACTCAGCTAGACTTACCCGTCGAAAACCAGAAATAAGATGACACCAAGGATTATGCAAGGCTTACACAAGAGGCTAGCTGACATAACATTTTGCATAAAGGCATAAGTAATTGAAACTCTTATAACCTGTACTAGCAGTTATTTTTAGCATTTACCTGTCATCTATCTTAGCACCTGTACTAAACATGCACTTGATTATAATCAAACAATTATCATCATTATATCCAGAGCAGGTATGAATTGTAGCAACATTGTATCATTCCCTTAACCACCAGTTCATTTAATGAGTTCTACGTTGCCGCTGCTCAAGTCAAGTGCTCACTAACCGGGAGCGACGGCGATTTGAATCGAATTCCTATCCAGCTGGAGGGGTATTTCTAACACTCACCGTGCAGACCCCTGCCAGGGTCGCACAGGCCACCGTTTCATATGATTCAGGAATCGCGGGTCCGAATAATGTCGCGACCCCAAGGGCGACACTCTGCCAGGTGATAGGGACTCTAACCCCCCCTTGGTCTCACGCTAATGTCCCCAAGCACATCCTTTCTCTCCTCCAAGAAGCAACCTACCATTCGATTCCCGGCCTGAACCACATTACTCGGCTTCGCGGTCGGAACGACTTATCCGGCCAACTAAGTGTTAGACTGCGTTCAACATGACTCAAGGACGTACAGCGAATCGGTCCTTAAACGACTCAGACGGGCATAGCTCCACACCCAAGACGTGAAGTGTCTTGCGGCTGTACTATCGAACTCCCGTCCGGTCTCAATTTCATTTTAAAGCATGGTTCCATCACGATAGCCATAAGCCACTCGCGACCCAGTCCTATATCTCGCGGATGACCGGAAATCACCCGACTTCTACCGTACTAAACAGGGCTAAGCATCGACACGTGCCTAAACCTAATATAGGATTTAAGTACGATATCTGGACAAGGACAGGTACAATGCAGCAAGTGTTTTCATATAACTCCTAGAACTTAATGCAATAAACAATTAAAAGTACTCAAGATATATTTATAAAACGATGGGTTCAGCATGCACCGGGGCTTGCCTTTCAGAAAGGTTGCGGGTCTGTGGTCCGGACACTCGGGTAGATCTTCTGACGGAGCTTCCCCGACGTTGAGTTCTTCTGCTAATTCCTCCGGTTGACTCAGCACCTCCTCCGGTATCGCTTGCTCGAATTCGAGGAGTGTCACCCCCTCCGGTACACCTATTGCATGAGTGCATAATAAATCCCATGAATGCATAATGAAAGATGCAATATGCTCGGAATGAAATGCATTACAACAATTTAACGCTCTATTCAAATCACTTCAAAAGAGTAGGTGCAAATTTCCTCTCCGGTAGAGAAGTACTCACCTAATCTACTTAACCTAAGATAAAGCTGCTCATCCTCAGTTAAGGCCCTAACACCTAACAATTACAAAAGTAGCATGTCTTAGGATATTAAACCATATCAATCAGCAAAACACCACAGTAAGCATCCTGGACAGCAGCTACTTGTTTTTATCACAACTGGAGATTTACAATTCCAAAAGATATGATCTAAGACAATCTGGAAAGCCTAAGAAATGCACTACAATTCATTTTCAGACCTCAACTCCAAACTCCTAAGTTCTCTATGTCAAACTTCACAAGTTCCAGAATCTATCCTCTCAAAACAGAGAGTAGCAGATTTTGAACTGCCACTTTAAACAATAGTAACTCTCAAACTACTAAGCCAAATGCTTCCAAATTTTGACACAAGCTAGTTCATCAAGTTTACTCCAACTTTGGTATTTACAAGTTTTCCAGCAACCAATTTTATCAAAGCCAAATTTAGAATTACTACTAGCTGTCCAGAAAACCTAAAATTACAAAGGTTAAATATTTATTGATGTGACCAACATTCTCTAAGACCAAACTAATACTACTACAAGTTCACAAATGTCACAAAACACCAGAAAGTAAGGTGTGCCCACCTAGAATATTTATTTATACTCATTTCTTATTTTACTTAATTAATTAGGTGGAATTTTAAACATATATGTAAACTGCTCCCAAAATTCTATAAAAATTAAAGAGGACTCTTTGACCCAAAAAGAGACTACTGTAAAAATTTGAACTAAATTTATTCACAGGAACTCCCTACACAAATTTCACAAGCTAATAAGGCTGATTTTTGCATAAATAGGAAACCCTATTGAAAAGTGTCAAACAACAGATTTCATATTTTTCTTAGACACTTTAAGGTACCAAGACATTCTCCAAAAATTTATAAGAACATTGCACATGTAGAAAAATTACTAAAATTCCTTTAAGCATTTCCTAAAATAACAAGATAGCATTATAACTTGAAAAGTACTTAAGCACTGATGCCCAATTTTTTTACCAGAGCTAGGGCTAGCATAGAGTAACCTACCCACCAAATTTCATGATTTATGGAACACTATAGCTCAAGTTATAAATTTAACAAATTTGCATGCATTCTAAAACACATTTAAAGGATCTATTAAATTCTTACAGAATTTAAACATCTCATGCCAGATCCATATTTTTCTAAAATACTACACATCATGTAGACCCTAACAAAATTTATCTCATGATTTTTGGATCATTAAAACCCTAGATCTATATTTTTCCAACTTGTACAAAAATCAGTGACAAAATAATAAAAATGAATTTCATTTCGGATGAACTGGGCCGGCCCGGAAAACTCGGCCCACACACTCGCGCGCGCGGCCCGCTCAGCGCTCCCGCCCGCGCGCGACACTGACGGGCGGGCCCCCGCGGTCAGTGACCGGAGACAGGGGAGGCGGAGGCCCGCGAGCTCCGACGAGCTCGAGCTCGCCGGAGAAGAGCTCGCTCGGCCAATCGAACACCGCCTCGTGTTCTCCGTCACCCGGTGCGTCGATTGGTGCTCGTGGAATGGATGGGGATGGGGTGGAAGGGGCTTGTCACCGCGAGCGGCGGCCGGTGATGTCCGGTGGCGGCGCACCGTCGCCGATGAGGATGTACGGTGCGGTCTAGGCTCGGTACGAGCTTCACCGAAGCTAGGCGGATCCATTTTGCTAGGAAGGGAGGATGGAGAGAGACCCGAAGCACCCCGACCACGGTGAGGTCCCATGGCGGGCTCCGGCGACCTCTCGGAGACGGGGAAGAAAGCAATGCGGCTCACCTTGAGTCAAATCGCGGGCTTCGGTGGGTCAAGGGGATGGAGGGTGGTGAGGCGGAGGTAGTGGCGAGGTCTGGTGGCCGGTGATGCGGTGTAGCTCGCGCTTGAGCTCGCCGGAGAAGAACGGCACTAGCGGCTCGGTTTCGATGTTTCTTGGCAACTGGAAGAGAGGGGGCGGAGGAATGGAGGTCGGCTCGCGCGTCGTGGCGTCTTGAAGGCGTCACGGCCTGACTGGTGGGGCCAGGGCCGGCGTACGGGCGCCACCACGCCTCCACGCGTCGACGACGGCCTGCGGCCGGTCGGCCACTCCCTCGGCTGACGAAACTAAATCGGGTGAATGGTGACATCGATGACCGACTGACAGAGCGACTTCCACGATGATTATCTCCCAAACCGGTTCGAATTAGTCGAAGATGATTACACCAATTTTGTAGAGCTACATGAGGTCTACAAGTTTGTCAATTGGAGTTTGGGCTGGTTCAGCCTAGATTTGAAACTACAGAGCTCCAAAGTGGTGCCCCTTGAAACTGAAATGCAGTTTCAGAGATAACGCCGACTGAAACCCTAACTTCTTGACACTATATCTCCTAAACTATTGAGAACCAGGTGATGGTGATATTGACAATGTTGTAGAGCTATGTGTGGACAACAACTTTGTCAATTGGCTCAAAGACTGGTTTGGCCTGGTTTGCAAACTAAAAGCTCCTAAAGTAGGCATCAGTAAAACTATAGGGTCAGATTCCAGACTTAGAAAAATTCTAAGTCTTGGAGCTACCTCTCTAACTGACTTGTGGGCCACTTTTGAGCATGTTAGGGTCAATTTCATGAGATGGTCATATTGAGACTTTTGTTCCCCATGAATTTCTTTACAACTTTGCTTAAGGGTGCTCTTCCATGCAAGGTCTCTAAATTAGACTTTTTAATTGGTCAAACTAGAGCCTTCTAGGGTCAAATGGTGGTCAAACTTCTCTTGGAGGGCAATTTTGTAATTTTGGTCAACATGAACCTTGTTCCAAATGTTACCCTAAGTATAACTAAGGTGTTGTAGGTCATGATTGGCTACCTTACCTTTTTGTTACACCAACTATCAAATACTTCATGAAATAATTCAAATAAACCCCAGAACAATCACATGTGTTGCATCACATGAAATAACAAACATGAATGATGCATGCTTATGCTTATGCAAATGCAAATGCAATGCAATTATGGAGCTAAACACTTGAGGTGTTACAGCCCTCCCCCCTTATAAAAATCTCGTCCCGAGATTTGGAAGGCGTACCATTTTTCATAGAATTCTTTATAACCATCCCGCAAATAATCCTTCCGTTCCCACGTAGCATCACTCTCACTTACCTGATTACTCCACATCACTTTGTACCACTTAACCACTTTACTTCTAGTTACTCGTTCCTGAGTATCGATCACTCGGACTGGCTTTTCTTCATAGGTTAGGTCGGATTCCAGCCTGATATCACCTAAAGGAACTTGTTCCTCAGGAACTCGAAGACACTTTTTAAGCTGAGATACATGGAAAACGTTGAATATGGCTCTCATCTCAGGAGGCAACTGGATTTTGTACGCAACAGCTCCACTCTTGCCTATGATCTAGAAAGGACCCACGTATCTTGGTGCAAGTTTCCGCTTAACACCAAAACGTTGGACACTCTTCATTGGAGAAACTTTCAAATAAACGAAGTCTCCAACTTCAAATTCGAGTGGTTTTCTACGACGATCCGCATAGCTTTTCTGTCTCGCTTGTGCTGCAGCCATGTGTTTCTGGATGGTACGGACTTGTTCCTCGGCTTCCTGGACAAAATCAATGCCATAATACCTTCTTTCCCTAGCTTCTACCCAGTTTAGTGGAGTTCGACACTTTCGACCGTACAAAGCTTCGAATGGGGCCATCTTAATACTCTCTTGATAACTGTTATTGTACGAGAATTCAGCTAAAGGTAACCATTTTTCCCAAGAACCCTTGGATGAAATGACGCATGCTCGCAACAGATCTTCCAAGATTTGGTTAACTCGTTCTGTCTGACCCGATGTCTGGGGGTGATAAGCAGAGCTTCTCACTAACTTGGTTCCCAGAAGGTGATGCAAATGCTCCCAAAAGCGAGCAGTGAACTGGGGACCACGGTCAGAAACGATAGTACGAGGTATCCCATGAAGCCGGACTATCTGATTGAAGTACAACTCAGCATAGTCAGTGGGACGATAGTCCACTCTCACCGGGATGAAGTGAGCTGATTTGGTCAAACGATCAACAATTACCCAAATAGAGTTATGATTTTTGACAGTAGGAGGAAGTCCGACAATGAAATCCATACTTATCTCTTCCCATTTCCAGCCTGGAATGGAAAGTGGCTGAAGTAGCCCAGCTTTCATGTGCACAGCTTTAACTCTGCAACAGGTGTCACATCTAGCAACATATGCAGCTATCTCTTTCCGCATCTTGGTCCACCAATAAAGTGGCTTCAAATCATAATACATCTTATTACTACCCGGATGGATGGACAACTTGGACGAATGTGCTTCGGATAGGATCTATTCTCTCAGCTCTCGGTCCTTAGGTACCACTAATCTATCTTTGAACCACAACACACCTTCTTCATCTACCCTGAAATGCTTAGTTTCTTCCTCTTTCATCTTACGTTTTATGTGAGATATACCCAGATCAGTCTTTTGGAGCTCAATAATTCGGTTTCTGAGAGTACCACTGACAGTGATGTTGTACAAGACTGCCGGATGTAACAGGCGGGATCGGTGAAAATTAGTTTCAATTAAGGAATGGCAATGAGACTTACGGCTTAAAGTGTCCGCAACCACATTTGCCTTGCCTGGGTGATAGTGTACTTGAAGATTATAATCTTTAATCAACTCGAGCCATCTTCTCTGACGCATATTTAGCTCGGGTTGGGTGAAGATGTATTTGAGGCTTTTGTGGTCTGTATAGATATTGCAGACATTGTCCAGCAGATAATGCCGCCATACCTTCAAAGCATGAACAACTGCGGCCAGTTCTAAGTCATGCGTTGGATAATTCACCTCATGCTTCTGAAGTTGTTGGGAAGTATATGCAATTACTCGACCTTCCTGCATCAAAACACCTCCCAAACCTATGCCTGAGGCATCACAGTAAACATCAAAAGGTTTCTCGATATCCGGTTGTGCCAAAACCGGAGCCGAGGTTAGGAGGGTTCGTAGTTGGTGAAAAGCCGCATCACACTCAGGAGTCCAAACAAACCTGGTGTCTTTCTGCAGCAACCGAGTCATTGGCTTGGCTATTTTGGAGAAATCTGGGATGAAGCGACGATAATAGCCAGCCAAACCAAGAAAACTTCGGACCTCGTGAACCGAGATAGGAGCCTTCCAGTTTAGTACTTCCTGTACCTTGGCGGGGTCCACCATAATTCCTCCATCGGACAACACATGCCCAAGGAAAGGTACTTCACGAAGCCAGAATTCGCATTTACTGAACTTCGCATAAAGTTGATGTTCACGCAGTCTTGTGAGGACTATACGCAGATGTTCAGCGTGATCCTCCTCATTCACAGAATATACCAGGATGTCATCAATAAATACCACCACAAACTTGTCCAATTCAGGCATAAACACCGAATTCATCAAGTACATGAAGTGTGCGGGGGCATTTGTCAAGCCGAAAGACATAACAAGATACTCATAAAGACCGTATCTGGTAGAAAAGGCTGTCTTTGGAACATCTTCCGGGCGAATTTTAATTTGATGGTAGCCCGATCTTAGATCGATCTTGGAGAAAACTTTAGCTTTAGACAACTGATCGAACAAGATGTCGATTCGCGGTAGAGGGTACTTATTTTTGACAGTGACTGCATTGAGAGGTCTATAATCTACGCACATCTGCAACAACTGATCCTTCTTCTTTACAAAGATAGCAGGACATCCCCACGGCGATGAACTAGGACGAATCAACCCCTTCTTCAAAAGTTCATTCAATTACACCTTAAGTTCAGCTAACTCATTTGGAGGCATCCTATAGGGTCTCCTAGAGATGGGTGCGATGCCAGGCAACAACTCGATTTTAAACTCCACATCCCGATCCGGAGGGAGTCCCGGCAATTCATCGGGAAAAACGTCCGGAAATTCATTTACTACGGAAATTTCAGCCAACGCCTTTGCTTGCACAGCATGAATTTCCCCCGACAATTCAACCTTTCTGGGAAGTTGTACTAGAAAACCCTTTTGATCTGTAGGATCTCTGAGCATAACTACCCGAGCGGATGTGTCAATGAGTACCCCATTCTGACTCATCCAATTCATGCCCAAGATAACATCTATGTCTAAACCAGGTAAAACCAATAGGGCAAGCGAATAACTTCGCCCTTCTATCTCAAACTTAAGGTTCCCCACTACTTTGTTTGTGGAAATATTCCCACTTGCTGCACTAATGCAATAACCCACACCTTCAACAGTATGCAACTTGTGTGCAAATTTAGATGCAAACTTAGGACTGATAAAGGAATGCGAAGCACCTGAATCAAAAAGTACCACTGCGGGGTGTTGGTCAACTAGAAACTTACCAGCGGTGACCACCTCACTAGATGGAATTTCCTCAATGCTGTTATAATGGGCGTGTCCCTGATGACTACCTTGGTTGACATTTTTCTTAGGGTACGGACAGTTCCGGGCCCAATGACCTGGCTTGTTGCAATTCCAGCAAGGCATATTGCTAGGAGGAACACTAGAGCTGCTCTGTCCAGAAGTCCCCTTTGGCAGAGCGACGGTATAAGCCTTACGGAACCCCGTTTTTGCAGCAGGCTTCTTCTGCGGCGGACGGAACTTTGTATTCTGAGCAGGTGGGCGAGGGGAAGACCTCGGTGCCACTGAGGCCCTTGACTGAGAAGCACTTGCCTCAAGGGCCCTTTTGTGGCTCTTAGAGGCAGAATAAATAGTATTGTTGTTCTCCTGGGTCAAAGCATCGCTGATGAAATCATTGAAAGTAGTACATTTGCTAGTGCCCATAGTTTTCATCAGTTTTGGGCCGAGGCCCCTTTTGAAGCTAGCAATCTTTTTGGCATCGGTATCCACAAACTCTGTGGCATACCTTGCCAGGTTGTTGAAGGACTGCAAGTATTCAGTCAGGCTTTTGTTTCCTTGCGACAGCCTCATAAACTCTGTGTGCTTGATTGCCATAAGACCGGGAGGGATATAATTTCTACGGAATGCCGCCTTAAACTGCTCCCAAGCAATCGGGACATTGGCAGGCAGTGTGGAACGGTAGTGGCTCCACCAAATGCCCGCCAGACCATGCAACTGATGGGAAGCATACTCAGTTTTCAGCTCATCAGTCAGGCGTAGCAGACGAAACTTTTGTTCAATGGTATTCAACCACTCGTCAGCCTGCAGTGGTTCTTCCGCTTCCTTGAAGAGCGGGGGCTTTGTATCCAGAAAGTCCTTGAAATCGCTGTACTGATTTGGCTCTGGGCCCTGGCGGCCATGACGAGCCTCTCGATTAGCCAGTTGGCGCATGGCGTCAGCCAACATACGCTGCCCCTCAACCACTGATTGCATCAACTCGGCCGGAGTAGGTGGTGGCGGAGGGGGCGGCTGTTCCTCCTCCTCATTTCCACGACCCCGGCGTAGATTGTACGACATCTGCAAAATGCATAGCCAATGAGCACTGACGATGTGGGAAATTTGTAGATGAATCATTGCAAAATGTCAATCTGACTGTATGAATAGATTTCTCATAATAATTAAGGCACAATAATTCATCACAACCGCACAATCCATTCTAGCGCATCATTTGACGAGATCATACTTGGTAATCCAACAAGATGCTCTCTGTTAAAGGCTCACTCACAGGGAGCACAACGGTTACCGGACCGTTTATGTTGCTATCTACGTGATTTTTGACCTTTTGCACGGTACTTGGATTCGATCTCAAGATTTTTAGTTGACTGTGAAAGGCTACTTCAAACTGACCACAAAGAGACTCCTCAATGAAGAGTTCCATGGTGGATCATGACTAGCCACCTCGATACCAGCGCGTGCCAAGCAGCACAGCCTTATGTCGCGCGCCATAGGAGGCCCTCGGTTTCGTCGCGGCACCGAAGGGTGCTAATCGTGACACCATCATCGAACGCAACAGAATAAGACATCAAGTTGTGATCGAAATTAACAGGTTCAAACTACATTCAGGAAACATACGGTTTAACCTTACATCCCAAAGTCAAGTTATTACAAGGCCTCACTCCTTCGCAGGGAGGGCACAAAAGACGATCCTAACATTATAGGCACGTGATGACTACTCTAAGCATCATCCTCCGAGTCAGTGTCAAGGATCTCCCCGCCGTCCTCATCACTGACAGGCTCTAACTCCTCGTCTTCTTCTTCTTCTGGCTCTTCCTCTGGTGCTTCTGCAGGTGGGGCATCCTGTGGTCCATCAACCTCCACTTCATCATCATCCTCAGCCATGAAGATTCCTGATCCCATATCTTCATCTACATTGTTGTTTCTAGGTAGCAGGGGATTAAGCTGGTTATTCAGTCGGTGCACTTCTTCATGAAGATTATCATTGTATTCTTCAGCGTTCTCCAACTGTTGCTCGAGCTCAAACTAACGAGCTCTCAGAACGTTCTCCTCGTGCCAGGCTTCAT
Source organism: Saccharum hybrid cultivar R570 (assembly GCA_038087645.1). Lineage (NCBI taxonomy): Eukaryota > Viridiplantae > Streptophyta > Magnoliopsida > Poales > Poaceae > Saccharum > Saccharum hybrid cultivar. The sequence goes on from JAQSUU010000059.1 coordinate 1,708,270, forward strand.
CCCTCTGTTCCATCACACGGACCAACATGCGTTGACAGTTGCGATTTGCCACTGTCAACCTCTGGACTGCAAGCGTCTCTTGATCACGATCATGAATCACTTGTTCCAGTTGTTGCCGTGTTGCATTCCTGGCAGCAGTCACTTCAGCCAACTCTGCCCTCAGCCTTTCCACCTCAGAAGGCTCAGGGCGGGGCTCACGTGGAGCGAGCTGGTGACGCGGTGCCCTACCCCCAGTGGACTTACGAGCGGTCCTCTTGGTACGTGCCATCTGTAGCAACAAGATAAGATACGACTTAAAGTGAGGATCATTTAGGGGATACGAAATTTACTTTAGTCGGGAGTACAAAAATTTTTAAGGAGGGAGTAAATGATATGTATGATATAATTAAACATGATGCATGCACGTTTCATACGCCCTCTCACCTTAGTAGAAACCTAAAGTTCTAACGCTAGGCGGTGGCATACATACGTTCTCTCATATAAGCGAAACTATCGGTCTACTCGTTACGCTGTTAGTGTACCTGCAGAAAATTTCATTGCAGCCCAACAATTCCCAAAATATCATACAAGAAAGCAGTAAACTAAATACTTCCCATATACACATCCCCGGATGTATATATTTCAGTATCAAAGCTACCCGATTGATAGATGCCCACAATTAAGTGTTTTTACATAGTTACATGGTTTAAACATGTAAAGATGTAAGTCACCAAAACTACTCTCCCCTAGACCGCCGGTTGGACGATCATGCTCTCACAACTCACACTTACTAGAGCGTCGAGGTAATTGATCCATACATTACCACCCAAGTGGATGGCATCCATACAATATCACGCCGTATGGACGATGAAATAAAAACAAACAAGGCCCCCAAGTTAGTCTTTATAATAAGCCACCTAAGAGTCCTTATTTGGGCTAAGGGATGTGATCACTGGCATACCAAAAAATAATTTTTAGTGTTTAACCCTTTTCGCAAACGAATACTTTTGTTTTTAATTACTCGTAAGATGTGTTTAATGTTGAATTATGCTCCGGTACCAGCTGTAACAGAACCGACCAAATTATAAGAGCACAAGTACGAAAACAAGCACCGAAGCGCTCAAATTTTCAAACTTGAGCCCATATAATCCCGGTAGTCAATCGAAATCACGAAGGATTTCAAACCAAACTGCTTACAACCAGGATCGCATCATTCAACATACACATCGTACGTTACATTTCACAAGTAGTTCCGAAATAAGTTTACACCACGGAGTAGCAAATATTACAAACCAAGTTTGAAAGTAGCGGAAGCATAACACACACACTAGTTAATTTAATACTGCCAGTCTGGATGATCGACATCCCGCAAAAGCATGAGGAAAGTACATAAAGACGATCACGCCCTTGTGATCTAGTCATCATCACCCGCAGGGTGGAGACACGTCTTGCAGAATCCCTGATAAAGCATGTCATCTGCAACAGGAGGGAATAAACCCTGAGTACTGGAATGTACTCAGCTAGACTTACCCGTCGAAAACCAGAAATAAGATGACATCAAGGATTATGCAAGGCTTACACAAGAGGCTAGCTGACATGACATTTTGCATAAAGGCATAAGTAATTGAAACTCTTATAACCTGTACTAGCAGTTATTTTTAGCATTTACCTGTCATCTATCTTAGCACCTGTACTAAACATGCACTTGATTATAATCAAACAATTATCATCATTATATCCAGAGCAGGTATGAATTGTAGCAACATTGTATCATTCCCTTAACCACCAGTTCATTTAATGAGTTCTACGTTGCCGCTGCTCAAGTCAAGTGCTCACTAACCGGGAGCGACGGCGATTCGAATCGAATTCCTATCCAGCTGGAGGGGTATTTCTAACACTCACCATGCAGACCCCTGCCAGGGTCGCACAGGCCACCGTTTCATATGATTCAGGAATCATGGGTCCGAATAATGTCGCGACCCCAAGGGCGACACTCTGCCAGGTGATAGGGACTCTAACCCCCCCTTGGTCTCACGCTAATGTCCCCAAGCACATCCTTTCTCTCCTCCAAGAAGCAACCTACCATTCGATTCCCGGCCTGAACCACATTACTCGGCTTCGCGGTCGGAACGACTTATCCGGCCAACTAAGTGTTAGACTGCGTTCAACATGACTCAAGGACGTACAGCGAATCGGTCCTTAAACGACTCAGACGGGCATAGCTCCACACCCAAGACGTGAAGTGTCTTGCGGCTGTACTATCGAACTCCCGTCCGGTCTCAATTTCATTTTAAAGCATGGTTCCATCACGATAGCCATAAGCCACTCGCGACCCAGTCCTATATCTCGCGGATGACCGGAAATCACCCGACTTCTACCGTACTAAGCAGGGCTAAGCATCGACACGTGCCTAAACCTAATATAGGATTTAAGTACGATATCTGGACAAGGACAGGTACAATGCAGCAAGTGTTTTCATATAACTCCTAGAACTTAATGCAATAAACAATTAAAAGTACTCAAGATATATTTATAAAACGATGGGTTCAGCATGCACCGGGGCTTGCCTTTCAGAAAGGTTGCGGGTCTGTGGTCCGGACACTCGGGTAGATCTTCTGACGGAGCTTCCCCGACGTTGAGTTCTTCTGCTAATTCCTCCGGTTGACTCAGCACCTCCTCCGGTATCGCTTGCTCGAATTCGAGGAGTGTCACCCCCTCCGGTACACCTATTGCATGAGTGCATAATAAATCCCATGAATGCATAATGAAAGATGCAATATGCTCGGAATGAAATGCATTACAACAATTTAACGCTCTATTCAAATCACTTCAAAAGAGTAGGTGCAAATTTCCTCTCCGGTAGAGAAGTACTCACCTAATCTACTTAACCTAAGATAAAGCTGCTCATCCTCAGTTAAGGCCCTAACACCTAACAATTACAAAAGTAGCATGTCTTAGGATATTAAACCATATCAATCAGCAAAACACCACAGTAAGCATCCTGGACAGCAGCTACTTGTTTTTATCACAACTGGAGATTTACAATTCCAAAAGATATGATCTAAGACAATCTGGAAAGCCTAAGAAATGCACTACAATTCATTTTCAGACCTCAACTCCAAACTCCTAAGTTCTCTATGTCAAACTTCACAAGTTCCAGAATCTGTCCTCTCAAAACAGAGAGTAGCAGATTTTGAACTGCCACTTTAAACAATAGTAACTCTCAAACTACTAAGCCAAATGCTTCCAAATTTTGACACAAGCTAGTTTATCAAGTTTACTCCAACTTTGGTATTTACAAGTTTTCCAGCAACCAATTTTATCAAAGCCAAATTTAGAATTACTACTAGCTGTCCAGAAAACCTAAAATTACAAAGGTTAAATATTTATCGATGTGACCAACATTCTCTAAGACCAAACTAATACTACTACAAGTTCACAAATGTCACAAAAACACCAGAAAGTAAGGTGTGCCCACCTAGAATATTTATTTATACTCATTTCTTATTTTACTTAATTAATTAGGTGGAATTTTAAACATATATGTAAACTGCTCCCAAAATTCTATAAAAATTACAGAGGACTCTTTGACCCAAAAAGAGACTACTGTAAAAATTTGAACTAAAGTTATTCACAGGAACTCCCTACACAAATTTCACAAGCTAATAAGGCTGATTTTTGCATAAATAGGAAACCCTATTGAAAAGTGTCAAACAACAGATTTCATATTTTTCTTAGACACTTTAAGGTACCAAGACATTCTCCAAAAATTTATAAGAACATTGCACATGTAGAAAAATTACTAAAATTCCTTTAAGCATTTTCTAAAATAACAAGATAGCATTATAACTTGAAAAGTACTTAAGCACTGATGCCCAATTTTTTTACCAGAGCTAGGGCTAGCATAGAGTAACCTACCCACCAAATTTCATGATTTATGGAACACTACAGCTCAAGTTATAAATTTAACAAATTTGCATGCATTCCAAAACACATTTAAAGGATCTATTAAATTCTTACAGAATTTAAACATCTCATGCCAGATCCATATTTTTCTAAAATACTACACATCATGTAGACCCTAACAAAATTTATCTCATGATTTTTGGATCATTAAAACCCTAGATCTATATTTTTCCAACTTGTACAAAAATCAGTGACAAAATAATAAAAATGAATTTCATTTCGGATGAACTGGGCCGGCCCGGAAAACTCGGCCCACACACTCGCGCGCGCGGCCCGCTCAGCGCTCCCGCCCGCGCGCGACACTGACGGGCGGGCCCCTGCGGTCAGTGACCGGAGACAGGGGAGGCGGAGGCCCGCGAGCTCCGACGAGCTCGAGCTCGCCGGAGAAGAGCTCGCTCGGCCAATCGAACACCGCCTCGTGTTCTCCGTCACCCGGTGCGTCGATTGGTGCTCGTGGAATGGATGGGGATGGGGTGGAAGGGGCTTGTCACCGCGAGCGGCGGCCGGTGATGTCCGGTGGCGGCGCACCGTCGCCGGTGAGGATGTACGGTGCGGTCTAGGCTCGGTACGAGCTTCACCGAAGCTAGGCGGATCCATTTTGCTAGGAAGGGAGGATGGAGAGAGACCCGAAGCACCCCGACCATGGTGAGGTCCCATGGCGGGCTCCGGCGACCTCTCGGAGACGGGGAAGAAAGCAATGCGGCTCACCTTGAGTCAAATCGTGGGCTTCGGTGGGTCAAGGGGATGGAGGGTGGTGAGGTGGAGGTAGTGGCGAGGTCTGGTGGCCGATGATGCGGTGTAGCTCGCGCTTGAGCTCGCCGGAGAAGAACGGCACTGGCGGCTCGGTTTCGATGTTTCTTGGCAACTAGAAGAGAGGGGGCGGAGGAATGGAGGTCGGCTCGCGCGTCGTGGCGTCTTGAAGGCGTCGCGGCCTGACTGGTGGGGCCAGGGCCGGCGTACGGGCGCCACCGCGCCTCCACGCGTCGACGATGGCCTGCGGCCATTCGGCCACTCCCCCGGCAGACGAAACTGAATCGGGTGAATGGTGACATCGATGACCGACTGACAGAGCGACTTCCACGATGATTATCTCCCAAACCGGTTCGAATTAGTCGAAGATGATTACACCAATTTTGTAGAGCTACATGAGGTCTACAAGTTTGTCAATTGGAGTTTGGGCTGGTTCGGCCTAGATTTGAAACTACAGAGCTCCAAAGTGGTGCCCCTTGAAACTGAAATGCAGTTTCAGAGATAACGCCGACTGAAACCCTAACTTCTTGACACTATATCTCCTAAACTATTGAGAACTAGGTGATGGTGATATTGACAATGTTGTAGAGCTATGTGTGGACAACAACTTTGTCAATTGGCTCAAAGACTGGTTTGGCCTGGTTTGCAAACTAAAAGCTCCTAAAGTAGGCATCAGTAAAACTGTAGGGTCAGATTCCAGACTTAGAAAAATTCTAAGTCTTGGAGCTACCTCTCTAACTGACTTGTGGGCCACTTTTGAGCATGTTAGGGTCAATTTCATGAGATGGTCATATTGAGACTTTTGTTCCCCATGAATTTCTTTACAACTTTGCTTAAGGGTGCTCTTCCATGCAAGGTCTCTAAATTAGACTTTTTAATTGGTCAAACTAGAGCCTTCTAGGGTCAAATGGTGGTCAAACTTCTCTTGGAGGGCAATTTTGTAATTTTGGTCAACATGAACCATGTTCCAAATGTTACCCTAAGTATAACTAAGGTGTTGTAGGTCATGATTGGCTACCTTACCTTTTTGTTACACCAACTATCAAATACTTCATGAAATAATTCAAATAAACCCCAGAACAATCACATGTGTTGCATCACATGAAATAACAAACATGAATGATGCATGCTTATGCTTATGCAAATGCAAATGCAATGTAATTATGGAGCTAAACACTTGAGGTGTTACAGTAAACAAGCAATAAAAGTAATGCACGAAAGTAAATGCTTGAAAGTAAGGGTTAGGAACACGACGATGTTTTGCCGAGGTATCGGAGAGTCGCCACTCCCCACTAGTCCTCGTTGGAGCACCCGCGCAAGGGTGTAGCTCCCCCTTGATCCGCGCAAGGATCAAGTGCTCTCTACGGGTTGATTCTTTGACACTCCGTCACGGCGAATCACCCAAAACCGCTCACAACTTGAGTTGGGTCACCCACAATCTCGTCGGATGATCACCAAACTCCCAATCACCACCAAACCGTCTAGGTGATGGCGATCACCAAGAGTAACAAGCTAGAACTCTCACTTGACCACAACAAGCCTAATGAGAAGATGGATGCACACTTGCTACACTCTTGTCACTAGAGAGGATTCTCAAACTTTGATTCGCAAATCTCTATCCTCACTAGGGCTCTTGCACTCCCTTGCACTTCAAAGGTGTTTCTCAGCTGAACAAATAAGCAAGAGACCTCTAAAAGAGGTGGTGGGGATGTATTTATACACCCCACAGTCGAAACGAACCGTTACCTGCCAACTCAGCAAAACGCGGGGTGACCGGACGTGCCGGTCGAAGTAACCGGACGCGTCGGTCGCTCGTAACGGTCGAAATTCTGAAATTTCGGCTGAGTGACCGGACGCGCCGCTCGAAGTGACCGGACGCGCTGGTCACTCGTAACGGTCGAAATTCTGAAATTTCAGCTGAGTGACCGGACGCGCCGGTCAGAGGTGATCGGACGCGTCCGATCGTGCAGGGAGCTTACTGTAACGAGACCGGACGCGTGACCGCGTATGATCGGTGATGACCGGACGCGTCCGGTCGTCGCAGGACCTTACTGGAACGTGACCAGATGCATCGATCATTTCACATGACCGGACGCTGTTTACCCTCTGGAACACGTGTCAGACTGACCACCGCGTCCGGTCCTCTCAAGGACCGCGTCCGGTCGATCAGTTGAAACCGTAGTGAAGAATTAGTACTGACCGGACGCGTCCAGTCATGACCAGGACCGCGTCCGGTCATAGGTAAACGGCTCAAACGTCTTCTAAACGCGATGCAACTTTAACTAAGTTGCTTCCAACTGAACTCTAAGCTTTTCTCGAGCTACCTAGTGCTAAGTTTGACAAGTGTGCACCACACCTAAACACAAGACTCACCTAGGTCAAGCTACTCGCTCATGCCCCTCTTTATAATACGGTCAAAGGAAGAAACAAAGATCCTAACGACTATTCTAGATGTATCTCAACACCTTGACATCCGGAACTAACCGTCCTTAATCTTATCGTTGATCCTTTGAAAACTGAAACGATTTCCATCAAGAGACATGAATACCATATTGCTCAAAGCAGTTATCATCTCCATGACCTAACTTACCAACGTTTCTGCAAAACACATGTTAGTCATGGTAATTAAGCGTTGTCATCAATTGCCGAAACCAACACCGGGGCCTAGATGCTTTCACGACATCAACATGGGTGGACCTAGCATTGTGCCCTGGTATTCCTAGGCATACCCAACATTTTTCAAGAAAAAATTAGTAGTTAGTAGCTATATAAACATATATAATATATTTAAGCTTCAAAATTGCTACTCTCTCCATCTTCTACGTCTCCAAGACTCCAAGAGTCTTTCTAAAACTCACTTTCTAAATCATCATTTGGAGAGCCAACTCACTTTCTATATTTTTGCATCCCCACAACTTCTATGTATCTTGTTCACACTCTAGAGTGCCAACTCCGCTCTCCATCTGTAGCTACCAAGAAATCTAGAACAGAGGATGACAATAATTGAAGATCCAATTAAATAAGTTGCTAGAGCCAAAACCATTATTCCTATTAGTAAGGAAGGATATAAAGATGCTCTTAGAGCTCTTATTCATCCAACACACAGCAGCCAACCCAGACCATTTACCTATCACACTCACTCATTCCCACTAGCACACCTAACAACTATGCTTGGGTGCAGAACCGTTGAACCGGGAACCCTAGCAGCTAGCCCTGCCAGCCCTGCCATCGTCCACCCTGCATAGTCGCGCCTCGGCATGGTAGCACCCTATTGCCCTAGGGGCGGATCCACTGGCCCGCAGAAGCATTCGGCCATCCATTCAGCACAACAGCACTCGTTGCCCAGCCTCATCTGCTGGTAAGCACACTCATGCACTGAGCACACTACCCATATCATGGTCACCGGGTCGGCTAGGAGGGCATACACCCACAAGACAACTAGAAGGTAGAAGCCTAGGTAGATCTTTGCTTGGGCATACCCAACTTTGAAATCCTGGGTCCGCCACTAGACATCAACCATACATCAATACAACTTTCGGCTTCCACGCCAAAACCCTAGGAGTAGGCTATAGAATCTCGACAAGTTCTTCAATAAGCAAGGCCGCATCGGTTTCGATCTCCGGTTTGCTTGTTAGTACCGTCATGACTAGTGTTTTATCCAGTTAGGCCTCATCGTTTGATCTCTAGCTTGGTGTGATACTAGTTAGTTATCGATTTGTATCTTATTAAGTATGCATCTTTTGATCTCTTGATCGGTTCAGTATCAAATCACCAATTATCGATCTTGCTATTTCTACTAGTTTACTAAATTTAGCAAATCACCAATCTACCCGGTTAAGATTAGGATAAATTGGCCTTTATCATTTTAATCTGACGTCTTGTTGCTTTGTTACGATCAAAATCCTGTTTTGACGTTAGATACAGCCTGCATCGGCTGTTTATTTTAATCTTGATCAAACATAGTGCATGTTTTGGGCTGTATTGTAGATTCATCGGCTAGTAATTTCTAATCGTCTACTATCATCGCTGCATCATATTGAACTGTTTGACGGGTCACTTTAGATTATATTTTATCATTTAATGGATCTGTTTGTCATTGAAATATCACTTTGCACTTTTATTATGCCTGCATCGGCTATATAGTTAATAACATGTGCCTTCATGTTTACAGCATGTTTTCATGATTTTGTTGAGTTATAAATAGATCTATCGGCTTGTTAGCTTTAATGTGTTATCCTAGCCAACGTTGCGTCAGATTGAATTGTTTGGCTGTGATAATAGATTGGATCTGGACATCTGGTTTGTTAATAGATTTACTCATATTAAATAGTTGATCGTCTAGATGTTGTACTTTAATTTCTCTGCATCAGCTGTATAGCCAATAGCCTGCACTATCATCATAGGGAATTTTTGCCGTGGGACATCGCGAAAACGGGTATTTGGCTGGAACACACCGCCAAGCGTAGCATTTGCTGAGTAACATTCCAAATTCGTGTTTATTTGCCGTAACACACCGCGTCCATTATTTTATTCATTTTTCGTATTCGCGGAGAGAGAAAGTAGGGAAAATATCGTTTATACCCCCGTCTTCACGCTCCGGTTCACTGATTTTCGGTGGGGGTTGGAACAGGGGCATGGTCGGCCGGCCATGGAGAAGAAGACGATGCCGCTGCTGCCGCTGCCGGTGGCGCACAAGCACGTGCACGGAGCTCCCTGGGCGGTGTGGCCAGCCCATGGGCACGCTCCCCGGCGGCACGGCCAGCCCAGGGGCGCTCTCCCCCACGGCGCGGCCAGCCCATGGGCACGCTCCCCAGCGGCGCAGGTGCGCGGCCGGCCTAGGGGTGAGCTCCCCGGCGGCGCGGCCAGCCCAGGGGCGGAGCTCCCTCGCGGCGCAGCCAGCCCAGGGGCGGAGCTCCCTCGCGGCGTAGCCAGCCCAGGGGCAGAGCTCCCGGCAGCACGGCCAGCCTAGCAGCCACCGGTCGCCACGACCAGCAGGGCCCGCTCTTCGACCCGTCCTCGTCGCCGTCCTACGCCGCGGTGCCGTGCAACTCCTCCTCCTGCGACGCGCTGCAGCTGGCCATGGGCGGCATGTCGGGCACCGCGGCGTGCGGCGGCGCCCAGGACCAGCAGCAGCCGGCGGCGGCCTGTAGCTACACGCTCAGCTACCGCGACGGCTCCTACTCCCGCGGCGTCCTGGCGCACGACAGGCTGAGCCTGGCCGGGGAGGTCATCGATGGCTTCGTGTTCGGCTGCGGCACCAGCAACCAGGGCCCGCCGTTCGGTGGCACGTCTGGCCTCATGGGGCTCGGCCGGAGCCAGCTCTCGCTCGTCTCCCAGACCATGGACCAGTTCGGCGGCGTCCTCCTAGCAGCCGCCGCTTGCCGCATCAGCAGGCCAGCACCTCGGCCCCGCCTCACGCCGCCGCCGCTCGCTGCAGCAGCAGGCCACCGCACCACCACAGCTCGCCACCGACCGGCTGGCCGGAGAGCCCCGACCGGGTCTTCCCCACGCGCGGTCCCCTACAGGGCTGCGAAACGTGGTCCGGTTCGACCAAATCGAGTCTGGCTCAACCAAGTGCGGTCCAAGGGGCATCAGTGATCATTTTACAAATTTTCTCTCTCCCAATCTCTGGAAATAATTATTTTAATTGACGCGGTGTCCACTGGCAAATAAACACGAATTTGGAATGTTACTCAGCAAATGCTACGCTTGGCGGTGTGTTCCAGCCAAATACCCGTTTTCGCGATGTCCCACGGCAAAAATTCCCATCATAATATTCTGCCTCGTTTCCATCGGCTGTCCTACATCGACTGCATAGCCGATGGTCAATGCTTTCACTTCATAACATGTTATCAGAGTTTATTTCGATATGATCAAACCTGTAAACCTGATAGTTCTATTTTATTGTCGTTATCAACGCTGCATCAATTCGAACTGTTTGATATAGATTTTGATTTGGATCTAGATAGTTCATAGATTTGTTTATGTTAAGATAAATGGATTTGCATGTTATGCTCTTTTCAACAATTATCGGCTCTTTATTGATTATTTTGTTTTTGTCTTGGTTAATCAGCCGATAATGCTACGCTTAATCGTTTTATTTACACCGTTGCATTACTGGATATCAGCTCTGTAACCGGTGGCCATACTCATCGGCTCTTTAGTCGCACATTGTCTGGAGCAACACCAACAACGAACTCAAAACCGACCTATCCTGCATTGAAGTGAAGTAGATCTCCGTGTGTCCTGCGTGATCCAGAATCCTGCGTCGACACTCATCAACCAAGCAAATGCAAACTGGGTACAGTGATAAATGGCAGCAATCTTAGTAGAACGTTATCACATTGGTCATTTTGGTTTAGCATATTTTATTTTGTTCGTTTTCTGTGCAACGATATTCATTGAGTCATCTATAATCTTACGCTGCCATAACACTGCTATCCAACATGTTTGAGAAATAGAGAGATCGAAAGTGTTTTTCTAGTGTCCGACAAGGTAGGGATCTCAATCATAACGATTTCAAAAGAAAGGCATCACAAATACCAATCTAGAAAAGTAGAATGAAATTGGAAATCTAAGATAATGAGGAGCGAAGTCTGGGATTGAAAACAGGGTAATTACGGGTAAAATATCGATACCTCGCGTAATTATATGTATAGTGATTAAATGTATGGAGACAGTTGCAAGAATGTAGGAAAAACACAATGTAACATTTCCTCTTTGCGTCTATTCTCTATTGTATATCTAGAGATCACGTATTGATACAAAAATAAATGGTTTGCAATCTCACAAATTATACCAACTGTACATAAAAAAGATGATTGGCAGACAGAACTACCTTGAACCAGCACAGCACAGTGCACCTTTCTTCCTAGTAAATAAATTATTATAAATTCGGTGTGATCCAAACCTCAGAAGGAGCAAGCTTGAGGCGATCTTTATGAGGGCAGAGACGGAAAACATGATCAAATGTCCTTTGTTTTAGGTCGTAGGTCCTCACGCCTCCCCATTCTGGACATCGACGAAGCAGATGACATATGGGTGCCATACAAGGAGCTGAGAAGTAGATGCAACAAGGCCTCAGCCCGGGGAAATTCTTGGTGGGCAAACATGCTGAGTGATTCAAGCCAAGGAAGATTGCATGCTCCATTAAGTCTATATTTGGTACTGGTGATACCTTCTCATATCCATCAAGATGAACCTTGAAAATTCGGAATGCGACACCATCTTTATACATCCTCCTGGAGTTTGCAACAAATGCTTGCACTTCCAGCAGGTCACCCCACGGTGTAGACACCAGATGCCTGGCGAGAATGCGTCTACTGCTCCTCTTGGCTACAATCACCTCCTTTGCTGGTTCATTCGGTCCATCAAGATCCCATTTCTCCACTATTCCTTGAAATGTCACGGTGTAGAACATCCCATTGTGGTACGCGCAGTCGGCATATCGGTCCGCCTCATGAGCGACTAAAGTTGCAGCCACTTGCCAATTGCTTTCTCCAGCCCTAACAAAAGAAAGCCAGTTGGTATCCCGGTGGATGATCATGACAACATAGTTAGCACTCTTGGATGGACTGCAAGACAACACCGCTTTCTGGTAGAACCATGTTGCCAGGTACTTTGCATCCTGGACATCATGATTCTCAAAATGGTATGCTTCAATGTTCCCTTTGCTACCACGGACTGCCTCAACGCATGTGAAATCAGTGATTGGTGGGAGAGGGGTCATTTCTGAGGTGAAGGGGTTGTAGAGCATGAGATTGGCTAGTTCGTTCACCAGAATCAGCCAGCCATGCGAGGATCCGCAGCATGCCACAACGCGTAAACCTTGGGGAAATCTCACATCATAGGCCTTATGGACATCCAGGAGATGGAGGAACTTGCAGTTCACAGATGAGCTGCCCTTGGTCCCTCGCGCTTCTCTACTCTCGAGAATGTCCCGCCAAGACAAGATCATTGGTGCGCAAGAGCGTGGGACACCAGCGGCTGTGGCAGCCGAACGCCATGATGTGCATACTGATGCAAAAGCAATAGCTTCTGGGAGTTGAAGGCGTTGCAGGATGCTGAGGACAAGATCCTTCGGGAGGTCCGACCAGCTGGAACTTGGATTAGATCCTGCTATAGTAAATAACAATTGTTACAGAATACATGGTACTGCGTTCTTGCAGTCGAAATGCATGTGAGCATATCCATCAGAGCAAACAGGACCATCTAAGCTTTTGAGTTGGACAAGGACCAGTAACCTTTCACCTTCGGATAATTAGGTCTAGTAACCTGGCTTCCTCAATGGAACTGGAAACCAATTTGAAAAGGAAACTTGAGAAAGCACCTGCCCTCTAAGCAAGACCAATTGATCGATACAAGAAGAAGCAATTGAAAGTATCATAGTTCATGCCTAAACTCATTCCATTTTCTCGATGCTTACAAAAGGAAACTTGGAATGAGTTTAGGCTTCAGCTATGATACTTTCAATTGCTGCTTCTTGTATCGATCAAATTGGTCTTGCTTAGAGTGCAGATGCTTTCTCGAGTTTCCTTTTCAAATTGGTTTCCAGTTCCATTGAGGAAGCCAGGTTACTAAGACCTAATTATCCGAAGGTGAAAGGTTACTGGTCCTTGTCCAACTCGAAAGCTTAGGTGAAAGGTTACATACCGGAATTTACAGGGGTATTCTCAAATCCTGAGTACAGTAGAATTTCCTGCATGTCTAAATAGCAAAATATTAGGATGACACCAATTGCATTGCATTATCATAATTATAAAACGAAATCATTTTACACACCCTAATAACTTCTCACCTCTTCTGTACATCGTGGAACATGGTTAGCATGGTCTGCAATACAAAAAATAGCAATGTAAAACAGCATGCCACAGCTGGCAAGATGACAAGATAAGTGATGACTATTTCTTGAACCTCACAATGCTACTCTAACCAAATATTAAACCAGGGATGAAGTTTACAGGAATATAAAATTCACGCACATGTTCCAGGAAAACTTGGCTTTAGACTGAGAGTTAAATCAAGGAAACAATCATCAGGTTCTGTGCTGAAATCCCACAGGTTCAGTTCCAATCTTGGTTCTACTTCTGTTAAAGTTATAGAAGGATTCAGTTAAAATATTATTGTCTTACAAAAAAGTTAAGATATGCCATGAGCATAGTTTTGGTAAAAAAGACTCACTAGGTTCGTTTGTTTTTGTATGGGAAGCATCATGGACAGGTCTTGGTTTGCACACCTACAAAACTTAGAGTCAGGCCACTCAAAATGGAACAAAATGTACCCCAAATGATAACCTCAACAAGTAACAGTACATTGAAGAAAGGATGTTCTGATGCTTGCTCAGCAGTTGGCCTCCTTCGTGGATCCCAGGAACAAAGTTGCTAACAAAAAGAAGCAAAATGGTACCATGTTAATATTGAGAACATAGTTTTTAAGGCGGTAAGGCGAGCTGCGGCGCTCGACCCCCTTCCAGACGCCTAGGCGAATTAGGCGCGCGGCGAGGCGACGCCATACACATACCCTAACCGTCCATAGGACAGCACAAACATAGACTTATACATGCCTTTCTGCATATATACAGTAAGGACTTATTTAGCAACAGCAAGGAAATTTAGCAACAAAAGACACAAGCAAATATGAATATATCAACAGACAGACAAGCAAGCAAGCATAAATTAATTATTCACAGCAACTAGGCAACCACATCAGAAGAGCACACCTGTGAGCTATCCATTCCAACTATCAAACTGTAACAGATAAATAGGAGAAACGAGCAGAGCAGAGAAAGCAAAGTACAATAGAGTACAGGAAGGAGCAGAGCAGAGGAAGGAGGGGGAAGAAGAGGAGAGCAGAGCAGAGCATGGGAATGAAGGGGAGGAAGAGCGGAGGAAGAAGGGGGAGGAAGAGGAGAGCCGCAGAGCAGCAGAGGAAGGAGGGGAGGACGTACCTGCCAGTCGAGCGGTCACAGAGCAGAGTCGCGGTTGGGGACAGGGTCGCGGCGGACGGAGCGGGACTCAAAGCCGGAGTTGGTCGCGGGGTCGCGGGTCGCGGCGTACGGAGCTGGAGTCGTCGCGGACAGGGATGGAGTCGCGGACGAGACGGAGCCGTGCTCGCGCGGTCAAGCGGAGTCGCGCTCGCGGCGGGTCGCGGACGGGCCGGACGCGCACGAGGAAGTCGCCTGCGCCGGTGCCGGCGCTGGATCTCAGGTGCGCCGCCGCCCTCCTTCCTTTCCCTCTCCCTCTCCCACTCTCGACCGACGCAATGGGGATTAGGGGGAGTCTTTGGCGGGAGGTGTAGCAGGCGCGCAGCTGCTGCTTCCCGCGCGCGCATTGCTCCGCTCTTTTCCCGCGCGAGCACCGCTCTTTCCCGCACACTTTTCCGTCCCGCGGCGTCCGCCTGACCGAAATCGACGCCTAGGCGACGCTTTCTGCTGCGAGGCGACGCCATAGGCGAAGAAGTCGCGGCGACCCCGACGCCCGGTTTCAAATCTCGCTCAGACGACTAGGCGACGCCTAGTCGTCGCCTTGGCGACGCCTTAAAAACTATGATTGAGAATTGTCAATGCACAAATGATGTAAAGCAACAAAGCTAGATATATCCACAGCATAAAAGGTGCGGAGTAGAGTTATGCGGAATTAGTACTTAGATAAATCCAGAACTTTGTTTCATATCCCCAACAGCATAAAAGCAGTCCATTGATGTACCTGGATCGAATCAATTGCTTCCAATGAAGCATTAGGAATAAGCTCCCATAGGTTTCTTGGAGGAATCTGCCATAAAATAAAAACAAATCAAGCCAAAGGCCTGGAAACATTTAATTAAATGACCCCAGAGATCAGATGGAACTCAAATTCACCTGAAAAAACTTAAAGCTACATGAATGAGGTAGGTTCATTCCCTCTGGCCAGATAGTGCAATCAGGGGTCCCAAGCACAGTGCGTATTTTGTAAAGCTGATCTGTCTCACTGTTAAGAAACAAAAGCAGCAATGTAAAATCACACAATATCAATGGTAAAAATATTGCAAATATTGCCTAAATGTTTCAGTGCACGCTTTATTAACTTAAGCTCTAATACTTCAACAGCATCAATCCTATAAGGTTGCTTGCATACATGTACGAGGTAAGGCATGAGCCAAAGAACAAACAACAATGAAAAACATAATTCCAGACACAGTTGCAGATGTGAGGCCTTTAAAGTTTAAAATAGTAGGCAAAGGATAGCAGACAGTGTAGAGTGAAGTTCCAGGCTAGTGGCGAGCTATATACCCATTTACGACAAAACACAAAATAAACATGTGCATTAGAAGTTCAGTTCAGAACTCCGCCTATGTTGATTGGAAGACTTTCTTAAGTCGTCTCAACATAGCCGGTCCCAAGCCCGGGTAAAGGAGGAGGGTGTGTTAAGGTCTGGCGAACCAACAGTAAAAAAACAGCCACTCTCATGGATTTGAAACCCACAAGAGATTCGTTGGGGCATAACCCTATTAGCGACGCGCTACATCGGAACCCAGGTGTGGTGTTAAATGGGCAAGGGCCGGGTCATCATCCCCTTAGTGGCGCGTCGTATCGTGACCCGGGTACGATGAAAAATGAACAAGGGTCGGGCCGTCGCAACCTTAGTGGCGCGCTACATCTACGCCCGGGTGTAGTGAAAAATGAGCAAGGGTCTTCGCACTTCCCTCGGCGGGTGCGAAGGGTAAGGAAGCTAGCCGAGCCAACTAGGATTCGTCTAGGTAGCTGGAATGTAGGGTCCCTAACGGGTAAGCTAAGAGAGCTAGTCGATGCAGCAATTAGAAGGCGTGTAAATATTCTATGCGTTCAGGAGACTAAATGGAAGGGCCAGAAGGCGAAGGAGGTGGAGGATACTGGCTTCAAACTTTGGTACACGGGGACAATATCGGGTAGGAATGGTGTAGGCATCTTGATCGATAGGAGCCTTAAGGATGGGGTCGTTGATGTTAGGAGGCAAGGCGACCGGATTATCTTGGTCAAGCTGCTAGTTAGAGAATCGGCTCTGAATGTGATCAGTGCCTATGCCCCTCAGGTAGGTCTTAGCGAGGGCACCAAGAGGTAGTTTTAGGAAGATCTTGATAGCATGGTTAGTACCGTGCCTATCAGCGAGAAACTCTTTATAGGAGGAGACCTCAACGGCCATGTTGGTGCGACTAATATAGGTTTCGAGCGGGTGCACGGGGGTTCGGGTATGGTAGTAGGAATCAAGAGGGGGAGGATGTTTTGAACTTCGCGCTGGCCTATGACTTGTTGATAGCGAACACCCTCTTTAGGAAGAGAGAATCTCATCTAGTAACCTTTCGTAGTGGACAACACTCGAGTCAGATCGACTTTATCCTTGCAAGGAGGGAGGAAGACGTGCTTGCTTTGATTGTAAGGTGTTACCTGGGGAGTGTGTTGTCCCTCAACATAAGCTTGTGGTGGCGGACTTTCGCTTTCGGGTACGTGTCCACCGGGACAAACGGGCCAAGATTGCGAGAACGAAGTGGTGGAAGCTTAGAGGGGAAGCAGCACAGACGTTTAAGGAGAGGATGCTAGACGAGGGGCCTTAGGATGAAGGAGAAGATGCTGACGACATGTGGCTAAAGATGGCAACATGTGTCCGGAAGGTGGCTTCGGAAGTGTTTGGCGTGAGTAGGGGAGGCAAACGGGAAGCGAAAGACACATGGTGGTGGAATGACGAGGTGCAAAGGGCTATTAGGGAGAAGAAGGAGTGTTTCAAGCGTCTCCACCATGACAAGAGTGTAGCCAACATCGAGGGCTATAAAATAGCGAAGAGGGTTGCAAAGCGAGCTGTGAGTGTAGCAAAAGGTCAGGCGTATGATGGCCTTTATCAGCGGCTAGGCACGAAGGAAGGGGAGAAGGACATTTATAGGATGGCTAGAATCCGCGAGAGGAAGACAAGGGACATCAACCAAATAAAATGCATCAAGGATGAGACAGATCGACTTCTGGTGAAGGATGAGGAGATCAAGGACAGATGGAGAGAGTACTTTGACAAGCTGTTTAATGGGGAGAATGAGGGTCCTGCCCTTGAGTTGGACGACTCATTTGACGATACCAACAGACGCTTTGTGAGGAGAATTCAGGAGGCAGAGATCGGAGAGGCTTTGAAGAGGATGAAGGGAGGTAAAACGATGAGCCCTGATGGTATCCCCATTGAGGTGTGGAGATACCTAGGCGCCAGAGCGATAGTATGGTTAACTAAGCTTTTTAACTTTATTTTTCGGTCTAACAAGATGCCTGAAGAATGGAGGAGAAGTATATTAGTACCTATCTTCAAGAACAAGGGAGATGTTCAAAGTTGTACTAACTACCGTGGGATTAAGTTGATGAGTCATACGATGAAGCTCTGGGAGAGGGTTATCGAGCATCGCCTAAGGAGAGTGACACATGTGACCCAAAATCAGTTTGGGTTCATGCCTGGTAGGTCGACCATGAAGGCGATTTTCTTATTACGACAATTGATGGAGAGATATAGGGAGCAGAAGAAGGATTTGCACATGGTCTTTATTGACCTCGAGAAGGCATATGACAAAGTATCGAGAAATGTCATGTGGTGGGCCTTGGAAAAGCACAAAGTCCCAACTAAGTACGTTACCCTCATCAAGGATATGTACAGGGATGTGGTGACGTTTGTCCGAACATGTGATGGCGACACCAGTGACTTTCCAATTAAAATAGGACTGCATCAGGGGTCAGCTTTGAGCCCTTATTTATTTGCTTTGGTGATGGATGAGGTCACAAGGGACATACAAGGTGATATCCCTTGGTGTATGATCTTTGCTGATGATGTGGTGCTAGTTGACGACAGTAGGGCGGGGGTTAATAGGAAGTTAGAACTATGGAGGCACACGTTAGAGTCGAAAGGGTTCAGACTTAGTAGGACTAAGACCGAGTACATGAGGTGCGATTTCAGCGCGACTAGGCACGAGGAGGGAGACGTTAGCCTCGATGGGCAAGTGGTGGCCAAGAAGGATACTTTTCGGTATTTAGGGTCGATGCTACAAAAGGATGGAGACATTGATGAAGATGTTAGGCATAGAATTTCAGCCGACTGGTTGAAATGGCATCAAGCTTCTGGCGTTCTCTGTGACAAAAGGGTGCCTCAGAAGCTGAAAGGTAAGTTCTATAGGACGGTGATTCGTCCGGCGATGTTATACGGTGCTGAGTGTTGGCCTACAAAAAGGTGACATGTCCAGCAATTGAGTGTAGCGGAGATGCGTATGTTGCGTTGGTGTTGTGGGCACACAAGGAGGGATAGAGTACGGAACGACGATATTTGGGATAGGGTTGGGGTGGCACCAATTGAGGAGAAATTGATTCAACATCGGTTGAGATGGTTTGGACATGTCCAACGGAGGCCTCCTGAGGCGCCGGTGCGTAGTGGAGTTCTAAAGCGGGCCGATAATGTAAAGAGCGGTAGAGGTCGACCTAAACTAACTTGGGACGAGTCCGTTAAGAGAGATCTTAAGGAGTGGAATATCCCCAAGGATTTAGCTATGGATAGGAGCGCTTGGAGATTAGCAATCAACGTGCCTAAACCGTGACCTCTTTTGTCTTGTGCCATTTATGTCCCTTTATGTGTCTCCCTGTTTCTCGTCTCTTTTGGGTTTCATCTCTAGCCTACCCCAACTTGCTTGGGACAAAAGGCTATGTTGTTGTTGTTGTTGTTGTATTAGAAGTTCAGTTCAGCACAACTAAAGTTGATTTTGAAAATAAAACATTATTACCTTGCACAAACTAAAGTTCACATCAGCATAACTAAACAGGTAGCATACATGTGCTAAACAGGTATCATACATGCGTTAAGGCCCTGTTAGAATTAATACATGATACCTAATACAGATAACTGCTGAAGCAATATAGTGATAGTCCACAAAAATCAGCACTGTAATATTACCTTTTACCAGGAAAAAGTGGGGACTGTGTAAAAAGCTCAGCCAAAATAGCACCAACCGTCCACATGTCTGCAAAAGCACACAACTATTAATGGCGATATCACAAGCTAAAAGCCACAAAGAGAAAAGTTATGCATTTCAAGAAAAAAGAACACTTTATTGTTTGCTCCTTGTTGAGGTGGAACTATGTGGTGTACTGATGTTTGGATATAATCATACAAGTATGAGAAGCTATAAAGCATGACAAACTAATGGCTTGCAAGAGTACCACTAATCTTTTTCTAGCAATCTTTTGCAGAATAAGAGGAATCATTTGCATGCATTATGCGTAGTCGTATTGGAAATACAGTAGATTATACATAACAAGAAAGTAAAAGGTTAATATCACACCAAAAGGCAGGACAAGGGCACCAGGAAATTACCCATAGCAGGTGTATAAGCTGAAGATTGCAGTAGAACCTCTGGAGCCCGATACCTAATAAAGAACATAGATGATCTTGAGGATTTAGTTGCATAATATATCATTATATAATATAAACAAATTTCAAATTTCATACACAAACATACCATCTGGTGGAAACATAATCAGTGTAAGGAGGATTGGAAGATACTTCTCTTGCCAACCCAAAGTCAGCAATTTTAACAATACCATTTGTCACCAACAAATTCTCTAACAAACAGGGAAAACAATCCAATTACTTTAACAGGAACATAGACAAGATACTTCCAATGTAATATCAGCAAGCCACATTACCAGGCTTCAAATCACGGTGGAAGTATCCATTATTATGCATATACGCAAGACCTTGCAGTATTTGGACCATAAAGTTCCGTATATCCCCTTCAGGGAAAGCAACTTGCCTTTCCCTTCTGACATCATATAAATTGCACTCCTTAAAGAAAAAAAATCAGCTGACATTTCAGTAAGGGACAAACTACACAAAGAACATTTAGATGCAAGTAAGAAAGCAGCTTAGGAAAACCCAATGCTTCATCCGAAAGAAGTATAAACCTCTCACTAAGTGAGCATAATACATCACAAATATAAGGAAATAGGTTCACTCATTTAATGAAGAAACATAGGTGAACTGATTTTGTGGCTAATATAACCCAAAGTAAACTGACAATTTAGTACGTTTAGTGTCGTTCCCATGTCAACCATCACAAAAATCGTACCTTTGAGGGAATAGCATGCTAAATTAGCCTCTCTCTTTTTTTTCTCTTCCTTTTATTTATACCAAAAATATGGTAAAAAAACATGCTAGAAGTAGCAAGGACCAAACCATGTCTTCAAAGATGAAGAACAACTCATGATTTTCCATCGTCACATCATTCAGCTTCACAATGTTAGGGTGAATAAGTTTCTGAAGAGCCTGCAGAAGGATAGGTCCGGGATGAAATTGCCAGGATTAATCAGAGTCCTGGCGGCGAGGAAACAAACAAACATGACAGGGCAGAGCAGGACGAGGAGCAATCCAACGACACGAACCGAGGGAGGCAGGGCAGGGAATCCTTACCAGGGAAGGAGGAACCCGATCCCGGCCCGGAGGGGTCTCCGCTGCCCGGCGGTGAGGTGGAGGGGGAGCCAGTTGGGGAGGTGGGGGATCGCCGAGATTGCGCTCGCAGTCGCCACAGGAATTGCTATGCGGATCCTGCGAACTATATGGGCGTTGAGGCGTGGGTGGGGACTGGGGAGTGGGGACGGCGGGCCTAGATTACCGCGCTGCCCCGCGGGTTGGGGTCGAATTACGCCGGGGGCCGGGAGGGTTGTGGCGGGCCAAGACGAGCGGGGCGCTACGATATGTGAGACTTTTACCTGTACGTCATTATAAAAGTTGCACCAACCTATACGCCACTGAAAAGTTTAAACACGTCTGCATGCCCAAGTTGAACTTCATTTTACCCTGTATGTCATTCCGTGTACATTATGTGGTAACGAACGTTAATTGCGTTTAGAAAGAACATGAATGCCCTTAGGCCTGACTAGTCAGAGGCTCAGTGTTGGAGGCCAAAGCCATAGTTGTTGGTGCCAAAAGTCACTGTCCTGCTTCCCTTTATATATAGGGCCTCAGCCCTCTTCTACATCTCATCCTGCTCTCTCATCCTCTCCATTGCTCTCTCTCCTTGCATCTACTCTGCCATGTCTGAAGCTTCAAGCAACCATGGTGGGAGGGCAAAGCGGGTCCTTTGCCCGAACTGTCATGTTCTTGCCAACCGGTTCATCTCCATGACAACGAAGAACCCTAACTGTGCTTTTTCACAAGTGTCCCTATTTTGCAGTTTGTGTTCTTCCATTCTCATTCTTGGTTGTCATTTTTGTTTGTTTTCAATGTGCTGATGCTTGAGATGCTTTGGCTTGCAGTTTGGTGGTTGTCAATGCTACTAGTGGGAGGATGAAATGGTGGACACTAGAGTGCAGTCACCAACTGCTCCAGCTCCCCTACATGCAGTTCCACTATAGACAGTGCCACCACCTGCAGTTCTTCATGCATCTAAGAGCCAGGCCATCTACCAGGATGGTTCCTAGGCTGGTGGTGTGGTAGGCAATGTAGCAGTGGAAAATAGGGATTACAATAGGGTCATGCAGCAGCTTAGGTGGCTAGAAAAGATGGTATATGTATGCATTTTCCTATCTTTGTATGCTATTATGAAGTAGGGCCATATGTGTTTGTATGAATGACAAGATGTATGGAAGGATGGATCAATGAATGAATCAATAACATTATTAGCTAAGTCATCACATTTCATCAACATTCATCACATTATTAACACAAAAGATTTCATCACATAATAGCTAAGTTATCATGACATCACTTAACAGGTTTGGTCCCAATAGCTAGGTTTAATCACATTACAGCTAAGGTTTCATCCAAAAGTATCAGTTCCATCCATCCATCCAAAACCACTAGTTTTCATCACACATCCAAAGTACTGGACATGGCATCACATAACAAAATAAGCACTGTCCATCACATGGCAGGGAGCAAAAGAAAACAGAGACTTGTTTTCACTGTAGTTCCAGCTTCTTCTTGCTTCTGGTATTGGAAGCAGGGCTGGTTGGGCAAGCTTGGCTAGCTGCTGCAACTAATGGCCTCTTTGGTGTCAGCTTCTTCTTGACTCCTATCTTCCTGCTTGGTGAAGCAGCCTGGGGCAGCACAGTGTGTAGTGGTTCTATCTGAACTGTGGCTGCAAAGTTCTCATGACAAGGAGCCAGGAAGACAGTCTGCAATGGAACTGGATCATTTGAACCAGTTCCAGACCTTGTGATAAAGATGACAAGTTAGATCATAGCAAAAGGAAAAAAAAAAGATGATAACAAAAGTTGGCTCAAAAGAAAACATGTTTGATGTACTTGTAGCTGACCCCTTGCTTTTCTTTACACCAGAAGAAGAAGATGAGGATGCATTCCTACTCTTCTTGGCTGCTGCTTTTTCTACAGCTTCAACTCTTGGGAACTGCATAACTGATGGAGTAGCAACCACAATGCTGATCTCTGTGTTACAGAGTGTTGCTTTTTTCTGCCTTTTCTTTCGGAGACCCCTGCATACAACATGTGCATATTAGTTTCAAATAAAAATAATGCAATACATGTAGTTAAGTTAACTCATTTTACCTTGCAGCCTCCATTGCAGCAATGTCATCAGGATTGCCATTATTGCATGTGTACTAGTGATGCCCTTTCTGATGGCATATTGGGCACTCATGTATCCTTAAGCTCTCCCTCTGGCTACTGCTGCCACCTTCAAGAGCTGATTTCATTCTATTCTTCCTTCTTCCTCCTGTTGTTGCCCTTAGTAATGGAGGATGCATGAAGAAGCCATGGGTGGCTTTGGGCCACATGCTCTTGTCAGGGATGCAAGGGATTGAACCTTCATATGCAATTTTGAATTTGTTGACAGAGTAGTAATCATCCACATAGTCTTCCAGTCTTGCACCAGGGATTGAAGTGATATATGCAATTGCATGTTTGCAAGGGATTCTTGTCCCTTGCCAAACCCTACAGGTGCAACTTCTATCATTTAGACTGACCACAAATTTGTAGGCCAGATTGTCTCCCTTTGCACAAACCTCTGTCACACCTTCAGGGGAGGCTGTGATCACTTCAATGTCTAGATTGTAACTATCTTCCCTCAGCTTCTTCTCTATGTGAGGCAAAATCTTTCCTGTAAACTTCATGACAACTCTCTTTCTATGATTCCATTTGATTAACAACTTTTGTCTTATGGTGTCAAGCAAGTCATCTAGGTTATTTCCCTTCTCATGCTTTATCCAATTGTTGAATGACTCAGCAGATTGTTAGTGACATAGTCCACCTTTGAACCTGTCTTGTAGTGGCTCCTACTCCATAGCTTCTTGTGGTTGTCAAGCAAGTACACCATTGCATCTGGTTTGGCCCTAGCCATTGCTTCATAATGCTTGTTAAACATATACAGGCTCCATGATTATGAAGAAGCCTATAAGTGATCATCAAAAATCTTTCCACTCCACCTTTTCTTGAAGTTCTGTACTAGGTGGTACATACACTCTCTATGTTCAGCTTCAGGAAAAACTTCAGTAACCCCATTCATCACTGCCTAGCCACAGTCTGTGTGGAAAGTTAGGCCATCTGGGGAACCAATTACCTCTTTCAACCTCTACATGAACCACACCTAATTCTCATTGGTCTCAGAATCAATGACACCAATAGCTACTAGGTACATCCAGTTATGTCCATCTACTACACAAGCTACACACAGCTATCCCCTGAACCTATCATTCAAAAAGGTGCTATCTACTACCAGATATGGTCTACAACCTCTAAGAAACCCATCTACAGATGGTTTGAATGCAAAGAACAGTATATTAAACCTGATCTTATTGTTGATTATGTGGTGATCAATGATAAGATATGATCCAGGACTAGATTCCTCTATCTGGGCCTTAAGCCTAAACAAATTGTCAAAACTTTTGTCCCAAGGCCCATAAATCTTATCCATTGCAAGATTTTTACCTTTGTATGCTCTCCTGTATGTCACAGTGACTTTGTACTCATCCTTCAATCTCCTTATTAGTTCTTTTATTTGAATGTTTGCATCTTCCTTCAACCAATCTATCACTTGGTTGCAAACCCAGAACTGTGTGATACCTACACACACTCCAACCCTCCTTGCACTTTGACATTCATGAGGATGTGGGTTCTTTTTCACCTGCAAAACAGTCATCAAGCCAAATTCTTATTAGAAGGCTCATTGTAACACAATTGGGACAATAGTAATGGAAAAGGATGCAATGTAATCAGATTACCTTAACTGTCACACCATCCTTTAGAGTAGCAGCATGAATTCTCCATGGGCAACAATAATCATCCTTGAATTTGCAGTGCACCCTATACCTCCCTAGATCACTCTTCTCAATGTTATATTGATGCTCAGTCCTAGCACAATGAGTAGCTAAAGCAATCTTAAAAGAAGCCATATCTGAATACATAGTTCCTACAGACATGGGAGGGTTCTTCTTGTCATAATGAACATCAGGCATAGGATCAGGGCCTCTATCTGTAACCATTTCATCATCAGGCTCATCACCAGAACTCTTATTTGAATCAGAGCAGAATTCATCATCAGAACTATCCTCTTCCCTGTCTTTATTGCTAGCTGTAGGATTTGGAGGGTTTGGGGGGTGCTTAGGACCAAGGTCAATATATAAGCATTCATCATCAACACCCACATGCTCATTCATTGGGTTTGGGTTAGCAAGGATTTCATCATCACCATTTTGAGTGTGTGTGCTATGGCTTGGTTCAGCAAAGCTAGGACCAGGGATTAAAGGGGTGAATGGGGGCTCAACATATTTCTCACTACTACCAAAGTCCCAATCTGGGATATGGGGAGGACCACTGGCTGGCTTATAATATGCAAAAGTCATCAAGCAGCATTTGGACACATAATGTTTTGCAAACATGGCAAGCAAATCTTGGTCAGTGCCTACTTCGATGTTGACCTTTCTATCCAAGTCAAAATAAAAAACTTTCACTATCTCTCCATAGCCATGAGGATTCTTGTCAACAATTTCATCAACCAGGTCTCCCAAACTAGTGCGGTCAGCATCCACATTTTTGCTCAGCTCATACCACCGACCACGACAATTGGAAGCAACAATCCTGATTTCTAAGTTGTAGCTACTTTCTACATCCAGAGCGTCCATCCTACAGATGAACAAGGAGCAGGCAATCAACACTACATGAACAAGGAGTGGGCAATTGACACTACAAGGACCATAGGCGTAGGCTAGGTTACCTAAGACACACAAACAAAAGGGAAAAATCAACCAATGCACTCACCGCTCTAGATGCGAGTCCTGGCGCTGGCCAATGCCCTTGTTCGCCGCCATGAGAAGTCATCTGGATCAACTAATCCATGCGCTGGCACTAGCACGCGTCCTCTTCTTCTTGAGCGCTCCTTCTTCTCCGCCGCCCACCAGCCACAGCCGCCGCCGCTGGATCACTGGCTCCACCGTCGCTACAGTTCCGCCAACGCTAGGGTTTCGCTGCCACAGTACCACGACCGAGAGAGAGGAGAATGAGAGGATAAGATAGAGGCCGGTCCAATTTGGGTCAACACGGGCCCTTCACCTGTTAACTGAAGGGGCACGATGGACATTCACCCTAACCGAGCCCACATGTAAGACCACCCAAACGGCAGAAACCTCGTAGAATGCACACGGAATGGCATACAGGGTAAAACGAAGTTCGACTTGGGTATGCAGACGTGTTCAAACTTTTCAGTGGCGTGTAGGTTGGACCCAGCTTTTATAATGACATACAGGTAAAAGTCTCACGATATGTTGCCGATCACGAGACCTGATCGTTTTTGTCTTCCTATTCCTATATAAATCGTTTTTGTCTTCCTAAATTAACGGGCAGACATGCTGTTTTTTTGAAAATGCTAATTAAATTTACAGCCAGGAAAAAGAAACAGAACCGAAGATTGGGCGCTAGGGGAGGCGCGCGTACGAAGATTTTGTTGGACGAAATACAGATACAGATGATTTTTTTATCTGGATTATTTTTTTTGTCGTATATGTTTTTTTCCGCAAACGTTTTTTTGATGTACTGTTTAGAGTTCTACTTGAAAGTGGTCAAGTGGTTAGTGACAGTACCTTTGGGTGGTAAAGACTCCGTAGCAGTTATATAAAAAGCCAAAATTGATCTTAAAAAAATACTGAGTACTACTGAAATGTGTTCAATATTAGTTAGTACTATGCACAGTACCACGAAATACTGAATAATACTGAAATACGACTACTGAACAGTACTGAATTTTATTCAGTATAACAACTCGGTGTAGAATAGTATTCTACACCAAAGGGTGTAGAATAGCACGTGTGTGTATATATATATACACACCCAAGGTATACCACACACTCCATTAGAGTTCTTCTTCAAAATTATTCTTTATGGAGAAATGTCTAAAATATGAGGAATTATTTAGTACCTAACATTGGTTTCTTTATGAAAATTTTATTTTTTTATGGAGAAAGGGAATCAACTATCAAGGAAGCCCAAAATTGTCGTATGGAAAAGAAGTAATTCTTGGAGAGGTTTTCTACTGGGATAAGACCATCCCCTCTATATATATGAGATGACATGACCGATTGAGTTCCCATCTATCCAATCGACAAACAAATCAATATACTACCTCTACTCCAACCATTTTACCTTCTTCTCCAGCCCCCATGTTGTTCATCCCTTGATCCGACGACCAAGGATGGCGCCCTAGGCTTACCGGTTGACCTAGGGCAACCCGGCGACGTTCTTACCTTGACGGAGTCCCTTCCGCACGAGAGCTTCGATGGTTTCTTTGCTAGTTTGCCTGAAAACTAGCCAGTTGTTCGTCACATAAGCACATTGGTTATCCTTTGGTGATTTGCTTGTAAACCTCTCCGTTCTTCACCGTGAAAAAGTGATATCCTCGCTGTGTTCTTTGGTTCGTAGCGGCCCTATGGTGATTCTTTACTAGTGGTGTAGCAAGTCGCTGGTATGTTTCGGTGTTCCAAAGGACCACATTATGCATATCTTAACAAGTGCTTTGACATCATTAATACTTTTGCCAAATTTTGAATTCGGCATATTCTAAGGCATGAGAATTTTAAGGTCAACATGTTAGCTCAACAAACATTTGGCCATGATGTCGGTGGACATAATTTTCAGATTCAAGAATAGCAAAAAGTATGTTGATGTCGGAAGTAATCCGAATCACACACCAATAGGGCCTTGGATGCCCGTGCCACTATGGAACAAAGAATGCAATGAGCATATCACTCTTTCGCAGTGAAGAACGGAGAGGTGTACAAGCAAACCATCAAAAGGATAACCAACATGCTTACGTGATGAAGAACCAGCTAATTTTCAGGCAATCTAGCAAAGAAATCGTCGAAGCTCTCGCCCAAGAGGGACCCCGTCAGGGCAAGAACGTCACCAGGTTGCCTTAGGTCGGCCGGCAAGTCTAGGACGCCATCCTTGGTCATCGGATAAAGGATCCTTAGTCATCGAATAAAGGGATGAACAATATGGGGGTTGGAGAAGAGGGTAAAATGGTTGGAGTAGAGGCAGTAGATTGATTTGTTTGTCGATTGAATAGATAGGAACTTAATCGGCCATGATTCTCTCATATATATAGAGGAGGATGGTCTTATTCTAGTAGGAAACCTCTCTGAGACTTATTTTTTCAAGTTTCCTACAAGTTTGGAATAGTTCGGATTGGAATCCAAAAGGTCAGATCCGAACATGTCTTTTTATTAGGTTTGTCGAAAATCCTAACTTGGGTCGAAGCTCCTGACAGTCAAAACTTCCAACCTTTGTCAGAACTCCTAACATGGGAATAACCCTAGCCACCCGAGCAGATTTCTTTAGGCTTTCCGGATGTAATAGAACCGACCAATTATACGAAATTAAGTAAGAAAATCACCCGTCAGAGCAGACGATTTAGCAAACTTAAGCCCGTATAACCCGGTAGTCCGTGAAATCACGAAGGATTTCAAACCAACTCATATACCAGCCAAGATCGTAATAAGTTTAGCGGTCACCATCACATATTACATAAAAGTTTGCATCATAGATATATTGGAGTTTAAACATAGTTATTACAAACCGAGTTCAAATAGAAAGTAGCGGAAGTCATTTGTTCAAATCCACACACACTCACACAGAGTTCAAGTACAGTGCCAGCTGATGATCATCTTCAACAAAAGCATAAGATGAGACGTACGAAATGACCATGCCCATGGTCCTAAGCATCACCCATCGCAGGATAAAGGCAGTTGATATAGTAGCCGTAATTAGGGATGAAAACAGAACAGAAATATTCTGAATTGATCGTTTTTGTTTTCTATATTACGAACCACTTTTTAACATGAAAAATTATCAGTTTCAATTGGTTTTACAACCATTTTCAACCATTTTTTATACTCTTTAATTGCTAAATGTAGAAATATCCTGAACCGACCGCTTTCGTTTTTCTATATCGTAAGTCCGTTTTCGACCGTTTCTGACCGTTTTCATCCTTAGCCGTAATACATCTGTCCATCTGTAACATGGGAGAAGAAACCCTGAGTATGAGAAGTGATGAGTACAGGCCTGATCTTTCGAGAGGTAGCCGGTAAGTTCGATTTGTGGAGATCTCGACGTTGGCGATCCGGCTTCAAATCAGACACGATTCGAACCCTGCAACTATTACACCACTGCTCCATTAGTTATCAACCAAGCACAACTTGATTGACCTCGCCAAGAAGGCTTTTCCTACAAGCGAATCGAAGAGCACAAGCAAAAAGGTAAAATACGTAATCTGAAATTACAAATATGAATGACGCGATTATCAATAGAGGGTTCGAGAACTCGGTTCCAAAGGACTAATCGACATAGTGGAGGAGATCAAGAACAGGGACCCTGGATCACTGTAAAAGGATTTGTCACCACAATTACAATGAACGATTCAGTTTCTCGATAGAAAACTAAACTCTAAACAAAACACAATTGTCTAGCAGTGGCGGTGGCTGTGTTTATAGTATAAGACTCAACTTAGGATTGGGGATGGCTAGGGGTTGGGCACCCACAACTTGGGCTTAAGACCCGACACGATACATGGCTAAGTTGGCCCAAATAGGTGATGCAGCACCTTATCGTGGTCACATAGAATGATCCATGGACCTTCTAGAGCTGGGACCAGATCCAAAACGACGACGTCGTCGTCCCCTTTCTAACGCATCCAAGAACGCCCCGTTTCGATGTCATATGAGAAAGTTATGACCGAAACAGTGACGACATGTCTGCTGAATCTGAGGGTGACGTGACAGCTGAGTTGGGGACGAATTACAACTTGGGGAAGACCATAGCATCGGTGTGTCTAGCATGGCAATGTCCTCATCATCCTCCCATTCTTGAATTGGAGTCATCCTTGACTCCATCTTGGCGATGTCCTCATCATCCCCTCCTTCTAGAATTGGAGTCGTCCTCGACTTCATCCCATCATCAGCCAACTCATGCAAAAGGTTAGTGACAGCAGGCAATGCACCAGACATAATAGGTTGATAAAATATAGTATAACATGGTGCATCTAGATTATCACATAACTCAGCAGTAGCAGAAGTTGTAGCAAGAAAAGCACCTCCTTTTAACTTAATCCCATTATTTTTAGCAATGTCTGCTGGAAGTTTATTTTTAATCTCATTAGCATGTTTAATAATATTTGTAGGAGACAAAGACAGCAATGTAATTTTCTTGTCCTTATGTATGATAGTATATGTATTAGTTCTACCATGGTGTAAAGCATCATTATCAAATTTCCATGGGCGACCTAATAAAATGGAACAAGCTTGCATAGTGATAATATCAAAATCAGTAGTATCACGATAAGAGCATGTGAAAAAGTTAATGCGTGCTGATTTAGTTACCTTAGTCTTACCATTATTATTGAACCATTGAAGTTTATATGGATACAAATGTTGTCGTGTGGGTAAGCCAAGCTTCTCAACCAAATCTGAACTCACCAAGTTGTTACAACTCCCGCTATCAATGATAGTGAGAACACGACAACCCTGCACAATGAAATACATGTGGAACAAATTGTGTCGTTGGATCTTCATCTCTTCTTCATGTCCCACACGTGTACTCAACACACGCTGCACAAGAAGGCTAGGGTAGTCTACGACAGCAACCACAGAGTCAATGATAATGGCCTCTTTGTCTTGATCGCCCTCGGTGGAATCTGCATCAATGTTAGCAGCAAGGGCTAAATTATCTTCAACATCACTAGCACTTACATATCCATCCTCGGTAGCAATGAAAGCGCGACGACTGGGACAATCCTTCATGACATGTCACATGCCTTTGCATCGGTGGCAAATGATTTTAGAGCTGGACGAGGAGGAGCTAGTAGAAGCACCCGGAGTGGCACCTTTCTTCAGCTGTGGAAACTGCACATTAGACAATTTACTTACCCTAGAAGAAAATGGAGGTGTAGATGGCTGTGATGCAACAGGAAGCTTGGGTATCTCCGGCTCAGAACGCTGCTAAAAATTCCTCCTATTGTTAGACCTGAAAGGTTGGTGTTGTTTGCGTCCCTGTACTTCTCATTCTACCTTAATAGCAAGATGATACAATTGCAAAAAATTACGCCATTCTTTGTAATCAAGTATGTTCTGTATATCATGGTTTAAACCACCAAAAAATCTAGCACTAGCATCATTATCATCTTCATTTATACCACAACGGGCTAAACCAATAAGCAATTCTTGATAGTATGCTTCTACTCCTTTATCACCTTATTTTAAAGTTTATAGTTTCAAACGTAAATCACGTTGGTAATAAGGAGGAACAAAATGAGATTTCATACGTTGCTTTAAAGCATTCCAAGTTTGAGGCACAGCAACATCATTATTAGCATTGCAAAGATCACTCCACCAGAACAAAGCAAAATTAGTAAACTCACTAGTAGCAAGTCTAACTCTATGCTCAGCAGGAACATTATGAGAATCAAATTTTTGTTGAACAGCAAGCTTCCAATCTAAATATGCCTCGGGATCAACATTACCAGCAAAAGGATGTAGGCTAAATTTAATTTTAGTAAAAGGATCATTATTACCATGATTATTACCTCCCATACCATGACGGTTGAAGTTGAGGCGGCGACGGGCATCACCGTCAGCATCTGCATCTTCATCACCAAAAGCATCTGCATCTTCATCATCAGCACAATGAGGTGGAGGGCGTTGCTCAAGCTGTTCAATGCGGGTGACCAGATTATTCAAGTTGCACGTCAGCTCGGTCATAAGATTGCGTTATTCAGTCATGAACGTTGTAAGCTCACCCTTGGACACGTACTCATTGAAGTCCGTCGGAGATCCTGCCATGGTTAGAACATAGAAAAAGACAACACCAAAGTATTATCCCTATCAACTAAAAGGAAACAAGTGGTGGTGGTGGTGAAAGTGGAATGCAAAATCACAAGTGGCTTACCACCATCTTGCCTGTATTCTTACCAACGTCAAACAGGAGCAAAACCAAAGTGACGAAACAATCTGTTGTTGAGCGTGGATAACAGTTGTAAGATGAACCTATGCTGACAGAAGAATATGTGGAGTTATGGGTAGGCACACAATATGACAGCAAGGATTAGCAATTAACGAATGTAGATTAGTGATTGTTCAATCCGGATCTAAAGTACAAATCACAGATGCTGGCTAAGACGTGTCAAGACACAGCGCAATAAGGTAAAAACAAAGGACAATGAAAAGAACTCACAGAACAAGCAAATAACCCAAATTTTTCTTTTTTCCTGAATTTTTCCTGGAATTTTCCAAAAGGCAGTAGTAGGAATCAAACTTTTTTTATTTTTTCACTATTTTTTTATATTTTTTCTCTAAACAAGGATTTAAAAAGATGCAACCATAAAAATTGGCACCTACAAGTGAGGTGGGATGTGGTCTACAGAAATACAACACATTCTCTGAAAAGCGTGCAAAAACTTTGATAATTTTTTTTCATTATTTTCCTGAATTTTTTTTTGCAATTCTAATGAAACCAAACAGGACAAAACCAAGTTTGGGTCGGCTCCAAATGGTGTCAAGAAGCTACTGTAAAAATTTCAGATTTTTCTGATAAACAAGCGAAAAGTTATGCCTGTTTTACCGAAGGTATCTCAAGTTATGTTTTTCGGGAGACACAACACGGCAGCGGCAGTTAGGGCAAAGCGTCCCTAAACTCCAACACCGATCACAAGATCGTCCCTGTGACTAACAGCAGTAGGTATTGGCCTGATGATGTAAGGAGGACTGCGATGCAGGCAAAATAAGAGCGGCTAACAACCTATCTAGGGTTTGCGCGGCGGCGAGAAGTTACACAAGGCAGCTAGCGGGGCAAGTCGAGTAATGTGGTGGCTTCGACTTGTTGTTTAGGAATGGTGGATGTGATAGAGGCGGAAAACAAAAATCACAGCAACGGGCGATTGAACTACGACCACGAACACAATCCTAAACCAGCAACAAGACTCGACCACGGACACAAACTCAACAACACGAATCTGAAACGAAATTGCAAAGGCACAAAGGGCGATAGGATAGAGGAAATTGAAATATTTTTGGGCTTTTTGTGGACTCTAGGTAATGAACAAATATGAATATAAGGCAAACGAGATTATACCTCGCGGTAAACCTAAAATATCTAATACCAATTGATGAGTACATGCCCGATCTTTCGAGAGGTAGCCAGTAAGTTCGATTTGTGGAGATCTCGACGTTGGCGATCCGACTTCAAATCAGACATGATTCGAACCCTGCAACCATTACACCACTGCTCCATTGGTTATCAACCAAGCACAACTTGATTGACCTCGCTAAGAAGGCTTTTCCTGCAAGCGAATCGAAGAGCGCAAGCAAGAAGATAAAACACGCAATCTGAAATTACAAATATGAATGACACAATTATCAATAGAGGGTTCAAGAACTCAGTTCCAAAGGACTAATCGACACAGTGGAGGAGATCAAGAACAGGGGCCCTGGATCACTTTAAACAATTTGTCACCACAGTTACAATGAACGATTCAGTTTCTCGATGAAAAACTAAACTCTAAACAAAACACAATTGTCTAGCAGCGGCGACGGCTGTGTTTATAGTCTAAGACTCAACCTAGGGTTGGGGACGGCTAGGGGTTGGGCACCCACAACTTGGGCTTAAAGCCCGACACGATACATGGCCAAGTTGGCCCAAATAGGTGACACAACACCTTATCATGGTCACATAGAATGATCCACGGACCTTTTATAGCTGGGACCAGATCTAAAATGACGGTGTCATCATCCCCTTTCCAACGCATCCAAGAACGCCCCGTTTCGATGTCGTATGAGAAAGTTATGACCGAAATAGTGACGACGTGTTTGCTGAATCCGAGGGTGACGTGGCAGCTGAGTTGGGGACAAATTGCAACTTGGGGAAGACC
This sequence comes from Saccharum hybrid cultivar R570, assembly GCA_038087645.1. NCBI lineage: Eukaryota > Viridiplantae > Streptophyta > Magnoliopsida > Poales > Poaceae > Saccharum > Saccharum hybrid cultivar. The sequence continues at coordinate 1,742,346 of JAQSUU010000059.1, forward strand.
AAAGCGTCGGTGTGTCCAGCATGGCGATGTCCTCATCATCCTCCCCTTCTTGAATTGGAGTCATCACCGACTCCATCTTGGCGATATCCTCATCAAGAAGGTACTCAGCTAGAGTTACCCGATATAACCGAAAATAAAGTGACACCAAGAATCATGAAAGGCTTTATAGTGGGGTAGGTGACTCATTTGCAAAAAGCATTTTTAGCAATTCGAGAACCTTTCTAAAAGCATTATGCCAAGTTAATCATTATTAACATGTTGACTACATTTGCACCTATACTAGCACAAACATGTGATTAAGCGAACAACGATAACCAATGATCATTAACAACTTCCATAATGTCATATCCATTATAACTATCCAAGTATTCCATCAACATTACTACGATGAAGTAATTCAAGTCAAGTGTTCACTATCCAGTGAACGATGGCGATTCAAATCGAATATTAACCAGCTGGTAATTTATTCCTTACACAAACCACACTCACCCGCTAAAGTGAGATGTTGGTCACCGAATCAACTATTCAAGTAAAATCTTGAGTTCGCCAGGAACCACATGTACCCGGGGGCTGATCGACTGCCTTTAGGTCTTATCATCGCGCCCCTGTGTCCTACCACACCTTCTCTGGTACAGTGCGCTGCGGGCAATCCACTTGGCCTGAATAATCTCCCAGCTTCGCGGTCGAAAGGTACGTTATTTGGCCAGCTAAATGTAAGGCATGCGTTCAACATGGCCCGGGGCCCAACAACAGTTGGTCCTTAATCAACACAGACGAAAAGCACTACAGTCCGAAACCCTGTAAGTCTCTGTCCAGTCTCATCGACATCGTTATACGAGCAGATCCAGGTAACCACCTATAGCTCGCAGGTGATAGGAAATCACCTGACTTCTACCGGTCTAAGCCAGCTAAGCATTGACTCGACTGTGGATACCAGGGTAACAAGGATATAGTATAACAAAGGTAAACATGGTATAATGCAACAATGTTTGCAAACAACTCATAAACGTAATGCATCAAGGAAGGTAAAGCATTAAGTAATAAATGCAAACCGGGGGAGAAAAATGCTCCGGGGCTTGCCTCTCTCGAAGGAACTCGGGCGGTGATTGGGGCACTCCGGAAGTTCCTCAACGTCCTCCTCGTCTTCTTCGGTCACTTCTTGCGGCTGCACCTCGAGCTGCTCCTCGGGTTCCTCGGGTACGACGATCGGGCTCTCGGTTTACGATCTAGTATGATGCGGTGTGTAAGTGCTCATAAAAAAGGTGCATCGGATGACATGCTCCCAATGAATATGCTTGCATGCAAGGTAGATAAGCGTGATTTGCTTTAATGGTAGAATATAGTACAATTCTTATACAAGGTAGTCCACATCATCCAAGAACATACACTACAAGTGCAAGTCATCTATTGTATTCTCTTCTACTACTAACATGCTAACTCAACACATCTCATTGAGTGCTTCAAAGATACACCAAAGCTTTATTAATTCTTTAATCATGTATAAACCAATATTTGATTAAACCCTAATTAACACTAGGTTTGAATAGCACCTCTATTTTTAAAGCATAGAAAAATCTTAGAAAATTACTATAGTACAGTACTACCCTAAGTAGTCTACCATAAAATTTTCAGGGCATTAGGATAAGTGCAATAGCCTACACAAAAATGGCAAGTTAGGACCTAAATATGAGCATGAAAATACTTTGTATTATGAAAAATATCAAACAATAGATTTAGTATTTTTTTCCTAGGTTCTACATAGTAAATAATCAGTGTATAAAAATTATCACATGCATGTTTTATACAATTTTTGCTCTCTAGAAAAAATAACAAAAATCAGCCATTAAAGGCCCTTGAACTATACATCATAATTTTTCTACAGAACATGCATGACATATAATTTTCCTAAAAAGTAACTTACACAAGAAGATTAACAAAATTGAAACCATATTTTTATGAGTTTTCTATGATTTATTATGCATTTCTTAAGAAAACAGCAATTTCAATGATTAAATAAATCTTCACAGAAAAGTATCACCAAACGGACATGCAATATTTTTAAACCATAGATCTACTCATGAGGATCACCACAAAATTTATTTCACAATTTTTGGAGCTAAAATGAGTACACAAACATTTCCCAAAGTATTTCTATTCCCAAATAATAAAAGAAAAACCAAAAATATTTTTTTCTATTACTACTGGGCCGGCCCACAGAAACAAACAGGCCCACGGTCACTTTTGGCCCGAGCAACTGAGTGGTGAGACAACGAGGCGGCCTGGCTTAGGGCTCCGGCCCACAGCCGATTTGGCCCAGCGAAGAGCCGGGGGAAGGCGGCCACGCCACGCCGGCGTTCCGGGCATCACGGCAGCGCGCAGCTACCAGCGGCCGACGGCTGTTGCCGGCCATGACCGGCAAGACGAAGTGCACACGGGATCCACGAGAAGATGGCGAACACGGGAATGTGACTCAAGGGGAGAGAGGAGGAGCGGAGCGAGGGTGCCGGCGAGCGGAGCACGAGCTCGGCGGCTTCGGCCATGGTGGTGCGCACGGAAGTGCTCGATTGAGCCTTACCATTGCGAGCAAGACGACGCAAGCATGAGCACGGGGAAGCGGAGGTCGAGGCGGAGCTAGAGCCGTGGGGAATCGGGCGTGGGTGAAGCAGCGGCGGTGCTTGGCGGTGGCGGAGCGGTGGCGAGCGGCTCTCTCGCTTGGGTTCTCCAAATGGGAAAAAGGAGAGAGCGAGTGGGGAAAGAAATGGAGACAGTGGCGCGGGCGCGGCGTCTTGAGGTCGATCACACGGGGGCCATCGGCGTCCACGCGGTGAGCGGCGTCGACGGCGTACGGCCACGCGGTGGCCTTCCTCTGTGCTCGGTCGGGCGAGCGTGCGCGGGCGCGCGAGAGCGAAGACAATCGCGCGGCGCAGGCGGGGTCGACTCGGCTGGTGCGCCGAAAACGGGGCGGCAACCCGTTAGGTGAGAAAAGGATTTTCAAATTTCCATTTTTGAATATATTTCAAATATCAGATTTCAAATACCATTTTGAGCAAGAAAATGATTTCTTTTGAAAATGGTCCAAAAATAAAAGTTGCTTAGAATTTAATCATCTACAACTTTGCTTTAGGGCATAATTTGAAATTCCAAACAGATTTTGAACTAAAGATTCAAAGTCCATTTTTAAATCAAATCCTATTTTTCTAGAATATTTTTAAAAGCAAAATTTGGGGACATTTTGAATACCAAACTTTCTCCAAATTTTTTGCTAAATAATTCTAGATGATTTACAATTATAGCCAAACATGTTTTATTAGCCTAGCAAGCATAATTAGGGCAAAAATAACTCTAAACAAGTGTATGCAACATTCATGTTTCACGAGCATGTTTCATATGTTTCAAGGCATTGTTTTGGTTATTACTTAACATGATTAGACATGTATGATTATGATGCTTGATGATGCATAATATGCATGATTTGCAGTGCCTAAATGCTTGCGTAACACCAGGGTGTTACACCGGAAGTCCCGACACCCGTCAGAACTTCTGACAATCAGAAGTCCTGACTCGGGTCGGGTCCTGACTCGGGCCGGAACTCCCAACAACAGAGCATCTTTCCTAGGACATAACTCCTTCATCCGGACTCCAAATTAGATGTTCCATATATGTTTTTTTACAGTCTCAATGAGAGGAACATGATGGTAAAGTTCGTTCCACATTTTGACAACTTCACAAAATGAACATTTTTGTTGTCAACATAGGGCTTCTCTTAAGGGGGCTCCTCCGGAGGAGCCGAGGATCTAAAGTGGTTCCACTCGTCTGTTTTTTCACTGAAAAACGGGTCCTTCGGAGAAACGTTTGGTAGGGCTTCTCCGTAGTAGCTGAAACCAGAGCTGCAGAGGAACCTACCGAACAGACCATTTGTATTCACTTTAGGATCTAGATAAGTCTTTGCTCTGCTCTTTTCACTCGAGCTTTTAGGACTCCTATCGTAGCTTCCCTTGTATAGGAAAGAGAAGTGCACATCTAGTGGCTAACTGGCTATTGAGATCGACCCATGGATAAACTTTCCTTGAGTTGAGTTACACAATTTTCATATTTCAAATGTCACAAATCGAAAATCTATGAAATTGTAGCCCTCTTTGGAACTATGGATTTTTTCCGTTCCTGTGTTTTGCCTATAAAAAATGAACTGATTTCTATACAATTTCTGTGTCCAAAGGAGTTGAACCTTTTTCTCTCCCTGTTTCTTCTTCATCTTTATCTCTCCCTCTTCCTTCTTTAGCCAGATTAGGACTCAAGGACAGAAGGCATGGCCAGTGACCTCCATGGCGATTCTGTGCAAGTCTGGACCAAGAAATAAATAAACGCTATGAGGAAGTCAATATGCCGCATTGCTGCCGCGTATTCTAGAAGAAAGGCCTTCGAAATTACTACTACTGCCGGAGTGCCGCATATAACATCTATAGATTTTTTTTAGAATAATCATAGCATCGATAGAATAAGACAAAAATGAATTCATTCAAAAAATTTTGGTTGGTTTAGTTCATAATCAGTCTTACACACTAAATTAAAGGTCTCTAGTTCTTTGATGGGTTAAGCTATGATGATTTTTTTCTTCATTTGATCTTTTTTCTCACAGCCCCTCGAAAATTCCTTATTTCTTCCATCACTTTTCATTAGGAAAAAATTGCTTTACATCCTTGAATTATCAATTTATCATCGTGGTCTAATTTTTCTCCTCAAACTCTAAAATCGTACGTCTTATCACATCAACTATTAAATCCGTTTAAATTACATTACTGTCTCGGATAGAAGTGGTTCTCAAGGTGTTTTTTTTATCTTTTTTATTTTAAAAGTAGGTCAATACCTAACAGGTTTTTTAAACCACGAAAAATGTATTTAAGCTTCTAAAAACTTTGAGAAAAATCTTATAAATAGATGATCCCTCAACTCTCACAAGTATTCTTTGTTTGCATTCTATGAATGCAAGTATGTTGTAGCTCATACTTTTGCTGTCACAAGTTCTCAAAATAACATTAGACATCAGTACAATGTTTGCAAAATTTCCATTTTTTGATATTTTTCTATTTTCCTATAGACTAGGTAAATGTCCGTGCGTTGTAACGGAAAAAACTTAATGCCACAATAATATAAAAGCATGAACATAAGCATTCTACTCTACCAAATACAACACACAACCAAACTAATATTTCCACTCATTTTCAAAGGCAACCCCTGTACATCCATGTTTGTTATGTTTTCAGCAACAACTCATCCAAAAAAAACACAAAAAAATCAGCTTGTGGAAATGTGCAATCACTAAAAATCAAAAGAGTTGTAAATATGACGTGTTGACTAAAATGTAAACTTAGGTAGGAAGGGACTACAAAGACATGAGTGGGCCTTCCATTGGTAGTAGAGTCAAAAATTCTGCTAGCTCCTTGCGCAGATAAGAAAATGACTGCAAAGAGATGAAAGTCGTGTTATTACAAAATACTGTAGAATATCATGGTTAGAGAGATGTCACAAAGTGCCAAGTTACCCACATCTTAGTACACATTCTTTTTTTTTTTTGCGAAACCTTAGTACACATTCAGCCATGAGCCCTCACATGAGAAATATTTGATAGTTCTCCTAGCTACTTCAGTATTACTTTGTAGTATACTTTTTTATAAAGAAGAAAATATATTTGTAGTATTTTGCAAACTGAGGAAGCATACACCAAATGCAATAATTGAGCTAACTGTCAATTTTACAGAACCATCCTCCAAACTACAAGCCATGAGAGGGGAAGGAATGTTCATATAATCTAACGTACGACATGTTTGTTTCACGGAACGGATCGACGTGGAATCATTCGAAGCTGTATCCGAGCCTAGTCGTGGCGTTTGGTTCCCGGCACGGTTCCAACCTGTCTGTCATCAGGCCATCCGCTTCGCATGCAGAAAACTCAACACCGCATCGCTCCCTTTAAATGATCGGATGAACTCGTTCCGCCCGATCCTACCAAGAGTGGTGCCATGCCTGATCAACCAATACTGCATAAGATTATTCCCCAATCCAAACACACTGTAATTGAATATCGGCAAGGACAACAAATGGACCCAATCCAGATAGATCAATGTGCCTAGGACTTGTTTCGAAGCTTAAACCACCCAAACAATAGACACTATATCCCTGAAAAATTAGAGGTGTATGTAGCTACTATAAGTTTAGATGGATGATATCAATTTTGGTTAAATCATGGACCGGTAAAACCATTGACACACCACAAAAAAAATTCTATTCGAGTAGCTCTACATTCTGTCATTGGATGATACACAAACAAATGAATGCTCTCTGTAGCACGAAAGTAACATTTCGCATCCAATCAAACTAGGAGCTACAACTGACCTAACTAAAGATCTGAACAATGACGAAGCCAAGCTGCTGATGACTGAAACCTCCTTGCTCCTATTCTACATACCTATGCATGGTGGTGCGGAGGTTGCCTGCTGCAGAATTGATGAAAACCAAATACATTTGCTGCTAATGTCACCTGCAAATAGGGACTTAAACTGACAAGCTACTACTCGTATTTAAGAATTGAGAGAGTTAATAGGTAGTGCTAATCCCTATACTGATACCTAGTCAAAAATAGCATAAATGCTTCTCGGTCCTTGGCTATCAACGAGTTTAGCCACTGTTTTTTTCATGCACAATAGTTGCCGTGTGAAAAACATCAAACACAGCATCGTTACCGAAGTGTCGATTTTATTCTTGAAAGCATGGTTAAGACACCATCTTTAATGGACAGTGTACCAACCTGAGTCAGGCTATGTGGTACTCGTCCAAATGAACAGTTATAGTGTTGAATCCCTCCTAAAATACAGTGAGCCTATGGATCATTCTCCTGCTCTGATAAAGCAGCAGGCATCAGTAGATTTATAAGGCAGTGATAAATCTGATACTTCAAGCTTGTACAGCAGGCCCATGATGCCAAACATAGATGATGCACTCTCCTGTAAAAGATCATCATATCACCACATTCAGTAATAGAGGATAGTCAAAGGTAGTAATGGGTAATTGCTTAGCTTTATAAGTTTCATATCTCTGAACCTGAACAAAATGCAACACAGAAGTTACAAAAACATTCAAATCAAGAATGGCAACACCATCACCCACTTGGACCGCCATTGCAACAAAGAACAAGGCTTGGACCAGCTTCTCTAATTTGGTGGGAAGACCAACCCAGCCTCTCGCTAGATCAGACCACTGATACCACTCCTAGGTCCCAGCACAGGCACATAGCCATACCAAAAAGCGATGCAAATCGATGAAGCACCTAATCAAGAACAGCACGCAAAACAAAAATCCTAGACCACGAGGATCGTGTTCCGAAATGGATGGGTGGACTTCTGAAGTTGGCTGGGAGAGCCACATTCACCCAAGCCACGCTTCCGGCCATTCCAGTGCATGTCACAATAGACGATTATGAAACATGCATGATAGATCACATATAGAATTAAGCCATCGAATTCTAGCTATCAGGCACCAGGTAAAACTACCATGCTTGCATGCAAATCACATATATCTAAAATCAACTACAAGGTCACAGGGCCTTGATATTTACTCAAATGACTAAGAGGCTTGTGCGGGTCCAAGTATTGTAACTTTCAGAGGTCTTCAATGATATACTCCAAAACGGATCACTTTGCAATGTCTATGCTACTTTTAAATTTTAATATTGCATTTACTGAATAGAAAAATAGTGTAATATTTTCATATGAGGCTTTAAGTCAAACTATTATCCTAGTTCAAAGGTCAAACACAAATCATAGCAGTGAAGTTCATAAGGATAGTGTCGGGTACCAAAACAAGGGGTACCCACAATCAACGATCAAGCAAAACAAACCCCTGAAAAAATCACTCCAAGAGCTCTGCCCACAAAGATGGAACGAGCCAAAATGACGAACGAAACGCCTCGACCACGTTTCGACTCGCACGAGACTCGCTCGACGAAACGCCTCGACCACCGAGAAATCTCCGACTCGCACGACCCTGGGTCGAGCCGGTTGACCCAGCTCACTCACCAACTCTGAGACAAAAGTCAAACCATTTAATGCAATCGCCAACCACTTCCTACCCCCATAGCTACAGCGGTGACCAGCATGGAAGCAATACCGGTGTCAAATCTCACTTTTTACTGCCCATCCCAGGATGGGCGGTGAAAACCTGTCACTATACGTGCCATGCCGGGCACTATTCCACCAATGATCACCCTCGAGGGAGAATACGACGAGTATTGTACCCCGAAATTCCCGGGACTCGGCCTTATCCATTCACCGTCGACCCACCTCGACCCGGTCTCGACCAACCGCCAGTCAAACAAGGAAGCAAGGCTTGCATGCCACAGGATCTAGAGTCTTTTTACCGTCTCATCCTCTACGTCACCATGGTGTCCGGGGATGGCTGACCATTCTCGGGGCACGTCGCTACAGCAGCCTCCACAGCGCTCGATAAAACTTCACCTCTAGGGCACCCCTGGCATCCCTGCCTCCTCTTGACCCTATAAAACGGTAGGCAGGGGACTCTACGAAAGGGGGCCGATGACGGACAAGCAAAAAAAGCCAGTCACCGTCCCACCGTAGAAGATCAATATCTCAAGCAATCTCCCTTGTACTCTCATTTTTTCTCTGAGACCTGGGATCGGATCCCTCTCTCACAGCTTGTAACCCCTACACAAGCACTTAGGTGCAAGGGAATATAATACTTCCCCCTCCCCGCTGGACGTAGGACTTTCTTTTGTCTGAACCAGGATAAACCCCCGTGTACTCCCCTTGTATCACCATCCAGATTAGGGACACACAACACTGATTCACTCGTTGGTTTAGGACCCTCGCGGGACCAGACGCCGACAGTTGGCGCGCCAGGTAGGGGAACGCTGCGTGCCGACATTATTTTCCCGTCATTTTTCTAGATGGCTAACCCCGAACGTCCACTCCCGTTGGCCACGGTGATCTGGTTTGGGAGCTTGGAGTTCATGTCTCTTGGCCATGGCTACGACATGGTCCTCCTCCCGCCCAGGCACCCGACTGACGACGATCACGAGCTCTCCTAACCTAGGGGAGCGCTGCGTCGGTATCGTCGCTCTCGTCAGGCACGCGCCGCCAGGCGACGGCGAGCCCAGCGCAACCGCCGTCATCGCCTCACGGAGGGCGATGGCATTCCCCGATCTGGCGCCTCTCAGCCAGACGCTGACATGGATTTCCTCACTGAGAATTTGTGTAGGATGAGCTTGGCTGAGGGTAAGATGCCGACGGGGAGTCCCGTCGCTCCACCGCCCGACGCGGCGCCGCCACCAGCTGATTCGACTACTCCGGTACCAGGAACCACGCCTTCACCAGCATTCCCATTTGGACTAGACTCGGTTACCTGGGCATATGCTTCTTCTATAAGCACCAGCATGAGCGCTTACGAGGAACTCCCCGGACACCATCTACGTTCCACCCTCGACCTCGTCGCGTCCACGCCAGCTTCCGAGTACCTGGACTCCACGGAGACCCCGGATACGGAGCTCTGTGCGACTGCCTTTCATCGTCACAACCTCAGAGACCCACGACCTCACATGCACCCATTGTACTACTATTTTGGCGCTCTAGACTCTGACTCTGCCGATGACACCTACGATCTGACTCGCGAGTGCCTTAATATCGATAGAGCTATCGCGTCAGATTCGGAGGATGAGGCAGCTGTTGGAGGAAGGAACACCATGCCACCTTAGGTCGAGCCCCCTGCTACACGTGATGAGGCTCAATTCCTTGCGGACCAAGGAATGCAACTTGAGCAAATCCGCGAATTGCAGGACAGGCTCGACGAGGAACAGGAAAACCTACGCCTACTTCAACAAACCCTCGAGCATGAGCGCGTGGCACGTGCACACAGCGGAGGAGCTCGAGAGAGAGCTCGTGACATCAATCGTCGCATCATCGAGGATCGGGCAGGTGAGCCCCTGGTTTTCGGCCGAGCCAGCCAGAATGTTGTCGCAGCCGCCATGCTCCTTCATAACATGCCTGAGCCATCGAACCCCGAGGCTCGTTGGGCCCATGATGAAATCCGAGGACTCCTCGAGACTGCTGCCATGCAGGAGGCCGAGAGTTTCGCCTCGAGGCGACACGGGCTTGCCTCGGAGCAGCCTGCGGAGCCCTCCCAACAGGAGAGAGAGGTCTCGATTCATCCTGAGCACGCCCAACGGAATAAGGCGACCTCTGTCCGTGAATGCATCATCGACAATCGTAAACCTCGAGACGCCCGTGACAACATCACCGAGCGCCGGAGGCGCAAGTATGGTGATGGTGCAGCTCGAGGCTACCACAAGCACAGGGGCAGGCGCTACGACAACTCGAAGGATCGAAGCCCTTCACCCGAGCCACCGGGCCCTCGGGTCTTTAGCAAGGCCATTCGCGAAACACTACTTCCGGCTCGGTTCCGCCCCCCACGACTCTTACCAAGTATAACGGTGAAACCAAACCTAAACTTTGGCTCGCTGACTTTCGCTTGGCTTGTCAGTTGGGTGGGGCCACCAATGACCGGGTCATCATTTGACAACTCTCCCCTATTTCTGTCGGACACCGCTCGAGCCTGGCTCGAGGACCTCCCACCTTGACAAATCCATGACTAGAGCGACCTAATGAGAGTGTTCGAGGGAAACTTCAAGGGGACCTACATACGCCCTGGTAACTCATGGGACCTCCGAAGCTACAAACAGAAGTCGGGCGAGTCCCTCTGGGACTACATCCGACGTTTCTCCAAACAGCGCACTGAGCTTCCCAACATCATCGACTCCGACGTCATTATGGCCTTCCTTCCTGGTACCATCTGCAAAGAGTTGGTCTGAGAGCTGGGCCGCAGCACTCCCATCACTGCCAACGGTTTCATGGACATTATCACCAACTTCGCCGCCGGCAAGGAGGCGGTTGATGCCATCTTTGGCAGCGACTAGGACAAAGGGAAGCGCAAGGAAGAGGATCTCGTGAGCTCCAGCAGAGGCTCGAAGAGAAACAAGAAGAAGAAGAAGAGTCAGCAGGGCAAACAAGAGGCCCCGGCCGATGACCTTGTTGTCGCTGTTGATCGTAAGAAACCTTGAGGACCCCTAACAGGGGCATTTTCAAAAAAATGCTCAAGGAACCGTGTCCCTACCACAAAGGGCCCACAAACCACAACCTCGAGGACTGCCACATGCTCCAGAGGTACTTTGAAAGCCTAGGCATCAAGAAAGACGACAAGAAGGAGGATCCCAAGGGAGACGACAAGGACGAGGGGTTTCCCGAGATTCATGACTGTTTCATGATATACGGAGGACCCTCGACATGCCTCTCAACATGGCAGCGCAAACGGGAACGTCGAGAAGTCTTCTCCGTGCAACTCGCAACCCTCCTCTTCCTTGACAGGTCTGAGGTGGCCATCACTTTCGACCGTGATGACCACCCTGACTACGTCCCCAATCCTAGGGTCTACCCACTTGTCGTTGATCCCATCATCACCAACACACGCCTCACCAAGGTGCTCATGGACGGAGGCAGTAGTCTTAACATCATCTATGCCCAGACCCTCGACCTTCTGGGAATCACAAGGACGCACCTCCGACCCAGCATTGGGGGCTTCCATGGAGTCATTCTAGTGAAGCGAGCAGAACCCATTGGCGCAGGTCGACCTGCCTGCCTGTTTTGGCACTCCCGCCAACTTCAGGAAGGAAACTCTCACTTTCGAGGTGGTTGGATTCCATGAGACATACCAAGCCATTCTTGGGCGCCCCTGCTACGCCCGATTCATGGCAGTTCCTAACTACACCTACCTCAAACTCAAAATGCCAGGCCTCAATGGTGTCATCACTGTCGGGCCCTCCTATGAGCACGCCTACGAGTGCGACGTGGAATGCGTCGAGCACGGGGAAGCCATCTTGGAGTTAGCGACCTTGGCGGCGAACCTCGACGGTTTGGCCAACGAGATCCCCGACCCCAAGCGCCACGCCGGCAACTTCGAGCCCGCGGAAAATGTCAAGCTCGTACCCCTAGATCCCACCAACCCGAATGGAAAGGCATTGAGCGTCAGCGCCACCCTCGATCCCAAATAGGAAGCAGTGCTCATCGACTTTCTCCACACAAACATCGACATCTTTGTGTGGAGTCCCTCGGATATGTCGAGCATACCCAGGGAAGTCGCCGAGCACGCCTTGGAGATTAGAGCCGGCTCCAAACCGGTGAAACAACGCTTGCGTCGCTTCGACAAGGAGAAGCGCAAGGTCATCGGCGAGGAGGTCCACAAGCTGTTGAAGGCCGGATTCATCAAGGAGGTTCATCATCCCGAGTGGTTGGCTAATCCTGTATTAGTTAAGAAAAAGAATGGGAAATGGAGGATGTGTGTAGACTATACTAGTTTAAATAAAGCATGTCCGAAAGTTCCTTTTCCTTTACCACGCATTGATCAAATTGTTGATTCTACTGCGGGATGTGAAACTCTGTCGTTCCTAGATGCGTATTCCAGCTACCACCAGATCAAGGAGTCCGACCAGCTCGTGACTTCATTCATCACCCCCTTCGGCATGTATTGCTATGTTACTATGCCCTTCGGTCTACGGAACGCAGGTGCTACGTACCAGCGATGCATGCAACACATTTTCGGGGAGCACATCGGACCCACCGTCGAGGCTTACGTTGACGACATCATTGTCAAAACCAAGAGGGTCAGCAATTTGGTAAATGACCTCGACGTTGCGTTCAAGTGCCTTAAGGCAAAAAACATTAAACTCAACCCTAAGAAGTGCGTCTTCGGTGTCCCTCGAGGCATGCTCTTAGGGTTCATCGTTTCTGAACATGGCATCGAAGCTAACCCGAAAAAAATCGCGGTGATAACCAAAATGGGCCCTATCCATGATCCAAAGAGCGTATAGAGGGTCACGGGCTACCTCGCGGCCCTTAGTCGCTTCATTTCGTGCCTCGACGAAAAAGTGCTCCCACTGTATCGTCTCCTAAAGAAATCGGAACACTTTTCATGGACCCTCGAGGCAGAAGAAGCCCTTACGAAGCTCAAAGCTATGTTGTCCAACTCTCCGATCCTCGTCCCTCCGGCCACAGAGGAACCCCTCCTGCTTTACGTCACCGCAACGACACAAGTGGTCAACGTGGTCTTAGTTGTCGAGAGGGCAGAGGAAGGACATACCTTGCTCGTTCAGAGGCCAGTCTACTTCATCAGCGAGGTACTCTCGGAGACCAAGGTTCGCTACTCGCAAATCTAGAAGTTGTTGTACGCCATCGTCATGACGCGGCGCAAACTTCGTCACTACTTCGAGGGCCACCCGGTGACCGTGGTGTCTTTTTTCCCCTGGGAGAGATAGCCCGGAACTAGGAAGCCTCAAGTAGAATAGCAAAGTGGACGGTCGAGCTCATGGGTGAGACACTCTCTTATGCGCCACGCAAAGCCATCAAATCCTAGATGTTGGCAGATTTTCTAGCGGAGTGGACCGACACTCAACTTCCACTGGTTCAGCTCCAAGCCGAGCTTTGGACCATGTACTTCGACGGATCGCTGATGAAAACAGGGGCAGGCGTGGGCTTACTCTTCATCTCGCCCCTCGGAGTCCACATGCGCTATGTAATCTGGCTTCATTTTGCTGCCTCCAACAACGTCGCCGAGTACGAGGCGCTCGTCATGGGCCTACGCATCGCCGTCGAACTAGGGGTCCAAGACCTCGACGTTCATGGTGACTCCTAGCTCGTAATCGACCAGGTCATGAAGAGCTCAAGCTGTCGTGACCCCAAGATGGAAGCCTACTATGAGGAGGTACGACAACTTGAGGACAAGTTTCACGGCCTCGAGCTCAACCACGTTGCACGTAGATATAATGAAGCTACCGATGAACTCGTGAAAATCGCTTCTAGCCGAACCACAGTTCCACCTGACGTTTTCGTGAGGGATCTCCATCAACTATCTGTCAACACCAGGGTAGACGAAGGGGCTGACGGTCCATCACTCGATCCCCCACCTGAGGTGGAAGCTCCCTCGACAGGGACTGAAGTCATGCAGGCGGAAGGCTTGACCCCACCAGCCAACCTCGAGCACGACTGGCGTGTTCCGTACCTTAACCATCTCACTCGAGGGGACCTCCCCTCGAATAAGACCGAGGCTCGATGGATCACTCGCCGGGCCAAGTCCTTTGTAATATTTGGTGACACCAAAGAGCTATATCACTGCAGCCCTATGGGCATCCTACAACGCTGTATCACAAATGAGGAAGGCAAGAATCTGCTTAAAGATCTACACTCGGGGGGCTTGCGGTCATCGCGCGGCACCTCAAACCCTCATCGGAAACACATTCCGATAAGGTTTCTATTGGCCAACCACAGTCTCCGATGCTGTCAAGCTAGTACGCTCCTGCAAAGGATGCCAGTACTACCCAAGATAAACACATCTTCCGGCTCACGCCCTGCAAACTATTCCCATCACATGGCCATTCGCTGTTTAGGGGCTCGACTTGGTCGGACTCCTGAAAGGGACAACTAGCAGCTTCACCCACTTGCTCATCGCCATTGATAAGTTTTCCAAGTGGATCGAGGCCCGTCCTATCACCAACATCAGGTCCGAGCAAGTTGTGCTATTCTTCACCAACATCGACCATCGCTTTGGGGTTCCCAACTGCATCATCACGGACAACGGCACCCAATTTACCGGCAAAAAGTTTCTGAATTTCTGCGATAACCATCACATTCGTGTGCTCTGGTCGGCCGTAGCTCATCCAAAAACAAATGGCTAAGTAGAATGTGCCAACGACATGGTTCTACAAGGCCTAAAGTCAAGAATTTTTGACAAGCTAAACAAACACGGCAAAAAATGGGTTGCCGAGCTCCCCTCGGTCCTATGGAGCCTAAGAACAATGCCGAGTCGAGTCACGGGGTTCACTCCATTCTTCTTAGTCTATGGATCCGAGGCTATGCTCCCAACCGATGTAGAATATGGATCCCCGAGGTTGAAAGCCTACAACGAGCAAAACAATGACACCACAAGAGAAGACGCCCTCGACCAGCTCGAGGAAGCTCGCGATGTGGCTCTGTTACACTCGGCAAGGTATCAGCAAAGTCTTTGACGCTACCACGACAAGCACGTCCGCAGACGGGACCTCAATGTCGGTGACCAGGTGCTCCGGCGAAACCAGAACAACAAGGGACGACACAAGCTTACTCCTTCATGGGAAGGGCCGTACATCATCGTGGAAGTATTGAAGCCTGGCACCTACAAACTATCGAATAAGAAGACAAAATCTTCACCAATGCATGGAACATCAAACAGCTACGTCGCTTTTTTCCCTAAAGCCTCGAGGCACTGTAATTTGTTTCATAATCCCATGATAGAATAAAGAATATAATGGTGTTCAAAGCATTCTTTCATAAAAAAACAGGGAGGATCAACCCTATTTTCTCATAGTCAAACCTCCCTCGAGGGCTGCACGGGCAGGAACCCCCTGTGTCCCCAAAAAAAACTCGCATTTTTTCAAAAACAAGAGAACTCTTACATAAGTCGACGAGGCCGCAAGTGCACCCTAAGGCTCGAGGGCTGCCGAGCCATGAGATCGCCTACGCCTCTGAGCTATGGTACCTCCACTCACTCCCCCATGCCAAGGGGTGCAACCACGCGCTAAGTAAACCTAATAAAAGTTCACAATTTTGAAAAAGCTCACGTCAAACGTTCCCATACGCTTCGAATCGAGTTCTTACATAATCCACGAGGCCGCAAACGCACCCTAAGGTTCAAGGGCTGCCGAGCCGCAAGATCACTTATGCATCCGAGGCTACGGTACCTCCACTCGCCCCCTCACGCCGAGGGGTGAACCACGTGCTAAGAAAATTATGCAAGAATACAATTCAAGCAAGAAAGGGAAGAAAAGACTTGAATGAAAACGAACATATACGATTACATATTAATGCCTCAGGGCCCCTAAGGCCATCATAGCATAATTCACAAGTACTAACTACCCTATTACACGGTCCTTCATGCCCAGGTTTGGCTTACAGGCCCTCGTCGTTGGCAGGCGGGACCACCTCAACCTCGAATAGCTTCACAAGGCGACCCCTGGGCTCCTCCGCGGCCTCGATCAGATCCAGGCAGGCTGCTTCATTTTCTTCATTGGTCCGGTCTGGATTCGTAATGAAGCCATCAATGATGAGGCCCATGTCGTACTCAAACCCAGACCGAACGACCGCCATGGCCCTCTTCACGCCATGATGAAGCCTGCCTCGTATCTTCTCGTGGACGAGGCGACCCAGCACCGCCATCCGATGAACAAACGAGTTCCCCGGCGCGTCCTCCTCGGTATCGGCATCGAGCTTGACCCCTAGGCCGTTGCACACTGAGGTGATCGCACCCTAGAGCAGCTGAGTCCGCCTGGCCTTGGCCTCGAAGAGGTTCTGGAATGAGGTAGCTGTTGTCTAGGCCGCGTGTTGCTGTTTCTCCAGCTCTGAAATACAAACACCAAGTTAGCAAAGACCTAGGACCCCGAGGCCAAAGTCAAAACATGACGAAAAGCTTACCTTCGACATGGGTCTACCAACCCATGACCTCATCACGCAACTCCTCGCGCGCCTTCTCCGCCGTCCGAAGAGCCTCGTCCTTATCACGGGCCGTCACCCTCAGCGCCTCAATCTCCAGACCAGTGCCCGAGAGAGCCTCGTCCCTCTCTTGGACTGTCCCCTTCAACGTCGCGACCTTGTCCTCTAAGGTTCTGACGCGAGCGGACGCCATCCCGATCTGGATGTTGAGGGCATCGCGCTGACCGCTGACTAAGGCAACGTCCTCCTTAAGCTCCCTCACGCGCGCAAGCAGCGGCGCAAGGTCCTCACGGGCCTTGGCCGCCTCCTCCCGGGCCTTGGCCACATCTTCACGCGCCTTGGCCTCGACTTCCTGAGCCCGCGCCACCTCCTCCCTGACCGCTGCCTGGACGACGCGGAGCTCGTCCACCTTGGCGCTTTTCTTGGATAGCCACTTATTGGCTTCCTTGACTAGAGCCCGTTGACGAGCAAGCACCGCCCATACGCCACTCTCATGATGAATGAAGAGTGACTTGCGGTGAGAACGCTCCTTGAGCTCCTAACCACAGTTAAACCTAAGATCAGAATCAAGGAGAAAGGAAGGATAAAACGCAAGAAAAGACAAATGAATCCGGCTCACCTCAAAGGCCTCCGACATACCCCGCACCAAGGTATCGGTGACCATGCGCAGAGACTGCACGGAGTGCTTACGGAGTCCCTCAACAAACTCCCAGTGATGCACTTCGTCCTTATCGTCGAGGGTAAAGAAGGGCTCGGCGCTGGGGTTAGATGCGTCCCTGAACTCGAGGGTCAACCAACCCCAGCGCGGCAGCTCCTCCGCCCGCACAAGCGCCAGCCCTGCGTAATCGGGCAACCTGGCAGATGCCTCGGCCAAGTCATCCCCTGACGTCGTGGAAGTACCGGGCCGATCTGGGGCATCGACCATCTCGACGTCCGCCTTCTGCTTCCCCTTGTCAGAGGGGGATCGTCGACGGTAAGGTCAATTACAGCCAGAATCGACCCTTGGGGCAGGGCTGACGTCTTGACTGTTGGCGCCACCGCCTGCACGTTGGACGGTGGCACGACCACCCCCCGTTCTGTCTCGGCCGCCTGCTCTGTTGGCTGGTCCTGCTGTGGCTACGGCTGCGGCTCCTACGCCGGTTGTGACTCTGGCTACACCACCTCTTTCTCTGCCTCTAGCAGGGCCTCCACCACCTCTCTCGATGTAACACCTCTGGGTGTTAAGCATGCATTCACATCCTAAATTATGAGCATTTGCATTTCATGCATGATCATCATCACATGTAAATTAAGTTAGAATTTATTTAAAACTGTGATAATCATGTTTGAGCTCTGAATTGGTAAAAGTCCCAGGTAAAAGTGGTAAAAAAAATTATGGAGCTATAACTTTAAATAACTTAGAAATAATTAGCATGATTTTTGGAGCAAATTTTGTACTCAAAATCTCCCAAATTTTGCTTCTAAAAATATTTTAGAAAATTGAGTTTTCATTTAAAATTTGACTTTAAATCATCAATTCAAAATCTATTTAGAATTTTGAAAAGTGCCCTAATGAAAGTTGTAGAGAATAAAATTTTGAAGAACTTTTGTTTTGGGGGCAATTTGTGAAAATGTCTTTTTCATCTTCAAAATTTAAATTTGAATTAATTTAGAAAATCTAGAAATTCATTTATAAAAAGAAAACGAATTTCCTTATCTCTTGGGCCGCCGCCTCCCTTCCCGGCCTGCTCTCGAATTGGCCCGGCCTAGCTCCGCGCGCCGCGTCCGCCTCACCCCGCCCGCGCGCCCGCGCCATGCCTCGGCCGCGGCAGGAGCTGCTCTCCCCGTGGCCGACATGCGCCGCTCACCGGCGACACCTGGCCGTCCGTGGCCCCCACGAGCACGCGCCTCGCCATTTCAAGCCGCAGGCGCTCCACTTCCCGCTCTGCCCTCTCCATTCTTCCTCCTGCGCTGCCGTCTTCTCTGCCTCACACTGAGCACCGCTCGAGCCCTCCTCGCTACCGCCACCTCCGCCGGTAAAATTGGCCGCCGGTGGTCCACCGCCGCCCTCCATCGCATGCACGTCGCTCCGCCTCCATCTCCGACATGTCATGCTCGCCTTGATTTCACCATTCGAGCTAGGTAGGTTCGATTTGAGTCGTGTTGCCGCCGTCGGTCATGGCGCCGCCGCGCTTGACCTCACCGTGGAAAGGGCGTCCCCGCTGTTTCTTAGCCCTTGAAAGTGACTTTGCCGCGTTCGCCTTCCTCTCGCGGACCCGGTGCGCACCTCGTCTTGCCCGGTCATGGCCGGCAACGGCCATCGGCCTGCTGCCCGCGCGGCCGCGGCGCCATGGTCACCGTCGTGACCACGCCCCCCCTCTTGGCCTCGTGGACCGAACAGTTTTGGGCCGTAGCCCAAGCCGGGCCGGCGCGCCTGCTGTCCCCGCGCTCGCGCTCGGGCCGAAATCCGTAGCCGGCCGGTTGACTTCACTGGGCCGGCCCGTTGGCGATAAGAAAAATTGTTTTTCGTTTTTCTTTTATTATTTGAAAATGGAAATGGTTTGGAAAATGTTTGACTACTCAAATTTGCTCCAAATCAGTTGAAATAAATTTTGCTAGATTCCTTATCATCAGATCTACTTGGGAAAAATATTGCATGTTAAGTTTGAAATACTTTTCTGTAGAGTTTTTATTTAATCAATGAAATTGCTGTTTTCTTGTTAAATATGTAATAAATCACATAAAGCTCAGAAAAATATGGTTCTGCTTGCAATAATTTTCTTTAGTGATGTACTTTCTAGGAAAAATATATGCCATGCATGTTCTATAGAAAAATCTTGAGGTGTAGTACAAGTGTTTAATATTGCTAATAATTGTTATTTTTGCTACAGAGAAAAATATGAATAAAATATGTATGTAATAATTTTTCTATGGTGATTATTTATTGTGAAGAATGTAGGAAAAATGTCAAATCTGTTGTTTGATACTTTTCATAGTATAAAGTATTTCTGTGCTCACTTTTAGGCCCTAGCTTGTTATTTTTGTGTAGGCAGTTCTAGCAATCCAAATGCAATGAAATTTTTGTGGTATGCTAGGTTTGATGATAGAAAGCTACTGTAATTTTCTCAGATTTTTCTGTGCTACAAAAATGGGTGTTGCTGTTCAAACCTAGTTGCAATTAGGGTTTTATTTAACCTTGGCAATGCATGACTAGTTAATAAGATTTGCTTTGGTGTATCTTTGAAGCATTCAATAAGATGTGCTGACTTAGCATAGTAGTAGTAGTAGAAGAGAATGCAGTAGATGACATGTGCTTGTAGTCTGTATTCTCGGATGATGTTGACTACCTTGTAGAAGAAATGTATTCCTACTTTATGAAATAAAGTGAACCTATTTATCTACATTGCATTCATCACGATCATTACATGTCATTTCCACAATGCATCTAGGCATAAGCACTTATACGATTGCATCATACAGGATCACAGGAAGTAACGTCGGTAGCAGTTCCCGAGGAGCCGAAAGAGCAGCCCGAGGAGCAGGAAGTGCCCGAAGCCGACGAGGAGGTCGGTGAGGATCTTCCAGAATGTCCAGACCACCGTCCAAGCTCTTTCGAGAGAGGCAAGCCCCAGAGCATTTCTCTCCCTCTGGTTTGCAAATATTTTATGAATGCTTTACTTTAACTGCTGCATTATGTTTAGGAGTTGTTTGCAACTGTTGCTGCATTATACCTTGTTTACTCTGTTCTACCCTATCCTTGTCACCTTGTCATTCGCAGTCAAGTAATTGCTTAGCTTGCTTAGACTGGTAGAAGTCGGGTGATTTCCTTTCACCTACGAGCTATAGGTGGTTACCTGGATCTGTTTGAGAAAAGATGTCATCGAAAAAATAACTAAGTATTAATGTGAAGTTGAGACCGGACGGAAACTTGCAGGGTTACGGACTGTAGTGTTTTCCGTCTGTGTCGATTAAGGACCGACTGTTGTTGGGCCTCGAGTCATGTTGAACGCATGCCTTACATTTAGCTGGCTGAATAATGTACCTTTCAACCGCGAAGCTGGGAGATTATTCGGGCCGAGTGGATTGCCCGCAACGCACTATACCGGAGTAGTAGTGGTAGGATACGGGGGCGCGATGATAAGGCCAAAGAGCAGTCGGGCGGCCCCGGGTACATGTGGTTCCTGGCAAGCTCGCGACTTTACCTGAATGGTTGACTCGGTGACCAACACCTCACTTTAGCGGGTGAGTGAGGTTTGTGTGAGGAATAATTTACCAGCTGGTTAATAATCGATTCGAATCGCCATCGTTCACTGGATAGTGAGCACTTGACTTGAGCTACTTCATCGTAGTAATATTGATGGAACACTTGGACAGTTATATGAAATATGACATAATGGGAGTTGATAATGATCATTGGTTATCATTACCTGTTTAATTATATGTTACTCTAGTACAGGTGCAAATGTAGTTGACAGGTTAATAAAGATTTAACTTGATGCAAAGCTTTTGTAAAGATTCTCTAAATACTAAAAATGCCTTTTTGCAAATGAGTCAGCTACCCCACTAGAAAGTCTGTCATGATTCCTTGGTGTCTTTTATTTTTGGTTCTGTCAGGTAAGTCTAGCTCAGTACCTTCTCGTACTCAGGGCTTTGTTCCCACTTGTTGCAGATGGGCAGATGTATTACGGCTACTGTATCAACTGCCTTTATCCTACAATGAGAGAAGCTTAGGACCATGGGCAATGGTCATTCACTACGTCTCGTCTGATGCTTTTGATGGAAGATGATCCTAAACTGGCACTGTATTTTGAACTCTGTGTGCATGTGTGATTTGAACTAAATACTTCTGCTACTTTCTTTCGAAACTGGTTTGTAATAACTATGTTTAAACTCCGATGTATTTGTGACGTGAACTTTTATGTAACTTGTGATGGTGACCGCTAAACTTATTATGATCTTGGCTGGTATGTAATTTGGTTTGAAATCCGTCGTGATTTCACGGACTACCGGGTTATACGGGCTTAAGTTTGCTAAATCGTCTGCTCGGTGGATGATTTTCTTACTTAATCTCGTATAATTAGTCGGTTCTGTTACAGCTGGCATCGGAGCATGGTTTAGTGTGTTTACTTTTCACAAGTGTATTTAAAACAAAAATATGTTTGAAAATGTGATTTACAAACTAAGAGTGTGTCAGTGGTCATATCCTTTATGCCCAGTAAGGACTCTAGGTGGCTTAATTAAGTACTGACTTGGGGGTTCTTGCACCATATTTCTCTTTCGTTGCTCATACGGTGCTATTGTATGAGTGCCACTTACTTGAGTGGTAATGTATGGATTAGTTGCCTCTACGCCTCGGTAAGTGTGAGATGTGAGAGCATGATCGGATACACCGTCGATCTAGGGAGAGTGCTTATATGATACTGGAGTACTTACATGTTTTATGCATGTTTTTACAAAAGTGTTGCATGTGTGGTTGTTCCATCCGTTGAGGCGATGCCGTCAATAGGACGATGTTTTGGGTGGTTACTACCGTTGTACGCGTATCTGGGGATTCGTGTAGAGCGTGTAGATAGATTTACTGCTTTCATGTATGCATGGGGTTTTGGGCTGAAATGAATCTTCTGCAGATACATAACAGTGTTTCTCGTGTAGAACGTATTAGTTACGTATATGAGAGATCGCCTATATGCCACCGAATTCATCGTTAGATATCATTTATTTCTTAAGTTTGGGAGAACGTAAGAAATGTGCATGCATCATGTTGCTTGTGCATTTTATTCATGACATGCATTCCTTCCCTTATAAATTGATTATCCCCTTTTGATAAAAATTGTACCAACTTAAAATATGTCCTCACCGGGTAATCAAAACTTTTGGTACAGATGGCCCGCACGAAGCAGACTGCCTGCAAGTCCATAGGAGGAAGAGCACCCCGACGCTAGTTGGCCCCGCGAGAGCGCCGCAGCACGGACACCTTTCTGAGCGAGTTTGGCATGCCAACTTTGCTTTGGAGAGTGCTCCATGATGTGGGGTACCCGGAGGGTCAGGAGCCGGTGTACTCTTGGAGTGAGAGCCAGTTGGCAGAGGATGGACTGGTAGTAGTGGAGATCACTGTCCCTGCTCTTGGTGATGCTCCAGAATGGGATGGTTGGCACTTGGAGTTTGAAGGACGCACTCCGGTTGAGGGTGCAGAGGGCGCAGCTTTCCGTGTCATCCGGGACATAATGAGCAGATTTCCTAATGAGCTAGCAGCAGCCTTGGCTGGCACTTTTCCGAGAGACGATCCTCGCGATGCTATTTGGGTGCAGCCGCAAGGAAGTGCTTTAGTCAGAGGCCCAAACGAAGGACAGGCTAGCGACAACCACGCTATGAGTGCGATGTATGCAGCTATCAGAGCATACCAGAGTCTGGAGTGCACCTATTGGACTTTGACTGGTTTATGTGGTGATGATCGGCTCAAAGCAAGAAAACAAAAGAAGAAGCAGGCACGTGCTATCGCTAGTTTGCAGGAGCAGTTGGCTGACATGAGCTTGCAGCAAGACCAGGCTCTAGAGAGAGGTGATAGTTCTCTACAGCGGGTGCATATGTTGACTCAGGCCAACAATAATGCAGACCGCATGATTGGACAGTTGGTTCAGGAGAGGAATGAAGCCTGGAATGAGAGGAACCTCCTGAGGCAGAGGGTCAAAGAGCTAGAGGAGTACAATGTCAACTTGCATGAGGAGTTTCATGCGCTCTACAACAAGATTGGCCCGTATGCTCCTCTAGAAGCCGCCGGTATGGACGTCGATGACGACGAGGACGAGCCCATAGCCGCACCTGCTGACGACGACGTTGCTACTGATGGTAGCAATGGTGACGTCTCCGACCCCGACGATGGCCCCGAGGAGTAGGCTAGTTGCTTTGCGCTAGCTGCTATGCCCTGTTGCTATGACCTTCTTTTGGTTTCATGTATCTTGATGTATCTCGTTTGAACCTTGAGACTTGGTAGAATGTTGGATCTTGGTTGTTCATGCGATACCTAAGCGCATAAAGTCCAGTGTGTGTATGCTGGCAACGTGGTTGTATTGGACACGATGTTTGCATTTGAAGTAATTTAATTAGTGGTGTTGTTTTAATTGGAATGCGATTATTGTGCCTCTGTTTTATTGTATGACTTTGTTCTCTCCAATAAATTCAGTACGGCAGAATTTTTCATTCACTCATAATTACTACAACTTTGCTTAATCAGTACATATTGCTGAAATATGCAGATGGCAAACACTCGTCGCGCCACGTATGAGGCTGCCGAAACTGGTGGAAATGGTGTCGAGGCAGGTGGGAGTGGTGCTAACAACGCCAACCATAATGAGCCACACCCGGAGCCACATTTGCCGCCTCCTCCACCCCTCACTGCAGAGGTGTTCTTTGCACAGTTTCTGGGAAGTCAGCGCAATGCCGAGCAGTCACAGAAGAATATGAAAGATTTCCTGCATACCATTGCCAACAACGTGCAACGTGGTAACAACCAAGGTGGTGGCAATGGAGTGAATCAGTACAGCAACTTCAAGGATTTCATGGACACTAGGCCACCAATTTTCAAGGAAGCAACCGAGCCACTTGACGCAGAAGAATGGATTAACACTATGGAAGATAAGTTCCGTGTGTTAAGGCTGACAGAAGTACTGAAGACAGAGTATGCTGCACATCAG
This sequence comes from Saccharum hybrid cultivar R570, assembly GCA_038087645.1. Lineage (NCBI taxonomy): Eukaryota > Viridiplantae > Streptophyta > Magnoliopsida > Poales > Poaceae > Saccharum > Saccharum hybrid cultivar. Next base: position 1,766,590 of record JAQSUU010000059.1, read on the forward strand.
TTACAAGGACCAGCAGGGATGTGGTAGAAGCATCACCACACCACCTTCCCTCTGAATGCTCAGATCTCATGGAGAGAGTTCACCGAAGCCTTCCGTGGAGTTTATATTCCATCAGGGCTAGTTGAGATGAAGTTGGGAGAGTTCTTGGCTTTAAATCAGGGCACCAAAACTGTGACACAGTATTTGCATGCCTTCAACAACTTGTGTCGTTATGCTCCCGACATGGTCGACACAGATGCTAAGAAAATTGCTTGCTTCAAGAGAGGGTTAGGTCCGAAGATGATGAAGCATGTGGGTACCAATACCCGCGCCAGATTCAATGACTTCATCAGTGATTGTCTGAAACAAGAAAAGAACAACAACGCGTACACAGCATCCAAGACTCGCAAGAGAGCCTTTGAACTAGGACCGTCACAGTCAAGAGTTAGCACTGCTAATCTTTCGACCTATCGTCCGTCTGCACCTGGTGTAAGGTTTAGGCCACCGCAGCATAAGACCCAGAACTACAAGGGACCGCAGAAGCCATACAAGATGGCAGTGCCGCCAGCAAGGATAGCCGCAACCGCGGGACAAGGTAACGTGAAGGGAGCTATCGGATCTGCTGGTACAGTAAAGGGACATTGCTATAATTATGATCAGCCAGGCCACTTTTCCAAGTTCTGTCCTTATCCGCCTAGAAAGAAGCAACAGACTTATAATGCTCGAGTGCATCACACCACTGTGGAAGAGATTCCTGAGGGAGAGCCCGTAACTGCTGGTAAGTTTCCTGTTAACCAAAACCCTGCAGTTGTTATATTTGATTATGGATCATCGCATTCTTTCATGAGTCAAGCATTTGCACGGAAACATGAACAACTATGCACAGACTTAAGTTATGGTTACCGTATAAGTTCAGTAGGGGCTGATGTTTTAACCAATCAGATAGTTAGAGGGGCAACCCTTGAGTTAGGTAGTCAAAAGTTTCGAGTAAACTTGATAGTTATGCCTAGATTAATTCTGGATGTCATCATAGGGATGAATTGGATGAAAGAATGGGGAGCAGTTATAGATACAGGAAGTCGGGTACTTACCCTAAAGGATCCCTAGGGAGAGGGTACTTTTCAGGTACCATTGCCCAAAAGAACAAACCTTGTGAGTGTGACATGTGCTATGGAAGTCATTCCGATTCATCAGATTCCGGTCGTGTGTGAGTTTCCGGATGTATTTCCAGATGAGTTACCTGGTCTTCCGCCAGATAGAGATGTTGAGTTTGGAATTGAGTTGATCCCCGAGACAGCTCCAATTTCAAGGAGACCTTATAGGATGCCTCTGGATGAGTTAGCTGAGTTGAAGAAGCAACTAGAGGAGTTGTTGAACAAGGGGTTTATCCGGCCAAGTAAGTCTGAATGGGGATGTCCTGCTTTGTTTGTGAAGAAAAAGAAAGAGGGTACTTTGAGAATGTGTGTGAATTATAGGCCTCTTAATGCTGTAACTATCAAGAATAAGTATCCCTTACCTCACATTGATGTTTTATTCGATCAGTTAGCCAAAGCCAGAGTGTTCTCCAAAATAGATTTAAGATCAAGTTATCATCAGATAAAGATTAGACTGCAAGATATACCAAAAACCGCTTTTTCTACCAGATATGGGTTGTATGAGTATCTTGTTATGTTCTTTGGCTTAACAAATGCTCCTACATACTTTATGTATCTGATGAATATAGTTTTCATGCCAGAGTTGGACAAGTTTATGGTTGTGTTCATTGATGATATTCTCGTATACTCTGAGAATGAGAAAGATCATGAAGAGCATCTGAGAATTGTCTTAACTAGACTGAGAGATCATAAGTTGTATGCTAAGTTTAGTAAGTGTGAATTTTGGTTGAAGAAAGTTCCTTTTCTTGGTCACATTCTGTCAGAGAATGGAGTATCTGTAGATCCGAGTAAAGTGCAAGAGGTTATGGATTGGAAGACACCAATCACAGTTTCGGAAGTCAGAAGTTTCTTAGGTTTAGCTGGTTACTATCGCCGTTTTATCCCAGATTTCTTAAAGATTGCCAAGCCAATGATAAGTCTACTATAGAAAGATCATAAGTTTGTATGGACAGAGGAGTGTGAGACAGCTTTCCACACCTTGCAGAAACTGTTGACAACTGCTCCAGTTCTAGCGCAACCAGACATTGAGAAACCTTTTGATGTGTTTTGCGACGCATCAAAAATAGGATTAGGCTATGTTCTTATGCAAGAAGGAAGAGTCATTGCTTATGCCTCCCGTCAGTTGAGAAAGCATGAGATCAACTATCTGACACATGATCTTGAACTTGCTGTCGTAGTGCATGCCTTAAAAATTTGGAGACATTACTTACTTGGTAATGTGTGCAATATTTTCACCGATCACAAGAGTCTCAAGTACATCTTCACCCAACCTGAATTGAACATGAGACAGCGAAGATGGTTAGAATTGATCAAAGATTACAATTTGAATGTGTAATATCATCCTAGAAAGGCCAATGTGGTGGTAGATGCTTTGAGTAGAAAGTCACATTGCCTGAATGCGCAACCTTTGCTCGAAGATGGTTTTGATCTAATGCATCCTGCAGTGTTATACAGTATTCAGATTAATTGTTCTTTGGAGAGTAAGATAATAGAAGGCCAGAAAACCGACAAAGGGATATTCCATATCAAAGAAAAGATTAAAGAAGAACCATCCAAGCACTTTAGATTGGATGAACATGACATGTTATGGTTTGATGATCGTCTTGTTGTTCCCAAGGATGGAGAGCTTAAGAATAAACTTATGGATGAGGCTCACCTTTCAAAGTTATCTATCCATCCCGGAAGTAGCAAAATGTACCAAGAACTAAGACCTCGTTTTTGGTGGACCAAGATGAAGAAAGAGATTGCAGCGTATGTAGCCAGATGTGACACATGTTGTAGGGTAAAGGCTATTCATATGAGACCTGCCGGGTTGTTGCAACCTTTGTCTGTACCTAGTTGGAAGTGGGATGATATAAGTATAGATTTTATTACAGGTTTGCCCACTACTCAGAAAGGACATGATTCGATTTGGGTGATTGTGGATCGCCTTACAAAGACAGCTCACTTTTTACCTGCCAAGACAGATTATAGACCACCTAAATATGTCGAGAAGTATATTGCCGAGATTGTGAGATTACATGGCATACCGAAGAATATCGTGTCTGACAGAGGGTCACAATTCACTGCTCACTTTTGGGAGCACTTGCATAAAGGTTTGGGGACGAGTTTAATTCGTAGCACTGCTTATCATCCTCAAACAGATGGTCAGACCGAAAGAGTTAATGCTGTTCTAGAAGATATGTTGAGAGCCTATGTGTTATCTTCTAGAGGTTCATGGGAGTCATGGTTACCTTTAGCAGAGTTCACTTACAATAATAGTTATCAAGAAAGTATCAAGATGGCACCATTCGAAGCTTTATATGGCAGAAAGTGTAGAACATCACTTAACTGGATTGAGCCAGGAGAAAGAAGATACTACGGTATTGACTTCATAGAAGAAGCTGAGAAGAAAGTTCATATCATTCAGCAAAATATGAAAGCCGCTCAATCCCGTCAGAAAAGCTATGCAGATCTAAGAAGGAGACCGCTTATGTTCGAGGTTGGTGACTATGTTTATCTGAAAGTCACGCCAATGAAGAAGAAATGGTTTGGAGTACGCAGAAAGCTTGTAGCCAGATTTGTGGGACCATATAAGATCTTGGAAAGAAAAGGTCAAGTCGCTTATAAGTTAGAGTTACCAGAGACAATGGGTGCTATATTCCCAATTTTTCATGTATCGCATCTCAAGAAGTGTTTGTGTGTTCCAGAGGAAAAAAATTGAACCTCGAGGCATAAAGCTCAAGTCAGATTTGGTATATCGTGAGCAACCGGTTCAAGTGTTGGACTCTAAAGAAAGAGTTACTCGAAATAGTGTGGTGAAAACATATAAGATACAGTGGAGTCATCATGATGAAGGAGATGCAACTTGGGAAACGGGTGAATATCTACAAAAAGCTTATGAGGATTTTTATAACAAATGGTTCGTAACCCAAAATCTCGGGACGAGATTCTTATAAGGGGGGAAGACTGTAACACCTCTAGGTGTTAAGCATGCATTCACATCCTAAATCATGAGCATTTGCATTTCATGCATGATCATCATCACATGTAAATTAAGTTAGAATTTATTTAAAACTTGTGATAATCATGTTTGAGCTCTGAATTGGTAAAAGTCCCAGGTAAAAGTGGTAAAAAAATTGTGGAGCTATAACTTTAAATAACTTAGAAATAATTAGCATGATTTTTGGAGCAAATTTTATATTCAAAATCTTCCCAAATTTTGCTTCTAAAAATATTTCAGAAAATTGAGTTTTCATTTAAAATTTGACTTTAAATCATCAATTCAAAATCTATTTAGAATTTTGAAAAGTGCCCTAAATGAAAGTTGTAGAGAATAAAATTTTGAACAACTTTTATTTTGGGGGCAATTTATGAAAATGTCTTTTTCATCTTCAAAATTTAAATTTGAATCAATTTAGAAAATCTGGAAATTTATTTATAAAAAGAAAACGAATTTCCTCGTCTCTTGGGCCGTCGCCTCCCTTCCCAGCCTGCTCTCGAATCGGCCCGGCCTAGCTCCGCGTGCCACGTCCGCCTCACCCCGCCCGCGCGCCCGCGCCACGCCTCGACCGCGGCAGGAGCTGCTCGCCCCGTGGCCGGCATGCGCCGCTCGCCGGTGACACCTAGCCGTCCGTGGCCCCCACGAGCACGCGCCTCACCATTTCAAGCCGCAGGCGCTCCACTTCCCGCTCTGCCCTCTCCATTCTTCCTCCCGCTCTGCCGTTTTCTCCACCCCACACCGAGCACCGCTCGAGCCCTCCTCGCCACCGCCACCTCCGCCGGTAAAATTGGCCGCCGGTGGTCCACCGCCGCCCTCCATCGCGTGCACGTCGCTCCGCCTCCATCTCCGACACGGCGTGCTCGCCTTGATTTCACCATTTGAGCTAGGTAGGTTCGATTTGAGCCATGTTGCCGCCGTCGGTCATGGCGTCGCCGCGCTCGACCTCACCGTGGGAAGGGCGTCTCCGCTGTTTCTTGGCCCTTGAAAGTGACTTTGCCGCGTTCGCCTTCCTCTCGCGGACCCGGTGCGCACCTCGTCTTGCCCGGTCATGGCCGGCAACGGCCATCGGCCTGCTGCCCGCGCGGCCGTGGCGCCATGGTCACCGTCGTGACCACGCCCCCCCCCTCTTGGCCTCGTGGACCGAACGGTTTTGGATCGTAGCCCAAGCCGGGCCGGCGCGCCTGCTGTCCCTGTGCTCGCGCTAGCGCCGAAATCCATAGCCGGCCGGTTGACTTCACTGGGCCGGCCCGTTGGCGATAAGAAAAATTGTTTTTCGTTTTTCTTTTATTATTTGAAAATGGAAATGGTTTGGAAAATGTTTAACTACTCAAATTTGCTCCAAATTTATTGAAATAAATTTTGCTAGATTCCTTATCATCAGATCTACTTGGGAAAAATATTGCATGTCAAGTTTGAAATACTTTTCTATAGAGTTTTTATTTAATCAATGAAATTGTTGTTTTCTTGTTAAATATGTAATAAATCACATAAAGCTCAAAAAAATATGGTTCTGCTTGCAATAATTTTCTTTAGTGATGTACTTTTTAGGAAAAATATATGACATGCATGTTCTGTAGAAAAATCTTGAGGTGTAGTACAAGTGTTTAATATTGCTAATAATTGTTATTTTTGCTAGAGAGAAAAATATGAATAAAATATGCTTGTAATAATTTTCTATGGTGATTATTTATTATGAAGAATGTAGGAAAAATGTCAAATCTGTTGTTTGATACTTTTCATAGTATAAAGTATTTCTGTGCTCACTTTTAGGCCCTAGCTTGTTATTTTTGTGTAGGCAGTTCTATCAATCCAAATGCAATGAAATTTTTGTGGTATGCTAGGTTTGATGATAGAAAGCTACTGTAATTTTCTCAGATTTTTCTGTGCTACAAAAATAGATGTTGCTGTTCAAACCTAGTTGCAATTAGGGTTTTATTTAACCTTGGCAATGCATGACTAGTTAATAAGATTTACTTTGGTGTATCTTTGAAGCATTCAATAAGATGTGCTGACTTAGCATAGTAGTAGTAGAAGAGAATGCAGTAGATGACATGTGCTTGTAGTCTGTATTCTCGGATGATGTTGACTACCTTGTAGAAGAAATGTATTCGTACTTTATGAAATAAAGTGAACCTATTTATCTACATTGCATTCATCACGATCATTACATGTCATTTCCGCAATGCATCTAGGCATAAGCATTTATACGATTGCATCATACAGGATCACAGGAAGTAACGTCGGTAGCAGTTCCGAGGAGCCGAAAGAGCAGCCCGAGGAGCAGGAAGTGCCCGAAGCCGACGACGAGGTCGGTGAGAATCTTCCAGAGTGCCCAGACCACCATCCGAGCTCTTTCGAGAGAGACAAGCCCCGGAGCATTTCTCTCCTCCTGATTTACAAATATTTTATAAATGCTTTACTTTAACTGATGCATTATGTTTAGGAGTTGTTTGCAACAGTTGCTGTATTATACCTTGTTTACTCTGTTCTACCCTATCCTTGTCACCTTGAGTCATATTGAACGCATGCCTTACATTTAGCTGGCCGAATAATGTACCTTTCGACCGCGAAGCTGGAAGATTATTCAGGCCGAGTGGATTGCCCGCAACGCACTGTACCGGAGCAGTAGTGGCAGGATACGGGGGCGCGATGATAAGGCCAAAGAGCAGTCGAGCGGCCCCCGGGTACATGTGGTTCCTGGCAAGCTCGTGACTTTACCTGAATGGTTGACTCAGTGACCAACACCTCACTTTAGCGGGTGAGTGAGGTTTGTGTGAGGAATAATTTACCAGCTGGTTAATAATCGATTCGAATCGCCATCGTTCACTGGATAGTGAGCACTTGACTTGAGCTACTTCATCGTAGTAATATTGATGGAACACTTGGACAGTTATATGAAATATGACATAATGGGAGTTGTTAATGATTATTGGTTATCATTACCTATTTAATTACATGTTACTCTAGTACAGGTGCAAATGTAGTTGATAGATTAATAAAGATTTAACTTGATGCAAAGCTTTTGTAAAGATTCTCTAAATACTAAAAATGCCTTTTTGCAAATGAGTCAGCTACCCCACCAGAAAGCATGTCATGATTCCTTGGTGTCTTTTATTTTTGGTTCTGTTGGGTAAGTCTAGCTGAGTACCTTCTCGTACTCAGGGCTTTGTTCCCACTTGTTGCAGATGGGCAGATGTATTACGGCTACTGTATCAACTGCCTTTATCCTGCAATGGGAGAAGCTTAGGATCATGGGCAATGGTCATTCACTACGTCTCGTCTGATGCTTTTGATGGAAGATGATCCTAAACTGGCACTGTATTTTGAACTCTGTGTGCGTGTGTGATTTGAACTAAATGCTTCCGCTACTTTCTTTTGAAACTGGTTTGTAATAACTATGTTTAAACTCCGATGTGTTTGTGACATGAACTTTTATGTAACTTATGATGGTGACCGCTGAACTTATTACGATCTTGGCTGATATGTAATTTGGTTTGAAATCCGTCGTGATTTCACGGACTACCGGGTTATACGGGCTTAAGTTTGCTAAATCGTCTGCTCGGTGGATGATTTTCTTACTTAATCTCGTATAATTGGTCGGTTCTGTTACACTTGACTCTTTGACATCTGCCCGCCCCGCATCACGGACAGATGTTTCAGCCTCAGCGACCTCGATGGTCTCCTGGGTCGTCTTGGTCGACCCAGGCTCTGACCCACCAACATCGGGCACATCGAGTCTGGCACCATCTGGGGTTGCCTCGATCGGCTCTAACTCCCGCGGGGCGTCACCAAGACCGACGACCTCCTGGATGCTTGCTCCTGCCTTGGCGGTGGCCTCCTTCGTCCTGAGCCGCTCCATGGCAGCCTGGTACCTCGCGAACTAGGTGGCATCATCAGCAAGCGTCCGCATCATCAGGGCGGTGCTAGACTTGAGCGCCTTGACGAGAGTTAGAGCCACGAGCTCCACCTTGCGCTTGAGACTGAGCAGTGAACAAACGCATCAGAATAAAGAGCGAGATGACCTTGACGGAAAGACAAGATGAGGTACTTACCCGGATATGGGAATCAGGGGCCTAGACTTTGGCTTCACCGAGCCACCCGACGGGTTTTGCGAGGGCTCCTCTATCGAGCCTCCGATTGGCCTGGTGCTCCTCGGAACCCGGGCTGACAGGACGCCTAAGGACCTCTGCGCCGAGGAGGCTATCTAGCCTCGAGTCCTCATGCCCGTCGATGGCGCCCTGGCCTCAGACGCTGACGTTGTTGCTCTGCCCATCGGCAAAGTTTGAGGGGATCGGACTCGCGGGCGTGGCGCCACCGATCTCCCCTGCGGGACCCTAGGCGAGGTGGCTCCCCTCTCTGAAGGCCCCGCTCGAGCCCTTCTTTCTGCTGGCTCTCCTTCACCCTCGACGGGCGCCAAGATTTCCCTCGATGCTTGGGTGGTCGACCCCCTGCCAATGGGCTCCAGCTAGGGCCATACGTCGGGGAGGTGCGCCAGAAAAGTCATGGTATCATACTGCGAGCTGGCGTCGTCATCGTCGCTGACCTCATCCTCCCCCAAGACCGTCTCGGAGGGGGACTCCTTGATCAGGAGACCCTCGAGGCTCTGCTAGCGGCGGTGCTTATTCAACGCCTCACGCTCGAGGGCCTTCTTGACATGGCGCTTCTTCGCAGCATCCTTCTCTTCCTTCTTCTGGGCCGCCAAGAGGTGTCTCACCTCTCGAGCAGCCCGATCCTCTAGAACCGGCGGCCGCGACTCCTTGACCACCGACAGATCCTGCACGAAAGCCTCGACCAACTTAGTCGAGAGAATTGGGAAGCAAAAGGACCCAAGGCTATAAGAACGACGCTTACCAGAGGTTTGAAGCCTTGAGTGGGGCGCATGAGGACCCGGTCGATGTCCTCCTGCTTGAAGCTCCCCACCATCCACCGCGCACGACGGGTGACTTCATCGAGGGGAAGCGACTCGTGCGACATCCGACTCTCCTCTAGTGAGGCCTCCGGCATCATCTCGTCAATCTAGAGTCGGCGCTGCATCAGGGGCAGCACCCTCCGGCGGTGGAACGCGGTGGCTACCATCCCCGCCGTCAACCCGCGCTGTCGAAGCCTCCTCAACGCATCGAGGAGCGGCTGCAGCTTCAGCTTTCCCTCCTCGATGACGTCGTATGTCTAGTTGTCCTCACGCGACATCAGGACCTGCCCAGAGAACCTCGACAGCCAGTCGTCGTCGTTGCGCAGGTAGAACCACCCGTCGTGCCATCCGCTGTTCGACGAGATGAGCTGCGCCGGGATGTACTGCTTGCCTCGATCGACTCAGACTTGAAGGGTGCAGCTCCCTGCATGCACCATGCGTCGCACCCCTCGCTCACCCACCTTCTTAGCAAAATGCTCCACCTTGAAGAGGTGGAGCCACAGGTTCTAGTGTGGCTCCATCCCCAGGTACCCCTCGCAGACCGCCGCAAAGATGGCAGCCTGCGAGATTGAGTTGGGGTGAGGTGATGTAGCTCCACCTTGTAGTAGTGGAGGAGCACCCGCATGAAGCGGATCGGCAGCGTCCTGAGCCCCCTCTCGTGGAAAGCGACGAAGCTCACCATGTATCCCTCCGGGGGCGCCAGCTCCCGGTGGTCAGACGACAGCACCCTCCATTCCAGCTGGTTTCGGCTTGCCCTCGGCCACAGAAGACCGTTGCAAACCAACTCCTCTAGCTTCCTCTCCATCACCGAGGAACGAGCCCACGCATCCGCGGGAAGGATCTGGCTCTTTCCCGCCATGGTCGTCAAAAACGGCGTGCGACGGCGGCAGAGGAAGAGGTGACGGCGGCGGTGAAGGGCGGCTAAAGGGCACATAAGGAGAAAGAGGGCAAAATGCAAATGGCCTGTGGGGGGCACACGGGACCTCGGACCTCATACTTATACCCCTATGGAAGGCCAACGGGCGGATTCGGCGAAATAGGTAGGAACAGTTCCCGCATTTAATGTCCTTACCTAACCGCTCCCTCGAAACCCGCAGGTAAGGGCACATGTCCGTCGTTCGCTCCGTAATCATCGCACCACGCCGCCCACTACCGTGCCATTCTCGCTTCTCCTCCTAAAAAGACATGCCTCAAACGGGCCGGAAGGGGATCCACGGACGGATATTCCTAGATGAATGGATAACAGGCTCCGAGCCCGATATAAACCTCGAGGGATCGAAAGCTAGCCCTCGACCAGGGTTCGATAGCTGCCCTTGAGTAACGGAGTCAGGGACAACTGAGGACACACCCATACAAGGCTAGGGCTCGAGCCACTCTCTCGAGGCGCCCCAGACGTATTTGAGGCTAGAAGAGAGGTCGACGGTGAAATCCCCTTGGAGGGAGGCGTCGAGCCCTCGGATCCTATCGCATAGAGCCGAGATCCACACGACTACTCTTTGACATTTTTTAGAGCGCCTCCGTGGCCGCTAGCCGACTCCTACCGAATGGAGCACGGGTTCCCACTCGAAATTCCCTGCTAACAGCTCACCGGAGATCCTCGGAACTCGCCCGACGAGGGTAGTACGATATTTCCCACCCCTCCTGCTTTTCTAAAAGGAGCGTGAGGGTCATACGATAAAAGACGGACAAGACCCTGATCGACCTCGTGCACGCGAGGCTCGGGGCCTCGACCGCAAAAGGCTAAACCTTAAACAAAAGAGGACCGAACACGCCACGATGGCTCAAACGTGGGAGCGCCCCTCGACATAACGCACAAAAGACCTCGGATGAGTCAAAACACTCCACCGAGGCCTCGGGGGCTACACCCGGCGGGTGCGCTCGCACGCACCCACCGGAAAGGCTACAACGCTACGACTCTGGTTCATGACTCACTGAGCCTCTGCGAGAGTGACCCACACTCACCCAAAGGCTCGGGGGCTAGTGTTGGGTACCAAAACAAGGGGTACCCACAGTCAACTATCAAGCAAAACAAACCCCTGAAAAAACCATGCCAAGAGCTCTGCCCACAAAGATGGAACGAGCCAAAATGACGAACGAAACGCCTCGACCACGTTTCGACTCGCACGAGACTCGCTCAATGAAACGCCTCGACCACTGAGAAATCTCTAAATCGCACGACCCTGGGTCGAGCCGGTCGACCCACCTCACTCACCAACTCTGAGACAAAAGTCAAAGCATTTAATGCAACCGCCAACCACTTCCTACCCCCATAGCTACAGCGGTGACCAGCATGGAAGCAATATCGGTGTCAAATCTCACTTTTTACTGCCTATCCCAGGATGGGCGGTGAAAACCTGTCACTGTACGCGCCATACCGGGCACTATTCCACCACTGATCATCCTCGAGGGAGAATACGACGAGTATCGTACTTTGAAATTCCCAGGACTCGACCTTATCCATTCACCGTCGACCCACCTCGACCCGGCCTCGACCAACCGCCGGTCAAACAAGGAAGCAAGGCTTGCATGCCACCGGATCCAGAGTCTTTTCACCGTCTCATCCTCTACGTCACCATGGTGTTCGGCGATGGCCGGCCATTCTCGGGGAATGTTGTAACACCCCTGAGTGTTAAGCATGCATTAACATTCCAAAGCATGAGCATCAGCATCTCATACATGTTTATCGTCACATGCAATATAAATTCACTTGAATTGAAATATGAAAAACATTGGTTTAAACCAAAATGGTTGCATTTGCTTGCTAGAGTTGTAGAACTTGTTTAGCTACGATTTTAGATAGCTTAGAATTTATTAACATGATTTTTGGAGCAAATTTTGTATTCAAAATCTCCTCAAATTTTGCTTTTAAAATATTCTAGAAAAGCGAGTTTTTATTTAAATTTTGGCTTTAAATCATTTATTCAAAATCTATTTAGAATTTTGAAAAGTGTCCTAAATGAAAGTTGTAGAGAATTAAATTTTAAACAACTTTTATTTTGGGGACAACTTGTGAAAATATCTTTTTCATCTTCAAAATTCAAATTTGAATCAATTTAGAAAATATGGAATTTAAATTATAAAAGAAAAAGGGATTTTCGGCCTTAACGGGCGCCGCTTCCGCTTTGGCCCGCTCGCGCAAGCCGGCCTGGCCCGTCTCCCGCGTCCGCGCCTGCCCCCGCGTGCGCGCGCGCCGTGGCGACCGCGGCAGAGCATCGCCGCCCCATGGCCGCCATGCGCCGGTGCCACCCTCCGCGTGGCCATCCTCGATCCCCGCGCGCTCGGCTCCTTGGCAACACGCCCACGCCCCTGCTTCTTCCCTCTCCCTCACTCGCTCTCTCTTTCGCCCACAGAGAGAACGCCGCGCGCCCCGCGTCCTCTCGCACGCTCGCCGCCGCTGCCGCTTGCTCCATAGCCGCGTTCCGCCGCCGGCAAGCCTTCTCTGAGCAATTGCTCGCGCGTCACGCTCCGCCATTTCCTCCTCTCCTCTGAACGAACCTCCGCGCTCCACCTCCGCCTCCGGTAAGGCGCCATTTTGCGTGTCCTGCCGCGCCACCATTTCCGGCCACCGTGCGCTCGTTCTGCCCCTCCGACGTTCTCGCCCTCTCTTGACCCCCGCGCGCTGCGCTCTGGTGGTGGCTATTTTTCCGCGAGACTTGTGCGCCTGATCGCCCGTGCCCCGCTCCCTCCTCTCTGTCTTGCTTGGGCCGCAGTGCCAGTGGGCCGCGCCACCGAGCCGGGCCGCTCGTTCCTCCGCGCGGGCTGCCGAAGCCATTTTCGGCAGTGGGCCACCGGAGCTCGCGGGCTGGCCTGTTAGGCAGAAAAGGATAATCGGAAATTCAATTTTTATTTTATTTTAAAAGAAGAAATGTTGGGAAAATATTGTGTATCCGTTTTAGCTCCAAAAATTGTGAAATAAATTTTGTAGTGTTTCTCATGAGTAGATCTACAGTTTAAAAATGTTGCATGTTAGTTTTGTGATACTTTTCTGTGTAGATTTATTTAATCTTTATAATTGCTGATATCTTTGAAAATATGTAGTAAATTAAAGAAAGGTCAGAAAAATATGGTTCCTGTTTCATTAATCTTCTTTGGTGATGTACTTTCTAGGAAAAATGTTTATGAGGTATGTTCTATGAAAAATTATGGAAGTGTAGTTCAAATGCCTTTAATGGATGATTTTTGTTATTTTTGGTAGAGAGCAAAATTTGTATAACTCATGCATGTGATAATTTTTATGGTGTGCTTGTTTACTGTGGATAACATAGGAAAAATATGAAATCTGCTGTTTGACACTTTTTCTAGTACAAAGTATTTTCATGCTCATTATTATGCTATAGCTTGTTTATTTTGTACAAATAGTTTTACTTATTTAAGTTCCATGAAATTTGTGCAGTATACTATTTGAAGTAGGAGTGTGCTACTGTAATTTTTGTAGATTTTTACCTGCAACAAAAATAGATATTGATGTGTAACCCTAGTTTAAATAGGAAATAAAAGTTTATTCTTTATGAGTAATTAAAAGAAATAAGAAGTGTTTGGTGTATCTTTGAAGCACCAAACTACCTTGCTGGTGTTACTTGGTAGGTTAAGGTATTAGGGTTTGGCAAGTGTAGCAACAATTGTGTGAGAATTTTATGCTACCTAGTATAAGAGTAGATGACTTATTTTGTGACACATGTTCTTGGATGATGTAGACTACCTTGTAGAAGATGTTGTCTGTAATCCATACTATTAGTTCAATGTGTTCATCTGCATATCATGTCATCATAGCATTCCACCGCATCCTATGCACCGTCTACATGGTTGCTTATGCAATTGCATCATACAGGATCGCAGGAGGAGTCACAGGTAGCAGTGCAGGAAGATTAGACTTGGACCGATCAGCAAGAGCCCCAGGCACAGGAGGTGCCCGAGGAAGAGGAACCAGGAGAGGAGTTGCCCGAGTGCGTAAATCACCAGCCTAGCTCATTCGAAAGAGGCAAGCCCCGGAGCATTCTAAGTCTCCTACTTTATAAAAGCAATTCTTTATATATGAGTTTTATATATTGTTGCATTAAGTTGTAGGAGTTGAGTGAAACCGTTGTTGCATTTATAATTATCCTTGTCCACCTGGATACCTCTTTACCCTGTTAGGTCAGGATCGAATAATTGCTTAGCCTTGCTTAGACCGGTAGAAGTCAGGTGATTTCCAGTCACCTGCGAGATATAGGTGAATACCTAGTTATGGTTAGCTATAATTGTTATCATGAAAAGTAACCAATTGTTGATGAATAAAGGGAGATCGGGTGGAGTCTTATAGGGTTTTGGACTATAGTGATTCTGTCTGTGTCGATTAAGGACTGATCGTTGCACGTCCCTCTTGTCATGTTAAACGCATGCCTTACATTTAGCTGTCCGAATAAAGTACCTTTCGACCACGAAGCTAGTGACACTATTCGAGCCGGGATAAACTCGGATTGGCAGACTGGTGCTGAAGGGGGTATGATGGGGACGCGAAGAGTGAGCCCAAGGTGCGTCCTAGCAGTCGGACGGTCCCTGGGTAGTGCGATCCATGATTGTTATCCCGCGACTACTTGCAAAGTGTCATTGGTGATCTAAGCGACCCTGACGGGGGAAGCATGGTTTGTGTGAGGAATAAATCACCAGCTGGTTAGGAATCGATTCGAATCGACATCACTCCTGGATAGTGAGCACTTGACTCAAGCTACAGCATCGTAGTAACAATGATGGAACAATGATGGTTACGTGGGTGATGTTGAAAATGCTAAACCTGAGATGGTAACCTTTGATGATAATGATTAATCAAGTGATTGCTCTAGCATAGGTGCTCACTTAGACTAATCAGGTATAATTAAGTGGATGATTATAGTTAAATGGTTCATAACTGATAACTTATGCTTTTCGCAAATGATTCAAGTCAGCCCACTTTATAAAGACCTTGCATACTTCTTGGTGTCTTTTATTTCTGGTTTTGACGGGTAAGTCTAGCTGAGTACCTTCTCGTACTCAGGGCGTTGTTCCCATTGTTGTTGCAGATGGCCAGATGTACTATGGTTATTGCGTCAACTGTCTGTATCCGACGATGGGCGACAACTAGGACCAAGGGCAAGGGTCACTCCGTTCATCTTATCTCATGCTTTTGTGGACTATGACTACCTACTGGCACTGTAACTGAACTAAGTGTATGTGTGGTTTAAAACTACTTGCTTCCGCTATGTTATTTTGTGCGCGTGTTGTAATAACTTTTTATTCTGAACTCCTATGTATTCAACTCTTGTTGTGAACTTTCTATAGCATGTGACTGTGGCTGCTAAATTAGTATGATCTTGATTGTATGTTTGTTGGTTTGAAATCCCTCGTGATTTCACGGAATCTCAGGTTGTACGGGCTTAAGTTTGGTAAATTATCTGCCTTGGTGGAAGATTTTCTTACTTAATCTCGTATAATCATGTTGATCCGTTACACATGTCGCTACAGCGGCCTCGACAGCGCTCGACAAAACTTCACCTCTTGGGCACCCTCGGCGTCCCTGCCTCCTCTTGACCCTATAAAAGGGCAGGCAGGGGACTCTACGAAAGGGGGACCGACGACGGACAAGCAAAAAAAACAGTCATCGTCCCACCGTAGAAGATCAACATCTCAAGCAATATCCCTTGTACTCTCACTTTTTTCTCTGAGACCTGGGATCGGCTCCCTCTCTCACAGCTTGTAACCCCTACGCAAACACTTAGGTGCAAGGAAATACAATACTCCCCTCTCCCCGCTGGACGTAGGGCCTTCTTTTGTCCAAACCAGGATAAACCCCCGTGTACTCCCCTTGCATCACCATCCAGATTAGGGACACGCAGCACTGATTCACTCGTTGGCTTAGGACCCTCACGGGACCAGACACCGACAGATAGGTAAAGAGTAAATCAATCCAAAAGATCGTCAGGGTTTTGAAGCTGACTTTTCGGATTCAAAAACTGTTCCTGAACCAACTAACACCTTGACAATCATTGAGACAAGCATGTCGTCAGACAATCAATTGATCTCTGAGATCACTGAGACTCGCTCTAATACACATACCTAAAATAGTGGCCACTTCTTCAAATGTCCTGCAGAAAACTTGGTGCCACTTTGTGCTGCCGGATCAATCTTGACACTACAATAGTTGGAAGATCTCGTGTTCGGTTGACAGAATTACTAATTCAAATTTGTCAAATTGCAAATAATTTTGACCATTTTTGGATTCTAAGTTTTTGCAAATGTGAAATGACTCATTTACCACATCTAAAATCTGAAACTACTCTGAAAGGGAACTGCCCCTTCTTCTTCCCACTCTGAAATATCAAACTACAGTAACTATGATACTAATTGGATGCAACTAGAAAGGAACCATGCCAAGGGAATCTAAGTTCTTGTGCACATATTTTGCAAGGCAAGTTATATACAAGGGCATCCCTTTACTGATGGAATAGCTGGAAATCAAAGACTACATAAAATCATATATGAATACAAATGACTCTAGGGTTTGTGTGCTCGGTTTCGCACAGCACAAAGGGAAGAGAAGGGTGGGCATACCTGTTGGGTGCTCGTCGCCGACGAAGGGCACGATGTAGACCTGAGCACCTTACGTGCGGCAGCGGCATCTTCTCCTCCTCAGTGATCCGTCCTAGGAGAAGGGAATGACAGGTGCGGATCAGTCATGGGCGAGGCGGCGGCACACTTCAGGGATGGCCTTGCGGCTGTGGCTCGGCCTTGTGGCGACGGCGCGGCAGAGCGGAATGGGGGCACGGCGGCATCGGCGACGTGCGCGGTGCAGATAGGCTCCTTGGCCCAACTTCCCGCTGCGAGGGCAATGGCGCGGGCGTGACGAGTGCAAGGGCAGAGCGAGGGGAGAGGGAGAGGCACGACAGAGAGGGATCGAGATCGAGACCGGAGGCTGTGGGAGAAAAGGGCGAGGGCGCGGGGGAGAGGGATCGAGACCCGGATCACCGCGTGATTTGTGGATAGTGGGCACGAGGGCTGGGTCCACCGCGCGGTGGTCGGGCCAGCGAGGGAAGCACAGGGCATGTGCTCACGAGCGAGAGCCATCGCACGCCTGTGAACGATTGGTCTGCAAATGTTTTAGTTGTAGAGATAAGTCTATTTTTCAGCTTATATAGCATTTTAATGACCTATAAATATTTTATTTTTTTTCCTTTTTTAATGTATCTCTAATGATTTTTGGAAATTCTAGAAGCCTAGAGACATTTTTTAGTTAAAAAAACTTTACAAGGTATTTACCAAAATGTTTAAGTAGAAAAGATGAAACCATCTTGAAAACGGCCTCTAACTGCAGAGAGATAATTTAAACGGTTTTGAGACTTAAGGATTATAATTCCCAGTTTTAAAGTTGGAGTACAAAATCAGCTCAGGAAGTAAACTTTTTTCTTTTGACTATTTTCCACTTATCAGAAGGCCTGAGATAGATTTGGTCTGGACTCTGAAACGTGGGCTTACAAACTGGGCCCATTGAGCTACGAGACACGGGTTCATCATGGGCCAACATACCACCCCGCACCTTTCCCTTCTTTCTTCTCTTTCCCGTTGAAAAGCACTAGGGCAAGGCGACGGCCGACAGTGCTGCTTTTGGCCCCGCCCCCAGTACGCGGTCGCCTTCATTCGAGAACTTTGCTCGCTGTGACCGTGGGGTAAGAGGAGGCACAAGGCCGTCTGCTTTTGTCGGCATGGGCCGCTCGCTTCCACTGTCTGGATTGAAGTTTGATGCTTTTGTGTATATATATATATATATATATATATATATATATATATATATATATATATATATATATATATATATATATATATACACGCTATTCTATACCCTATGTGTAGAATACTATTCTACACCGAGCTATTATACTGAACAAAATTCAGTAATGTTCAGTAGTTGTGTTTCAGTATTTTTTGGTACTGTGCGTAGTACTGACTGATACTGAACACGGTTCAGTAGTACTCAGTATTTTTTTAGGTCAGTTTTGGCTTGTGGTGTAGAATAATATTCTACACATAGGATGTAGAATAGCGCTATATATATATATATATATATATATATATATATATATATATATATATATATATATATATATATATGACAATGAATGCACATATTTATAGTTATTACTCATGGTCACTATAGTATTGCAAAGATATTTATATATTTTTTATTTTTTAGCACAAACATGACAATCTTGTTATTTTAAAAAATAAGATAAATAAAGTGGCTATCTTATCTACCGTATACCCTTATTTGTGTATATCAAAATCTGTACCCAGATTCATTCAGGTCGCCCCTTATTCTTACCCGTTATTATTTATGTTGGCTTTCATGAGTGTGAACGGAACATATCAATGGTCACGTCTATTTATAGTTGCTCATGGCCACTATGGTATTGCAAAAATATTTCCATATTTTTTCCTAGTACTTATCTATTTCTTAGATATTTGTAGCATGCCAGAATATCTAGACCTAGAGTATCCTAGTTTTTTTATAAAACATGATAGATATATCTCATGTATGCTCATTATTTATCTAGAAAATTTCACAAATATGAATGGCTATCTTTAGGACTACCATTTAATGTATACTTATCTCCATTACCCGTGTATGATCTTGTATTTAAAACTTTTATGCTTTGCCATCGTGGCCTCCTACCCTAGTGACAATTTCGGCTCTTCCTTTATCGCGTACACTTTTTTATTAGAACATCACTCCTTTAGATACACGTGATGCTCCTCAAGTTTTGTTAAAAAAATATGGGATGTCAAACTTGACATATAGATTCATCTTTAAGCCTATGATCTTTCTATTTTCTTTCTTCTTTCTCCTTGTCGGTTCTTCCTACTCTCGATCCATCTGCAAAGGGCGGTGACCTCCTCCTCCTCTCCCCTTGCGGCTGAGCTTGCCCCAATGTTTTACAAGACGCTTGCCTAGGCGTGCTTATGTGTTAGGCGAGGGGGCATCACCTCGCCCATGGGGATAGATGGACAACGTGCACTAGATCTAGGGCTGCACTGCTTGAGGGAGGGGCGATCAGTGGCGGCGGAGGTGACGAGCGCGCCTGGAGGAGGCTAGCGGCAAGCGTGTCCATGAGGAAGGCGCACTGCAAGCACAACTAGAGGTAGCGGGTGGAGGCTAGAAGGAGACGGGGCAGAGGCGATGGGCACAAGGCTGCATAGGTGATTGGCGCGGCCCGGAGGAGATAGAAGCAGCGTCGGCGGACGAAGAGCGCGGACGAAAGGAGGTAGAAACGGACACAATATTAGATGGAGCGGTGATTTAGGGCAGAAAGAATCATGTGTACTTGATAAGCTGGACTGAACTTTTTTTAATTTTTTTTTTGTACAACTTTAAGTTCACAAATTTTTATTTTTCTTTTATTTAAGATAATAATATATGTACATGTACATGACCCATAAAGTGTAGGTGCTCACCGGAGCTCTAGCCGCCGCTTTTTCTAACCTTGCTCGACGTTTGGCCCGCCACCTCAACTCGTCTCGCACGCGGCCGATCCTCCATCCGCTCGCCGCGCCGCAATCCGGAGAGGAGACTACGCAAGGTCGAGCACCACCTGGGTCTCAGAGTTCTCGCGACCAGTTCCGGCGCGGCGTCCGCCCTCAGCAGCCACTCGCCCCCGCGACCGTCGTTGTTGTCCTACTTCGCCACTCGCCACCTTGGCCGGCGACGAGCACCACCAGGACAGCAGGTATTCTCCCCCCCCCCCCCCCCCCCCCCCCCCGGGTCCTGCCTTCCTGCTGTGCGAAGCCGTGCGCCCAAACGTTAACGTAATTCGTTGGTAAAACCGTGCGCCCAAACCCTAACATACTATTCGTAATCGGATCTGAATCTAATTACAGGTGTATGTATATGCCTACTAACTTCGATTGCTTTGCAAAAAAAATATTGGGTGTACATGTGTACACCCATGTCCTTTACTGGGTCCGCCCGTGGTGATTAGTAGCTCATAGTCTGATTTCGCGTCTTATTTGCTTGGTTTTGGTTCACGGACTAGTTTAGTGACTGTCAAGTCAGCTGAGGGTTTATGCAGTCACTCCTTTTTATCCAGGAGAAATGTCTGAGCATCTCTTCGAGGACACCTTCGTCGTCACTAGGCTCGACCCTGATGGCAAAAAGTTTGATAGAGGTAAATTCTTTCTGAAATCTGAACCAATAACAAAGGTAACTTCTGAATGAGCAGCAAGGGTTCCTCCTTTTTTTTTAGTACTGTGTACTATGTTATAGCATGGAGTATGTAGCTGTGGTCAATTACATCTGATGATTTCTTGGTTTAGTTTGCCTTGCTCATATCAGTAATTCAGTATCGCTCATGGTTTACTAAGATTTCACCATCTGGATGCTCATGGTTCTGTTAGAAAGAGGGGGGGTGGGGGTTGGCCCCTTCTAGTCTAAGCGTAATAGGCAATGGAATTGCATTAAAAATGAGAACACGGATCATTTACTCTGATACCAATAAGCTGTTTTCCTGATATTTCGTTGCGCCATGTGCTCGTTGTGTAATTGGAGGTTGGAACTATCATGAAATACCTTCCCAATATTCACCCTGCAATCCATGCTGTCATATTTAAAGAATCTTCTAATGATAAAGATTTTTTGCGGGGTAATGATTATAAATGCCTTTTGTAAGCCTGACTGAAACAACACTTTCATATTATTTTTATCCTGAAAATCTCTTCTTCTGCTATCTAAAGTACTTGATTCCTTTAGGACATACTATTATTAAAATCTAAAGGTGCACTCTATATCGAAATAATATTAATATGCATGCAATCATTGAAATTCTCCCCTCTAAAGGTTCTTATCTTGAAATATTTCACTGTATAGTGTATCATTCATCATTCATCTATCCACTGCTTCTTTTTTTACTTTATATTGCTACGGTCAATATTATGTAGTTAACTAACTATGGTCAATTGCCAGCCTTGTTCTAGTATGACCTCATGCTCATGTTCTGTTCTTCTCTTGCATGTGTACAGTTTCTCGTGTCGAAGCTCGCAGTGAGCAGTTAGATATGTACATGCAGCTGGATGTTGCTACTGATGTTTATCCTATGCAACCTAATGAGAAATATAACATGGTTTTAGCACCTACTCTGAATTTGGATGGCACTCCAGATACTGGCTACTATACACAGGTGATTAACTTATCCATTTTGTGAAATTTGCATCATGTAACTTGAATTTTAATGATATTGACTGATGCAATGCAGCATCCAGTTGATACTGTGTCTTGGGTTCATATGATATCCTCAATGTGCTTTGGATCTATATGATACCACCAATGTTCCTTGTTACAGGATTTCATTTTAGCTGATGAGGTTTGTAGATAAGATCTAATTAACATAAAACTATCTATTTTTCAGGCTGGTAGAAAAACTCTGGCAGACAATTATGACTATGTCATGCATGGGAAGCTTTACAAAATCTCAGAAGACACCTCCAGCCAAAATGCTAAAGTGTATGGTTTTCTGCTTTTCCTTAAACTGAAATCTAGCGAACAGTGTAGCAATTTCCACCTTTTGATGCACTGGAATTTATTATATTTGCATATGAGTATTTGATTCACTTGTTACATGCTACTACGTATTGTGTATTAATATTTTTATCCTATTGGTAAGCTCTTCCAGTATATGATAGCTCATGGATCCACTATTGATTTGTGAACTAAGGATTGAAGGATTTCCACATTGTTTTACCTTATCAAAGTGAACACAACCACTATAAGCTTATAATGTTATTCATGGTACTGAAGAAATTGTAGCCATATATCCTGACGAAGCCCATATGACAATCTCGCTTGCGAGAGAATTTGATTATGCGAAGTACCTTTGAACATCGGAAGAGCTTGATTTGAATATCCCATTAATAATGATTTTATCTGCATATTCTTTTCATCAGATAATAGCAATACTTGCATATAGATATAGAAAACTCCTTCAAGTTCACTTCAATGTCTTATCTTGGTAAGAAAGGAATAAATGGCTTCAGTTGATTTTGTTTAAAGTCTATAAACCTGAAATGCCCTCATTTGATATCTGTAAAGTTTAAACCTTCGTATTATTGTAGAACTGAATCTTCTTTTGTATATGCAGTTGTTCTTTTTAAAGTAGGTGTTGTGTGTCTCATGTGGTACCTTTTTTTTTCCCCTTCCAGGGAGATTTATGCATCATTCGGTGGTCTCCTGATGCTGCTCAGGGGTGACCCTTCCACTGCTGCTAGCTTTGAGCTGGATCAGAGGCTCTTTCTACTCATGCGCAGGGTGTAAAACGACTGCTGAATGTGATAACTTCGAAATGTCCTAGCGCTGATCGTTTACTTAGAGGGCTATGGGTGCTTGGCCTTGCTCACACTTATTTAACTTCCATCCATGGTTCCTGACCCTCCTCCGTGGGTGAAGCTTGTTATGTACTGTCACGAGTACTGTTTTCTTTTATTATGGATTCATGGTAATTGAGTTCTTGCTTCTTGTCAAAAAGATTGATGTCCATTAAGTGGGCATTTGGAACCCAACCTTGCTTGGGGAGCTTGCCCAGGCATGTCGATCCTGGCCGCCTGGGCAAGCTGCCTGGTCATGCGCGATTTACAGTTCTAGAATCAAACAGCCCCTAAATGAGTTCCATGTGAATGTACATATAGTCGGGCATCTGTCTATCAGAGAGCCATTAACTTTTGTGTTGCTAAAGTTTTGTGCTGTAAGCTTTTGTGCGTTATTTTGAATAGTTTAGGACCGTGGCATTGACGTGTCTGCCATTGCCACTGCCGCAATGCATGAATTGCGTGATGTTCGATCATGGTCGCTCCTACCCATACAGTATAATAATATAGCGATGAAGAGATAATCTGTACAAGTGGCGTAGCCGGTGGATCTGTCTCGGTATTCTGCTGCCCCCATTTTGAAACGAAGTACAATGCTGAATAGATAGATGTAGGCCTGGTGTAGTTCGCGAAATTTTTTGGAAAATAAAACTGTAGCACTTTTATTATTATTTGACAATTAGTGTTCAATTATAGTCTAATTAGACTTATAATATTCATCTCGTGAATTTCGTCTAAACTGTGTAATTAGTTTTATTTTTTATCTATATTTAATGTTTCATGCATACATCTGAAAATTCGATGTGACGGAGAATCTTGAAAAATTTTTGGGAACTAAACAGGCCCGTAATCTGCAAGTGGCCTAGCAGGTGGATCTGTCTTAGTATTTTACTGCCTTCAGTTTGAAAAATGCACAGCCGAACCTTAAACTTGGTTCAGGAATCAGGACGCCATTTAGGTACTTAAAACTTCCAAAAGTTACATTGAGATCCCTAAACTTACTAATTATGTCACATGAGATTCACATGACCAAAAGTCGAGTTAATCTGTGTGTGACATGTTACCAAAATACAGGGCTCACATGCCATTCTCATCTCTCTCCCCGCTTTGGTATGTGGGCTTCATTTTGGTGCCATATCATTGCACAATTAGTGTGCCATGCAAACGAATTAACTTAAATGTTGATGATTTCGATCTCATGTGAAACGATGAGTAAGTTTAGAAACCTGGATAAGCACTTTGAAAAGTTTGAATATGGATGACAATCGAAACAAATTCGAGGCTTGAAAGTGTTTCTTACTATTTTATTTACTTTTGAAATGCATGGGTCCATTATTATTATAAGAAAAAAATGCATGGGTAAAAGTGAAATGCTTGTTCAGTTCTACAGTACCGTTATATCTATCTAGCAGGCTAGCAGCTGATGGTAGTGCTTGCTACTTGCTAGTCACTCCACCCAGTTCTACGCGGCTACGCCTGAGCTCAGCCATGGCAACGCCGCTCCACCTCCTCCTCGCGCTCGCCGCCATCGTCACCGCGACGCCACCGCCGGGCGTAGCAGCATCATCATCCGCTTCCACAGCCGAGCACATCCTGGGCGTCAACTACGGCACGCTGGGCGACAACCTCCCGCCGCCGCAGCGCGGGCTGGAGCTCGCCCGCTCGGCGGGGGCGTCCGCCGTGCGCTTCTACGACGCGAGCGCCACCATGCTCGCCGCGGCCGCCGCCTCCGGGCTGGAGTTCGTGCCGAGCGTCCCCAACGAGCTCATCCCGTCGCTCGCGGCCTCCCAGCGCGCCGCCGACGCATGGGTGACGGCCACGCCGCTCCCGTTCCGCGGCAACCCGCGCCTCCGGTACCTGTTCGTCGGCAACGAGGTCCTCTCCGACCCCACCGCCACTTCGCGGTGGCCGCAGCTCGTCCCGGCCATGGCCAATGTCCACCGCGGGCTCCGCCGCCTCGGCATGGGCCGCGTCAAGGTCAGCACCACGTTCAGCATGCACGAGCTGGAGGGCCAGAACGTGTTCCCGCCGTCCGCCAGCGCGTTCAGGCCCGACATCGCAGGCGCCGTCGTCGGCCCGCTACTCGCCTTCCTGGACCGCACCGGCTCGCCCCTCTTCGTCGACGCGTACACCTACTTCACCTGGTCGGCGAACCACACGGTGGTGCCGCTGCCGTACGCGCTGCTCGAGCCGCCGGCGTCGGGAGCGGCCGGGTACGTGTACCGTGACCCCGGGACGGGGCTGTCGTACACCAACCTGCTCGACCAGATGCTCGACGCGGTGGTGGCCGCCATGTGCCGCGCGGGCCACTGCGGCGTCGGGCTGGCGCTGGCCGAGACCGGGTGGCCCACGGCAGGGGACCTGGACCAGTTCGGCGCCAACGTGCGGAACGCGGCCACGTACAACCGGAACCTGGCGCGGCACCTGGCGTCCGGCGCCGGCACGCCGCGGCGGCCGCGGGCGCGCGTGGCGCCGGCGATGGTGTTCGCGCTGTTCAACGAGGACCTCAAGTGGGGCCCGGGAACGGAGCGGCACTGGGGCCTGTTCTACCCCAACGGCAGCGCGGTGTACGAGGTGGACCTCACGGGGCGCCGCTCGCTGGCGTCGTACCCGCCGCTGCCGCCGGCGTCCAACGACCGGCCGTACCCCGGCCCCCTGTGGTGCGTGGTGGCGACAGACAAGGGGCCCGTGAACGAGACCGCGGTGAGGGCGCAGGTGGCGGCGGCGTGCGCCGACGTGCCTGGGCTGTGCGACCCCGTGCGGCCGGGCGGCGCGTGCTTCCTGCCGGACACGGTGAGCGCGCACGCCAGCTACGTGTTCAGCGCGCACTGGAACAGGTTCAGCGAGGACTACGGCGGATGCTACTTCGCCGGCTTCGCCGTCGAGACCACCGTCGATCCCAGTCAGTACCTGCTTCCATTTTCCTCGGCCTTACTGTAATTATTGGTCTTCCTGTCAGCGGGGAATATATAATGAATGCTCTTTGTTTATCTCACCAAAATTTAAATTTTTCACTCACGTGATTTGAATGTTTTTTCTTTTCTTTTTCCAGGCCATGGATCATGCAAGTTTCCAAGCATTCTACTGAAATGAAGGGGCTTGACATTTCATGGAAAAATCCCTGATCGAGAATTGATTGTCGTTACCTTCACGTTGTTGCCTCCCGTTTCATTCCATGTTTTCCGGATTTAATTTGCTTGACGCAAATCACATGTCCATGTTCGTTTTTTTTCTTTTTCACAAAGTTCTTGTGCTCATGTATCGCAGTTGGATCGATCCCGAGCAATAGGTTCTCTCACACATATTGCTCTCACCATCGAGCATCAATAAAGAAAAAAGAGAGAAAGGGTAGTTCCACAAATGAAGTACGTATTGTTTTCTTGTATCATATTCATAAAGCCAGTGAAATTATAACGGCGTGACCTAAATACAACATTTTCCTTTGTTCTTGTTCGATACTAGATCTATAAATTCTAAATATTATTATGTGTTAACTGATGCCAACACGGCATAAACACATCATTAGAGAAATTATCATCGGGACAGAATCACCGCCGATCTAGTTTTATGCCTGGGCCTAGATGTGTGGTGTGGATCAGACAAATCAGCATCTAGTCCTGCTCCACGCTTACAAACTTCGTTGGATATCCACACCAAGCACAAATATTTTTTTGTGTAATCCATACCTTGACCACGACCTATGATATGAGTTTCTCCATGGTTTTTTTACACAAATTATTGATAAATCTTGCTCAAGACGAAGGCCGGCAACAAAAGGGAGAATTTATAGTCTTCTATAACAACAATAAGGGTATGAAATAGAGAGAAAAAGAGACCTGATGATGACATATGTTGTCTCAGGTGGTAGCCAAGAGTGCTTTTGGATCCTCTTAGTGTAAATTATGGTGTTGGGGTAGCCAGCTATGGACCCACCACCATAGTTTGGGAGGTTTGTTGGAATCGGATCTTCGACCATTATTTTTATATCCGAAAACTAGGAGTTAGAGCAGGCAATGGAGATTTTAGGTATAAGCTAGGGTGTCGAAATGGCTAACCACGGCGGTGAGCTATTTTGTTCATCGTCGGTGGTGTAGTATACACGGGAGACAACAACAAGCATGTTTTTAGGAACGAATAAAAGAGAAATGTTGATGGGGTGTATTCTTTTGTACTCAATACTTTTAGAAAGGTTCCAAAATGAAGATTTTAGGCCTCAATTTTAAGATATTGTTAGAGATGCTATAAGAGACCTAACATAGTGTCATAAAATCACAAGAGATAATATAGTTATTTTATAAACTAGATATTTATACCTGCAAGAAATTCTATATCTACAGCGAGAGATATGTCGAAACATCTAAATAATTTGTTTTATCACTTTAACTTGACCTATAAACTATGCCCCTCAATCTCTCATTGGCAGGGCTTTTGTCGTGGCCACCGGTTTAACAAAAGTTGTACCAAATAAGCAGACACAAGAGCAACTTCTAAATCCAAAACTAAGATAAAAAAAGTTGAAGCTGAAACCACTAAAATATGATTTTATGGCTTCTTTTTTTTTGAAACCCGAACCCTCCTAAAGAGGCTCTTCATATCCAACATTATGCTCAAAGTTGAAACTATGCTAAATTACATGCTTAAAACGAGAGAGGTAAAAGTTTTTTTATATACTAGAACCATATAATACGTGTAGACAATTATTTAATTAAAAAAGCTTCCTTTTTTCAATGTGAACCAAAAAATGTATTTTTAATGAACCAAAAAGATATTGAGTGTTGATAAAAAAAATAGAACGACTAGCGTCCGAACGTCTGACACGAGGCCCACGTCCAGACGCCGCTATCCACGCCCCGCGCCTGCTGCATTCCGCACGCCCACCCTGCTTGGATTCTGCGTCGCTCGAACGACTCGGCCCACCCACGCCGTCCCGTCCCCATGTGGGCCCACGTCGCTCCAACATCACCAGCATCGAGAAGAGGAGGAGACACCGAGACGAGACAGCAGAAGGCGAGGAGGGATGTGCAACACCCGATCTACTTTTGAAATATCAAAATAAAACATTTGCAACATACGTTTGAAAAGAATTGAAACACTTGCAACATACGTCTGAAACACTTATAAAACACCTAAAAACGCTTGAAAAAGCCATTACAAAACATATGCAACATCCAGATAAAACACATGCAACATATGTGTGAAACACGTGCAATATTTAGGTAAACACACTTGCAACATACGTCTGGAAAAACAACTGGAACATTGTGAACAAAAGCTTGCAACAAACGTGTACAACCATAGCAACATACAGATCTACTTTTGCAACATCCATACGAAACACCTGCAACATGCAGATGAAACATCTGAAACACTTGAAACATACTTTTACAACATGCGTTTCGACGCGCAATGTCACATTGCTGCTCGGACGAATCACAGAGCTCGACGCCGCCGCGGCGCATGGAGCTCGCTGGTGCGCCTGTGGGCGAGGACCTGTGCGAGGCGCGGAGCAGAGGCGCGCGAGCACCTGCTCCGTGCGCGTCGGACGACGGGCTTGGCGCGCCGGGGGATGGAGACGTCGTAGCGGATGGTGGCGCGTCGGAGTGACCTGGCAGGATCGGCACCCGAGTTTCGCGCCTATCTGTCAGCGGCCGCTTTTCGCCTGGATCCCATCCCTCGGCCCTGGGCTTCTGGTTCTGGGCCGCGACACAACGACACTCTTCACCCGTGCCGTGCTCCTGCGCTGTGCCCCTCCCTTCCGCCTCCACACATCCCGGTCGAGTCAGCCGATCCCCCCATGGCGGCGGCAGTCGCGGCTGCGACGACGGCGGAAGACGAGGCTCGTCTGCTG
The DNA here is from genome assembly GCA_038087645.1 of Saccharum hybrid cultivar R570. NCBI lineage: Eukaryota > Viridiplantae > Streptophyta > Magnoliopsida > Poales > Poaceae > Saccharum > Saccharum hybrid cultivar. Next base: position 1,794,819 of record JAQSUU010000059.1, read on the forward strand.
CGCCTGGAGGAGCAGGCGGAGCACGGCGGCGGCGGCGCCTGGGAGTACCTCTGCCTCGCCCGCCGGCTCCGCGCCCGCCGCCCCGCCCACGTCCTCCGCGTCGGCCTCGCCCTCCTCAACAACGCCTCCGCGCGCTCCGGCCTCGCCTCAGAACGTAACGCGCTCTGCCTTCCCTTCCCTCTTCCCCTGACTGTCTCTCGCTAGATCTCGCCCCCGGTCTCGCATCCCGGCCGCGACGATCCATCCGCCCGCCTCTCCGCACGCGCGGTGGATTTGGATTGCCCTGCCCAGCCCTTCTCGATCCTGTCCCTTAGATGCTTAGATCGCGTCATGTATGTGCGTGATCTATCGCAGTCGCTGTGATTTTGCTAGTTGAATTGCGAAAATATGGCCGCCATGTTTGCAGCTTCCGACCGCTGTCTCTTCTCTAGGTTTCGGTATTAAACTTATTCTCGCTCTCTTCCGGTGCAGAGTGGACGCTCTACGAGCAGGTGGCCATGGCGGCCATGGATTGCCAGCGTCTCGATGTGGCAAAGGTGAGGTTTCTTCTGTAGCATGTGACAGACAATCATGTCTTATGCTCTCTGATTCAAGTTCCTGTTCTCTGATGCGTGACGGCTTAACTTCTTAATCTAGTGGGTGGTTTTTTTTTATGGATTTCCAGGACTGTATTGGAGTCCTTTCAAAGCAATTTCCTGGCAGCACACGGGTTGGTAAGTGCGGTCACTGAACTCAACTTTAGTGAGACCATTGTGGTTCCTATTTCCTAAACATACTGTCCTTCAGATTAAGGAGGAATTTGTTTTAGTATAAATAAATAGAGCTTGATCAAGAATTTAGCTGACTTGACATTAAACTTTGGAACATATCATCTAGCCTCGTCCATATTTTTGTAAAATACAGCTATCTGGGTTAGATTTACATCTGCACTGTATTCATACCGTCATGATACAGCCTGGCAAATATAACTGAAGGCATCAAATGAACCTTATAGGTCTGGATGTTGGTTTATTTGAAGTTAAACAAGAATGCATCTATTCTACATTAATGTATCAACACAAAATTGTAACTAAGATTCCAGTAGAAAAGAGGGCAATTGGATAAGGTTGAAGGTGATGTGGCTCATCCAAGAGTGAAATTTCTGATTTTCCGTTTCAAGTGCTAAATAACTATACATGCACTCTGCATTAATTATAAAGGCAAAGTGTTGATGTTTTAATTAAGAATATGGTTGAGTTCTTAATCATAGTGCATACAAAAAAGGTTAAAATAAATGTATACATCCAAGACTCAAATTCCTGATTTTTTTATTTTTGTGTATGGAAGACTTGACATCTGTGAGTTCTATGATGCTGGTACGATGGTCACCTCTCTGTATATGCTAAACTGGTTGTGCCCTAAAATGTAGCCCGGCTAGAAGCTCTTCTATTTGAAGCGAAAGGTGAATGTACTGAAGCTGAAAGAGCCTACGCGCTAATCCTGGAAAACAATCCATTTGACCAAGTATGCCATACCGTGGTTTTGATGATGATTCTCGTTTTTCATGTTAAAGACTTGGTTTGCAGTAGTAGTGCAATCTGCCAATCTCCTCTGCTCGTTGAGCTAGTCAAATTCTAAGGTTCAAAGTTTTTTGAACTATATCTGATGCCATTTAACATTATTGTTAATGCTTTCTGTGTTTGACAGATTGTCCACAAGAGGAAAATTGCTATTGCAAAAGCACAAGGTGATATGTCGATAGTGGTTGATTATCTCAATAAGTATCTGGAATTGTAAGTATCTGCATCCACTTTGTTTAGGAGCAAGGTGTAGTTATCTGTAATTTCCTTTTGGTATAAAACATCAACTCTTTTCTTGTATTAGATTTATGGCAGACCATGATGCCTGGAGAGAACTTGCTGAAACATATGTTTCCTTACAAATGTAAGGTGTCCAATATCAATTCACGCTACATAATCTACTAGATATGGATACCACAATACTAAATTCTTCCCATTTCTTATCAGGTACAAGCAAGCTGCCTTTTGTTATGAGGAGTTAATATTAGCCCAACCAACTATTCCACTCTATCATATAGCCTATGCTGAGGTAATCTGAACAACTCAAAGGCTCAAAGCAGCCCCTCTGCAAAAAGAAAGAATGAAAAAAATGATTTTGCAGTTATGCTTTCAAGCAAAGGTCTTAACATTATAACATGATGTGAAACATTCAAAATCAACTAAAGCATGCCAAGTTATTGATGATGTCCAGACGGGTCTGGACGGAGGATTGGTTTATTCAAAGAGAATTATAATTTAGTAAATAGTGATATTGAAATAAAAGAAGGATTTGATATAACATATCCATTTCTTTCATGTGATTATGTTTGAAAGTGACGACTTCCTTTAGATATGGACTGTAATTTTCAATAGATACAATGCATTGCATCTTTGTAACAACTGCGAGGCATACAATTAACCTTAACTAGTGAACTAACTTTGGTTCCACCAGCTACCCGTTTGCTGATGTTTTACCTGCGAGGCATACAGTTAATCTTAGCTAGTTATTTTTTGACATGCTTAGTTGTATTTCACAGTTTGTTTGTGTTGTCTCTCTGACTTGGAATTTAAAGTCAATCCCACTGTCCCACATTACTCAGTTACACTCAACATTCCCTCTTAACAAGCCATAGGCGTTTCTTGGTTCAATGGGAAGCATAATTGATTTTGTGCTGCACCTGTATGTGATTCTGCGATTTTTAAAAATTTATCATACTGATTACTGAGTATATATACTTTTGTTGTGAAGGTTCTGTACACTATGGGTGGCTTGGAAAATCTTCAGACAGCTAAGAAGTACTATGCATCAACAATCCAGTTGACTGGAGGCAATAATACAAGAGCTCTCTTTGGTGTATGTCTGGTAAGGCCATATTAGTGTAGGAAAAACTTGAACTCTTAGTTGATTATTTCTGTGTGACCCATTATTGATTCGCTCGCATATCTTGAACACCCAGTGTACGTCGGCAATCAATCAGTTAACCAAAGGAAGGAATAAAGAGGAAGAGGGCTCGGAGCTGCAGAGCTTGGCTGCAGAAGTACTGTTGAAGAATTACAAGCAACAGGCTCCATCAAAGGTGCCGCTTATCAGCACCATGTTGAAGAACATGAAACTCAGCTGATACCAACTAGCTTCGCACATTCACAGTGGCCCGGTTGATAGATAGTTAAATTAAATTGATGTGGCATAATGCTTGTTTTTTTTATGGCACCAACATTGCAAGGCTTATAAAAGTAGATGCTCCCAAGGCCATGGGTTGTACTTGTACAACACCTGTTTTCTTACCAAGAAATATGCATGGCTTCTTTTTCCTTGGATGTTCTACTATAGATCAAGAAACCTCCTATTGTATTTCAGCAAACAAAATTTTGAATCAGTCACTGCTGATGGTGTACCTGTTGATTTTGATTGGTACCTGACTATTTGTTTTGTATATGAATCCCGCCTCGGAGCATTTTATCTTTTTCCGTCACGAGTATTCTCTGGTTGTTCTTTGTTTACACTCTGCATTGTGTTTTCGGAGATAGATTCTTAACTTGACCAGTCCTTTCAACCACTGAACTTCCCAAGCTTAATAACTGACTAATGTCACCCCTTGTATTTTTCGCCTAATGATGGTAAATCTGAGCCAGGAGTTCCCGAGTCTTAGCTTGTCTATTCCGTCTCTGGTGTAACCTCTGTCCAAACTCGTTACACGCCGTATTTTCCTTGCATAAGAACCACTTGGCAGGTTGACATCATGAATTAATGATTCATGATCAACATCAGGCCTTTTTTGAAAATTGTCTTAAGGTACAATAATAAGTACCTTGAGCTCGTTGAACCCAAACTACCATGTCAAAGATCGAGTACATAACTAACAACAAAGCCTTTACTCCCACTTTTGCATCTCGTTTCATGTTGTTGCTCTGATCGTGTGTGGTCAGTCAAACGTGTCTGTATTTGCCTTTTGCACCACTATTTTATTTTAATTTAATTAGTACTAGTTTGCCAGTGAAAATGGACATGTTAACCGGTGATGAGGTCTGGATTTGCTTGGTTGCAACTTGCAAGTCCAAGTCATGGAGTGGAGGGCAAATCTAAAGCACCACAAGTACTGTCAGAGTCTCGATAATGGGTAGGCTCAACTTTAGTCACCAAAGTCCAGATAAGGGCCCTGTTCGGCTGGCTGGCTCCCAGCCAGTCAGCAGTGCTTTTCTCTCACACCAGTTCAGCACCAGCCACCAGTCACCAGCCAGCCAGCAGTATTTTTCTCTCACAATAAATCAGCCTCAACCACTGGCCACCAGCCAGCCGAACGAGGCCAAGAGTGCAAAGTTTGCGTCTACTGTATTAGTGTAAATGGATGGAGGTTAGTATCTCTCTTACTAGGAATACGTATTTATTTTGTAGGATCTGATTCAATGAAAAAAAATTGTTGGTCAATAAATTAGGAGTCTAGAAAATTGATTGGAGCAACCACGTCACACTCACACCAGACACGGTAAAGGGCCTGTTTAGACTATCTGCACTCATGGACCTCTATATTCATTCTCTATACATCCTAGTCATCAAGATTCTCTCCTCTATATTCAATTCTTCCGCACTCATCCATTCTCTATATCATCCTCTATCAATTCTAGTCACTGTGGGCCTCACTTGTCACTTTATCTAAATATATCCCTGTGACATCTTGTTTTGAAGGATTTATTGAAACGAATTTAATAGTGCAATCGGAATTTAATTTGAATTTTTAGTTTGTGAGTTATAGCATTTTTTTGTTTAGTTAAATTAATGGGGCCCACCACTGCAGGTGCTGTCTCCTCCGTCCCGCGTGCTTCTGCCTCTCCGCGCGCGCGGCAGCGCGGGCCCTCACCGGATAGCGTGCGTGCTGTATCGCGTTATATATAGAGGAAGAGGGAAGATAGAGTAGCAGTTTAGAGTACCCGTTGCAGCAAATTCTATACTCTATATCACATAGCGTACCGCTATAGAGTGTCCGGTGCGGACGGTCTTAGTTGCAAATTTTTTTTGCAAAATGATATTGTAGCAAATTTCGTTGTTTCTTGGCAATTAGTATTCAATCATGGTTTAATTAGGCTTAAAAGATTCGTCTCGTCCATTTCGTCTAAATTGTGTAATTAGTTTTATTTTTATCTATATT